>CM057349.1:220806573-222006573 GCA_030015575.1 Agapanthus africanus
TATATTTTATACACCGTTCTGTTGATTTGCGATTTATGCATATCTATTGCATTTGATGTCGATTTTGTACCTTCGTATCATGTGTTTATGACTTCGTGGATCATACTGATGATTTGATTTTTGCACTCGGTATAGCTTATATGTGCTTGTAGTGCATTAATATGTATTTTGTGCACCACAGTTGCACCTGACTTCATTTTGATGTAATTTGAGATATTTATTGTGATTTCATGCCTACGGCATGCATATGATTTGATTTATGCTTTCGGCATAGTTTTCATGCACTTGTAGTATTTGATTTGCTTTTGTGCACGTTGATGCACATGTTGTGAGATTATATACCATGGTATACCTGATTTGGATTTGGATTGAAATGTGTTGTATACCGTCGATTCGATTTTGATTCTCGATATATGTTTTGCGCACCTTGTGCACCTGATTGGATTCTTGTGCATATCAGATGCACCGGATATTGTTGTCGTGCACACCCGTTACACTGGACAGATACATTCGTGCACACCCGTTGCACGTAGTTTTTGGCTTTTGTGCATATTGTGGCACCTGTATTTGAATTTGATTTCCATGCGCACCAGACGCATGTGATTGTTGGATACGCCTTTTTAGGCGGATCTTGCTTTTGAGCACCTTGCTTTCATATGGGGCACTATATTGTGTAGTAGCCAAACATGACAGATCTGAGGACGGTACCTGAGTACTCTGCATGCACTAAAAGATTAACAAAAGGGTTTTCAAGAGGAGCTATAGTCTCGCTATTTTCTACGTGTTCGTGAGCGACACGAACGTTTATAAAGGAGAACCTTTTGGGATATTTCGAAAACGACGGAACGTGTATTTAAGAAAACATATATAGACATATATTATTATTTTAAAAATGAGCGTCCGTCAGTTATTCCGTGAGTTACGCATTCCCGCAATGATTTGGAAAAGATTTTGCATGTATTTTATTCAGATTTTGGAATTTTGAAGATGTGTACTATACACGTATTATAGTATTTGACTAGTGTATATTGGATTTCAGTAGTGGATTTCGAGATCTGCATCTCCATTGTAACTCCGAGGATATGTGTGCAAATCAGATGATTTGCGTAACGCTTGACGGAGTTCGATTTTGAGCATTGTACTCGTTTTCATGCGCACTTGAGGCGATGTGCTGTGTTATTTCTGCGTTTTCCATGACTTTGGAGCCCCGTTAATTTGAGCTGATTATTGAAATGTTTTAGATTTTGGGGGTTTAAATTTAAATTCGGGGACCGAATGTATTTAAGGGGGGAAGATTGTAACATTTCAGAAAATATAAAATATTATTTTTGGGAATTTAATAGTAAAATAACATATTTCCCGAAAACTGCCCGATTTGCGAAATTGGGGTTTTAAAAAAAGGGTATAAATTTATACCAATAATTGTGAAATATATAGAAATTAAAATGATTTATTCATTTAAAAATATATTTAAAGGATTTGGTATTTTTAAAATTTATTATATGCAATTTTGATAAAAACGCAATTAGTGCACTGCTAATCACGATTAAGCCAAATCCGCATTTCTACAGTTTTTCGTGGCCAGAGCACCATGTCATGTTACGTGGTGATGTCATGTTGTGTTCTTGTATTATTTTGGGTATTTTGTGACTTGGGTTTTTAATAAAACGAAAAGCGTAAGATGAGAAAGGATAAAAGGGTAATATTGAGAGAGAGTGGGCGGAAATATGAGAGGGGAGAGAGAGGGGCTGCCTCATTTTATCCTCCCACATAATTTTCTTCTTCTTCTTCTTCCTCTCTTCCCTCCACCTTCACCCCATGATATCATCTCAAATCCTTGATCAAAACCCTAATTCTCTTTCACAAAAATTGATCCCCTCTACACCCTTAACACATTGGACCAAGAAAAGTGAGATTTCGACCACCTTTAGGAGCTAGGGTTTTTCTTGGGTTGCCCAAGTGAGGTAATTTCCTCACTCTTAGCATAATATTTCATTCACTTTACCTTTCAGGCAAGTTTAGAGGTGAAATGGTGATGTTTCGTGGACCTTGGGAAACCCTAGTAAAGGGTTTGAGTGTTTGTTTTAAAAATTGGTGATGTTGTGGCTGTTAACTAGACTTGGGGGCTTTCTAATGACCTGGACCAGAGCATAGAAACACCAAAACATGGATTTAGAAACCCCGACATCGGATAAATGTGCGAATTGTGAGGGTATTTTGGAATCTGGAGCAACCCGAGGACACTTGAAATGATTTTAGAATTACTGGGAGTCGTGCAGGCACCTAGGAAGCTACCACCAAGACCTGAGCCCCAACCCCTGCACCAGGGCTGCAGATTTATTCAATCTGGCCGAAATTTGCAGCCAGGGTAGGTTAGAATTTATCCGTATTTGTTCTGGGGTCCTTTTAGATGTAAATTAGGCCTTCAATATATGCAGAATTGATCAATTTGGCATAGGGTAAAATCCGGGACCATTTCCATGAGTTGATGCATGGTTTTACGACTTCGTTTTGTCTTGATTTTGGTATTTGATATTGTGTTTCCGTCGTGTGGCGTTTGTACGTCAACGACCAGGGTTAATTGTCGTGTTTTGCACGCAAAGCTATAGGTTTTGACCTATGAGCGAAACGTGTGCCGTTTTGGTTTTTCCGCCTTGATTTTTAATACGCATTGCGATTGTTTATTATTGTAGGTACTTTCGCATGGATTCCGAGACGACGGAGCATGGCGTCATCGATTTCGGCGAGCGAAGACCAGGTGAGTGGATCTATATCCACAGGGAAAGTCGGGTGGATGGCGTATAGCACCCCCGCAAAGTTTTGATGGAAAACTGATTTATAGAATATGGTTAGGAAACCTATGTTGGAGATAGTGCCCTCAGAGTCAATTATTAGGTCACAGGTAAGTGATTGCAATGATTGATGGAGGACCTATCCCGGTAGGACAGTCTTACTCGAGATGATAGTATGCTATCTGGTTTACCTTTATCATCGTGTACTGCTTTAGGTGACCTGAAAAGTTGCTATTACACGTTGATAGAGCCCCTAGGATTCTTGCTTGACCACCAGCAGTATGAGGGCGATCATATAAGTGGGAGCTGGGGTCTATAAGCATATCCTTAAATGGTCCCTAGTCGTGTGAGTTTCGAGACAGGGCATCGATACTCCAGAGTAGACTAGTGTATACAGTCGAGACACCGACGAGGGGCGGTGGCCGGTCTCACAAGCCACTGGTGTCAGTTGGATCACCTAAGATGTATACAGGTGCTCATTGGGTTATGAGTACACCGGACAGGACTCGCCGGGAACATGCTAGTTGGTCATATACCAGACGTCAGATGGCAGTTCCCTGGTGACATGAGTGCAGGTTAGTTCATCGACCTGGGGATCGTCATTTGTCTCGTGTGAGTTCCCACTGTACTTTGATTACTACCCTACCACGGCTCAAAGGAGTCATGCAAACAGGTTTTAGTTGGGTGCAGTCCCGAGCCACATGGAGGCAGTGAGCGTATCTTCAGGGGTTCGTCTCTCCCGGTATTGGGGGTGAGGTCGTGCTGTGTCTAGGAGACCCATTACACGAAGCCCTCGGCCGAGGCAAGGAGATTTACTGGTAGGTATTCCAGTAGTATCTCAGGATGTTCTGGGCTACACTCCGACACGACTTGTACCGCTTTTGGGGGTCTGACTTTTACCAACCCCCTAGGCCCGCCATGCGATGCTCATAGACGAACGGACCGGACTGTACGGATATTGTCACTGACAGGCTCAGTAGGGTTGTCGGGCTGAGTTCGCTCACAGACGTCCCTTTTAGTCAGTACCTGGTAGCCCGTTACGTATTGGCTTATACCTCTGACGTGCTGGTGGTTAAATCCACAACCAAGGTGTTGACGAGTCTTTAGAGTCCCCCACATTCTGTTACTCAGCTTTCGGGCGAAAGGTTGTAGAGGCCGTATGGAGATATGGCAAGGTCCGATCAGATACGTGCGGTATTGCACGGATTAGGATCGGACAGTTTGTACTATAGGCCGTATGGATATATGGCAGGGTTCGATCAGATACGTGCGGTATTGCACGGATCAGGATCGAACGGATATTACTGGCCGGCTTTGGTTTAAGCCGGATCCTAGTATAGTACAGTGTAGATTTTGTCTCATTGCATTTGTATTTCGGTCGAAATACAGATGCGGGTGTGTATGCACAGTATCGGGGTTTTCCTGTAATTTATTACGGGACCAGTTTTCTGGAGTTGCCAGTTTGCTTTTCGTTTCGGCCGATTTCCTT
The DNA here is from genome assembly GCA_030015575.1 of Agapanthus africanus. Lineage (NCBI taxonomy): Eukaryota > Viridiplantae > Streptophyta > Magnoliopsida > Asparagales > Amaryllidaceae > Agapanthus > Agapanthus africanus. Next base: position 220,810,855 of record CM057349.1, read on the forward strand.
TGTATCGTTCATTGGCCGAAGATTGGTGGAGGAGGGTTTATTTGCATTGTTGCAAATAGGCATTAGTGGAGGGGGTTCTTTGCATCTTGTTGCATCATGATGGCTTTCATGATGTGCACCATCATTGACTTGTTTTGACTCCATCATGACTTGACTTTTTAAGTCATGATTGTTGATGATGATGGCTTGACTTTGTTGAGATGATGAGGTTGGTGGAGTGTGGGTTTGGGTTAGTAATCATCTCTTGATATCATGACCTTTCTCTCTCTCCCTTGCATTATGGTTGTGGCTATCCTCTTTCTTTTTTGCACTCACTCCATTCTCTTCACTCACTTGCATTGGCCGGCCACTTGAGGTGGGGCTGTCCAAATTGGTGGGGGTCTTTTGGTTCATCATATATCATTTTTGCTTCACCAAAATTACCTAGTTCAACTCCATAGTTCAATCCCTCCACAAAAGGCAATTCCTTCAACCCCAAAATGAAACTTGCTCACTACACATTCTACAGCAAACCTTGGGCATGTCGACTAGCCAGCTTCGTGCCCGAGTTGCCTCGGCATTGAGGTGGGAGCCCGTAAAAGAAGTAGGCGATGTGGTGCACTTCCGGCGACGAGGTGGAGACAGGACATTCCGCGGGAGATCGGGATGACGACGAGAAGACCGGAGGACTTGGATCAGTCGGTATATCTCTCTTCCCCATCTTGTAGTTAGCTAGGACTAGTTAATGGTTCGATCCGGGTATTAGTGCGCGGCGGTTTGCCAGTTCAAGAAAAATTAAAGTTTATCACCGCTTCCGCATTTGGCCGTCGGATTGACGGCCGGGGCGCCGCCGTGCACTTACATTGGTATCAGAGCCTCGCCATTAACTTAGTCTAGCTTGGTTTAATGTGTTTTGCATTTCCGATCGACCAAAATTCCAAAATCTACATTTTTGTTCACGACAGTTTTCTGTTGAAATTTTTTGGTCTCCAAAAATTTTTCAGGTTGTAAAATAGTGATGCACTGGATGTTATAAGCATACTGTAGAAATTCGACACAGTAATTCGACCAACAGAGCGCGGAACCGCGACAAACCCCCCCTGGGCCGCGGTTCCGCCGCCGAACAATGTCCTTGCTGTGTCAAATTTCTTCAGTAGCTTTCTGGGCTTAAAATATGGGTTTTGGAATATTAATTTTGGGCCCAGAATTTCTTGATGTGCTACAGTAGTACTTGGGGGCCCACTTGTTAAAATTTGATCGATCGGATATTTTAAACACATTATTTCACAGTATTTACATTATATCTGCGACCGTGAATGTCACTTGATCGGTAAATCCGGTCTAACTGCTATAGCCCGGTTAGACGGATTTGCGAACGTGACTTTCACGTTGATGTTCTGTTTTTGCTGTGATGTTGCGGATCGGTCGTGGGGGATAGCCTGGATGCAATGCTAGTACAGTTGTGGTTGTATTATGTACATTTGATATTGCGGGGCGAGCGTCCGACATGTGGACTGCCGTCACTGCCTGTTTGTATTATTATTTTGGGGCACGACCAGGTTGCGGTCGATGTACCCGGTGTATGTATATTTTACTTTCTGTACTAGGATTGCCCCGCGGAGGGGTGCACGGATAGCCGGGTTCTAGAGGGAAGCAAGCCCGCATCTCATGGCATTGGGACGGAGGGGGCTTCACTCTAGGATTGGCGGGCTATTCGCCGCACTCGTAGGGGGTACAGGTTGACCCAGGAGGGGTGCCCAAGTTGCCGGATTCCGTGAAGTGCTGGGTGGTCCATTCACGGAGCTGAAGGGGGCTGCCTCGCTTCAGGTTTTGGCGGGTGACTTGCCGCGCCCGTAGGGGTCTAGGATTTCATTGCACAGGCTATCCACACGACCAGGGGAACGTCGGGTTTCAGCGGCTCTGTGAAACCCGGGGATCCCAGATATCTGTATTGTTTCTATGATGCTGTACATTTCTGTGATGTTGCATTTCTTTCACGCCTTGAGCGAAATATAATATATTGGTATATATATTAGTAGATGTTGTATATGTTTTACATCCGCGCTAGTCCAGTCCCCGCTCTGTCGTTAGTTAGCTAACCTAACGGGTAATGACGGGACCCAGTGGCGAATGCGGATGGCATATACGTACATCAGTATATTTTCGTTCTTTTTGGTGTGATCAATTGATGGGACTGCGTTGATTCGGATCAATGCAAGTTAAAAACAAACCTTATCTGATGTTGTTGGAACACTTTTCAAAAAGCTGTTATTGCAAGGACGTTCACTTTTGTTTTGCATCGTGGTATTCAGTTGGAATATCCTGCTCCTCAGTCGACGAGGCAAGGGCCGAGATCCCTTCACCGGGAGTGACCCCTTGGACAAAAGTTTGCGTCAGGGCATTAACTTCACTATAGCCGATTACTTTTGCTTTGCACCGTGGTATTCAGTTGGAATATCCTGCACCCCATTCTACGGGGAAAGTGCCGAGATCCCTTCACCGGGAGTGACCTCTTTAGCGGAAGTTGTCGTCACTATATTTCTAAAAAGCTATCCGTTCCTTCAACGATATCAAGTTCATTACGTTAAAGGTTTTCGCCAGAAACCATTCGTAGCCCTCCGTCGTTTCATATGAATAGTCAATAGTATTCAAGCTGTGTTTGTTGGCCAAAGTCAAGGCACAGTGTTTGGTAGCTGTTGGTTATTCATATGCAGCATAGATAGATGCGTTGGTTTGGAACAGTCGTATAGCCTTGTTGGCCAAAGTCAAGGGCTTGTGCGGGTAGATTCGAATCAACCTGGAGAATGACGGGTGGAACTTGACATGTGACTTATGATTTGTTGGCCAAAGTCAAGGTCATAAGAGCATGGGGCAGAAATCACATCGGGAGTTTCAAAAGAACTGAAACTTGCCAGATATGCGCATACCTTCTGGAGTGTGATGACGTGAGCGGATTCCGTCACGTTATCATGTGATGATAGTTGGATCCCGATTCCCACTGATGAGTTAGTTTACTCCTCGGGTGACCCCGACTAATTCTTCTTTCAGGTTTGGAGGAGAATTTGAGGTATAGTGGGAGGTTTCCAGATTAGATAAATTGGTAACCATTCTGATCTAGGTTAGAGTGCACGCTGAGTGTTTCTTTTCTCTCTCTCTGGCAGCGACCATTTGACCCGACCCTAATACTATGACTCAGTAACCAAGTTGACCGAACCTTCTTAACACTGGCTTTTGGATTGTCAGAGTTGCAAACCTCATTGCCACTCCTACTTTTACCCTTTTCTCCAGGACACCCCGTGTTGCTACGAACGTCCACTTCCATTGGACAAAACCATCGTATGGTTAGATACGAACTCGAAGGAATTTATTCGAGGATGGTTTCAGGTTCTGGAGAAAACGGATAGGATTATTCAGTTGTCTTTTCCTTTTACCTTCTCTCAGGTTGCGAGTACTCCTTGGTTTAGGAGATAGTACACCTATTACGCAAATTGGATAGTCTTCTTCCAAACCTTAGGCTGGTGCCGACCGGTAGGGAATGAAGAAAACCAATTAGCCTAACGATGGTGTACAGAAGGTATTAAGTTCAGACAAAGCAAGGGATTAGTAAGAGGGCAAAGTAAATTGCAACAGATATTCACGACCAAACCAAATATTTCGTTACCACTCCCACATCACCTTTGTATTTCTCCAGGACACTCCGTATCACTACGAAGATCCACAGTTTTTTTGGATACTCCATCGTATGGTTATATACGAACTCGAATGGAACTTGTTCCAGTTCGGGGATGGATTCTGGTCCAGGAGAAATAGGAATAAGGTTTATTCGGTTGTCTTTTATCTTCACCCTCTCTCATTGCGAGTGTTCCTAGGATTGGGACAGTACACCCATTATGCTTATTGGATAGTCTTCTTCCAAACCATAGGCTGGTGCCGAACGGTAAGGAAGGAAGAAAACCATTTGGCCTAAAGGGGTGTACAGAAGGTAAAGACTAAAGACATATGAAGGGATTTGGAAAGGTGGCAAAGAACTGTACGGTTACAGTCGTGAATCTGGAAGAGGCATTACTAGGAATACCAGAATACCCCATCGGAACATTTCAATGTTTCAGTTTCACTGTGTAATGTTAAAGGAAAACTGATTTCCCGATTAGATACTTACTCCAGGGTATGTATTTACCAGGTACGATTCTCACATCTGTATGGTTTACAGATGATGAGTGGGAGTAAGTTATTGGGAATTGGGTGATTATCCTCATTATATCGGGATTCGTTGTAATCGGTGATATTTGAGGAAATCACCTGGGCTGTTTGCCGGTTGGCAAATATTTGGTTTTGAATATCCGCAGTTATGCACCAATTTCAAATTGATATATCTGTACGTCTATTTTCATAGAGTGAGATATACCTTTCTGAAATTATGTCTACGACATTTACCTATATCAGTGGATGGTTAGGTAAGGAGCATTAAACAGCGGTGTAATTCTTCTTAACCATAAGTACAGTTTTCAACCTACGACACACAGTGAATGAGTTTTCAGACTCAAGGGACTTATACAGAGTATTGTATGTTGTCCAGGGTCCATCAGGACAGAGGGGTTGGTCCTCGTACTATATTCGGTTTACTTATGACTTCTCTAGTTTTTAGACAAGTGTTTCGTGGAAACACAGGGTCCGAATTTGGAGAAGTTATAGGTATTTGAATAGAGTAGAGAACCAGGTGTAGCAAGTATCGGGATTCTTCAAAGTGATCGAAGATGTAGATACTTGTATATGGTATTCAGTTGATAGTAGTGATTAAGAGAAATTGCTTCTCTTTCAGGTTACTCATAATTGGAAGCATTCCTAAGTTGAGTAACGCTGATCGGCCTCCTTCCATTTAGTTGACATGCACTGGGGACAGCTGCATGATTTGAATCTGGTTCAATTAAATCAGTGCCTCTGGTTCTATATTGGATATAGAACAGTTCATATCTTAACGGTGTTAAGGTACGGGGAGTTGTCCGGTTTATGATTAAAACCAGACACTGGACAACTCAAGGCATGATTCTGTAATGGCTGTTTGTGGGTTGACCCAGGCTATGACGAGGGTTGACTTTCTACCATCTGGATGAACAATAGCAATATTGTTCTAGACTCGCCACAGTTTTATTAAAAATGGATTTTTTCAGAAAACAGTAGTGGGAGTATGGTAGAACTGGAAGTGATTCCAGAACCACAAACGATTACTGAAGATTTGATAAGGAACCTAAAGATTCAATCTGGATTGACATTCCATTGGCCACTCCGCAGATAAGGTGGGTAACTTCAGGCACCCGAGAGGTACTACGGTGGCCTCAAGGACGGTGACAGGGAAGTTCTTGTTTACCCACAATTACCATTGCTGTTGTTCCAGGCTGCGAGACCCGGCGGGAGGATGAGTATAGCGTCGTTCTGAACTCGCTTTAGAAGTGTACGTGTATATGACTCTGCCAGAGGGTTGTCGTAGTCAGTGGGAGCAACGGAAGCATTGGTGGACAGGTAGCTTATGTCTATTTACAGACTGAAGCACCAGTAGCGGAGATAGATCATCTATTTCTGACATGACAGTCATGGGTTTGACTTCATCAGAATAGGGGATGGATCTGTTGAGAAGGTAGTAGGGTGTGATATCCTGATATTTGGATGACATACACAGAGTAGGAAAAGAAACTCCTATACTACAATCGGTTATACTTTGGTCGTCACACAGTGGTTTCTCCATAAAGGGACTTGGACATTATATCAGACATTCTGGTTACTAGATCTATGGCTTTAGATCTAGATTTGGGTAGTTTCCCAATCTGGGTACTTAGACAGCATTCTAAGGGTATTTAGAATGGACGACTCCTGGCACGGTAGTGTACCTGCAGGTAATGGAGTCACCCTCTCTAAAGGTGTCTTACAGACTAAAGGGGAGAGGGATGTGCATGATTGGCAGATCACTTGCTCAGGCAATTGAGTCAATCATGAGATGTCAAGTACCACACCAGATGTTGTTCTTGCACTAGATGCAGTAAGTTGACATTAATCCAATCCTGGAGAAACAGTCGGAAGCATTTTTAGAACATAAGTGGATGTTCTAGGGATATGATAACGACAGCCTCATTCGGGAGACAGTTATCATTCCAGGCTTCCAAGGTGACATGGACGACAAGGAGGTTGTCAGAGTTATAGTTTTTCCTTCTGATGAGGGGCAGTATTTTGGACAGGTGGTCCAAGGCAATACTGAGGGAGGCATGGCGCAGAATACTGATTAAGTTCAGTTGACGATACAGTCTAAGAAGTTTGGATTTGGAGTTCATTTATAAGCTATGTCCCATCAGACATCCAGACACATTCTAAGACAGGTATTGCTCATTTCGGAAGATGGGTTTCTCCGCGAACTTGAGATATAAAGAGACATAGAAAGATACAACAAAGCGGATCCACTCACTAAGGCTATTCCTCGAACGCAATAGTTTCGCAAACGAGCTTTGTGAGACTGACTAGTAGAGGAGTTGGGTGTTCGGTATCACACGGGCTGTAAGTATGCGACATCGCAATAATTAGCCTTGAGTGCAAGTGGGAGATTGTTGGAGATAGTGCCCTCAGAGTCAATTATTAGGTCACAGGTACGTGATTGCAATGATTAATGGAGGACCTATCCCGGTAGGACAGTCTTACTCGAGATGATAGTATGCTATCTGGTTTACCTTTATTATCGTGTACTGCTTTAGGTGACCTGACAAGTTGCTATTACACGTTGATAGAGCCCCTAGGATTCTTGCTTGACCACCAGCAGTATGAGGGCGATCATATAAGTGGGAGCTGGGGTCTATAAGCATATCCTTAAATGGTCCCTAGTCGTGTGAGTTTCGAGACAGGGCATCGATACTCCAGAGTAGACTAGTGTATACAGTCGAGACCCCGACGAGGGGCGGTGGCCGGTCTCACAAGCCTTTGGTGTCAGTTGGATCACCTAAGATGTATACAGGTGTTCATTGGGTTATGAGTACACCGGACAGGACTCGCCGGGAACATGCTAGTTGGTCATATACCAGACGTCAGATGGCAGTTCCCTGGTGACATGTGTGCAGGTTAGTTCATCGACCTGGGGATCGTCATTTGTCTCGTGTGAGTTCCCACTGTACTTTGATTACTACCCTACCACGGCTCAAAGGAGTCGTGCAAACAGGTTTTAGTTGGGTGCAGTCCCGAGCCACATGGAGGCAGTGAGCGTATCTTCAGGGGTTCGTCTCTCCCGGTATTGGGGGTGAGGTCGTGCTGTGTCTAGGAGAGCCATTACACGAAGCCCGCGGCCGAGGCAAGGAGATTTACTGGTAGGTATTCCAGTAGTATCTCAGGGTGTTCTGGGATACACTCCAACACGACTTGTACCGCTTTTGGGGGTCTGACTTTTACCAACCCCCTAGGCCCGCCATGCGATGCTCATAGACGAACGGACCGGACTGTACGGATATTGTCACTGACAGGCTCAGTAGGGTTGTCGGGCTGAGTTCGCTCACAGACGTCCCTTTTAGTCAGTACCTGGTAGCCCGTTACGTATTGGCTTATACCTCTGACGTGCTGGTGGTTAAATCCACAACCAAGGTGTTGACGAGTCTTTAGAGTCCCCCACATTCTGTTACTCAGCTTTCGGGCGAAAGGTTGTAGAGGCCGTATGGAGATATGGCAAGGTCCGATCAGATACGTACGGTATTGCACGGATCAGGATCGGACAGTTTGTACTATAGGCCGTATGGATATATGGCAGGGTTCGATCAAATACGTGCGGTATTGCATGGATCAGGATCGAACGGATATTACTGGCCGGCTTTGGTTTAAGCCGGATCCTAGTATAGTACAGTGTAGATTTTGTCTCATTGCATTTGTATTTCGGTCGAAATACAGATGCGGGTGTGTATGCACAGTATCGGGGTTTTCCTGTAATTTATTACGGGACCAGTTTTCTGGAGTTGCCAGTTTGCTTTTCGTTTCGGCCGATTTCCTTTGTATCGTTCATTGGCCGAAGATTGGTGGAGGAGGGTTTATTTGCATTGTTGCAAATAGGCATTAGTGGAGGGGGTTCTTTGCATCTTGTTGCATCATGATGGCTTTCATGATGTGCACCATCATTGACTTGTTTTGACTCCATCATGACTTGACTTTTTAAGTCATGATTGTTGATGATGATGGCTTGACTTTGTTGAGATGATGAGGTTGGTGGAGTGTGGGTTTGGGTTAGTAATCATCTCTTGATATCATGACCTTTCTCTCTCTCCCTTGCATTATGGTTGTGGCTATCCTCTTTCTTTTTTGCACTCACTCCATTCTCTCCACTCACTTGCATTGGCCGGCCACTTGAGGTGGGGCTGTCTAAATTGGTGGGGGTCTTTTGGTTCATCATATATCATTTTTGCTTCACCAAAATTCCCTAGTTCAACTCCATAGTTCAATCCCTCCACAAAAGGCAATTCCTTCAACCCCAAAATGAGACTTGCTCACTACACATTCTACAGCAAACCTTGGGCATGTCGACTAGCCAGCTTCGTGCCCGAGTTGCCTCGGCATTGAGGTGGGAGCCCGTAAAAGAAGTAGGCGATGTGGTGCACTTCCGGCGATGAGGTGGAGACAGGACATTCCGCGGGAGATCGGGACGACGACGAGAAGACCGAAGGACTTGGATCAGTCGGTATATCTCTCTTTCCCATCTTGTAGTTAGCTAGGACTAGTTAATGGTTCGATCCGGGTATTAGTGCGCGGCGGTTTGCCAGTTCAAGAAAAAGTAAAGTTTATCACCGCTTCCGCATTTGGCCGTCGGATTGACGGCCGGGGCGCCGCCATGCACTTACAACCTAGATTAGGAAACTAGGGTTAGAATGAAGATAGCTATGAAACCGTATTATGAACTAGAGGATAGTTAGAAGTGATATGTTACGATTATTATAGGATGACGGAATTCGAGGACGACGTTTGTCGATATTGCCCTTTAGGGTACTGCAGGACTAGATAGTCGATGTAGATGTGTCATCCGAACCATACCTTTTTCTAAACCGAATAATCGTATGCAACTTTTAAATATATACCTTGAGGGATGTTACGGATTTTCAAATGATATCTTTTCCTTAAAAACACCGTAACCCATATTTTCAAAACTACGATTCACTTCTTTAAAAATCTGATTGTATGGTTCGGTTCTGTATATTAGATTAGATACTTATACTTAGTAGAGATAGAATGTTTATGTAAATTCGATTTAATGTGTGGTATAAATGCGATGAAAGAATATAAGACTGATATCATGATATGATGATATGTTGGTATACGGATGCGAGTCGATTGAGATGATTTATACCCTGCCGGTCCCCTGATATGAGATTATTGCGCATGTAAACCGGGACATAGGTACATAGATATATATACATATATAGAATGTTTTGAATCATGGATGATAGGCCGTACGTGATATTAGGCCGTACCTTCATTTGTCTTGTAGGATGATAGGATCCCTATTGGTTTAACGCCGTGGTACGATGATTTTCCGTGCGTGATGAGTTTGACTTGATGTTGATCCATACCCTTGACTAGAAGATACCGTACAATGGATTATACCGTACGTGATGCTGTGAGGCTAGATGCCGATTGATAGATTCACCGACTCGGACATATGATAGTTACGTATACCTTATAGCTTTTAGCTGATGATTTACCTTGTGCTGCATTCATGATATTAGCATTGCATTACTCATACCTGTGATAGTACACCTGCACCATTATCGATGATGCATATGTTACACGTACACTGATTGTAGGCTCACACACTTCATCATCGATAATTGCCATATCACTACACAGTAGGATTGCTACATCATGACATGACTCTTTGCATAACATGCTTGCGTATAAACTTTGATATATTCATACTTGCGCACATACACCTTGTATATCCCCATTGGTGCACATATACATTGATATATCCACATTTGCGCACATACACGTTGTATATTCATATTGGTGCACAGAGACATTGTATACCCATATTTGCGCACATACACACTGTATATCCATATTGGTGCACACATACATTGGTACATCTATACTTGTGCATTTACATATTGTGCCTACATAGATAACTGGTTTTATTAGATAATTGGGAACCGCATGTTATACTTTACAAACTGGAATCATTTAAAAGAGTGGTTTTCCCCTTAACATGTCATATCACTTTTCCATGTTGCATGATATACGGATATGCTTACATTTCTATTATATGTCGCATACATCATGCTCTATGATTTTTCGCATTGAGATATGCTATTTTCATGAGATTTCTGGATTTGAGTACCGTGGACATTTTAAAAGAGATTATGTGTTGTTTTAAAAAGCCGGATTCTCTTGATATGATATTTCAGTGCGTCCACTATGTGTTTTCTCGGTTCTGAGAGCGACATGTGAAACCCGATTCGAGGAGGAGGATGAGGCCGATTGCGGGTACATTGTGGACCCGGTATGGTACCCCGGGGCGAGAACGGATCGCTCTGTAGTAGACGGTGAGCCTGGCAGAGGGACTACTACCTACCGGTGATAGCATTTGGGCTCGGCGGATATCTGGAGGATACCAACCGGAGTAGACAGATGATAAGGGCCAATCCGGACTAACGGAGCTTGTGGGCCGATTCGGACTGACGGAGCCAGATATATGAAGATTTACGTGCCGATGCTGGGCACGGTTTTCATGATGTTTTCGAGTGTCGATGCTAGGCACTCAGGTTCCATGATTTTGATGTGTCGGGAGGAACACCGTTGATATATACCCTCTTACTTTCATGCACACTCCTTTATGATATTTACGTGCATGCAGACATTGATTATATGGGTGGACGAGATCCACATGCATACATACCTTGATTTTGGGTGGACGAGATCCACATGCATACATACCTTGATTATGGTTGGACGATATCCATATACATGCATTGATTATTACTGTTGGATGTTATCCACATGCATATAGGTATTGACTACCTTGTTGGCACATATACAGACCCGGTCACCCTAGATATCATAGTATTACCTTTATGATATAGTTGACCTAGGAGTCGTTGTTTATTCGATTTCTATCTGTTGATATTTTTCCACTCACGAGTTGGCAATTCACCCCCGTTGTGCCACAGTTCTTGCAGGTTGACCGATTGGATCAGTAGCGGCATCGCTGGCATACAGCTTCATTTGGGTGTTTTGCTTTGATAGGTGGGACCTTTTATCGTACCCACTATTGTATTTATATTTCATATTGTATCTAGCAAACTCCATCATTGAAAATTAGTAAATTGTATATGTAATAAGACTTAGTGAGATTGTGGTTGCGAGACTTCGAGCAAGGGGTTTTTCGCTACTTGTGGTTTATATGTCTTGCTTTTTCTTTATCTTTCTGTGGTGAACTTCGCCGTTGGGCGTCGTATACTTATTTATACTGTATTGCATGGTTGTGATCCGCCGTTTGGCGAAGAGCTACCTCCCGCTCTGGGATGCCATTATTCTTATTATCTATTTGTGGTTTAGGATTAAAAAATACAAAGGAGGTGCTGCCAAAATTTTTAAAAGACGAAACATGTTTTCAAACTAGTAAATTTCACTTGCATCATTCATGTTCCTTTTCTAAGCATTAAGAAAACTTGATTTCATCATACCTTTATTTCAAAACTTCACCTCCTTTATTTTTCTAAAAAGGTTTAGATTTCTGGGTTTCAGCTTACTTGAATTTCGTTATGCCTTTAGACGTTGTGTGATTCAGGTGCTGGTCATGAGCTATTATTTCGGGTCGTGACAGCGACGTTGTCTTGTTTGGAACTCTTTCAACAGACCACCCCTCCGTTAAGAGTAAACACAAAACCCGAGACAGACTTGCTGTCATCCTTGTCATTCTGGAAGCTCGAATCGTTAAAAGACTCCATCTGGAGGTCCACATTACCGAATACCAGGAACAGTTCTTTAGTCCTCCTTAGGTACTTATGAATGTTTTTAACAGATGTCCAATGGTTCTCACCTGGGTTAGACTGATCCCGGCTCACCATGCTAAGCGCGTAAGCTACATCTGGTCCGGTACATAGCATCGCCTACATTATAGATCCTACAGCCGAAGCGTCGGATATAGTTCTCATGCGAACCCTCTCCTCATCAGTCTTGGGAGACATCTCTTTGGAGAGGGTGATTCCATGCAATGTGGGTATGTTACCGCGCTTGGAATCTTCCATACTAAATCTCTTCAGTACGATCTCTATGTACCTGGACTACGAAAGTCCCAGTAATCTCTTGGATCTATCTCTGTAGATCTTAATCCCCAGAATGTATGAGGCATCACCCAGATCCTACATGGAGAACCTTTGTGACAAGAAAAGTTTGATCGATTGTAGTATAGGAATGTCATTTCTTATCAAAAGAATGTCCTCTACGTACAAGACTAGGAATACGACAGTTCGGACTACAATCTTCTTAAATAAACAAAGCTCATCCTTGTTCTTGATGAAGTCAATTCCCTTGACTGTTTCATCAAAACAGATATTCCTGCTCGGCGATGCATGCTTTAATCCATAAATGGATTTAACCAACTTGCACACCTTCCCGCTGCTCCCACTGTATGCAAAACCTTCTAGCTGATCCATATAAACGCGCTCTTCTAAACTTCCGTTCAGAAAAACCATTTTACGTCCATCTGCAAGATCTCATAGTCATAGAAGGCAGCAATGGCAAGTAGGATCCGAATGGATTTGAGTATAGCCTCTGGAGAAAAGGTTTCGTCATAGTCCACACCTGGTCTTTGACGAAAATCTTTTGCAACAAGTCTAGCTTTATAGGTTTCCACATAACCATCTACTCCAAATTTCCTTTTATAGATCCATTTGCATCCAACGGGTTTTACCCCAGATGGAGCAATATCCAAGGTCCACACTTTAGTGGCGTACATGGACTCCATTTCGGATCGCATAGCATCCAGCCACTTATAAGAGTCCCTACTGATAATGGCCTGCCTAAAACTGGTAGGATCATCTTCTTTCAAGATGCAATCCTCTCGATCCCCGTCTATGAGAAAACCGTAGTATCTCTCGGGCGGATGAGAAATCCTACTAGATCTACAGAGTGGCTGAAGCTATTCAAGGGTTATTGAATCTAACGGTTCCACCAAATCTTCAATTACATTTTGTGGTTCAGAAATTTCTTGCAAAGCTACCGTACACCTACTAACTTCATTTGCAAGAAGTTCCCTTTCTAAAAAGGTGGCGTGGCGAGATACAAACACCTTCTGTTCCTCAGTGTGGTAGAACAGATATCCTAGTGAATCCTTAGGATATCCCACAAATTTACATAGAACTGATCGTGCCTCAAGTTTGTCCGGTTTCTGCATTTTCGCATAGGCCGGACAACCCCATATCATAAACCACTTAAGATATGGATTCCGTCCACTCCATATTTCATATGGAATCTTAGGCACAGATTTGGATGGAACGTAATTCAGTAAGTATGCTGCTGTATGAAGCGCATATCCCCTGAATGAAAGAGACAACTCAGCACGACTCATCATGGAGCGAACCATATCCAGAAGGGTACGATTCCTCCGCTCCGACACACCGTTGTGCTATGGTGTATACTGAAGAGTAAGCTGAGAGAGAATTCCATTCTCTTTTAGATATTCAAGGAATTCCGTGCTTAAGTACTCCCCTCCTTTATCAGATCTGAGGATCTTGATACTTTTGCCAGTCTAGTTCTCTACTTCGTTTCTGAATTCTTTGAATTTCTCAAAAGCTTCAAATTTGTGTTTCAAAAGATACACATATCCGAACCTAGAGAGATCATCAGTGAATGTGATGAAGTATAAGAACCCACCCCTCACATCTATAGACATTGGACCACATACATCACTGTGTATGAGTCCCAAGAGCTCTGCTGCTCTTTCTTCGTGCCCGGTGAACGGAGAATTGGTCATTTTTCCTTTGAGACAAGACTGACAAGTTTCATAAGATGAAAATTCGAATGTATTCAAAAATCTATCTTTATGCAATTTACTTGGTCTTTTCTCTCCGATATGACCAAGTCTACAATGCCACAAGTAGGATTCGTTCACTTCTGAACACTTCCTCTTGCGTGTGTTTTGTATATTGAGAACTGTGTTTTGATTTAGAATATAGATACCATTACACAGTGTACCTTCTGCAACCAATACCTAATTAAGGTAAATGTTAATGATATTTCTATCAAGAACAAAGTTATATCCATCTATATCAAGTAAAGAAACTGATATGATGTTGCAAACCATGGAAGGTACATAGTAGCAATTGTTTAAAATCCTAGTATTGCCATTTGGCAATGCCAGGTGATATTCACCGACGGCAGAAGCGTCGACTTGTGCTCTGTTCCCTACTCTGAGGGATATATCACCAGGTCCAACCATCCTACTTTTTCTAAGTCCCCGTAATAAATTACAGATGTGAGATCCTGATCCGATAGCGAGTACCCAGGATGTAGGACTGACCGAAAAACAGTTTTCAATAACAAGAACACTAGAAGAAGACGCATTAGTATGCTTCTTCTTCAATGGGGTCATCAAGGAATTCATGCAATCCTCTTTCCTCTGCTCATACTCATGACTGTTGTCATAAATTAAAGCCAAACCGATGTTCCCCAGCCCCGAATAAGAATTCGGATCGGTCAAGCGATACATTTTATTATCTTGATTAGGGCGTGAATTGGTTGCTGTCTGGAGAGAGAGAGAAAAGAAACACTCAGCATGCGTTCTTGCAAGATTAGATTGGTTATTAGTTTATCTGATCAGGATGGCTCCCACTGTTTCCTCGAATTCTTCTTTAAACCTTAAAAGAAGAACTAGTCAGGATTAATCTCACGTCACAATACTTGCTTAACCTTTCGGCCTGGCTAGTATTGGTACTTACAGGGAGGTTTTCCAAAGCTTTCGCGAAGTTCCTTAATTACATAACCTTTTTTCCCTGGAGGCGTATCCCCGCTAACACCGTTCTAGACACCTACTTGATTTATAGCATAGATTGTTAAGTGAAATAATCTCCCAAGAGTAATCCAACTCATCAGTGGGATCGGGATCCAACTATCATCGCGTGATAACCTATATGGAAGCCACTCTAGTCACCATACTCCATAAGATATGCAACAATAGAAAGTTTCCTGTATATTTGAAACTCCCGATGTGGTTTTTGCCCTTTGGACCCGAGTGACCTTGACAGAGTCAACAAATCAAAAAGTTCTAGTCAAGTTCAACCCGTCATTATGTTGATTGCGTTAAACCCACCCGTATAACCCTTGATAGAGTCAACAAGGTTACACGACTGTCCTAACCAATGACAACTAAAGCTACAAACGAGCACTACTTAGCTACCGTACACTACGCCTTGACGGATTCAACAAACGCAGCACGAATACTAAGTACTACTCGTAGGAAATGACGGAGGGCTATGGCTGAGTTTTTGGCGAAAAAACCCTTTAACGTAATGAACTTGATATTGTTGAAGGAACCTGAGCAGTTTTGAAAAGGACTGGTTTAGGCTCCGCTTTTGAAAACTTGTGGTTTTGAAAAAAAAAACGAGTAATCTACAGTAAAGACTTTTGCTCAAGAGGTCACTCCCCGTGAAGGGATCTCGGCTCTTGCCTCCTTGAATGAGGTGCCGGATATTCACAACTGAATACCACTATACAAAGCAAAAGAATATAACTATAGTTTTTCAAAATTTGTTCCAACAACATCTTTTAGGTTTCTTATCTTGCATTAATCAAAATTAATGAGGTTCCATAATTTTAACATATCACACCACAGAAAGGAACGAAAATAAAATGTATGTATATGCCATCCGCATTCACTACTGGGCCCCGTCATCACCCGTTAGGTTACTTAACTAACGACAGAGCGGGTGATGGACTAGCGCGGGTGCAAAACATATACAACATCTACTAGTATATATATAAATATATATAACATTCGTCCTAGGCATGATATGAGCAACAACACAAAATCTCAGCAAGCAACACATAATGGTGGATAATCTTGGAACCCCGGGTTTCATTTGAGTCGCAAATGAGACCCGACGTTTCCGGTCGTGCGGATAGCCTGTGCAATGGAAACCCGGACCCCTACGAGCACGGCAAGTTACCTGCCAATCCCAAAAGTGAAGCAACCCCAATCAACAAAGTGAATTGACCACCCCACACTTCACGGGACCTGGTAACTTGAGCGCCCCTCCATAGGTCATACAAATACCCCCAATAAGTGCGGAGAATAGCCTGCCAATTCTAGAGTGAAGCACCCTCCGTCACAACTCCATGAGATGGGGCTCGTTGCTCTCTAGAACTCGGCTATTCGTGTACTCCACCATAGGGTAGTACTCGTACAGAAAATGAAAATATGTACAAAGGTGACATTGACCTCAACCCGGTCGTGCCCCAATAAAATAATATACAACACAGCAGAAACGGTTGTCCACATGTCGGACGCTCGCCCCGCAATAACAAATGTACAAATAAATATAAACTGTACTAAACCATTGCACCACCGGCTATCCACAAATGACTATAAACTGTAATAACAACCATATCCAACCTCAATATGAGCACAATCACATAACATCAACGTAAATGTCACGTTCGCGAACTCGTCTAAAAGAACATATAGCAGTTAGACGGGTTATACCGATCGAGCGACATTTACGGCCGCATATGCTAATCTAAGTACTGATAATCACATGTATTTTAAAATTTTGATCGACTAAACTTTTCCAAATAGGCCCAAAAGGCTAATCCAGTACTCAAATTAATCTAGGCCTAATAACTAAATATCCCAGAAACCATAATTCCAAATATAAGAGCCCCAGAACAAAAAATTGTGCATATGGGGCCCAAAATGGTGGCCGAATTGCGGCAAACATGTATGTTATGCAGCGGTTCCACGGCGTTATAGTAGGTTCAAGGGCCCAATTTTCATCTGTTGTCTTATAAAAGCCTGCACGAATTTTTGATATACTGAAAATGATTTTTTGACCACTTTAAAAAATCGACAGAAAGTATGTTTCGGAATAGCGGTTTCGAAAATTTCGGTCGATCGATATTTTAAACACGTTGGAACTAGCTAGTATAGGTTTTATAGGGTGGCTCTGATACCATATTGGGTTACCCTAACGCCTTAGCAATCATCCGTGGCCATTTACGGAACAAAAAGTTTCTTACTAAGGTAAAAACGGCGCTAGAATAACCCATTAAACTGGACCTTACCATAAACCTAACAAGCTAAACTAGGAGAGCTATCTACTATGATAAGAAAGCCTCACCGAACGATCCAAGTCCTTCGGTCTTCTTTCTTCATCATGTGCTCCTAGTGGCCACTTTGAACAAGCTTGATCTTCAATTCTTGCTCCATCGGTTTTCCGCGATCGATCTTGCTCTCCGGTCCTCCTTTGTCATAGATGATCTGTTGGATATATATATGCCCTAGAGGCCATTATATGATAGTGAATGTACCAGTATGTGTGTGTGTTTATATATATATATATATATATATATATATATATATATATATATATATTTATATATATGTAAGTCTGCGGTAGCACCCCGGCCGTCTACAGACGCCAAATGCAGAACAAAAACTTTTAACTGGCGCTATCGTATACTATAACCCGGATCTGCCATTATTGCTAAACTAACAAACTGTAAAGAGTGTAGAAAGGTTATACCAAACGATCCAAGTCCTTCGTTCTTTAACCATCATCCCACGCTCCGTTGCGGCTGCTCCGATCTCGTCGATCTCCGATCTGCTCGTCCAGGCGGCACCACGTCAACGATTCTTTAAACGGGCTCCCGCCTCTGACTCGAGGCAACTCGGTCGTCAAGTTTGCTAAAAGAGACGACCAAGAATGATGTAGAGAATGAATAGAAGACTTTGTCTCGCTTCGTCCAAAACCATGGACGAACGGTTAATGAAGTTGCCAATTTATTCGGGTGATGGAATGAAACGAACTATGAAATTTCCATACACCCCAAAACTATCATAATCTTTTTGCCAAATGAATCAATCAAGTGTGAGAGAGAGGAGGGGGCCGGCCACACTTATAGGAGTGGAGGGATGAGTGTAGGAGGAAGGGGGGGTGACCACAAACCAAGCTTATCATGAAGGAAAAATATCTTAGTGTGAACACAAAGAAATATCTAGTGTGAACACAAAGTATGAACACAATAAATGCACCATAAAAGAACAAGTGAGTCACAAGCCTAATCACCACCTTCTAGATGCTTCTAGAATCTTCCACACTCATCCAAGAAAAGATAAATCCGTCTTTAACCGAATGTTAAAAGACGGCTGATAGAAAACTGGGAACTGGCAACTTCCAAAAGCGATCCCGAAACGAATTTCAGAATAACCCCGTAACAGTATAAATATACCCGCATTTGTATTACGACCGAATACAAATGCAACTGAGACAAAGATATTAATCTACTTAATATAATACTCGGACCCGGCTTAAACCAAAGCCGACCAGTATCATCTTCCCGAAATATGACACGTGCGTAAACGCACGTGCATTTTCCGAACCCTGCCATAATACCATACGGCCTCTACAACGTTTCGCCTGAACTTGGGAAACTGTCTGTGGGGGACACTAATGACTCGTCAGTACAGGTTTAACCACAAGCCGTCAGCGGCACTAGCTGTGCGTAACGGCTGCCCATGGACTGATCTCAAGGGATGCCGATGAGCGAACTCATCCGGAAACCCTACTGAGCCAAACAGTGACAATGTATATATAGTCCGGTTCGTTCCTCTATGAGTATCGCATATCTGCCTAGCGGGCTAGTAACGTCAGACCCCCAATAGCAGTATAAGTCGTGTCGGAGTGTAGCCCAATAACACCCTGAGATACTAATGGAGTACCTACTAGTAAATCTCCTGCCACGGCCATGGGCTTTGTCTAATGGCTCTCCTAGTCACAGCGCGATCTCACTCCCAATACCGGGAGAGACGAATCCCCTGCCGATCCACTCACGTGCCTCCATGTGGCTCGGGACTGTACCCAAAAACCACCTGTTTGCACGACACCTTTGAGCCGTGGTAGGGTAGAAATCAAAGCATAGTGGGAACTCACACGAGACAAATGACGACCTCAGGTCGATGAACTAACCTGTACACATGTCACCAGGGAACTGCTATCTGACGATATGTATAATACCAACTAGCAGGTTGCCGGCGAGTCCTGTCCGGTGTACTCATAACCCAATGAGCACCAGTATACATCTTAGGTGATCCAACTGACACCAGTGGCTTGTGAGACCGGCCACCGCCCCTCATCGGGGTCTCGACTGTATACACTAGTCTACCCCGGAGTATCGATGCCCTGTCTCGAAACTCCCACGACTAGGGACCATAATTAAGGATATGCATATAAACCACCCAACTCTCACGTATATGATCGCCATCATACTGTTGGTAGTAAAGCAAGATCCTAAGGGCTCTATCAAAGTATAACATGTAATCAGTCACCTGAACATGTACACGACTGATAAAGGCAAACCAGATAGCATACTATCATCTCGAGTAAGATTGTCCTACTAGTATAGGTCCTCCACAATCATTGCAATCACGTACCTGCGATCCAATAATTGACTATGATGGCACTATCTCCAACAATCTCCCACTTGCACTTAAGGCTAATTATTGCGATGTCGACTACTCACAGCCCGTGTGAAACCGAACATCCAACTCCTCTACTAATCAGTTTCACAAAGCCCGTTTGTAAAACTATTGTATTCGAGAAATAGCCTCAGTGAGTGGATCCGCCTAGATGTTTCTTTCTATGTCTCTTAATCTCAAGTTCGCGGAGAAAGCCATCTCCCGAATTAAGTAATACCTGTATTGGAATATGTCTGGATATCTTATGGGACCCAGTTCATAAATGAACTCCAAATCCAAACTTCTTAGACTGTATCGATCACTGAACCTAATCAGTATCCAGCACCAAGCCTCCCACTGTATCCTCTTGGACCACCTGTCCATAATACTGTCCCTCGTCAGAGGGAAAACTATAACTCTGACAATCTCTCTGTCATCCATGTCACCTTTGAAGCCTGGAATGATAACCGTCTCCCGAAGGAGGCTGCCGTCATCAAATCCGTAGAACATGCACTTATGTTCTAAAACTGCTTCTTTATGTTTCTCCAGGATTGGATTAATACAAACTTATTGCATCTAGTGCAAAAACAACATTTTGTGTAGTACTTGACATCTCATGATTGACTCAATTGCCTAAGCAAGTGATCTGCCAATCATGCACAGCCCTCTCCCCTTTAGTCTATACGACACCTTTAGAGAGGGTGACTCCATCACCTGCAAGTATACCACCATGCCAGGAGTCATCTATTCTAAAAACCATTAGAATACAGTCAAAGTACCCACATTGGGAAACTACCCAAATCCAGATCTAAAACCATAAATCTAGAAACCAGAATGTCAAGTACTATATCCATATCCTTTCTGGAGAAACAACTGTGTGACGACCACAGTACAACCGATCGTAGTATAGGAATTTTACATCCTACTCTGTGTATGTCATCCAGATACCATGACATCACACCCTACTACCTTCTTAACAGATCCATCCCCTATTCTGATGAAGTCAAACTTATGACTGTCACATCAAAATTAGATGATCTATCTCCGCTATAACTGCTGTAGTCTATAAATAAATATAAGCTATTTGCCCACTATGCTTCCGCTGCTCCCACTGACTACGACAACCCTCTGGCAGAATAATATACACGTGCACTTCTAAAGCTAGTTTAGAACGACGCTATACGTATCCTCCTGCCTGGTCTCATAGTCTAGAACAACAGTAGTGTCAAGTCTGGGTAAACAAGAACCTCCCTGTCACCGTCCTTGAGGCTACCGAAGTACCTCTCGGGTGTCTGAGGTTACCCACCATATCTTCGGAGTGGCTAATGGAATGTCAAACCTGATTGAATCTTTAGGTCCTATTAAATTTTCCGTAATCGTTTGCTGTTCTGGAATCACTTCCAGTTCTACCATACTCCTACTACTGTTTTTCTGAAAAAAATTCATTTTACTAAAACTGTGGCGAGTCAAGAACAATATCACTATTGATCTTCAAAATGGTAGAATATCAACCCTCGTCATAGCCAGGGTCAACCCACAAACAGCCATTACAGAAACGTGCCCTGAGTTATCCAGAGTCTGGTTTTAAGCATAAGCTGGACAACTCCCCGTACCTTAACATCTTTTAAGGTACGAACTATTCTATATCCAATATAGAAACTTTGGCACTTATTTAATTGGAACCATATTCAATCATGCAGCTGTCTCCAGTGCATATCAACTTAATGGAGAGAGGCTGATCAGCATTACTCAACTTAGGAATCCATCCAATTATGAGTAACTTGAAAGAGAAACAAGTTTCTCAAAACCATTACTATCATCTGAATACCAATCATAAGAATCTACATCTTCGATCTCTTTGAAGAATCCCGATACTTGTGACACCTGGTTCTCTACTCTATTCTTATACCCACAACTTCTCAAAACATAGACCTTGTATTTGTACGAAACACTTGTCTAAAAACTAGAGAAGTCATAAGTAAACAGAACATAGTACGAGGACCTACCCCTTTGTCCTGATGGACACTGGACAACATAGAATACTCTGTATAAGTCCGCTGAGTTGAATAACTCAAAACCTGTGCGTCGTAGGTTGAAAACTGTACCCTGGCTATTTCCTCAAATATCACCAATTACAACGAATTCTGATATAATGAGGATAATTACCAAATTCCCAATAACTTACTCCCACTCATCATCTGTAAAACCATACAGATATGAGAATGAAACCTGGTAAATACATACCCTTGGAGTAAGTATCTAATCGGGAAAACAGTTTTCGTTTAACAATGCACTGAAATATGAATGTTTCGTAGGGGTATCCTGGTATTCCTAGTAATGCCTCTTCCATAATCCAATTCATGACTTTAACCGTATATTTCTTTGCCATCTCTTCAAATCCCTTTATTTGTCTTTAGTCGTTACCTTCTGTACACCTTCGTTAGGCTAAATGGTTTTCTTCCTTCCCTACCGTTCGGCACCAGCCTATGGTTTGGAAGAAGACTATCCAGTAAGCATAATAGGTGTACCCTCCTAAACCAAGGAGTACTCACAACTTGAGAGAAGGTGATGATAAAAAACAACTGAATAATACCTTATTCTATTAAAGGTGAAATAGGAGTGGCGATGAAGTACGCGGTTTGGTCGTGAATGATAACAGTCGCAATTTACTTTGCCCTCTTTCTAATCCCTTTATTTTGTCTTTACATATTACCTTCTGCACACCCTACTTAGGCTAATTGGTTTTCTTCTTTCCTTACCTTTCGGCACCCGCCTATGGTTTGGAATAAGACTATCCAATAAGCGTAAAGGGTGTACTCTCCTAAACCAAGGAGCCCTCGCAACCTGAGAGAAGGTGATAATAAAAGGCAACTGAATAAACCAATTCTATTTCTCCTAAACCTGGATCCATCCTCGAAGAAGTCCCTTCGAGTTCGTATATAACCATACGATGGATCTATCCAATGGAAGTGGATGTCCGTAGTAATACGGGGTGTTCTGAGAAATTCAAAGGGTAAAAGAAGGAGTGGCAATGACTTATGCAACTCATACAATCCAAAATCCAGTCTTTTAAGAAGGTTCGGTTAACTTGGTCTCTGAGTCATAGTCTAGGGTCGGTAAAAGGTCGCTGCCAAAGAGAGAGAGAAAAGAAACACTCTGCGTGCACTCTAACCTAGATCAGAATGGTTATCACTTTATCTAATCCGGAAACCTCCCACTGTCCTGTGAAATTCTCCTCCAAACCTAAAAGAAGAATCAATCGGGATCACCCGAAAGAGTAAACCAACTCATCAGTGGGAATCGGGATCCAACTCTCATCGCATGATAACGTGACGGAATCCACTACCGTTACTCACACTCCAGAAGGTATGCGCATACTTGGCAAGTTTCAGTTTCTTTAGAAACTCCCGATATGATTTTTGCCCCATGCTCTAATGACCTTGGCTTTGGTCAAAATGTCATAAGTCACATGCCAAGTTCTACCCGTCATTATCTTGTCAATTTGAACCCACCCGCACATTCCCCTGACTTTGGCCAATCGGCAGAACGACTGTCCCAAACCAACTCATCTATCTATGCAACAATTGAATACCCAGCAGCTACCAAACACTATGCCTTAACTTTGGCTAAAATGCATAGCTTGAATACTACTTAATACCCAAAAGAAATGACGGAGGGCTACGGCTGGTTTTCGGCGAAAAACCTTTAACGTAGTGAACTTGATATCGCTGAAGAAACCTGATAGCTTTTTATAAAAATATAGTGGCGAAAACCTTTTGCTAAAGAGGTCACTCCCGGTGAAGGAATCTCGGCTCTTTCCTCGTGGAATGAGGTGCAGGATATTCCAACTGAATACCACGATAGAAAGCAATTTGTAATCGACTATAGTGAAGTTATTAGCCTGACACAAACTTCTGCCCAAGGGGTCAGTCCCGGTGAAGGGATATCGGCCCTTGCCCCGTCGAATGAGGTGCAGGATATTCCAACCGAATACCGCTATGCAGAACAAAAGGAAACGTCTTTGCAATAACACTTTTTAAATTGTTCCAACAACTGCCAATTAGGTTTGCTTTCCTTTGCATTGATCAGAATCAACGCAGTCACCAGAAAAGAACGAAAATAAAATGTACGTATATGCCATCCGCATTCGTCACTGGGTCCCGTCATCACCCGTTAGGTTACTTAACTAACGGCAGAGCGGGGACTGAACTAGCGCCGGTGTAAAACATATACAACATCTAATAGTATATAAACCAATATACAATAATCGAACCAGGCATGATTATATGCAACATTACAGAAAAGTAATAAGCATCACAGAACAGTACAGATAATCTGGGATCCCCGGGTTTCACAGAGCCGCTGCTGAAACCCGATGTTCCCCTGGTCGTGTGGATAGCCTGTGCAATGAAACCTAGACCCCTACGTGTGCGGCAAGTTACCCGCCAAAACCTGAAGTGAGGTAGTCCCCCACAGCATAGTGAATGGAACACCCGGTACTTCACGGAATCTGGTAAATTGAGCACCCCTCCTTGGGTCAACCTGAAACCCCCTACGAGTGCGGCGAATAGTCTGCCAATTCTAGAGTGAGGTCCCTATGCCTCTCAAATCCATGAGATGCGGACCCGTTGCCCTCCCGAACCTGGCTATCCGTGCACTCCATCGCGGGGTAAACCTAGTATAGAAATAAATAATAGTACAACAGGTACATCGACCGTAACCTGGTCGTGCCCCAAAAGAATATTATACAACAGGCAGTGACGGCAGTCCACATGTTGGACGCTCGCCCCGCAATATCAAATGTAAAAATAAATCCAAACTGCACTACCATTGCACACTGCTATCCACCACGACAAATCCGCAACATCACAACACAACACAGAACATCAACGCGAATGTCACGTTCGCAAACCCGTCTAAGATAACTATAGCAATCAGACGCGGTTTACCGATCAAATGACATTCCCGGTCGGAGATATAATGTAAGTACTGAAAACTAACATGTTTAAATTTCGATCGACTAAATATCACGAAGTGGGCCCCACGAACATCTGTTGAACAGTAACAAAATCTGGGCCCAAAAGATATATCCCAAAAACTCCAATTTCCAGAGAAGAAAACACTGTGCAAATTTGGAGCAATGAACACTCAGAATAGCCGCGGATGCGCGGTCAAACCCTAGGTTTGACCGCGATTCCACGGCAGTATTGTTGAGTCACGTGCCCAAATTTGTACGGTGTGCTTAGAAAACCCTGCACAGATTTCGACTTGATTTAAAATGGACAGAAACTGCGAATGGAAATTTTGCAGTTTTTGATATTCGGTCCGATCGATATTTTAAACGCGTTAGCACAAGTTAGAATAGCATAATGGTGAGTCTCTGATACCACTTTAAGTCTACGGTAGCGCCCCGGCCGTCTACAGACGCCAAATGCGGAACAAAAACTTTTAACTGGCGCTATCGTATACTATAACCCGGATCTGCCATTATTGCTAAACTAACAAACTGTAAAGAGTGTAGAAAGGTTATACCGAACGATCCGAGTCCTTCATTCTTTAACCATCATCCCACGCTCCGTTACGGCTGCTCCGATCTCGTCGATCTCCGATCTGCTCGTCCAGGCAGCACCACGTCAACGATTCTTTAAACGGGCTCCCGCCTCTGACTCGAGGCAACTCGGTCGTCAAGTTTGCTAAAAGAGACGACCAAGAATGAGTAGAAGACTTTGTCTCGCTTCGTCCAAAGCCATGGACGAACGGTTAATGAAGTTGCCAATTTATTCGGGTAATGGAATGAAATGAACTATGAAATTTCCATACACCCCAAAACTATCATAATCTTTTTGCCAAATGAATCAATCAAGTGTGAGAGAGAGGAGGGGGTCGGCCACACTTATAGGAGTAGGGGGTGAGTGTAGGAGGAAGGGGGGGTGACCACAAACCAAGCTTATCATGAAGGAAAACTATCTTAGTGTGAACACAAAGAAATATCTAGTGTGAACTCAAAGTATGAACACAATAAATGCACCATAAAAGAAAAAGTGAGTCACAAGCCTAATCACCACCTTCTAGATGCTTCTAGAATCTTCCACACTCATCTAAGAAAAGATAAATCCATCTTTAACCGAATGTTAAAAGACGGCTGATAGAAAACTGGAAACTGGCAACTTCCAAAAGCGATCCCGAAACGAATTTCTGGACAACCCCGTAACAGTATAAATATACCCGCATTTGTATTACGACCGAATACAAATGCAACTGAGACAAAGATATTATATCTACTTAATATAATACTCGGACCCGGCTTAAACCAAATCCGACCAGTATCATCTGCCCGAAATATGACACGTGCGTAAATGCACGTGCATTTTCCGAACCCTGCCATAATACCATACGGCCTCTACAACGTTTCGTCCGAACTTGGGAAACTGTCTGTGGGGGACTCTAATGACTCGTCAGTACCCTGGCAGTGGATTTAACCCCAAGCCGTCAGCGGCACTAGCTGTGCGTAACGGTTGCCCATGGACTGACCTCAAGGGATGCCGATGAGCGAACTCATCCGGAAACCCTACTGAGCCTAACGTGACAATGTATATATAGTCCGGTCCGTTCGTCTATGAGTATCGCATATCTGCCTAGGGGGCTAGTAACGTCAGACCCCCAATAGAAGTATAAGTCGTGTCGGAGTGTAGCCCAATAACACCCTGAGATACTAATGGTATAGGTCCTCCGCAATCCGAGTAAGACTGTCCTACTGGTATAGGTCCTCCGCAATCATTGCAATCACATACCTGCGATCCAATAATTGACTATGAGGGCACTATCTCCAACAATATATATATATATATATATATATATATATATATATATTCAGGGGACATTCTTGCTCGACATGATAGTATGCTATCTGGTTGCACCTTTTATCTTGATCGTGCTTTCATTCATTTGGTACATGTTGATATAGCCTTTAGGATGATGCAGGACTACTGAGATTATGATGCGGATCATACTAGTGGGACATGTGTAGTCTATGATCATATCCTTGAAATGTTCCTAGTCATGGGAGTATCGAGACGGGGCATCGATATCACCAGAGTAGACTTGCGTATACGTTACTTGTCCCATATGATGGGCGATGGATGATCCCATATCCATTGGTGTGGTGACACCAAAGATCGTATACGGGTGCTCGGTGGAGACTGGGTACACTGAACGGACTCGCTGAGAACTCCTATATGATATTATATCTATCGTCGGATAGCAGTTCTCAGGTGACACTGGTACAGGTTAGTCTGTAGACCCGAGATCGTCATAGAGTCTTGGGTGTCTCCCACTGTACTTTGATCTCCATCCTACCACGGCTCTACTGAGTCATGCAAATAGGTGGATTTTAGGTATAGTCCCGAGGCACATGGATGCAATGAGCGATAGGAGGGGTTTCGTCTCTCCCGGTATTGGGGGTTGATATTGCACCATGTACGATTGGCTATAACAGGAAGTCCCTGACCAGGGCTGCTGAGATTTACTGATAAGTGTTATCAGTAGTTTCTCAATCTGTTATGAGCCATATACCGGCCTGAATTATCTGAGTTATTAGGGTCAATGATACCACCCTTACACTTGATATGCCATATTTTACAAAGAGACCGGACTGTATGGTAAATGTTGCCAGTTGGCTCGACAGGAGTTTTAGCAGGTTTGCTTGTGTTTCTTCTGATCGCTCAATACCTAGGAGCCATTACGTACTGCTTGTACCACTGACGGTTTGTGGGCATGTGATGTGATCACTGCCTACTGCTAGCGTATTGACGAGTCTGAGAGTCCCATAAAGGAGTCTCCTAGCTCAGGAGAAATGATTTGGGGTGCATATGTGATATGCGCGGGAGCTCGATTAAATGCGTGTATTGAATACCGTATTTTATTCGGGCGTTTTCTATTGGACGGGTCGTATGTGATATGACCGGGTTATTAAATCAAGTGTTGATTTAATATTAAGTCCATTAGCTCATTTATTTAAACCTATTTCTTTTATTGCATGCATGAGTGTATGTATTTGTTGATGTGCATGCACACATGCAAGCATAAATGTGTCATGGTTGATGATACATTGGTGGTGGCAATGCAAGACTCGCATGGTTACATATTTATACATATATTTTGTTAATTTGAGATTAAGCAAAATGACAAATGAAATCATGGTTTACTATTCAACTCTCATTTTCTTTTGTTGACAAGTAAAAACCATGGTTTCATTTGCCTATGGTTTTGGCCCATGGTTTTGCTTAAACTCTAGTTACAAAATATCAAGATATTATATAACCATAGTTTATCATGATAGCTCTCTCTTACTCTCTTGAGTTACGCAAGAGTTATTATTATTATTGTCATTATTCTCTTCTGAGTTTAGCTTGAGCCATCTCCTCCTTCCTCTCTCTTCTCAAAGCTCACTATGGTTTCAAAAGAAAGAGAAAGGATTAAAAAGAAAAGGTTTTAATTGAGATCTAAACCCAAATCACCATTCTACTTTAGTCTTGCCCACTAGTGTGGAGTGTTAGCTTCTTCTTCATCCTTGATCAAGAGAAGCTTGGAGCTCGGCGCAAAGAGACTTCGTGGTGGATCATCGTGGACTCGGAAGGACATAAGCCAACCGGTTCAAATCTAAATCGATCCAAGGAGTCTAGGAGGAGGTCTACAAAGGTTGTATTCGCTCCCACTTAGTGTTAGACACTTGTAGTATATCATACTAGTATGTTGTTACTCTATCTTTCTAGTTCGATTCATGGATGGAATTGTTTAGCACCCACTAAAATTTTTGTTATAGCATGTGTGATGAAACCTTAAACCTAGTGTGGTGCTATAGAATCCCTATAGTGGTATCAGAGCCAAGCTAGAAACACAGACAATGTTAAAAAGAATACGGAAATGAAACATCTCCGAATTAACAAAACTGCAACTCTCAAAATTGCTTCTCTGTCGAATTTTTTAAGTGCTTGAAAAAATTTTCAAACAACAGCAAAAACTTACTGACACAACACCGAGTGCACAGAAAAAATTTTAGGAAAATCCCTCGGATTTTTCCGAGCCCCCCTCTAAAATCCAATGTGGCCGGCCCCCATTCCCCTGTTTTGCCCAAAAATTTTCCTATGCTCTGGTGTGTAGGTTTTGGGGTTTCAGGTATTGTTTGTTTAGGCCAAATTTTCATGTAATGCAAATTGTGCTTAGGGCCTTATTCGGAGTATTTCGTAGTCGTATTTTTTAACATTGTGATGATAACTTGGACGATGTTTGACAGTTCAAGCGAACATCAATAACCCACGATTACCCTCCCTGAAAATTTCCAAGTGTTGGGATTTTCTTAAGTTACTTATATTCGATAGTCGTGCAAGTAACTTTATGGACCCTCTAGAAGAACAAAAACCTTAACTCGATTCTATGCTCTCGGAACCGCGACTGAACCCTAAAGTTTTCCATAGTTCCGCGGTGTCATCGGTGAGGCATTGGTTTGGGCCTTCTACGGATGGATCATAGGTACGGTGGCTCGTTTTTGGGTACTTTAACTTTGCACAAGTGTTGAGCTTATTGGGGTAATTTGTGGGTGCTTGTTGATTCGATTGAAACGTTTAACATTGTCTAGATATATGTGATGTGATACAATAACTGGAATCCACACTAATTAGTTTTGTGAAAAGTAATTAGTTGCGTGCAAGTCTAATATTTTAGTCTCGGTAGAATCGGGAATCTTGTTGAATTATTCGGCTTCTTTCGAAAAAGTGTTTTCATGGTTGAGACCTAAATATAAGATTTTCACTGTTAGGCATGAAATTCTGAATATGTGATATTCCGGGTTTATGATGTCTAAAGCCAGTGTCGATTCCAATTGTTGTAGTTTTCCACTTTCTTTTCTGCGACCGTAAGTGTAGTATGTAGTGTATCCCCGGTTTCGTTGCTATACATCAATGACAATTGGGGTACGCATACTTACTTACATTGATGAAATGAGATATTATGTGTTGCTGAGATATGATGTGCAGGATCGTCGCGAATGAATAGCCGGGGGTTTTATGTGAGATGAGAGTTTTTCTTTTCATTCATGTAAAATTAATTGTATGTTATATTATTTTATTGGGGCAATTCCGGGTTGAAGATGATGTCACCATTATTGTATACTATTTACTTTTCCGCATTAGGATAGACCCAAGGAGGGGAGCACAAATGACCGGATTCTAGGGTTCAGTAGGAGGCCATCTCGAGGAGTCGAGACCGGGTCTCCAAAACTCTAGAATTGGTAAGGTCACTTGCCGCTCTCATAGGGGTCTAGGGGTGTGGGCTTGGCTATTCATCACGACCGTGGAATCCGTATTTTTTATTGTTGGCTAAATACAAAGTACGGACCTCCTAGTATATCTTGTATTTTCATATATATGCTTCTGCTGTGGATGTTCTGTAATGTGATTACTTTATAAGCTGAGACGAATGATATATTATATATATGATATATAATAAACGTTGCTTATGTTTTGCATCCGCACTAGTCCTGCCCCGCTATACCGTTAGTTATGTGACCTAACGGTTCATAACGGGGCATTGTGGCGAATGCGGATGGCATAAGCGTACGTTCTATTTTCAATTCTTTTCTGTAATGGCATAGGACTTAAATGATTGGACTACATTAATATGATTAATCTAAACAAATGAAACCTAAAAAGATGTTGTAGAATCAGATTTGAAAGCTACTCGGCTTTTTATGAAAAAGCAAGATTTCAAAAGGCGGAGCTTAAGTCACTCCTTTTTGTAGGGTTCCTAGGCACTCTTGTGAGGGTTCATAAGGCATCAACCATGCCCGAATAAAATTTTAGACGTGCCGAACAACCCAAAGCCGAGATCTTTGCTAGATTATTAGGGTTTAACATGCAAGTAAACATCTTTACAACTAAGTGTGAGGGATTACAACCTTTGTAGTCCGCTCCTTCGCTTCATAAGCTCCGAGTAGAAGTCCCTTCGCCGCGACCCATGATCTCCCGGACTCAAGAGAGGATCCACGACTCGAACGATCCATGCTAGCTTGTTGTGTTCCTTTTCTCCGATGATCTACGTCGAAGTTGCTATAACTCAAGCTCTCTCACTCTTATGAGGTGAACACCCTAATCTAATGGGATAGATTAGATGAGGATGATGGAGTAGTATTTATGCATCCTTTTTATATCAAATTCTCACATGAAATCATCACAAAATGAATAACTAGTAAGCTTTCTCAAAGCTCAAGAGAGAAGAAGATGATAAAAAAAGAGTTAATCCTTTTTTGATGAATAATAAAATGTATATATGAATTAATAATGTAACCATGGTCAAGGGATGACAAGGATAACCCTTGTAGTGAATCAACTAGAACTAGGGTTTGGTTGGGTTAAAGAGTGAGTCATGGATAAATATCAACATAATATCTTTCTCATGACAAAATGAATTCCTTCTAGAATGTGCAAGAAAGAACTAACCCTAATCAAACCCTAACCTTGTTTAATCTCCAATAAAAATGTTCCATTATTAATCGTATCATGTCACAATAATATATATCACATATATATTATATATTTGCAACAAAAGAAAATAATACAATTAACATATATCGCATATATATCAATGTATTATCCGGTGAGAAAATGAAATAATAAAGCGAGCCAATATTAGATAATGTAATACAATATATCATATATATTATTATACATTAAATCATCGAATCAACACTTGATCCGACAATCCGGCTATATCGAATATAACCGACTAATATATCATGCACCGATTCATCGAATCAACACTTGATCCGATGACCCGGTTCATATCTAAATATCGCGAGAATATAATACGGTATCTCATATCGCATTATCCTCGGTCCTGCACATATCACATATGTGCCTCTACTCCGTTTTGCCTGAGTGAAGAAACCTCTGTTTAGGACACTAAAGAATCGTCAATATGCCGGTAGCAGGTGATTATCATATCAAACACCCACAAACTGCAAGCGGTCAGCTAAATGTAACAGCAACCCAGGTATTAAGTGATCAGAAGATCAACAAGCTAGCCTGTCCGTTCTCCTCTGAATCCAATCAGTAACACTCCCGTACAGTCCGGTCTGTTCGTCTGATAGGTCGCATATCAAGTCTAGGGGTGGTATACGTCAGACCCCAGTAACTGATAAGTCATATCGATGTGAGGCTCATAACGGGTCGAGAAACTACTGGTAACACTTACCAGTAAATCTCTATATCAGCCCTGGCCAGGGACTTCCAGTTATAGCCAATCGAACACAGCATAACATCAACTCCCTATACCGGGAGAAACAAACCCCCTCCTATCGCTCATTGCCTCCATGTGATTCGGGACTGTACCCAAAAGCTACCGTTTTGCACGCCTTCTTGGACGTGGTAAGGTGGAAATCAAAGCACAGTGGGAATCACACAAGACTCTATGACGATCTCGGGTCTACAGACTACCCTGTACCAGTGTCACCGGAGAACTGCCATCTAACGTGTGGTATATCACCATCTGGGAGTTCTCGGCGAGTCCGTCCAGTGTACCCAGTGTCCACTGAGCACCCGTACACCATCCTTGATATCAAACACCGATGGATATAGGATCATCCATCGCCCATCATATGGGTCAAGATGCGTATATGCTAGTCTACTCTGGTGTATCGATGCCCTGTCTCGATATACCCTCGACTAGGAACAGTTATAGGATGTACTCATCGACTACCGTGGCCCCACAAGTATGATCTCATCATAGTCCCAGTAGTCGAGTACAGATCCTAAGGGCTTTATCAACATGTGAGAGTAAGACAGTAAACCAATACAAGTCAACATGTTAAAATAAAGTGAAACCAAATAGCATACTATCATGTCGACCAAGAAAGTCCTCTCTATATATATCCAAGCATCCATTATAATATATATCATATGTACAACAATGGCCTCTAGGGCATATACATAACTAACAATTTCCCACTTGCACTAAGGCCAGCTGCTGTAGTATCTCATACCTAGCATCCCGAATAATCTCTCAAAATGTATCTGGGGAATAGCCTTTGTGAGTGGATCCACAGTGTTTTCCTTCGTATCTACTCTCCTGACCTCGATCTCCCGGCGATCAACTATCTCCCTGATCAGGTGATACCGCCTCAGAATATGTCTGGACTTTTGATGGGACCTGGGTTCCTTGGCCAACGCCACAGCTCCATTGTTATCGCAATATAGAGGTATTGGATGTTCAATGGATGGAACCACACCAAGTTCACTAATGAACTTCTTTATCCAGACAGCCACTTTGGCAGCATCGTTGGCAGCTATGTATTCAGCCTCCATCGTCGAGTCTACAACAGTATCCTGTTTGGAACTCTTCCAACATACCGCCCCTCCATTGAGGGTAAAGACAAATCCCGAGTGCGACTTAGAGTCGTCCTTATCACTTTGGAAGCTGGAATCGGTAAAGGACTCCGCCCGGAGTTCTCCGTTACCATACACCAAGAACATGTCTCTATTCCTTCGCAATTACTTGAGAATGTTCTTCACAGCTGTCCAGTGACTCTCTCCAGGATATGCTTGATACCGACTCACTACACTTAGTGAGTATACTACATCGGGTCTGGTACATAGCATCGCATACATGATAGAGCCTACTGTCGAAGCATATGGTATCCCTTGCATGCGAGCTCTCTCCAAATCAGTCTTGGGAGACATCTCTTTGGAGAGAGTGAGTCCAGAGATTGTGGGTTGGTTCCCACGCTTGGATTCTTCTATACTAAACCTCTTTAGTATGGTGTCAATGTACCTGGTTTGGGACAATCCCAGTATCCGTTTAGATCTATCTCTATAGATCATGATTCCAAATATGCAGGAGGCATCACCTAGATCTTTCATTGAGAATCTTTGTGATAAGAAGAGCTTGACTGATTGCAGCATAGGAATACCATTTCCTATCAAGAGTATGTCATCCACGTACAATACGAGGAAGACAACCTTACTCTCTGCTACCTTCTTATAGATACAAGGTTCATCTATATTTTTGATGAAGTCAAACTCTTTGACTACAACATCAAAACAGATGTTCCAACTCCGCGATGCTTGATTCAACCCATAAATGGATTTAAGCAGTTTGCACACCTTTCCGCTGCTCCCACTATCTACGAAGCCCTCTGGCTGAGTCATGTACACGCACTCTTCTAAATCACCGTTTAGAAAGGCGGTCTTAACATCCATTTGCCAGATTTCATAGTCATGGTATGCAGCAATGACAAGTAAGATTCGGATGGACTTAAGCATAGCCACTGCAGAAAAAGTTTCGTCATTATCCACACCTGGTCGTTGACGAAAACCCTTTGCAACAAGTCTAGCTTTGAAAGTCTCAACTTTTCCATCTACACCAAATTTCTTTTTAAAGATCCACTTGCTCCCAATGGGTTTTACCCCTTCAGGAGCATTTTCCAAAGTCCATACTTTGTTGGTGTACATGGATTCCATCTCAGATCGCATTGCATCCAGCCATTTCACAGAGTCACCACTCGTGATGGCCTGCTCGAAACTAGTCGGGTCATCATCTTCCATGATGCAATCCTCGCTTCCACCATCAATGAGAAAACCGTAGTATCTCTCAGGTGGATGAGAAACCCTGCTAGATCGGCGGAGAGGCTAGGGTTCGTCGGGTACTACTGAATCCTCTGGTTCCACTAAATCTTCGGTTGCAGTTTGTGTTGCTGGAACCTCTTCCAGCTCTACCTCTTTGCCACTAATTTCTTTTGCAAGAAATTCCTTTTCCAAAAAGGTGGCATATTGAGAAACAAACACTTTTTGTTCTTCAGCGCGGTAGAAAAAATATCCTTGGGAATTCTTAGGATATCCCATAAACTTGCAAAGAACTGATCGTGCCTCGAGTTTGTCCAGATTTTGCCTTTTGACATAGGCCGGACAACCCCATATCTTAACTCGTTTAAAATATGGTCTCTTCCCACTCCATATCTCATATGGTGTGGTAGTTACAGATTTAGACGGAACTTGATTCAATAGGTACGCAGCTGTCTCAAGCGCATTACCCCAGAAGAAAATAGGTAACTCAGCAGTGCTCATCATAAAGCGCACCATATCTAATAGAGTGCGATTCCTCCGCTCCGATACACCGTTGTGCTGTGGTGTATAAGGAGGAGTAAGCTGAGAGAGAATCCCATTCTCTTTTAGATAATCTAAGAACTCATTGCTTAAGTATTCTCCTCCTCGATTAGATCGAAGGATCTTAATACTTTTGCCCGTTTGGTTCTCTACTTCATGCTTATATTCTCTGAATTTCTCAAAAACTTCAGACTTGTGTTTCATCAGGAACACATGTCCGAATCTAGAGAGCTCGTCAGTGAATGTAATGAAGTAAGAAGAACCGTTCCTGGCATGCGTAGACATGGGACCGCATACATCACTATGTACAAGTCCTAAGAGTTCTGTAACTCTTTCTCCGTGTCCACTAAACGGAGCTTTGGTCATTTTTCCTTTGAGACATGAATGGCAAGTATCATAAGATGATAATTCGAATGGATTCAAATATCCATCCTTATGTAACTTAGACAGTCGTGTCGCATTGATATGACCAAGTCTATAATGCCACAAGTAGGATTCGTTCATTTCTGAACTTTTCCTCTTGTGTGCGTTTTGTATATTGAGGACTGTATTTTGATTGAGAATGAATATGCCATTATGTAACGAGCCTGATGCAATCAACTTTTGATTTAGGAATATGTTCATAACATTATCCTGTACTATAAAATTATATCCTTCTTTACTTAATAATGAAACTGATATAATGTTGCACATCATGTTCGGTATATAATAGCACTCATTCAGAATCAGTGTATTACGACTTGGTAATACTAGGTGATATTCGCCAACTGCTTTGGCTGCAATACTTGCACCATTCCCTACTTGAACGGAATGATCACCTTTTCCCAGTTCTCAACCTTTCCGTAGCCCATGTAACAATTTACATATATGGGATCCTGATCCGGTATCTAATACCCAGGACGTAGGGTGAACTGAAAAACAGTTCTCAATAACTAACACACCTGAAGAAGGTGCATAAACATGCATGTTCTCCGTTTGGGCGGCGTGAGAATCTAGATATTCTCCTATTCCCTGTTCAGTCTTATAACTCATATAAGAAAGAACGGGACCAACGTTCCCTTGCTCAGTATAATAAGCCGGTTCAGTCAATACATCCATATTATTATCTTGATTATGGCCTGACATGGTCGCTACCTTGAGAGAGAGAGAAGAAAACACTTTAGCGTATGCTCTTGCAAGATTAGATTGGTTATTATCTTATCTAATCAGGATGTCTCCCACTGGTTTTATCAAATTTTCCTCCAAACCCAAAAATGTAAGATTAGCCGGGATTAATTACACCCTACAGTTTCGTCAATCTTTCAGCCAGTTCAGTGTCGGTACTTGAGGGAGGTTCCCCGTGCTTTCGCACGGACCTAATTAAAGTAAACCTCGTTTTCCCAGAGGCGTAACCTCGTTAACACTTTTCTAGACACCTACTTGATCGGCTAATTGTCCTGTGTAAAACTCTCCCAGGAGTAACACTTACTCGCAGTGGGTATCGGGATCCAACTATCTCATAGGAGGTATGCAATCTCATTGCAAATTTCAACACTTGAAATTCCCGATAATATTTTGCCCCTAGCAATTTATGACTTTAACATAGTCAACAAATCATAATTGCTAACCAAGTTCAATCCGTCATTTCCCGAGTGAATTAAACCCACCTGTACGACCCTTAACATAGTCAACAAAGTCGTACAACTACACTAATCTAATCACATCTCATGTTTTAACAGATAAGTACTAATTAGCTACCGCACACTACGCCTTAACATAGTCAACAAACGTAGCACGAATACTAACTAGTCTTTATCTGAAATGACGGAGGGCTACGCAGGTTTTTCAGAAAACCATGAGCATAATGAACTTGATATCGTCGTAGAATCGAGTGCTTTTGAAAAGGAGTGTTTTTGAGGCTTTTCTAGTTTCTCTAAAGAGGTCACTCACGGTGAAGGGATCTCGGCTCTTTCCTCATCGAATAAGGTGCAGGGTATATCATATATACCTTTATGCAAAGCAAGAACTATAGAAGCTGTCAAAAACAAAACCGCGAGTTTGTAGCATCTGCCAATTTCGCTAAAGAGGTCACTCCCGGTGAAGGGATCTCGGCTCTTTCCTCATCGAATAAGGTGCAGGGTATATCATATATACCGCTATGCAAAGCAAAACTATAGCTATCCTTTTTATAAAGTTTTGATTCTACAACATCTTTAGGTTTCTTTTTTTTTATTAATCTCATTAATAAATCCCATCAGCTTATGCTTCCTAAGCATCACAGAAGAAACGAAAGCAGTAATATTTATATATCAGCATATATATATAATATAAGCATTCGTCTCAGGCAGTAATATGAGCTCATCACAGAACATTGCAGCAGAAGAACATATATGAAATATTGGATATACAAGGATGTACGTGTTTTTAATACGAGCCGGTATAAAACACAGATTCCACGGTCACGATGAATAGCCAAACCCATATCCCTAGACCCCTACGAGAGCGGCAAGTAACACTGCCAATTCTAGGGTTAGGAGACCCGGTCTCGACTCCTCGAGATGGCCTCCCACTGGACCCTAGAACCCGGTTACTTATGCTCCCCTCCTTGGGTCTACCTAATGCGGAAAAGTAAATAATATACACTGGTGACATTAACCTCATCCCGGAAGTGCCCCAATAAAAGAATATTACATACAAATGAATTTTACATGAATGAAAATAAAAACCCTCATCTCACATAAAAACCCCGGCTATTCAGAACACGACGATCCAATATAACATATCACAGCAACACATAATATCACATATCATCAACGTAAGTAAGTATGCATACACCGATCGTCGTTGATGTATAGCAACGAAGACCGGCAATACAACTACATACTACACTTACGGTCACAAAAAAGAAATTGTAAAACTACAACATTTGGAATCCACAATCACTTTAGACATCGTAAATCCGAAATATCACATACTTCGCATTTCATGCCTAACTATATGAATTCCACATATTGTATCGCATTCCAGATAAATAGACAGTATTAAACTTTCCGAATAGATAATCAAATACCCAAAATTTCCTAAATAGCTCAACACTTGAGCCGAGTTCAAATAATCCCAGAATCTGTCACAGTACCGATGATCCAGCCGTAGAAGGGTCAAGCCAACGCCTCACATGTGGCACGCCGTACTACCCCAAACCCTAAGGTTTAGAGGCGGTTCAGACGGTCACAAAATCGAGTTAAGGTTTGTGTTCTTCTAAAGGGACCGCCGCGTTACTTGTACGTTTATCCGAAAGATTTAAACCCGAAAAAAATTCAACACTTGAAAATTTTACGTGCCGGGAAAAAGTGAGTTAATGATATCCGTTCGAACATTTTAACAGTTTCTAAATATCCGGAAAACATAACAAAATTAAATATTCCGATCGAATCTACGATTACAAAATAAACCCCAAAATACTCAACACTTGAGTCAGATTAAAAATACCCAGAAAATAGCACCTACAGAAATTGATATTACAGTGCAAAAATGAGTGCATAACTCCTCTGTACTGCCGCGGATCCGCGGTCCAAGCGCGATACGGCCGCGGTTCCGCTGCGGTTTGTACGGATTATGTGCTCGAATTTCACTGTTGTGCTTATATTTCGCTGCTGAATTTTTTAGGAATTTTTAATTCTGAAAAATCACAGTTTTTAAAAAATATCCAGAGAGGGGTTTAAAATGTCATTTCGGGGTTCGTTCGGAGTTTTAACTTCGTATACACGTCGCCTAATGCTCTAGTTAGGCTCTGATACCACTGTAGGGTTCCTAGGCACTCTTGTGAGGGTTCATAAGGCATCAACCATGCCCGAATAAAATTTTAGCCGTGCCGAACATCCGAAAGCCGGGATCTTTGCAAGATTATTAGGGTTTAACATGCATGTAAACATCTTTACAACTAAGTGTGAGGGATTACAACCTTTGTAGTCCACTCCTTCGCTTCATAAGCTCCGAGTATAAGTCCCTTCACCGCGATCCACGATCTCCCGGACTCAAGAGAGGCTCCACGACTCGAACGATCCATCCTAGCTTGTAGTGTTCCTTTTCTCCGATGAACTACGTCGAAGTTGCTATAACTCAAGATCTCTCACTCTAATAATGTGAACACCCTAATCTAATAGGCTAGATTAGATGAGGATGATGGAGTAGTAATTATGCTTTCTTTTTATATCAATTCTCACATGAAATCATCACAAAATGAATAACCAGTGAGCTTTCTCAAAGCTCAAGAGAGAAGAAAATGAAAAAAAAAAAGAAGAGTTAATCCTTTTTTGATGAATAATGAAATGTATATATGAATTAATAATGTAACCATGGTCAAGGGATGACAAGGATAACCCTTGTAGAGAACCAACTAGAGCTAGGCTTTTGTTGGGTTAAAGAGTGAGTCATGAATAAATATCAACATAATATCT
The DNA here is from genome assembly GCA_030015575.1 of Agapanthus africanus. Taxonomy (NCBI): domain Eukaryota; kingdom Viridiplantae; phylum Streptophyta; class Magnoliopsida; order Asparagales; family Amaryllidaceae; genus Agapanthus; species Agapanthus africanus. The sequence goes on from CM057349.1 coordinate 220,850,097, forward strand.
TTCTCATGACAAAATGAATTCCTTCTAGAATGTGCAAGAAAGAACTAACCCTAATCAAACCCAAATCTTGTTTAATCTCCACTAAACATGTTCCATTAATAATCATATCATGTCACAATAATATATATCACATATATATTATATATTTGCAACAAAAGAAAATAATACAATTAACATATATCGCATATATATCAATGTATTATCCGGTGAGAAAATGAAATAATAAAGTGAGCCAATATTAGATAATGTAATACAATATATCATATATATTATTATATATTAAATTATCGAATCAACACTTGATCAGACAATCCGGCTATATCGAATATAACCGACTAATATATCATGTACCGATTCATCGAATCAACACTTGATCCGATGTCCCGGTACATATCTAAATATCGAGAGAATATAATAAGGTATCTCATATCGCATTATCCTCGGTCCTGCACATATCACATATGTGCCTCTACTCCGTTTTGCCTGAGGTAAGAAACCTCTGTGTAGGACTCTAAAGAATCGTTAATACGCCGGTAGCAGGTGATGATCATATCAAACACCCACAAGCTACAAGCGGTCAGCTAAACGTAACAGCCACACAGGTATTGAGCGATCAAACATCCATAGCCTGTCCGTTCTCCTATGAATCCAATCAGTAACACTCCCGTACAGTCCGGTCTGTTCGTCTGATATGTCGCATATCAAGTCTATGGGTGGTATACATCAGACCCAGTAACCGATAAGTCGTGTCGATGTGAGGCTCATAACGGGTCGAGAAACTACTGGTAACAATTACCAGTAAATCTCTATATCAGCCCTCGCCAGGGACTTCTAGTTATAGCCAATCGAACACAGCACAACATCAACTCCCTATACCGGGAGAGACGAATCCCCTCCTATCGCTCATTGCCTCCATGTGATTCGGGACTGTACCCAAAAGCCACCGTTTTGCACGCCCTCTTGGACGTGGTAAGGTGGAAATCAAAGCACAGTAGGAATCACACAAGACTCTATGACGATCTCGGGTCTACAGACTACCCTGTACCAGTGTCACAGGAGAACTGCCATCTGACGTATGGTATATCACCATCTTGGAGTTCTCGGTGAGTCCGTCCAGTGTACCAAGTGTCCACTGAGCACCCGTACACCATCCTTGATGTCAAACACCGATGGATATGGGATCATCCATCGCCCATCATATGGGTCAAGATGCGTATACGCTGGTCTACTCTGGTGTATCGATGCCCTGTCTCGATATACCCTCGACTAGGAACAGTTATAGGATATACTCATCGACTACCGTGGCCCCACTAGTATGATCTCATCATAGTCCCAGTAGTCGAGTACAGATCCTAAGGGCTTTATCAACATGTGAGAGTAAGACAGTAAACCAATACAAGTCAACATGTTAAGATAAAGTGAAACCAAATTGCATACTATGATGTCGAGCAAGAAAGTCCTCTCTATATATATCCAAGCATCCATTATAATATACATCATATGTACAACAATGGCCTCTAGGGCATATACATAACTAACACTTTTAAACCATTAAATTCTACAATGATATCAAGATCGAAGCGTTAAATGTTTTCTTAAAAACTATACGCAACCCTCCGTCATTGTAGGAATTAAAGTACTTAGTATTCGTGCTACGTATGTGTAACGCTTCGAAAATCGTTTAGGCAGTTTTTCGATAATCGGTAAAATAATCAGTCTTTTCCGTAAAATGTCAAAACAAGTATTTTTCAATATAGGCCTAATTATGCAAAATTTGGATAAGATATTGCTAGAAATTGGTCACTAAATTGTCACTTACAATATTCTAGTTATTTAAAAAAATCCTTAATTAATTATTTTTAATATTAATTTAATCTTTCAAAAATACATTAAATTAGTGATAAATACAAATTTAAATGGGTAAATTACACACTTAGGAACCATTATAAACTAAAATTTGGTGTCAAAAAATTGTATCAAGTCTTTTCAAGAATTTAGTTCTATGGTTTGAAAATTAAATCAAAATGAATTTTAAATGGAATTTTAAATAGGAAAATGATGTGATATGCATTTATTATACTTCAGAGAGAGTTTATGTGTAGAAATTTCCACACAAATCCCTCACTCCCTTCCCCATTTCCCTCAGGCCGAGCCTCACTGCAGGAAACCCCCTCATTTTTCCCCATTTCTTGCTTCAAAAATTCCTTTAAAAATCCACAAAAATCTACAATTTTCTTCACTAATTCAAACCTAAATCCTATTCTACCTCTTCCCAAACCCTAATTGGTTTAAAACATGGAGAAACGAGGCAACTTTGGAGGCTAAGTGCAAGAGGTTCAAAGCTTGGGAGGAATAATTCTAATCTAAATGTTTAATTTGTAGTTGAAAGGTGCTAAACTAGAATTTTAAAGTGTTGATTTGGTTATAATTTGTTGTCTAGGAAATTCTACAAAGGTTTTCTAAAATCAATTTAGGGTTTTTCCAATGTTTTCATAATTATATGGTGTAACTAAATAAGTCAAGACCTAGAAAACGTAAATTAGTTGCTAATTTGTAAATTGTTGTAATTAAATTGTTGTAATTAGTTTTTTTGGCTAACTAGGTTTTTACAATATATATATATATCGGTGAGACAAAATTCTAATTAGGGTTTTTATCATTAGATTATTGTATTAGTGAGGAGATTAACATGTTAATTGAATGTGAAACACAATCTAGTTACTAATTGCTAGCTTTTACTTTAAAAATTATGATAAATATGCTATTTTGTAAACTAGGTTTTAGAAATTAATTTAAAATGAGGGATTAAAAATTTAGTTAGGGATTTAGCACATCATTAAGATTTCCTTGAGTGGTTTAACAATTTAAGATATGCAAAATCAAGTTAGTTGTGGAATTGTGAAATTTTGCTTAAAAGGTGTTGAAATTGGATAAAATTACAAATTAGAATTTTCAATTTGATACCAATTGGTGTGATAAAAATATAGTAATGTTTTGTATGACTTAGTTATGATATTTAGTGAATATTATGGCCATTAGTTTCGTTTAAACATCAAGTTTTGAAGTGAAAAGGTTAATTGACGCTTTCTAGGTTTTCGGAAATAAACCGATTTAAATTATTTTGACTTTTCGATAAGTTGCAATCTATTGTATATTATAACCAGTGAGTTTTGGAACTACGAATTGTACGTTTGTGATTTATCTCGATCAATCGGCATTTGTACGCCGATGTCGAGGGTTTTTCAGTTCTTTTGCATGAGCGGGTCATAGGTTTTAACCTATGCGTGTTTCGTGCGCCGTTTTGGTTTTGTCTATGATTCGGTTTACAATATTATATATGTTTGCGTATAGGTACCCCTCACGTGGACTTCGGACAAGGAAGAAGAGGAGGGCGACATCGACTTCGGCAAATAAGGACCAGGTGAGTAGATGTATATCTACGGGGGAAGTCGGGTGGATGGCGTTTAGCACCCGCGCAAACGTAGAATAGGGATATTACTTACTGTTATTAGGAAGTCGGACGTAACCTTAGATTCTTGGCGAGTAAGGTCCTATTTAGGACTTTAGGTTGGACTAGACTGGTTTCGAAGACTTAACCAGAGGGTAAATGCCTTGGAGGAAATTCGTAGGTTGCAGGTAGACACACACACATACGCACACACACATACATTTGACTTGGTGTGTGTATATATATATATATATATATATATATATATATATGATTGTGTGTGTGTGTGTATACACATATAACATATACACGTGATATGCGGAGGATATATGATATGTGGGGAAGAGTCGGTATGATTGGGCGTGATGCCGTGAGTTAAAGATATACGATCGAGTATGATATGAGATGTACTATGATATTAGCGGATCGTTGGGAAATGAGAAAGTGGATATTTATACATAAACGATAATAAGTGATGATGATATTGAGATATACGAAACTCTAAAATAGAAGTCGAACCGTAATATGTGACTTAATCACGATATGATATATGTGACTTAATCACGATATGATATATGTGACTTAATCATGATAGGATATATATGACTAAATCACGATATGATATATGTGACATGATATTTCTGAGGACCATCTGACGATGTATATTTACACAGACAATGATATATGTTTGACGATATTGGGATGTATGCGATTATAGAACAGTACCCTTGATCATGATAATATTTGATGATGATATTATACAAATGATGATGTACATGGGTGATAGTTGACCCGTACCCCGATTTTGAGATGTCGTACGATGGATTTTACCATACGAGGCATAGATGTGATGATTGATCCGCACACTTGACTCGAGGAAGTTGTACTATGTACGTGACGCTATTGAGGCTGGATCTCCGACTATTAGAGCTATCGACTCAGACATTTGGTGGATTCTTATTTCCTATCGACTAGTTTCTTTAGTTTAGTTTCTTAGTGGATTAGATAGATACTAGTTTAGGCTCGAGTCATATAGTTTGTATGTAGACATGTATATTCCAAATGAGTGGTTATTACACACTCACCTTTATATTCAGATTGTAATCATCACGTTGCATGTTCATACATATGTTTCTTTAGTTAATATGAAACTCTGCCTGCTAGGACACCAGCACCATTACCGATGATGCGCATGTTCCAGATACACTTATTTGCCGGCTCACACACATCATCATCGGTAATTGCCATGTCACGTACACTTTAGAACATCTTACCTTTTATTGATAGAATCAACTAAAGGCTAGATCAATATAATAGGGTATGATTACTCTCATATGCTAGTTAGACATTGCATTTATTACATAGACACTTCATGCATTCACATTTTTATACTATCATGCAGTATTATGGGGCTTATGCCGATACTAATTATTACTTACTCATGATTTTGGGATTTTGGACTTCCATGAGATTTCAGGATTTTGGAGAAAACCGCAAGAATATATAATAAAACTTCTCTCTCTCCCTCTCTTTTTAAAATACAAGTTGCGGTTTTCTCGTGATGTATGTGTCGTCCACCATGAGATTTCATGTTTTCTATTGGATTTCGAGACCCGATTCGAGGAGTGGATGAACCGTCTCGGGTACATGGTGGGCCCGGTATGGTACCCCTGGGCAAGAAGATCGAGTTTAGACGTTGAGCCTGGCAGGGGAAGACTACCTATCGGTGATGTCTGGCGCGGCGGATATCCGTAGGATACCGACCGTTGTCGTGAGATTTTATGATATGGGCCGATCCGGACTGACGGAGCCCGAGAGATTGAGACTACGAGATATTGAGATTATGAGCATTTGAGATTTTGAGTTTTACATGTTTTGTGTCGATGCTTGACACAGATTTCCAAGGATTTCATTACTGTTTCAGATTACCATACAAATTTTACTATGATAAAGTTAAAGATTTCTTATACAGATATACCCAGATTTCAGGGTTATTTGTTTTACATTCATGGTGCATGCATACTCATACACATAACATGTTACTACTTGAGGCACTGAAACGAGCACTGAGCAATTGCACTTGCGCATAGTTTATGTTAGTGTATATGCCCTAGAGGCCATTACTGTATCATACTAGTTTGTATATTACTTAATGGAAGCTTGGGATATTCACCTTGTATTGACAATCTTGCTCAAAATGGCAGTATGCTACTTGGTTTGTTTCTACTTTAATATGTGCATGTGTTTCTTTTAGCATATTGCTTATACATATTAGTGGAGCCCTTAGGATCTTTGCTTGATTACCAGCGTTGTGATGGCAGTCACACTCGTGGGGGCTGGGTAATCCACAAGCACATCCTTATACAGGTCCCTAGTCGTAGGACTATCGAGACAGGGCATCGATACTCCGGAGTAGACTAGCGTATGCGCTTCTCATCCTAGCAGGGGAGATGGTCTGTCCCACAGCCGTCAGTACGTCGTACTTGAGATAGTATGCGAGTGCTCGTTAGGTTACGAGTACACTGGACAGGACTCGTCGGGAACTGATTGGTTGGTACTATACCTATCGTCAGTTATCAGTTCCCAGGTGACATGAGTACAGCTTAGTCCGCTGACTTGACACTGTCACTTCGCCTCGAGTGTGTTCCCACTGTACTTTGATTACTACCCTACCACGGCTCAAAGGAGTCGTGCAAACAGGTAGTAGTTGGGTGCAGTCCCGAAGCACTTGGAGGCAGTGACGGTTAGACAGGATTCGTCTCTCCCGGTATTGGGGGTTGACATCGCGTTGTGTCTAGGAGAGCCATTACACAAGTAGTCCCTGGCCAGGGCAAGCGAGTTATACTGGTAGGTTTCCAGTGTTATCTCCGGGTGTTCTGGGCTACAATCCGACACGACTTGTACCGCTATTAGGGGACTGACGTTTACCGCCCCCTAGGCCCGCCATGCGATGTACTCAGACGAACAGACCGGACTGTACGGAGATTGTTGCATTCAGGCTCAGTAGGAGTTCAGATGGGCTTCACCTCGTTCGTCTTCTTATCGGCATCTACCTGGGGGCCGTTACGCACAGCTAGTGCCGCTTGCGGTCAGTGGTTAAACCCGCTGCCAGCGTAGTGTCGAGTCTTTAGAGTCCCACACAGAGAGCTATTCGCCTTTAGGCAAAAGAGTAGAGGTCGCATGGTTTTGCGACAGGGTTCGGTCTCATCCGTGCACTTGTGCACGTTTAGTATCCGAGCAGTTATTACTAGCGGGCTTTGGTTTAAGCCAGATCCTGGTATACGTTTTGGGATTGGTTTTATCTCGTTTGTATTCGTGTTCCCCGGAACGCGGATACGGGTGTGTATGCACGGTTGACAGAGACAGAGGCAGAGAATTCTTATTAGGTTTGTTGACTGTTGACTTTTGCTAAACCCTAATGAGAATTAGAATATGATTAACAATAATATTAATTAAGTATTATAGTGACATGGTTAGGGTTGAAAGGTTGACCTTGTTGACTTGTTGACCGGTTGACTAGGTTGGACTTGTTGACCACCATCATGACAATGGCTATCATTTGTTTGCATTGACTTGTGCTTGCTTGATGCTTCACAAATTGCATTTAATGCAAGAAATGATATTGTCATTTGTCATGATCTCAACCATCACATTATACTCAATTATTATTACTTGTTATCATAATTTTAGATTATGAGAGGTGAGATGAGAAGAGGTTGGCTCACTTTTCATTTGGCTTTCTCTCTCTTGAGCGATCTCATTCTCAAGCTCTCCCTCTTCCTCTTGCTCTCTCTCTAGTTTATGGTTCTACCTGTCTCATGTGTTGAGAAGCAAGAACCATATAGATAAAACACCAAAACACTCCTCTACTCATCCTAGTTCACAAGGCCTAGCAAGCCAAGTGTTCTAGTTTCTTCAAGTTCGAAGAAGAAGCCAAAAGGTAGAAGCTTTCGGGTGGATCCATCTTCGGCGCGAGAAGACGACGAGGGGAGGATGGTCCGTACACCACAAGGGTTGAAGACGAAGGAGTTCAAGAAAGGTATAACCCCCTAACTGAGTAGGTAAAACTCCTAGTTAGGTTGTTAGGTGGTTGTTTAACAAAGATCCGTATTATGAGTCCATGTTACCACCTCTTGAAAAATCGTTTTTCACTATTTCCGCAACCCCAAAGAACCGGGGAAGGGTAACGTGGACTTACAGTGGTATCGGAACCTAGTTAAACACTATCTAACATATTAGCAAAGTAACTAGAAATTCGATCGGAGAAAATGTCGCGAAATACACCCGGAACTCATACTTTCTATCGAATTTTTCCTCTGTTCAAAAAATAATAAATCTTGCCTTAAAATTCGACTCAGGATTTTTACATCTCACTGTAGAAAAATGGTCCAGAGAGCCCATCAACGCGCCGCGGAACCGCGGCAGGGGCTTGCTCCCGCCGCGGATCCGCGGCCGAGTTGACTCGGCCGTGGACGATTTTTCTTTCAGTGAGGTCATAAGGGTGTTTTGGGATTTTTACAATATGCTTTTTCTGCCCAGATTTTCCAGAAAGCAAAATTTGTTGTTGGGGCTTAAAAAACCGTATTTTGATCGAATTTCTACAGACTAAAGCTAACGGGTTTATATCTGTGATGTGATATATGTATTGAACGTCTGCTAATCGCTATATGTCGATTAGTGGGGGTTATACATATCTATGATCTGTAATGTCGATGGTATGTGTATATGAATTCATTGGATTGTCGCGAGTGAATAGCCGTGGGGTTGTGAGATGAGAGTTTTCTTTTCTTTCAATTCATGGAATTTGTAATTGATGTAATATTATTTGTATGGCCGCACAACCGGGTCGGGGTTGTAGCCGTCATTGTACAATTTCTTTTACTGTTTTTGGTCCTAGGATAGACCCATGGAGGGGGTGCACAAACTACCGGGTACCTCGAAGTGCCGAGTGGCCTACTCACGTCGTTGAGAGAGGTTGCTTCGCTTCGGGTACTTGGCGGGTAGTTTGCCGCACCCGTAGTGGTCTTGGGTGGGGTAGTGGCTATTCACCGCGACCGCGTAATCCGCTTTTCGTTACAGGCTCGTACGAATTGCGGATTCCTAGTATATCCAATGTGTTCATCTGTGATCTGGATTGGCTATCCTTGCAATATATCTATATATGATAACTATTTAGGCGTTGCTTATGTTTTGCATTCGCGCTAGTCCACCCCCCGCTCTGTCGTTAGTTAAGTAACCTAACGGGTAATGACGGGGCCCCGTGACGAATGCGGATGGCATAAGCGTACGTCATATTTTGGTTGTTTTCTGCAATGGTAGGATTAAATGATTGGACGCATTAAAAAGAATTAATGCAAGAAAATAAACCAAAGTAAAGTCGTTGGAACACTTTCAAAACAACTCGGTTCTTTTCGAAAACCAACTTTTAAATGCAGAGCTTGAACCACTCCTTTTAAAAGCTATCTCGTTCCATCGATTATATCAAGTTCACTACGTTCACGGTTTCGCCAAAACCATTCATAGCCCTCCGTCGTTTCACATGAATAGTCAATAGTATTCAAGCTATGTATGTTGGCCAAAGTCAAGGCATAGTGATTGGTAGCTATTGGGTATTCATGTGCAGTATAGATAGATGCGTTGGTTTGGGACAGTCGTACTGCTATGTTGGCCAAAGTCAAGGGTATGTACGGGTAGGTTCAAATTAACCTGGAGAATGACGGGTAGAACATGACATGTGACTTATGATATTTTGGCCAAAGTCAAGGTCATAAGAGCATGGGGCAAAAATCCACATCGGGAGTTTCAAAAGAACCTGAAACTTGCTAGCGCTGCATACCATTTGGGGCGTGATGATTCTTGTAGGATTCCTTCAGTTTTGTCACGCGATGATATTTGGATCCCGATCCTTCTGTGAGTATATGCTACTCCTCAGAAAATTTCTCACTTAACGATCAATGCTATAAACCAAGTAGGTGTCTAGAAAGGTGTTAGCGGGGCTACGCCCCCAGGGAAAAGAGGTTATTTAATTAAGGAACTTCGCGAAAGCGTTGGAAAACCTCCCTCGAAGTAGCAACACTGGCCTGGCTGAACGGTCAAGTAAGTATTGTACGAAGAGATTGATTCCGACTAATTCTTCCTTTTTGGTTTGAGGAGGAATTCGAGATACAATGGGAGCCATCCTGTTTAGACAAACTAAAAACCACTCTAAACTTGCAAGAGCATCATGCTGAGTGTTTCTTCTCTCTCTCCTAATTGCAGCGACCAATCGACATGACCGGACTTAAGTTACTTCTAGATAAAAACATACTAACAGGGCCAAACTACAAAGATTGGCTCAGGAATGTCAAAATGGCAATCACTTACGACAAGATGGGGTATCTTCTTACCACCAAAGCTCCCCCTGTCCCAGGTCCCACCTCCAGCGTCGCGGATAGGGAAATCCATAAGACCTGGAAGATCGATTGCGCGAAGGCCAGGTGCCTCGTGCTTGCCTCTATGAACAATGAACATCAGAGGAGGCACGAGAATATGGACCTCGAATCCATATTTCTCCATACAAAAGAACTGTATGGAGAGCAATCTCGTATCGAAAGATACGAAGTGTCGAAGAAACTGTTTTCGGCAAGGTTGGCCATCGGATCATCGGTAGCGGAACACGTGCTTAAGATGATTGGCTTCATTGAGGAGCTCGCGGACCTTGGGACCACATTAGAGAACGAGCTCTATACGGACTTGATTCTCCAGTCCCTTCCTTCCACTTACGCCCAGTTTATCCTGAACTTCAACTTGCAAGGAAAAGAAGTTGAACTTCCGGAGCTCCTCAACATGCTGAGGAGTGCAGAAAGCACCCTGCAGAAAGGTAGGGAAACATCCACTTTGTTTGTAGGAGGATCTTCCTCTTCTAAGTCCAAGGCGAAAGCCAAGGGAAAGAAGAAGAAAGCCCCCGCCAAACCAAGAGGCGGTGTTAGTAAAGTGGATACGAAGGGAAAAGCAAAGGCAACAAAGATAGCGGGGCAGCTTGTGTGTAAGGAAGAATGCTTCTATTGTCATAAGAAGGGACACTGGAAGAAAGATTGCACGGCTTGGAAGGCCAGAAACCAGGATCCGAAGCAAGTTGCGGCTTCGGCTTCAGGTGTGTATGTTATTGAAAACTGTCTTTCAATAAACTCTACTTCCTGGGTATTGGATACCGGATCAGGATCTCATATCTGTAATTCTTTGCATGCACAGAGAAAGCGTAGGGTTTTGAAGGCAGGTGATATGACCCTCAGAGTTGCAAACGGAGCTGGCATGGATGCTGAGTCCGTGGGGGACTATCACCTGGGCTTGTCAGATGGACACGTTTTGGTTTTGCGTAATTGCTATTTTGTACCCAATGCAACTTGTAATATTATTTCTGTATCTTTATTATCTAAATAAGGTTATGAATTTGCATTTGTAAGTAATGTTGTGAACATTCACCTTAATCAAGTTCTTATTGGGTCAGGTACATTAAGCAATGGTATATACGTATTAAACCAACCACAGATTTTCAATGTCCAGAATACACACAAAAGAAAGTCTCCGGAAATTAATCAGGCTTTCTTGTGGCATTGTAGACTAGGTCACATCAATGAGAGAAGGTTGACGAAGTTACATACAGAAGGATATTTGGATCCATTCCAATATCAATCATATGCAACTTGTCAATCCCGTCTCAAAGGAAAGATGACAAAGACTCCGTTCACTGGACACAGAGTAAGAGTGAGCGAGCTCTTGGGACTCATACACAGCGACGTGTGCGGTCCAATGTCTACACATGCACGAAGCGGTTTTTCTTACTTCATTACTTTTACGGATGACTTTTTAAGGTACGGATATGTCTTCTTAATGAAACATAAATCCGAAGCCTTTGGAAAATTCCAGGAATATAAGAATGAGGTAGAAAAACAAACCGGCAAAAGTATCAAGACACTGAGATCTGATCGAGGTGGAGAATACTTGAGTGCCGAGTTCCTGGATTACCTAAAAGAGAATAGTATTCTCTCTCAGCTTACTCCTCCATACACTCTGCAACACAACGGTGTATCGGAAAGATGGAACAGGACCCTATTGGATATGGTACGTTCCATGATGAGTAACGCTGAGTTGCCGCGATCATTCTGGGGATATGCGCTAGAATCAGCTGCATATCTTTTGAACCGAGTTCCAACTAAGACTGTGCCTACCACTCCATATCAGATGTGGTGTGGGAAGAAACCCTATCTTAAGCACATTAAGACATGGGGATGTCCAGCTTTTGTTAAAAAGCAGCATGCGGACAAACTCGAGGCACGCTCAGTACAGTGCAAGTTTGTGGGATATCCAAAGAACTCCAAGGGATATTTCTTCTATTGCGAAGAAGAATAAAAGGTTTTTATTTCTCGTCATGCCCACTTCTTGGAACACCAGTTCTTAGAAAAAGAAAAAAGTAGGAGCGCAATAGAACTGGAAGAAATTCCAGAACCACAGACTATTACTGAAAGCTTAGTAGAACCAAAGGGTTCGAAAGAACATGACATTCCTACGCCGCACCGCAGGAGTAGTAGGCAGTCTCATCCGCCCGAGAGATACTACGGTTTTCTCATAGACGGGGATAGAGAGGATTGCATCATTAACTATGATGAGCCTACTAGCTTCCAGCAGGCCATTCAGAGCATTGACTCGGTAAAATGGCTGGATGCAATGCGGACCGAAATGGAGTCCATATACACTAACAAAGATGGACGTTGGACATTGCTCCAGATGGGGTAAAACCCGTAGGATGCAAGTGGATCTTCAAAAGGAAGATTGGTGTAGATGGACAGGTTGAGACCTATAAGGCTAGACTTGTTGCAAAGGGTTTTCGTCAAAGACCTGGTTTGGACTATGACGAAACTTTTTCTCCAGTGGCTATGCTGAAATCCATTCGGATCCTTCTGGCCATTGCTGCCTTCCATGATTATGAGATTTGGCAGATGGACGTAAAGACCGCTTTTCTAAATGGAAATTTAGAGGAGTGTGTCTATATGGACCAGCCAGAGGGTTTCATTCAGAGTGGGAGAAGCGGAAAGGTGTGCAAGTTGCTTAAGTCCATCTAAGGACTAAAGCAGGCATCGCGTAGTTGGAACATCTGCTTTGATGAGACAATCAATGAATTTGGCTTTATCAAAAATCCAGATGAACCATGCATCTGTAGTAGATTTGTAGCAAGAACTATCGTGTTCCTCGTATTATACGTGGATGACATACTTTTGATAGGAAATGACATTCCTATGCTACAATCTGTCAAGGGGTTCTTGTCACACAGGTTCTCCATGAAAGACCTGGGTGATGTCAATTACATTCTGGGGATCCGGATCCATCGTGATAGATCCAAGAGGATGTTGGGACTTTCGCAGTCCAGGTACATCGACACCATACTGAAAAGATTCAGTATGGAAGATTCCAAGCACGGTAACCTAGCGGCTTGTCACGGGATCACCCTCTCCAAAGAGATGTCTCCTAAGACTGATTTGGAAAGGGATCGCATGTCTATTATACCCTACGATTCTGCGGTAGGCTCTATAATGTATGCGATGTTGTGTACCAGACCAGATGTAGCTTATGCACTGAGTGTATTAAGCCGGTATCAGTCAAACCCTAAGGAGAAACACTGGATAGCGGTAAAGAACATTCTCAAGTACCTAAGAAGGACTAAGGAGATGTTCTTATTGTATGGCGGAAAAGACCTCCTGATCGAGGCCTTTGCTGACTCCAGCTTCCAGAGTGATAAGGATGATTCCAAGTCCATGTCGGGTTTTGTCTTTAACCTCAATGGAGGGGTGGTGTGTTGGAAGAGTTCCAAACAGGAAACCGTTGCTGACTCGACGATGGAAGCGGAATACATCGCTGCTACTGATGCCGCAAAAGAAGCTATCTGGATGAGGAAGTTCTTAACTGAACTTCAGGTGGTTCCGTCCATTGTTGATCTAATACCTCTGTATTGCGACAACAACGGGGCTATAGCTTTAGCGAAGGAACCCAGGTCCCATCAGAAATCCAGACACATCTTGAGGCGGTATCACCTGATCAGGGAGATCGTTGATCGCCAGGAGATCGAGGTTCGGAGGGTTGCTACGGAAGATAACACTGCCGATCCACTCACGAAGACCTTACCCCAGACTCAGTTCGAGCGGCTGATCGAGATGATAGGTCTTCGATACGCCAGTACATGGCCTTAGTGCAAGTGGGAGATTGTTAGTGTATATGCCCTAGAGGCCATTACTGTATCATACTAGTTCTTATATTACTTAATGGAAGCTTGGGATATTCACCTTGTATTGACAATCTTGATCAAAATGGTAGTATGCTACTTGGTTTGTTTCTACTTTAATATGTGCATGTGTTTCTTTTAGCATATCGCTTATACATATTAGTAGAGCCCTTAGGATCTTTGCTTGATTACCAACGTTGTGATGGCAGTCACACTCGTGGGGGCTGGGTAATCAACAAGAACATCCTTATACAGGTCCCTAGTTGTAGGACTATCGAGACAGGGCATCGATACTCCGGAGTAGACCAGCGCATGCGCTTCTCATCCCAGCAGGGGAGACGGTCTGTCCCACAGCCGTCAGTACGTCGTACTTGAGATAGTATGCGGGTGCTCGTTAGGTTACGAGTACACTGGACAGGGCTCGTCGGGAACTGATTGGTTGGTACTATACCTATCGTCAGTTATCAGTTCCCAGGTGACATGAGTACAGCTTAGTCCGCTGACTTGATACTGTCACTTCACCTCGAGTGTGTTCCCGCTGTACTTTGATTACTACCCTACCACGGCTCAGAGGAGTCATGCAAAAAGGTAGTAGTTGGGTGCAGTCCCGAAGCACTTGGAGGCAGTGACGGTTAGACAGGATTCGTCTCTCCCGGGATTGGGGGTTGACATCGCGCTGTGTCTAGGAGAGCCATTACACAAGTAGTCCCTGGCCAGGGCAAGCGAGATATACTGGTAGGTTTCCAGTATGATCTCAGGGTGTTCTGGGCTACACTCCGACACGACTTGTACCGCTATTAGGGGACTGACGTTTACCGCCCCCCTAGGTTCGCCATGTGATGTACTCAGACGAACAGACCGGACTGTACGGAGATTGTCACATTCAGGCTCTGTAGGAGTTCAGATGGGTTTCACCTCGTCCGTCTTCTTATCGGCATCTACCTGGGGGCCGTTACGCACAGCTAGTGCTGCTTGCGGTCTGTGGTTAAACCCACTGCCAGCGTAGTGTCGAGTCTTTAGAGTCCCACAAAGAGAGCTATTCGCCTTTAGGCAAAAGAGTAGAGGTCGCATGGTATTGCGACAGGTCGCATGGTTTTGCGACAGGGTTCGGTCACATCCGTGCACTTGTGCACGTTTAGTATCTGGGAAGTTATTACTAGCGGGCTTTGGTTTAAGCCAGATCCTGGTATACGTTTTAGGATTGGTTTTATCTCGTTTGTATTCGTGTTCTCCGGAACACGGATCCGGGTGTGTATGCACGGTTGACAGAGACAGAGGCAGAGGATTCTCATTAGGGTTGTTGACTGTTGACTTTTGCTAAACCCTAATGAGAATTAGAATTATGATTAACAATAATATTAATTAAGTATTATAGTGACATGGTTAGGGTTGAAAGGTTGACCTTGTTGACTTGTTGACTTTTGTTGACCGGTTGACTTGGTTGGAATTGTTGACCACCATCATGATAATGGCTATCATTTGTTTGCATTGACTTGTACTTGCTTGATGCTTCACAAATTGCATTTAATGCAAGAAATGATATTGTCATTTGTCATGATATCAACCATCACATTATACTCAATTATTATTACTTGTTATCATAATTTTGGATTATGAGAGGTGAGATGAGAAGAGGTTGGCTCACTTTTCATTTGGCTTTCTCTCTCTTGAGCTCTCTCATTCTCAAGCTCTCCCTCTTCCTCTTGCCCTCTCTCTAGTTTATGGTTCTACTTGTCTCATGTGTTGAGAAGCAAGAACCATATAGATAAAACACCAAAACACTCCTCTACTCATCCTAGTTCACAAGGCCTAGCAAGCCAAGTGTTCTAGTTTATTCAAGTTCGAAGAAGAAGCCAAAAGGTAGAAGCTTTCGGGTGGATCCATCTTCGGCGCGAGAAGACGACGAGGGGAAGCTGGTCCGTACACCACAAGGGTTGAAGACGAAGGAGTTCAAGAAAGGTATAACCCCCTAACCGAGTAGGTAAAACTCCTAGTTAGGTTGTTAGGTGGTTGTTTAACAAAGATCCGTATTATGAGTCCATGTTACCACCTCTTAAAAAATCGTTTTTCACTATTTCCGCAACCCCAAAGAACCGGGGAAGGGTAACGTGGACTTACAGTTTATTACCCTGCCACTACTAGATGACTAGTGATATATTAAGTATATTATTATGACCTAGGACAGCGTCGTGCATGCGATTTCCACTCGTAGATGTCTTCTACCCACGAGTTGGCAACTCACCCCCGTTGTGCCAAATTTTTCTTACAGGTTTCGATGTACAGGTTTCCTTGGCAGCGTGCTAGTACATCCTTTCATTCAGGGTGATTTGCTCGGTAGGTTGGTTCGCTTGTATCAGGACTGCCGTTGTACTTTTTTTTATTTCATTTGTATCTAGTAAGCTCCATCAACCAGACTTGTATTACTCGATAGTTTAGAAGTCCAGTTGTTTTTATTTCGTCCTTAGAGTCGTGCTTGTATTATTATGGCTTTCTGGCGTATTTGGTTTTCTTTTGAGTTTTGAGCCTCGCCCTTCGGCATTGTATATTCTAGTGCATTGTGTGGTTGTTTCCGCCTTTTTGGCGTAGAGCTAGCTCCCGCTTGGGGATGCCTTTTTATTGTTGCTCATATATATTTGTATTTGTACCCGTTTGGGGCCAGCTTTTACAAAGGAGACTCTGTCGAAATTTTAGAGAATTTGATGTTGCTTTTAAACTTGTTTCCTCACACTTCTTCTTTTAAAGGATTTAGATTTCTGGGCTTCGGCTTACTTGGATTACGTTACGCCTCATGACGTTTCGTAATTTAAGTGCCGGTCACATTCCGTACTTTCGGGTCGTGACAAAGTTGGTATCAGAGCGCTAGGTTTAACCTTTGTCCGAGTCTAAGTTGACCTTGGTTGATGGAGTAGGTGACTTAGGTGGAGTGACGTACCGTGGGTATGATCCGCGGCATACTTACGATACGCTACTCTGCTTAAGAAACCTAGGATGTACATTTCTTTGCATCGTATTCTATTCGTTCCTATGATCTATCTTCGTCAATGTCGGATGGCGGTTTCTGTTACCATGGTCGCACGGGCAGAAAGAGCTGCGGCTCGAATGCGATGACCATTAGGGTATCATTTATTCTTAAAGATTGAAGCATTGTTAGCGTGTGGACGAAAGGATTCACATGTCGTCCAGACGAATTTAAAAGGTTCAAACGAATGTTAGAAACCCATTTTTCTTAACTTTAAGGTATTCGAAAGAACATGCAGGTATTTCTATGGACCCTCTAGAAGAATAAAACCCTAACTCGACATAATGACCGTGAGAACGCTGGTGAACCTTCGGGTTTGCGGCTATTCCGCGGTGCCATTAGTGAGGCTTGGGTTTTCCTTTCTACAGCTGGTCCGCAGATGCTGGGGTATGTACTGGATATTTTTAAACTGTACTTGAGTGTTGAGATCTCATGGAATTATGGGATTTTGATTAATCGATCGAAAAGTTTAACGTAGTCCGGATATCAGGTGAAGGGATAGATTACATGGGAGACACTCGATATGAGCATAGACATTTGTAGCACAGTCAGCACAGCGATGAGGAGACGAGTCCAAATCAGTCGACATTAGAAAAGGCGCACTTTGACGATAGTGTTTACGATTGTGATTTGGTGATTTGAATTTCATATTTCCGTTGTTTGGATTTGGTATTTTGAGGATTTTGTTCTATGATTGGTATTTTCTATGTGTACATTCATTACACTATATTCGTGTTTCATATATCAGTGGTATTGATGTTGTTTTGTGCATACCCAGTGCACTCGATTTGGTTTTATACATTTTGAGATATTGATTGGATTTCGTGCATATGGGTTGCACATGATTTTGACGTATGCTTCGACATAGTTTTCATGCATTTTTCGTACTGTGATTTCGAATTTGATATTCAGTGTATGTTTTCGTGCACTATGTGCACTTGATAGAGATTCTTGCGTACACTTAGCGCACTTGATGCGATTTTGTGCATACCAGATGCACTAAATCGGGGTTTTGTGCAGATTAGATGCACCGGATATTATTGTCGTGCACGCCCGTTGCACATTACAGATGTTTTTGGTGCACACTCGTTGCACTCAGTTTTTTTTCTGTGCGTATTCATGGCATCTGTAATTGACTTCGATTTTCGTGCGCACCGGACGCACGTAGTACCTCGTATACTGTGATTGGGATTAATTTCATTTTGAGCAGTAAGTTTTTATAATCATTATCGTTTGATTTAGTAACCAGGTGGGACGTGTATGTTAAATAAAAGATATATAGGTACAGCTATTTTTTTAAAAATAAATGTCCGCTACTTATGCCGTGACACGAGCATCGCACGGCGATTTTAAAAAGGGGTTTTGCATGCTTCTTTATTAAGATATTTAGACGATTTTACTACGATGCGCACCATATATAAGTTATAGTTTTGATGTATATCATATTGGGATTTGATATTTTATTCTCACCATAACTCCGATGATTGCGTTATATTTGACGGAGTTTTGAATTTGAGTTATTTAATCGTTTTTCATGCGCATGCATTGCGCTAAGATGTGTTTTATGTATTGATGATTTTAGAGCCCCGACGATTTGAGTGTTTTGGCTGAATGTTTTAGTATTGGGGGGGTTTAATTTAAATTCGGGGACCGAATTTCTTTAAGGGGGGAAGATTGTAACGCTTCGAAAATCGTTAAGGCAGTTTTTCGATAATCGGTAAAATAATCAGTTTTTTCCGTAAAAAGTCAAAACAAGTATTTTTCAATATAGGCTTAATTATACAAAATTTAGATAAGTTATTGCTAGAAATTGGTCACTAAATTGTCACTTAAAATTTTCTAGTTATTTAAAAAAATTCCTTAATTAATTATTTTTAATATTATTTTAAGCTTTTAAAAATACATTAAATTAGTGATAAATACAAATTTAAATGGATAAATTACACACTTAGGAACCATTATAAACTAAAATTTGGTGTAACAAAAATTGTATCAAGACTTTTCAAGATTTTAGTTCTATGGTTTGAAAATTAAATCAAAATGAATTTTAAATGGAATTTTAAATAGGAAAATGATGTGATATGCATTTATTATACTTGAGAGAGAGTTTTTGTGTAGAAATTTCCACACAAATCCCTCACTACCTTCCCCATTTCCCTCAGGCCGAGCCTCACTATAGGAAATCCCCCTCATTTTTTCCCATTTCTTGCTTCAAAAATTCCTTTAAAAATCAACAAAAATCCACAAAAATCTACAATTTTCTTCACTAATTCAAACCTAAATCCTATTCTACCTCTTCCTAAACCCTAATTGGTTTAAAACATGGAGAAAAGAGGCAACTATGGAGGCTAAGTGCAAGGGGTTCAAAGCTTGGGAGGTATAATTCTAATCTAAATGTTTAATTTGTAGTTGAAAGGTGCTAAACTAGAATTTTAAAGTGTTAATTTGGTTATAATTTGTTGTCTAGGAAATTCTAGAAAGGGTTTCTAAAATCAAGTTTGGGTTTTTACAATGTGTTCATGATTATATGGAGATTAACATGTTGTAATTAGTTTTTTTGGCTAACTAGGTTAACACCTAGAAAACTTAAATTAGTTGCTAATTTGTAAATTGTTGTAATTAGTTTTTTTGGCAAACTAGGTTTTTACAAAATATATATATCGGTGAGACAAAATTCTAATTAGGGTTTTTATCATTAGATTATGGTGTTAATGGGGAGATTAACATGTTAATTGAATGTGAAACATAATATAGTTACTAATTGCTAGCTTTTACTTTAAAAATTGTGATAAATATGCTATTTTGTAAACTAGGTTTTAAAAATTAATTTAAAATATGGGATTTAAAATCTAGTTAGGGGTTTAGCACATCATTAAGGTTTCCTTGAGTGGTTTAACAATTTAAAATATGCAAAATCAAGTTTAGTTGTGGAATTGTAAAATTTTGCTTAAAAGGTGTTGAAATTGGATAAAATTGCAAACTAGAATTTTCAATTTAATACCAATTGGTTGTTAGTTATATATATGCCCTAGAGGCCATTGTTGTACATATGATGTATATTATGATGGATGCTTGGATATATATAGAGAGGACTTTCTTGCTCGTCATGATAGTATGCTATTTGGTTTCACTTTATCTTAATATGTTGACTTGTATTGGTTTACTGTCTTTGTCTCACATGTTGATAAAGCCCTTAGGATCTGTACTAGACTACTGGGACAATGATGAGATAATACTAGTGGGGCCACGGTAGTCGATGAGTACATCCTATAACAGTTCCTAGTCGAGGATATATCGAGACAGGGCATCGATACACAAGAGTAGACTAGCGTATACGCATCTTGACCCATATGATAGGCGATGGATGATCCCATATCCATCGGTGTTTGACATCAAGGATGGTTTACGGGTGCTTAGTGGAGACTGGGTACACTGGACGGACTCGCCGAGAACTCCCAGATGGTGATATACCACACGTCAGATGGCAGTTCTCCGGTGACATTGGTACAGGGTAGTCTGTAGACCCGAGATCGTCATAGAGTCTTCTGTGATTCCCACTGTGCTTCGATTTCCACCTTACCACGTCCAAGAGGGCATGCAAAACGGTGGCTTTTGGGTACAGTCCCGAATCATATGGAGGCAATGAGCGATAGGAGGGGATTCGTCTCTCCCGGTATAGGGAGTTGATGTTGTGCTGTGTTCGATTGGCTATAACTGGAAGTCCCTGGCCAGGGCTGATATAGAGATTTACTGGTAAGTGTTACCAGTAGTTTCTTGACCCGTTATGAGCCTCACATCGACACGACTTATCGGTTACTGGAGTCTGACGTATACCACCCCTAGACTTGATATGGGACATATCAGACGAACAGACCGGACTGTACGGGAGTGTTACTGATTGGATTCACAGGAGAACGTACAGGCTAGCTTGTTGATCTTCTGATCGCTCAATACCTGGGTGGCTGTTACGTTTAGCTGACCGCTTGCAGTTTGTGGGTGTTTGATATGATCATCACCTGCTACCGGCATATTGACGATTCTTTAGAGTCCTACACAGAGGTTTCTTGGCTCAGGGAAAACGGAGTAGAGGCACATATGTGATATGTGTAGGACCGAGGATAATGCGATATGAGATACCGTATTATATTCTCTCGATATTTAGATATGTACCGGGACATCGGATCAAGTGTTGATTCGATGAATCGGTACATGATATATTAGTCGGTTATATTCGATATAGCCGGATTGTCGGATCAAGTGTTGATTTGATGATTTAATATATAATAATATATATGATATATTGCATTACATTATCTAATATTGGCTCGCTTTATTATTTCATTTTCTCACCGGATAATACATTGATATATATGCGATATATGTTAATTGTATTTTTTTTTGTTGCAAATATATAATATATATGTGATATATAATATTGTGACATGATATGATTAATAATGGAACATGTTTAGTGAAGATTAAAAAAGGTTAGGGTTTGATTAGGGTTAGCTCCTTCTTGCAAATTCTAGAAGGAATTCCTTTTGTCTTGGTTAAGATATTATGGTTGATATTTATCCATGACTCATTATTTAACCTAACCAAACCCTAGCTCTAGTTTATTGTCTACAAGGGTTATCCTTGTCATACTAAACTATGGTTACATTATTAATTGATATATACATTTCATTATTCATCACAAAAGGAGAATCTCATTATTCATCATCTTCTTCTCTCTTGAGCTTTGTGAAAGCTTGCTTGATTTTCCTTTTGTGATGATTTCTTGTGAGAATATGATATAAAAAGATAGCATAAATACTACTCAATCATCCTCATCTAATCTAGCCAATTAGATTAGGGTGTTCACCTCTTTAGAGTGAGAGAGCTTGAGTTATAACAACTTCGACGTAGATCATCGGAGAAACGGAACACTACAAGCTAGCATGGATCGTTCGAGTCGTGGAGCATCTCTTGAGTTCGGGAGATCATGGATCGCGGCGAAGGGACTTCTACTCGGAGCTTATGAAGCGAAGGAGCGGACTACAAAGGTTGTAATCCCTCACACTTAGTAGTAAAGATGTTTACTTGCATGTTAAACCCTAATAATCTAGCAAAGATCCCGGCTTTGGGTTGTTCGGCACATCTAAAATTTTATTCGCCCATGTTTGATGCGTTATGAACCTTCACAAGAGTGCCTAAGAACCCTACATTGGTGTGATAAAAATATAGTAATGTTTTGTATGACTTAGTTATGATATTTAGTGAATATTATGGCCATTAGTTTCGTTTAAACATCAAGTTTTGAAGTCAAAAGGTTAATTGACGCTTTCTAGGTTTTCGGAAATAAACCGATTTAAATTATTTTGAGTTTTCGATAAGTTGCAATCTATTGTATATTATAACTAGTGAGTTTTGGAACTACAACTTGTACGTTCGTGATTTATCTCGATCAATCGGCGTTTGTACGCCGATGTCGAGGGTTTTTCAGTTCTTTTGCATGAGCGGGTCATAGGTTTTAACCTATGCGCGTTTCGTGCGCCGTTTTGGTTTTGTCTGTGATTCGGTTTACAATATTATATATGTTTTCGTATAGGTACCCCTCACGTGGACTTCGGACGAGGAAGAAGAGGAGGGCGACATCCACTTCGGCAGACAAGGACCAGGTGAGTAGATGTATATCTACGGGGGAAGTCGGGTGGATGGCGTTTAGCACCCCCGCAAACGTAGAATAGGGATATTACTTACTGTTATTAGGAAGTCGGACGTAACCTTAAATTCTTGGCGAGTAGGGTCCTATTTAGGACTTTAGGTTGGTCTAGACTGGTTTAGAAGACTTAACCAGAGGGTAAATGCTTTGGAGGAAATTCGTAGGTTTCAGGTAGACACACACACACACGCACGCACATACATTTGACTTGGTGTATATGTATATATATATATTTTTATTTATATGATTGTGTGTAGGTTTCTATGTGTGTATATATATATACATATAACATATACACGTGATATGGGGAGGATATATGATATCTGGGGAAGAGTCAGTATGATTGGGCGTGATGCCGTGAGTTAAAGATATACGATCGAGTATGATATGAGATGTACTATGATATTAGCGGATCGTTGGGAAATGAGAAAATGGATATTTATACATAAACGATAATAGGTGATGATGACATTGAGATATACGAGACTCTATAATAGAAGTCGGACCGTAATATGTGACTTAATTACGATATGATATATGTGACTTAATCACGATAGGATATAAGTGACTAAATCACGATATGATATATATGACATGATATTTTTGAGGACCATCTGACGATGTATATTTACACAGACAATGATATATGTTTGACGATATTGGGATGTACGCGATTATAGCACAGTACCCTTGATCATGATAATATTTGAAGATGATATTATACAAATGATGATGTACATAGGTGATAGTTGACCCGTACACCGATTTTGAGATGTCGTACGATGGATTTTACCATACGAGGCATAGATGTGATGATTGATCCGCACTCTTGACTCGAGGAAGTCGTACTATGTGCGTGACGCTATTGAGGATGGATCACCGACTATTAGAGCTATCGACTCAGACATTTGGTGGATTCTTATTTCCTATCGACTAGTTTCTTTAGTTTAGTTTCTTAGTGGGTTAGATAGGTACTAGTTTAGGCTCGGGTCATATAGTTTGTAGTTAGACATGCATATTCCAAATGAGCGGTTATTACATATTCACCTTTATATTCAGATTGTAATCATCACGTTGCATGTTCATATATATGTTTCTTTAGTTAATATGAAACTCTGCCTGCTAGGACACCAGCACCATTACTGATGATGCGCATGTTCCACGTACACATATTTGCCGGCTCACACACATCATCATCGGTAATTGCCATGTCACGTACACTTTAGAACATCTTACCTTTTATTGATAGAATCAACTAAAGGCTAGATCAATATAATAGGGTATGATTACTCTCATGTGCTAGTTAGACATTGCATTTATTATATAGACACTTCATGCATTCACATTTTCATACTATCATGCAGTATTGTGGGGCTTATGCCGATACTCATTATTACTTACTCATGATTTTGGGATTTTGGACTTCTATGAGATTTCTGGATTTTGGGGAAACCCCCAAGAATATATAATAAAACTTCTCTCTCTCCCTCTCTTTTTAAAATACAAGTAGCGGTTTTCTCGTAATGTATGTATTGTTTTCTGTTCGATTTCGAGACCAGATTCGAGGAGTGGATGAACCGTCTCGCGTACACGGTGGGCCCGGTATGGTATCCCGGGGCAAGAAGATCGAGTTGTAGACGATGAGCCTGGCAGGGGAAGACTACCTACCGGTGATGTCTGGCGCGGCTGATATCCGGAGGATACCTACCGTTGTCGTAAGATTTGATGATATGGGTCGATCCGGACTGACGGAGCCCGAGAGATTGAGACTATGAGATATTGAGATTATGAGCATTTGAGATTTTGAGTTTTACATGTTTTGTGTCGATGCTTGACACGGATTTCCATGGATTTCATTGCTGTTTCAGATTACCATACACATTTTACTATGATGATGTTCAAGATTTTTTATACCGATATACCCAGATTTCAGGGTTGATTGTTTTACATTCATGGTGCATGCATACTCATACACATGACATGTTACTACTTGAGGCACTAACACGAGCACTGAGCATTTGCACTTGCGCATAATTTATTACCCTGCCACTACTAGATGACTAGTGATATATTAAGTATATTATTATGACCTAGGACAGCGTCGTGCATGCGATTTCTACTCGCAGATGTCTTCTACAAATGAGTTGGTAACTCACCCCCGTTGTGCCAAATTTTTCTTACAGGTTTCGATGTACACGTTTCCTTGGCAGCTTGCTGGCACATCCTTTCATTCAGGGTGATTTGCTCGGTAGGTTGGTTCACTTGTATCAGAACCGCCGTTGTACTTTTATTATTTCATTTGTATCTAGTAACCTCCATTAACCAGACTTGTATTACTCGGTAGTTTAGAAGACCAGTTGTTTTTATTTTGACCTTAGAGTCGTGCTTGTATGATTATAGTTTTCTGGAGGATTTGGTTTTCTTTTGAGTTTTGGGCCTCGCCTTTCGGCGTTGTATATTCTAGTGCATTGTGTGGTTGTTTCCGCCATTTTAGCGTAGAGCTAGCTCCCGCTTGGGGATGACTTTTTATTGTTGCTTGATTGATGATATTTCGGATTGTGTAGTATGAAAATTGTATAGAAATCCCAACCAAAAATTATTTGACCGCAATCAATAACGGTGTCGAATGTAGCGCGTTAGTAAGTGCGGATCATCCACAGGGATTGTGAGATTCCTTCGTATTTGTTTTGTTTGAATTGAGAATTTAATAGAAAAGAAAAGAAAACGATTCAAGATTTATATCAATGAATTTCAAGAATCAACTAGATGTAATCAAAAATCAAGAAAGCATTAAAAATCAAGAATCGAGAAGTGATAGAATTCCAATCGATTTAGGTTTCAAGAATTGAAGTGAAGCTCGTAGGAGTCGATTAAATCTATAGATGTGAAGAAGATTAGCAATTACCATTTCTTATCCATTAACGAATTGATGCTAAATCGATGTCGATTTATCGAGGATTAAGGATCTTGCGAAGAATTAGGGTTACCTCATCCTATGTCCTTTCGATGAATCACATTCACAAGATAGCTTCTAGAATATCAAATGATCAATCGTTGATCTCTAGTTCCGTGCGAAAATGATCAAGAACTCATTTCGCATCAAAACTAGATCATCGATCATTCAATTTTCAAGAATTTACAATCGTTATAGGACTTACGAAAATGTTTAAAGATTCGTCAACATCATCATTCTACCAATTATCTCGACTCCTCCACGAGCGGAGTTTTACTCAAGCATCATCACAAAGAATACATTCAAGAATCGAAATTGAATCATAATGCTTGAATTGAAAGATAAGCAAGTTAAAAGAATCTCACCTCTATTTATTCAACAATTTGTTACACTTTGCTCAAAGCACTACAAGAATTTGAGAAGGGAACAAAAATCGTCGAATTTAGCGTTGCATCGGCTCCTTTAGTCGCGGATCGGCTTGGATCTCATGCTCCGATGAAGTCCGGCTTCGCTTCTAAAGGCTTTGAAGGATTCTTGCTTCGCTTGAACTCAAAGATCTTGAACTTTGGCTTTCTTGATTGGATTAGGGTCAGGGTTTGGAGGTGGCAAGTGTTGGGTTGATAGAGTGATAGAATTTCAACAACAACCAACAACCTTTTCAAGTGAGGCCTAGGGTCCCTTTTATAGGCTTAGGAATGATTAGCTTCCTT
Organism: Agapanthus africanus; assembly: GCA_030015575.1. Lineage (NCBI taxonomy): Eukaryota > Viridiplantae > Streptophyta > Magnoliopsida > Asparagales > Amaryllidaceae > Agapanthus > Agapanthus africanus. The sequence continues at coordinate 220,876,183 of CM057349.1, forward strand.
AAGAAGCTTGGATTAGGTTAGCTTCCCTTGTAAGCTAGTTAGTTAGGTAGAAGTCTCTAGAACTAGTTAGTTAGGGTTTAGCTTATACCTTAAGCTAGGAGGTTAGGGAGAAGGTTCTAGGCTCTTAAGGTAGTTAAGGAGAAGCTTGCTTAGGAAGCTAGGAAGTGTAATTAGCTTAACCAAGTAGCCCTTTGCTGATCTGGCAGAATGTTCTGGAGTGTTCTGGAAATTGCAGTGGCTTGATGAAGTGTAGGACCATAGAGAAGAGTTCTGAAGTCAAACTGAGATGGTGACGTGGCAACTCCACCGCGGATCCGCGGCGAAAGCCGGCTCCATCCGCGGATCCGCGGCCATTTGGCTGTTTTAGGGCTTGACACTTCATGTATTTTCTTCTTCTGTCTTCAAGTGTAGTTTCCGATATGTTTATTCCCTGAATGCCTTCTAGTTTATTTCCAGATCTCAAGTCATTGAGTTGGCGTAGTTTTTTATCAGCAATTTAACAATTTTGGCTTGGTTCCTGAAATTTCCTGAACAGACTTCGAAACAAGTGTTGCGCAATACAAGGATGATGCGATGCCATGAAAAACAGTCAATTTCCCTAAAAATGCCGGGTTTAGTATACAGTACAGGTAATTCAGTATTTTACAGGTGTTTTGCTAATATGTGCAATATGAATACCGAACACCTCTACATGAATGCAAAAGATAGGGAAATTGCCGTGTTAAAAATGCAGTATTTTAGACTGATCAAATTCCCCCAAACTTATTTTTGGTCGTCTCGAGAGAATTGTTTTATTAAAAAGAGAAGGTGAAATTAAAGAAAGAGAAAAACTAACTAGCACACTTTCGCAGGCAACACGATTGCACTAAGCACGTGCAACAAGCCTTTAAACCTCTAGGTGTCCCTAGTAGGAGGAATGTTGTCTCCTGAGGGTTTTCAGCGGGTTGCACCCACAAAATCCAATAATAAAAGGAAGATCATGAATATTACATTTAAAGATAAGAATCGTAAAACAAAAGCCTTAAAAAATAGGGTTTCCAACTAAGCTAGCTTTTCGGTTGTCATGAGCCCTATCTTAATAGTTAGGAAAAGATGTTAGAAATCACGTCCTCCCTCAATAAAACATCGTCTTATTCTTCATTCCTATCTTTCTTCCAAACATCGATCATATCACCCTACGTGTGTGTAATAACATCCCTACACCCGGAGAATTCAATTCCTATCATACTCTTGCCCATCAGCCTCAGTAATTTTTAATTAATGAATATTTAGATGAGATTGCTCACACACTTTTATGCGATCGTTAATACTTCTTGAGGTACTAACCGACCGATTACTCATATGCTTGCTTATTTGGTGTATTTTCCTCGTCTTGCACCACCTAAGGCTTAGCAGTGACCCCCAGACCAGTTGGCCTTAGGGCACTAGGTGAAAAGGCACCCTCGCTATATTTTTTTATTGCTGCCTTGGCGATAACAAAACCAGTGTCCATTTTTCTCACCACTTTATATTTTCTTCGTTTTTTTTATTTCCTTCATACATCGGCTTTAAGACAAGAGTATTTCAAGGTATCCTCTACTATCCAAGGCTTCAAGATGTGTGTAACTGCGAATAGCAGGGTATCAATGTTCAAAATGTTTGGCTTCCAGAATAGAAACTATTTTTCAGACTTATTTTTATCCCCAGATTAGTGACTTCCTTCATCTTACTAACCCTTGGGACAACAGCTCATAACTACTTATTACTAGTTCGTATAAAAAAACTTCTAATTTTCTTGGTTTTCTTAAATTTTTCTAATCTCATGGATGTAATTTTTCACTATCTAAACTTTTATTATCTTATTTATGTACAAATTTTTTTTTATCTTTTTTGAAATTTTTTATAAATTTTCAATATTTTTAAATTTTTATAGGTTTTTAAAGAAATATTTTGTGCTTATGCAAATGATATGCAAATGATGCAAAAATAAGCACAAACCTCCCCCAAACTTGTTTTCAACAGTGTCCTCACTGTTGCCAACCGCTATACCTACAAAAACCTGTAAGCTTGGGAGGAATTTATTAGTGGGGGCAAAATATTTAAGTGAAGAACCTCCCCCAAACTTATTCTTTTCACTCACCTCCATTCAAAAGATGATGCAGTAATATACAGGACATGGAAGTGAGATGGAGGAATTTTAATCCAAATAAAATGGCTCCTGTAAGAACAGGAGCTCCTCCGTGGGGTCAGTGGAAAAATACGGCTTTAATCTATGTCCATTTACTTTGAAAAATGTGCCGTTTTTAAAATTTTCGGCTTCTACTGCCCCGTGCGGGTATACAGACCGCACAATAAAAGGTCCCTTCCACCGAGATCGAAGCTTACCCGCGTGAAGGTGTAGTCGTGAATCATAAAGAAGGACTTATTGACCAGGTGTAAATGTTTTCCTCAAAATGTTTTTATCGTGAAAAACCTTAGTCCTATTATTTACGATTACAGCGTTATCATAAGCTTCATCGCGGAGTTCGCTTAACTCGTTTAATTGCAGCTTCCGAAAGTTGCAGGCTTGGTTTAAGTCAAAGTTGATTTCCTTAATAGCCCACAATGCTTTATGCTCAATCTCGACTGGCAAGTGACATGCCTTCCCAAACACTAACCTATATGGAGACATTCCTATATCGGTTTTAAATGCAGTTCGGAATGCCCAAAGAGCATCCGTTAGTTTGGTCGACCAATCTTTTCTATTCTTCGCAACAGTTTTCTCCAGGATTTGTTTGATCTGTCTATTCGAAATCTCAGCCTGCCCGCTCGTTTGGGGATGATAGGGTGTAGAAAATCTGTGGTTGATTGCGTATTTCCGCATCAGAGTCTTGAAAGACCTGTTGCAGAAATGTGTCCCGTTATCGCTGATGATAGCGCGTGGGTGTCCAAATCGCGAAAAGATATTTTCTTTTACGAACTTAATGACAACCTTTTTGTCATTAGTGCGACATGGAATGGCTTCAACCTACTTTGAGACTTAATCAACCGCAAGCAGTATGTACAAATTCCCAAAGTAGTTGGGAAAGGGACCCATAAAGTCAATACTCCAAACATCGAAAATTTCAACCACTAAGATGGGTTGCTGGGGTATCTCATTTCTCCGGAAAATCCTACCCATGTGTTGACACTGTGTACAGGTTTTGCAATGATCAAATGCTTCTTTGAACAAGGTCGGCCAATAAAAACCACATTGCAAAACCTTCTCCGCCGTCTTTTTAGGACCGAAGTGACCCCCACATGCCTGATCATGACTAAAAGATAGAACACTCTTGAACTCCTCATTCGGGACACACCGGCGAATGATCTGGTCAGGACAATACTTAAACAGATAGGGTTCATCCCAGAAAAAATGTTTTACTTAGGATAGAAAACGATGTTTGTCCTGCTTTGACCAATCGCTGGGTATCAGTCCCGTGGCAAGATCGTTCACAATATCCCTGAACCAAGGTTCCTCGGATACGTTCAAGAGTTGTTCATCTGGAAAAGAATCATTGATCGGTAGGGTCACAGGTGAAGAAGAGATGCGTGAAACATGGTCGGCTACAACGTTTTCATATCCTTTCTTATCTTTGATAACAAGATCAAATTCTTGTAATAGAAGGATCCAATGTATTAGCCTACCTTTTGCATCTTTCTTCGCCAAAAGATGTTTCAAGGAGGAGTGGTCAGTGTACACAACTATTGGTGAGCCAATCAAGTAAGGCCTGAATTTTTCTAATGCAAATACAACCGCCAAAAGCTCTTTTTCGGTAGTTGTATGGTTAATTTGAGCATCATTCAAGGTCTTACTTGCATAATAGATCACGTGTGGTATCTTTTCAATGTGCTGTCCTAAGACTGCACCAACTGCAAAATCTGATGCATCACACATAAGCTCAAAGGGGTAGTCCCAATCTGGAGACGATAGAACGGGGGCTGTAGTGAGGGAGTGTTTGAGTGAGTCGAATGCTTCCTCACAATCCGAGTCGAAGTGGAAGGTCATATCCTTGTCCAAGAGAAGAGTTAAAGGTCTAGCAATTTTGCTAAAATCCTTAATGAATCTCCTATAAAAGCCCGCATGGCCAAGAAATGATCGGATATCCTTAACGCTTTTGGGATGAGGAAGGTTTTGAATGACATCTATCTTAGCTCTGTCAACCTCAATGCCTTTTCGTGAAATAACATGTCCAAGCACAATTCCCTCTTGGACCATGAAATGGCATTTTCCCCAATTCAAGGTTAAGTTCTTCTCTTTGCAACGAGTAAGAACCGCGTCAAGATTCGATAGGCAGTCGGAAAAAGAGTCTCCAAAAATCGAGAAATCGTCCATAAAAATCTCCAAAAAATTCTCGACCATGTCAGAGAATATCCCCATCATACACCGCTGAAAAGTTGCGGGAGCATTGCATAACCCAAAGGGCATGCGTCTATAAGCAAAGGTACCAAAAGGACAAGTAAATATGGTTTTATCTTGATCCTTTTTTGCAATGGGGACCTGATTATAGCCAGAGTATCCATCAATAAAGCAATAATACTAACGTCCAGCTAAGCGTTCCAGCATCTGATCAATGAAAGGTAGAGGAAAGTGGTCTTTCCTCATAGCGGCATTGAGTTTTCTGTAATCAATACATACACACCACCCAGTTTGGGCGCGTGTCTGAATCAACTCATTTACCTCATTGGTAATAACGGTGATGCCAGATTTCTTAGGGACGACATGAATTGGACTCACCCATTGGCTATCGGAGATTGGGTATATAATACCATTATCAAGACATTTGACGATCTCTTTCATCACCGCTTCCTTCATGACGGGGTTCAACCGTCTCTGTGGTTCTCGGGTTGGTCTGGCATCATCGATCACATGTATATGATGTTCTACAATCAAGGGACTAATCCCTTTGATGTCCGCCATGGTCCAACCAAACGCCTCCCTATTAGATCTCAATACCGATAAAAGTGCATTCTCTTGCTCTGATGCTAGAGAAGCGGATATGATAACCGGTAAAGACTCATTCTCACCTAAATATGCATATTTAAGATGAGAAGGTAAAAGTTTGAGATCTAATGCTGGCGAATAAATAATAGAAGGTGGGATCATCGACTGATTTTAGGAGTCACAAAGAAGCTCATAGCCTGTAAGAGATACAGACTAGGGTGGTGATAAGTCAGGAGTGTCGGACTCAAGCGTGGGAAAGGTGTCCTCACTAAGGTCATGTGCAAGATCAAACAGTGATGTGGTAGTGTCGTCGAGATCTATAAGGCAAAGTTCATCAACTCCGCAACTTTCGAGAGCAATCTCGTGGACAAAGCACACATCAAGAATATGAGCAGAGGGTTCTAATGGCTGACTTCCAACATTGTAGATGTTCAGTTCAATTGTCATATTTCAAAAGGATAAGTTCATTGAACCGTTTGTACAGTTAATGACAACATTAGAAGTGGCAAGGAATGGTCGACCCAAAATCACCGGAATTTGGCTCCGGGGGTTCGCTACAGGTTGTGTATCGAGAACAATGAAGTCTACAGGGAATACAAATTCCCCGACCTTTATCAACACATCCTCTAGTTCACCCCTAGGTTTGGTGATTGAACGGTCTGCCATTTGGAGAGTGCAGTGAGCTGGTTTCAACTCTCCAATCCCTAGCTGCTCGTATACAGAGTATGGAAGTAGGTTAACACTTGCGCCAAGGTCTAAAAGAGCACAGTTGATGTTTTTACCCCCAATAGAAATCGATATCGTAGGACATCCTGGGTCCTTACGTTTCTTTGGTAGCTGTGGGATAAAAGCAGTGCTAATGTTATTAGACATGAAGACCTTTTTGGGAACTTGAGTCTTCCTCTTCCTAGTGCACAAGTCTTTAAGAATTTTCGCATAAGTGGGGACTTGTTGAATAGCATCTAGGAGAGGGATGTTGATGTTAAATTGTTTGAACATTTCCATAATTTTCTCCATATGTGGACTCGATTTGTTGCCCCTTAACCGATTCGGATAAGGAGCTTTAGCAATAAGCGCGGGATCCATCATAGGAGAAGGAAGTGGGGGTAGACGTGATCCCAAAAGAAGAGTGGGGATCGTCTGTGGAGAACTAGAAGAGGGTTGCTGAGGTGTCGAGCCTAGAGGGAAACGGACAATAGGCTCGTGAGAAGGCGGTGGGGTATAAGAACAAGGATCAGAAGTAGAAGTGTGTGTGTGAGGAAAGGTCTCAGCCGGGGTGTTAATAGGATTTTCAATATCATCAACTTCTTCCCCAACATGGTTATTCAGCACTCTTCTTGATCTCAACGTTGTGATGGCATTTACATTGTAATGCCCAGGATTCGGTAGGTGTTGAGACGGAAGTTTCCCTTATTCTCTCGCACTCATTTCGGCTTTAAGTCATGCAATTTCAACTTCCATCGATCTGATAATCTCTGCTTGGGACGCTGAGTTTTTCTTTATCTCACTGACGGAAGATCTAACCTCAGCCGACACCTCTATGAAATTTGACAAGAGTGATTTCATGGTTTGAGTGAATTGAGAGAATTCGTCAGAACAAGTCATAGGATTAGATGGTGCAGGAGTGTTGACCTGGTTTTAAAAATTTTGTGACTGGTAGGGGTGCTGAGTGAGTTGAAGTGGTTGCTGTTGTGGTGGAAGAGCCCTTTGGAATTGATTCGAGTTTGGAACCATGTTTTGAGATTGGGATTGGTTCCAAGCAAAGTTCGGGTGATTCCTCCAACCCTGATTGTATGTGGAAGAATATGGATTGTTTCTAGGTCTTTGAAATGCGGCATTGGTATGCTCATGACCTTGAAACGGAGAGTTTAATGTACATTCTTCCGTTAAGTGAGAAGGATCGGAACAGCACCCACATACAGTTTTGGGGAGCGACATTGGGTTTAGGGAGGCTGCTAAAAATTTATGTTCTATAGCCTCGAGCTTATTTTTCATTGCTGCCATCTCAGCTCGAACACCTATGGACACATCAATTTGGTGTATGCCACCCTTAGACGATGACATGTTTCCACTCTCCTACTGTAAAGACTTTTCAGCGAACTCTTCTAAAAATTTCCAAGCTTCCCCATCATCCTTGGTCATAAAATAGCCTTGACACATAGCTTCAAGGTTCTGTTTAGTGTTTGGGTTAATGCCCTCATAAATGATTCGGCATAGATCCCATCTTGGGATGCCGTGATGAGACATTGAACTAAAATATCCTTGAAGGATTCAAAGCACTTCGAGAACGGTTCATTCGGAAGCTGGGTGAATTGATTGAGTTCGCTACGGACTCGAGCTGTCTTTTGCATAGGGTAAAATTTCTTAAGGAATGCCACAACGAATTCTTCCCAATTCGTAATGGAATGAGCGGTAGTGTTATATAACCACTTCTCGGCTATATCGCACAAAGTAAATGGAAGAAGACGTAGACGCATAGTATCCACAGAAAGTTGTGACGTACCCATCATTGCGCATACATTTTCAAATTTCGTGATAAACACGTATGCGTCCTCAGACTCGAGACCGTGGAATTTGGGTAGAAGATTGATGTATTGGGGTTTAATCTCAAAATTATCCCCGTTGGCTGGTGGTGTGGATAAGCAGGTCGAAAGAGGACCTCGCATAGGATAGCACCTCTCTTGGAGAGAGATGCGGGGTGTATTCTGCACACCAACGGACGGCGGCAGATTAGTGGTAAAGAAATTCGATGGAGACGGATCCATCGATGTGGGTGTGGTGGTGGGTAAAGCAGAGGTAAATGTAGAAATACCGACTTCGGAGTCGATCGGGGGGACGCAGACTAAACAAGCACTAGAATCCCGTGTCCAGCCTATCTTGCACTAAAAAGGGTTATTACAAGTGGCAGCGTGAATATAATTAGAGAAAATGATGTGAAATGTTGGTGTTTGTTTTTAAAAAGATACGGATTTCTGAAAAAAATGATGCAATCACAACAAATGTAACAAGCAAAACCCTAAATCTAGTGGTCGCCTAGGTCAAAGCTCTAGACCGCTCCTAACTGCCAAAAGACAAGTCGCAGGATAAATCCTCCACTGCCTCTTTGTCTCTCCTGTGGCCAGGTAAGTGCCAGGTAAGTGGGAAGGTACTCCACTACGTAAGTAGTGGGTCTAATTAATAACCACTAGCCTTAGACACACTTGCCTTAGACACCACAAAAGAAACGCGGATAAACAATGGATTACCCACGGCCTTCTTCTATCCTAAGTGAGCGCGACGGTCCTTAGAGTCAACTCTAGATCTTTTTTAGTTAATGAGGGTAAATGCGGATGCAAGTTTGTGATTTTTGGGGCATAGGAAGGGTAATGAACTCCCCACCTAATCTGGATTTGGTCTTTGCCCCTTAATTTCCGTATTAATATGCAAACAACCAAAAATCAAAAACACGCACAATTTTTATTGCTTTTTGCGGCGCTGCAATTTATTAGCAAAGAAACCTCCACAAAATTGTTAATTGGAGCAGATGAGGGAAGAGATAAGAAAGTAAGAAGTTTACAGAGAAATTTTGGTGCAGGGATGACGTCAGAACACGGCGGATCCGCCGCGGATGCAAGATTATGCCGCGGAATCGCGGTGCCTTCAGAGGATCACTGCACAGAAAATTTACAGAGAGCTTCTGTTAACTCCCTGAGTCTTCTGAAATATTCTGAAAAAAAATTCACTTGCTCCACAGCTTCTAAATTTCCTCGCAATCAAAACACACAACACGTTTAGTATTTGCGCGAATTTTGATCTCAAAATTGTAATGGAATAAATCTTTCAATTCAAATTTCAATAAGGAACGAATTAGCGCACGATCCCCGGCAGCGGCGCCATTTGATTGATGATATTTCGGATTGTGTAGTATGAAAATTGTATAGAAATCACAACCAAAAATTATTTGACCGCAATCAATAACGGTGTCGAATGTTGCGTGTTAGTAAGTGCGGATCGTCCACAGGGATTGTGAGATTCGTTCGTATTTGTTGTGTTTGAATTGAAAATTTAATAGAAAAGAAAAGAAAATGATTCAAGATTTATATCAATGAATTTCAAGAATCAACTAGATCTAATCAAAAATCAAGAAAGCATTAAAAATCAAGAATCGAGAAGTGATAGAATTCCAATCGATTTAGGTTTCAAGAATTGAAGTGAAGCTCGTAGGAGTCGATTAAATCTATAGATGTGAAGAAGATTAGCAATTACCTTTTCTTATCCATTAACGAATTGATGCTAAATCGATGTCGATTTATCGAGGATTAAGGATCTTGCGAAGAATTAGGGTTTCCTCATCCTATCCTTTGTCCTTTTGATGAATCACATTCACAAGATAGCTTCTAGAACATCAAATGATCGATCGTTGATCTCTAGTTCCGTGTGAAAATAATCAAGAACCCATATCGCATCAAAACTAGATCATCGATCATTCAATTTTCAAGAATTTACAATCGTTATAGGACTTAAGAAAATGTTTAAAGATTCGTCAACATGATCATTCTACCAATCATCTCGACTCCTCCACGAGCGGAGTTTTACTCAAACATCATCACAAAGAATACATTCAAGAATCGAAATTGAATCATAAAGCTTGAATTGAAAGATAAGCAAGTTAAAAGAATCTCACCTTTATTTATTCAACAATTTGTTACACTTTGCTCAAAGAACTACAAGAATTTGAGAAGGGAACAAAATCGTCGAATTTAGCATTGCATCGGCTCCTTGAGTCGCGGATCGGCTTGGATCTCATGCTTCGATGAAGTCCGGCTTCGCTTCTAAAGGCTTTGAAGGATTCTTGCTTCGCTTGAACTCAAAGATCTTGAACTTTAGCTTTCTTGATTGGATTAGGGTTAGCGTTTGGAGGTGGCAAGTGTTGGGTTGATAGAGTGATAGAATTTCAACAACAACCAACAACCTTTTCAAGTGAGGCCTAGGGTCCCTTTTATAGGCTTAGGAATGATTAGCTTCCTTAAGAAGCTTGGATTAGGTTAGCTTCCCTTGTAAGCTAGTTAGTTAGGTAGAAGTCTCTAGAACTAGTTAGTTAGGGTTTAGCTTCTACCTTCAGCTAGAAGGTTACGGAGAAGGTTCTAGGCTCTTAAGGTAGTTAAGGAGAAGCTTGCTTAGGAAGCTAGGAAGTGTAATTAGCTTAACCAAGTAGCCCTTTGCTGATCTGGCAGAATGTTCTGGAGTGTTCTGGAAATTGCAGTGGCTTGATGAAGTGTAGGACCATAGAGAAGAGTTCTGAAGTCAAACTGATATGGTGACGTGGCAACTCCACCGCGGATCCATGGCGCAAGCCGGCTCCAGCCGCAGATCCGCGGCCATTTGGCTGCTTTAGGGCTTGACACTTCATATATTTTCTTCTTCTGTCTTCAGGTGTAGTTTTTGATATGTTTATTCCCTGAATACCTTCTAGTTTATTTCCAGATCTCAAGTCATTGAGTTGGCATAATTTTTTATCAGCAATTTGACAATTTTGGCTTGGTTCCTGAAATTTCCTGCATAAACTTCGAAACAAGTGTTGCGCAATACAAGGATGATGCGATGCCATGAAAAATAGTCAATTTCCCTAAAAATGCCGGTTTTAGTACACAGTACAGGTAATTCAGTATTTTACAGGTGTTTTGCTAATATGTGCGATATGAATTCCGAACACCTCTACATGAATGCAAAAGATAGGGAAATTGCCGTGTTAAAAATGCAGTATTTTCGACTGATCATTGCTCATATATATTTGTATTTGTACCCGTTTGGGGCCAGTTTTTACAAAGGAGACTTTGCCGAAATTTTTGAGAATTTGATGTTGCTTTTAAACTTGTTTCTTCACACTTCTTCTTTTAAAGGGTTTAGATTTCTGGGCTTTGGCTTACTTAGATTACGTTACGCCTAATGACGTTTTGTAATTTAAGTGTCGGTCACGTTCCGTACCTTCGGGTCGTGACAGTATGTTGATTATAGTCAAGGCATAGTGTACGGTAGCTAAGTGATGTCTTCCTACACGCTATATGATGGGATTAATTAGGACATTCATGTGATTATCTTGATTATAATCAAGGGTCATATGGGTGGGTCTAATTAATCATGAAATGATGAGTAGAACTTGACTAGTACTTATGATATGTTGATTATAGTCAAGGTCATAAGTGCTAGGGGTAAAAACATATCATGAGTTTCAAGTGTTGAAACTTGCAATGAGATTGCATACCTTCTTTGTGATAGTAGGATCCCGATCCCATTGTGAGCAATAGTTGCCCCCGGAAGAATTTTGCACTTTACAATTAGCTAATTCATTATGTGTCTAGAAAGGTGTCAACGGGGCTATGCCTGTGGGAAAATGAGGTTTATTTTAATTAGGTCCGTGCGAAAGCACGGGAAACCTCCCTCAGAAGTACCGGCACTGGCCTGGATGAACGGTTAGCGAAGTTGTAAAATGTAATTAATCCTGGCTAATTTTTTCCTCTTAAGGTTTGAAGGAAGATTTGAAAAAAGCAGTGGGATACATCGATTAGATAAGATAATAAACCAATCTAATCTTTGCAAGAGCTTTCGCTGAGTGTATTCTTTTCTCTCTCCTAATGGCAGATAACCAAGACTGGACTTAAGCTACTATTAGAGAAAAATAAGCTTACCGGACTGAATTATAAAGACTGGTTGAGGAACATTAACACTGCTCTCACATATGATAAAGTATCATATGTCCTCACTGCCATAGCCCCGCCTAAACCAGGCCCTGAATCTTCAGTTGCGGATAGGGAAATCCGCAAAACGTAGGATATTGACTATGTCACCGCCAAATTCCTCGCGCATGCATCGATGGACAATACACATCAAAAGCTGCACGAGGGGATGGATGTTCTATCCATCTTTCTCTATACAAAGGAGTTGTATGGAGAGCAATCTTGTATCCTACGATATGAAGCATCTCGAAAGTTGTTTCAGATGCGGATGGCACATAGCACTTCAGTAGGCGACCACGTTCTGAAGATGATAGCTCTTATTAAAGAGCTTGAGGGCCTCGGATGGACAATGGACAACAAGAAATATACAGATATTGTTCTACAGTCTCTTCCCTCTGCCTTTGCTCCTTTCATAGTGAACTTCAACATGCACAACATGGAGAAGTCACTACCCGAACTTCTCAATATGTTGATAAATGCGGAGAGCACGCTTAAGGAGAAGTCTCCCTTCCTGCTTGTTTGATAATCTTCTTCTTCCGTCCCAAAAGCCAAGGCCAAGGGAAAGAACAAGAAGAAACCCACCAAGCCGAGAGGTGGAATAAAAAAAGCAAAGGGCAAAGACAAATCCAAAGCTGCGGAGTCGGGAAAAGGAGAATGTTTCTACTGCAAGAAAACGGGACACTGGAAGCGGAATTGTACTGAGTACCTTGGTCTCAAGAATGGGAAGCATGTTGATGCTTCAGCTTCAGGTGTGTTCGTAACTGAAAACTGTTTTTCTATAAACTCTTCTTCCTGGGTATTGGATACTGGTTCAGGTTCTCACATCTGCAATTCTATGTAGGGGATGAGAAATAGCAGAGTTTTGAAGACAGGGGATCATACTGTCCGGGTTGGAAATTGTTCCAATGTACATGCAGTTTCAGTGGGAGAGTATCATCTGGGGTTGCCATCGGGTTGTATATTAGTTTTGAACCCATGTTATTCTGTACCAAGCATGCATTGTAATATAATATCTGTTTCTTTGTTGGACAATGAAGCATAACATTTTGTATTGCAGCATAATATTATGAACATTAAACTAAATCAAGAGTTGATTGGTTGTGGTACACTTAATAACGGGATATACGTCCTTAATCAACACACAGTTTTCAACATACAGCACATAAAAAAAAAGGAAATTTTCAGATATAAATGAAGTTTTTCTTTGGCATAGTAGACTTGGTCATATTAATGAAACAAGACTAAACAAGCTTCATAAAGATGGATATTTAAATTCTTTTGAGTATAAATCTTATGCGACTTGCCAGTCTTGTATCAAAGGAAAAATGACCAAAACTCTGTTTACTGGACACGGAGAAAGAGTTGCTGAGCTCTTGGGCCTCATACATAGTGATGTATGTGGGACAATGTCTACACATGCATGAGGCGGCTTTTCTTACTTCATAACTTTTACCGATGATTTCTCAAGATTCGGTCCTGTGTTTTTGATAAAGCATAAGTTTGAAGCTTTCGAGAAATTCAAGGAGTACAAACTTGAAGTAGAAAAGCAAACTGGATTGAGCATCAAGATACTTCGATCGGATTGAGGTGGAAAGTATCTTAGTACAGAGTTTTCAAACTTCCTAAAAGAGAATGGGATTCTCTCTCAGCTCACTCCCCTTTACACACCATAGCACAATGGTGTGTCAGAACAGCGAAATCGAACCCTATTAGATATGGTACGATCCATGATGAGTGATGCTGAGTTGGCCCTCTCCTTTTGGGAGCATGTATTGGAGACTGCAGCTTTTCTGTTAAACAGGGTTCCGACCAAGACCGTGTCTACCACTCCATATGAGATATGGTATGGGAAGAGACCATCGCTTAAGAGAGTTAAGATTTAGGGTTGTCCGGCTTTTGTCAAAAACTAGAATCTAGACAAACTCGAGACACGATCATTCAAATGTTTATTTGTGGGATAACCAAAAGATTCATATGGATAACTTTTCTACCACAAGGAGGAACAAAGGGTGTTTGTTTCTCGGAATGCCATATTTTTAGAAAATGAGATTTTTCCAAATGATACTGATGGCAATGTGGTAGATCTAGATGAGATTCTAGAAACACAAATTACAAATGACAACTTGGTTGAACCTGATGTTGCAACAGAACTTAATGAACCTCAGCCACTCCGTAGATCTGGTAGGACTTCTCGCCCACCGGAGAGATACTACGGTTTTCTCGTTGATGGTGATGGAGAAGACTGCATCATGGATGATGATGACCCTACCAGTTTTCAGCAAGCTATCACGAGTGGTGACTCTGTGAAGTGGCTAAATGCCATGAGATCCGAAATGGAGTCTATGTACACCAACAAAGTGTGGACTTTGGATGTTGTACCTTCGGGGGTAAAACCTGTAGGGTGCAAATGGATCTTTAAGAGAAAGATCGGTGTAGATGGGCAGGTGGAGACCTATAAGGAAAGGATTGTGGCGAAAGGATTTCGACAAAGACCAGGACTGGACTATGACGAAACCTTTTCTCTTGTAGCCATGCTTAAATCCATTCGGATCCTACTTACTATTGCAGCTCACTACGACTATGAAATCTGGCAGATGGACGTTAAAACTGCTTTGTAAATGGTGATTTAGAAGAGTGCGTTTATATGGATCAGCCAGAGGGCTTCATTGATAATGGGAGCAGCAGGAAAGCATGTAGGTTGCTTAAATCCATTTATGGATTAAAGCAGGCATCACGGAGTTGGAACATCTGTTTTTATGATGTTATCAAAGAGTTTGATTTCGTCAAAAATCCAGATGAACCTTGTGTTTATAAGAAGACTGTAGAAGGTACCGTCACATTCCTCGTATTGTACGTGGATGACATTCTTCTAATAGGAAATGACGTTCCTATGCTATAATCGGTCCAACTGTTCTTATCACAAAGGTTCTCCATGAAGGACCTTGGTGCTGCCTCGTACATACTGGGCATGAAGATCTATAGGGATAGATCTAAACGGTTATTGGGATTGTCCCAAACCAGGTACATTAATGATCACATGCTTTTGGCATGTCGGAGTTCAAAGTTCTAAAGTTATAACTGCGATCAGGACGGTGTCGCTATGCAGCTAGCCGGTTGAGCACGGGTCGATCCACAGAGAGATGGTTGTATATCCGTTCGAGTTTTAGACGAGCCAATAAAGAATGTGTATATGTTTGTTCTGTTCTATCCTAAGTGTTCGTATTTATATTCAAGTAACCTTGTTAAGGTGAAGGTTGGTTAGTAGAGTTAGGATTAGTCTTGTACTTATCTTTTGTCATTCTTAAAACGATGTTGGGATAATCGAAAGTAGCGGGGATTAGGAGGACATAGGAATGGGATTTGCGAGTTTAACCAAGCTTTCCAACGCTAAATCCATTCCTAGTGCCCCTTGTCCTTCCGCTAAATACGCTTATTTCCAACCCTCGGCCAAACACCCGCAACCATGTATCCAAATAAGTCACAACTACATGTCACGTTGTAGTGCGCTTAAAGGACTTCTCGACTTAGGTCGCGGCTACATGTCACGCATAGCGCGCCTAAGCGAGGGGGTTGCGTTTGTTTGGTCGGGGTTCGTTTCAAGATGTTTGGCGAAAAGAAGCACAAGGGATTTCTCCGTCCCTCATACCACCTTCCTTAGCCTTAACAAGAGGGAAATTATTCACACATCATAAAAGAAAAGAAAACAAAACAAGAAGGGAGAAAGGAAAGGAAAATACTGTTTTACAAGTGAAGCAAGCTAACTCTTGGGTCCTCACCTTAGCAAGGAACTCCGTCAAGTATCATCGCTTGAAAATACGGATAAAAGAAGAAAAGAAAAGAGAACAAGAAAAGAAATAACAACAACTAATTAACAACAAGAATAAAATTACACTAGAAATTAAATTACAATACAATGAAATAAAAGTACAAGATAAGAGAAATAACTCTCATCTTCATTTCATCATCCACTCAAAAAGCTCTCACTATAATTTTCATGGAGGAAATAATGAAGAAGAAGAAGAAGAAGCTAAACTAAATCCTAACAAAAAGATGTGGAAAAAGAAGACATCAAGAAGGCCCTTGGCTTGGCACAAAACTGGGCTCTTTATAGGTTGCGTGCTGAAACCCTAGGGCAACATTCTGGCCCTAAATGTAATGACCAAACAGCCCCAAAAATTCAGCTTTCACCGAGTTAACTCGGCCGCGGATCCGCGGCCGAGTCACCATGTTGGCTGCGGATACGTGGCCGTTCTGGGGAGTTGGGATGTCGTATTTTTGGGGTTTCCCTGTGTTGCTATCTTAAATTGTTCTACATGTACCAAATTGCAAATTGCTTCCACAATTGTTTCAGATCTGCAATGGTCTAAAATGGCATCAAAAATAATACTTTTGACCTTTTCTCCCTCGAGCTCGGCGCACCCATTGATTCTTGTGCAGCTCCCTCGTGCTCTATGCTTGTCCGAGACACGAATGACCACTGTCATATGTCTTGTCTCTAGAACTGGTACGCGGCACTGGACGGATACGGATGACCGAAACCCGGCTTTCATCTGCTGTCAACAGATGTTCTGTATTTTTGCGTAACAGTGGAGATTTTGTATCAATTGCGTTATTCTGGACTAGGAACCTGTAGCCTGTAAATATGTAGCAAACATGGATTAAAAGCACCTACCTATAAACAAACGAGCGTAAGAATGGGCGGTAGTAAAAGCAATTTTCTGGTATGAACAAATACCCCCAAACTTAACTTTTGCTCGACCCGAGCAAAACCAATTATTCACAAAAAGTCCTGACCTCACTTTCGCAGGGAACGCGATGGCACTGAGCGTGTGCAACAAGCCGTTAAACCTCTAGGTGTCCCTAGTAGGAGGAGTGTTGTCTCCTGAGGGTTTTCAGCGGATACTACCCACAAAATCCCGTCAAGCTAGTTCATAAGTTAACGTTGATTCTACTCCTACAGTTCAGTATTTACGCTAGAAACTCTATCATCCTACGTTAGAAATATCCAACTCTTATGTTTCAGACCACCTATCTATTTAACCTTAGATCCTACACGTTCCTAAAAAGTTTAGAAAGATGTTGGTATCTCCTGAGTTTTCCTTCTAGAGTGCGGTCTTAAATCAGGGATTTTTATTAACTTTACAGAAAACACAAGTCTAATTCTTTATTTCTATCTTTCCTCCAAATATCGATTGTATACCCCTACGTGTGTAAATTTGCACCCCTACACTCGAGAATTCAATTCCAGCTATAGTACCCTTGCCCTAATACCTAATACTACTTCTTTTCATTCCTGATGGACGGATTTGCTCACACACCTTTCATGCGACTATTAATGCTTCTTGAGGTACTAACGGCCGATTTCTGAATGTGTGAGCTTAAAGCGTAAATAGCAGTTTCCGGGCTTTGATTTTATTTATTTATTTTTTTCTTTTCTTTTATTTTTCTTTTTCAAGACCGGATATATTTTTCAATGATGCTCTTTTGGTGTTTAGCTTTAATTACCGTTTATTATTTCATACTAGGTTTTCAGGCAAGAGTATTTCTAGGTATTCTCTACTATCCACAGTTTCAAGGTGCGTGTATGTGCAGTTTGTAGGGTATATACTTTCTGAATTTGAACTCAAGAATAGAAACTATTTTTTCAGACTTATCCTCCAGTAAAATTTCAATACTTTCCCTTCATCTTGACTTAACTCAAGAACTGAACTCAAGATTACCTATTTCTCAAAAAAACTGTAAGGACGTATATTTACCAAGGTTAAACAGAATAAGGGTTATTTTTAGGGTTTTCAATTCATAAGCTTAGAATTTAGTTATTTCTAACATATCAACTAAGCTTTCAGAATAAAAATCTAAGTTACCCTATTGGCTAACTTGACGACAAAGTTTTTATATTTTTGGAAATTTTTTTGATTTTTATGGGTTTTTAATAAGGTATGCAAATGCAGAATATACAAATGAATGCGAAGGAAGAAAGCTTACCGAGCACACCCCCAAACTTAAACTTGACAGTGCCCTCACTGTCAGGCTACACCAAGAGGGTCAAAATTGTCGGCGCTCCCTGAAAACAAATTTTATACAAAAAAAAAAGAAAACCAAAAATATATACACAAAAAGGTTCCCCCCCCAAACTTAAGTAAAACAGTGTTTCCACTGTTAAGCGTTGAGGTTCAGGATCATGGGGGAAAGAACGGTATCAAGCTAGACAAGGCCTTACACAGGTGTCACGTCCCGAAAGTATGGAATATGACCGGCACTTAAACTACGAACATCTCAAGGCGTACGTATTCTAAGTAAGCCGAAAACCCAGAAATCCAAACCAAGAAAGTAGTAGGGTGTAGGAAAACCAATTTAAATCAAGAAGTTTTAATAGCATAAGCCGAATTATGCGTTTTATAAAACATCAAATATTTCCTGAAAATTTCGGCAGAGTCTCCTTTGTAAATACAGGCCCCCAAACGGGATACAGCATGAATAGTATACGAAATCAAAAAAAGGCATCCCCAAGCGGGAGCTAGCTCTTCGTCAAACGACGGCCACAACCACACAAACAATATAATATACAACGCCGAAAGGCGAGGATCACAACAGAAAAGGAAACTCAAAACAGCATGAAATTCGTAAAAATACAACGCGCGACTCTAAGGTCGATAGAATAAACAACACTGGTCTCTATCTCTGAAATAATTACATGTTTGGTTGATGGAACTTCTAGATAAAACAGAATAATAATATACAAGATATATAATGGGGGTGCGATACAAGTAAACCCACCTACTAGCAAATCACCCGAAGGAAACTATGCCCGCAAGCCGTAATGAAACCTGTATGGCAAACCTGCAAGAAACTGGGGCACAACGGGGGTGAGTTGCCAACTCGTGAATAGAAAAACATTTACGAATAGAAATCGCATGTATGACGCAATCCTAGGTCATACGATCAATATACATCCTCAAATATATATAACCAGCAGCCTATAACAAGGCTAGGGTAAATATCTAACCCGAATGTAACCTCATGTACCCGTGTCAGTGCCCAAGGGTAGCAATATATCATATGAATGAGGTATGAATGCATGAAAACAGAATACATGTAAATGAAGAACTGTTTTCATAATTTAGTGAGATTTCCTTTGTATATTTTAAAATGAGGTATCATAATGAAATCAGCATAAAACAGTGCCTAGCATCGGCACAAAATGTAATCCCAATATCTCGATATCTCTGTATCACAGTCTCTGTACCTCAAAATCTCGAAATCTCAATGTCTCGATCATAATATCTAGGGCGCCGTCAGTCCAGACCGGCCCCTACCATCCATCTCAAGACCACGACGGTATCCTCCGGATATCCGACGCGTCGGGTAAAATCACCGGT
This sequence comes from Agapanthus africanus, assembly GCA_030015575.1. NCBI lineage: Eukaryota > Viridiplantae > Streptophyta > Magnoliopsida > Asparagales > Amaryllidaceae > Agapanthus > Agapanthus africanus. The sequence continues at coordinate 220,895,214 of CM057349.1, forward strand.
AGGTAGTGCTCCCCTGCCAGGCTCACATCGTCATCATCACGCACTTCTTGCCCCGGGGTACCTTACCGGGTCCACCATGTACCCGAAACGGTTCATCCGCCTCCTCGAATCGGGTCTCGAAATCCATCAGCAAACTCATGGTGGACGACTCATACATCATGGGAAAACCGCACTTTTTATTTTAAAGAGAGAAAGAAGTTTATATAAGTTTTGCGGTTTTCCCCCAAATCCAGAAAATCTCATGGAAATCCGAATCCAATCCTCAATAGCATGTAAACAGTGCATATCGGCATAAAAATCCATGAATGCGGCATAACAATGAATATTAACATGCATGAAGTAACAAGTAATATCTACAATGTCTAATCTAGCATATAAGGCGAGTACACTAATATCATGTCTAAATTATTAGCTAACAACCTATGTCAATGCAATAATATTTCTAAAGTGTACGTGGCATGGCAATTACCGATGAAGATGTGTGTGAGCCGGCAAGTAAGTGTACGTGGTACATACGCATCATCGGTAATGGTGCTGGTGTCCTAACAGCATGATATCAATAATGTAGTACGAAACATAATATAAGCATGCGATGCGAAGCGAACCACAATAATGAGCGGAAGCTGAATACTAGACGCAACTATAACTAATCTGCATTAATTTAATATAAGTTCTACAAATGGTGCCTTTTGAAATAACACGAATCATAGGGTTTTGAAAATAGGGGCTATGGTGTTTTTATGAAAAGATACGTCTTTTGAAATATCCGTAGGATCCCTTGGGCTGTCTTTTAAAATACCCACGATTCGTTAGTTTTTGAAATAGGTAAGAATCGAATCTAATCTAACAACTAAACTAAACTAAAGGGCTAAGCTAACAAGCTGGACTACAGGTAAGGAAACCGCCTAACATCTGAGTCGATCCATATACATACCTGTATGTATATTAGTCGGTGATCCCGCCTCAATAATATCATATCTGATACCATATCTACAATCAGACATCCCAAATCAAGAGTGCGGATCAATCATCAAGATATAGCTCGTACGGCATCCCCAAATCTGGGTACGGGTCAAAGTCACATCAATCACACTATTCATTTGGTATCTTCTTTATCAAATATCATGATCCGGAATAATGTCCTACGTCTAGTACAATATTGATACCATCTATGTATGCATGCAGGTGTAAGAATCACTACGTCAAAAGACCCGCTAAAACATCGTGTCGTATCTCAATACGAACCAAATCACATCACCGATCTCCTGGCCTCAAGCCCAATCTCATCGACTCATCTCAATCCCAAATACTATCCTCAAATCCAGTATATGAACACATAGTCCCATACCTATGTAAACACATAAAAATACAATCCCATATACGCACTTTTGAAAGAAGAATGTATGCAAGTATGGGTGTGTGTGTGTATGTGTGGTGCAACCACTACTCTAGGGTTTCACATCACTAACCAATCCAATCACACCTAGAATCCATCTTTTAACATCAATAATCTCAAACAATATACAATCAATATCTGTGTGTATACGTATTCGTATACATCACCACGAACTGCGGGGGTGCTATACGCCATCCACCCGACTTCTCCCCGTAGATATAAATCTACTCACCTGCACTCAGTGTGTCGGTGTCGATGTCTCCATCATCTTCTGCATCATCTCGGAATCCACGTGAAGGTACCTACAATGATCAACCATAGCAATGCGTATGAAAATCAAGACAGAAAACCGATACGGCGCACAGTGTGCTCATAGGTTTGAACCTATGGCCCAAACATGCAAATCCAACAAACAACCCCTTTTGTCGACGTACGAACACCCGACAACCAAATACAAATCCAAATATCAAGAAAGTGCATTTAAAAATACGGAAAACACTGCCTAAAACACACCAAAATGCTCCCAGATTTTCCCCAGATGACAATTAGCCAAAACTGCATATAGGGGGGGTCTAATTTAATGCAAAATAAGCCCTGGAACAAAAATTGACCGATTCACTTCTACTCTGGCCGCAAATTGCGGCCAGAATGATTAAATTTGCGGCCATAGGTTTGAGTTAGGGGCTCGGGTCTTGGTGGTAGCTTCCTAGGTGCCTGCACGACTCACTGTCAGCTCAATTTTATTTTTGGTGCCCCCGGGTTGCTCCAGATTCCAGAACACCTTCACAGATCACACAAACCGACATGAAAAGTTCCGTAATTCTGTATTTTTTGGTTTCAGGTTGTGCTAGGCCAGTGTTTTGGTCAATATAGGGTCTAAGGTCACCATTAGAGTCCAATTGCATAGCCACAACTCAAGTTTACCCTAACCCTCTCTAGGGTTTTCCAAAGTGTATAAAACCTCGACAAAACGACACTAAACTTTAAAAGAGGCTAAATCACTTGAAATACTACAATATTTGTGAAGGAATTACCTCAATAGAGACTCAAGAATCTTCCCACAGCACCAAAACACCAACTTTCTTGGTCCATTCTAAAGCTTGTGAGCTTGTGCACACTTTTTGTGAATGCGATATGGGGTTTTGAGTTTGTTTTGTGTGTGATTGTGATGATTTTATGAAGGGGGAGATCAAGAGGGCAGTAGCAGCAGGAGATGGAGGAAGAGGGGGAGAGAAAATGAGAGGAAGAGATAAAGAGAAAGGCCAAGTCAACACCCTCACCGACCCCCTCTCTCTTACCATACCTCTTTTCTTTAATCAAAATCCTTTTCTTTTCTTTTCTTTTCCAAAACCTTCTCATTCAAATAGTAAACCCAAAGTAATAGCCATGGTAAGAAAATGTAACACAAGTGTAGGAAAAAGATATGTGTATGTTTTGCACAAAATTGCTAAAAACCCGATTAGCGATTTTTAATCGCGATTAACACTAAATTAGCATATAATTAATCATAAAAACTTAAAAAATGTCATAATTCCATAAAATACCCTATTTTAGAATTTTCCGTAATTTTTCCAAAATTTTTCCCATTTATCGGTATTTAATTATAAATTTAATATTAAAATAATCAATAAAATAATATTAAATTATAAAAAATCCAAAAATAATATTTTATTATTTTGAAATGTTATAACAGGCCAAAAGTGAGCACCAACCATTCAAAGATTTTATAGCTATAATGTACAGGTTGGTGGAAGAAGGCGTAGAGAAAAGAGATGGAGAATACGCGAGACCGTATGCGGATAGAAGTGGTATGTAGTCCCGGTATATGAGAAGAAGAATGGCGGAAGGGAAAAAGAATTGGAGTACGAACTTGAGGGTGAAAATGGAGTGAATAGATTAGCACAATTTATGATGACCGATGTGTAAAGAGTGATTGTGCTAATCTATTAACCCGTCGAGAAATAGGGTCAAATCCCTCAAGATTCATGAGAAACCATGGGTAAGCCGAACTTGGTAAACCAGACATATGAAATGAAAGTGATACGGTTTCTTGCATGGTCGGAACGATGGAAAGGGTGGGGTGAAGTGATTGAGGAAGGGTATCGGTTAAGGGTTCTGGAGGGTGTACACAGTCGATGAAAGGAACAGGATTAGCTGGAAAATCCGACTCATCAATTAAAACTGGTTCATCCTCAAAACCATCCTCAATATTCTCCTCAAAATTCAGCACATCCATGCATTTATCCTCAAAATCCAGACTGTAACACCTTAGAATGTGTTTTGTGGATAATTATATTTTAAAATATAGTTTTAATAAAAAGTTTACCGAATTGATTTTCAATTATTTTATCCTATTTAATGAATATTTTATTAGATTTTTCCTAGGCTTGCACACACTTGTGCATGATAACTAGGGTTTATTTTGGAGGTTAACCATGATTAGCAATCATGGTGAGCTAACCATTTCTTAATCTAGTTTTATAAATTAGTTTAAGTGTTTTGGGTTTTAAATATGGATGGTAGTTTTAAAATGAAAAATGAAAAAGGATTTTTAAAGTTGGTCTGAATTGTTGACTTTGGGGGAGAGAGAGAATGAGCATGGGGCAACATGGCATGAGCCATGCTCATTTAATGATGAGAGGGAGTGAGAAGGGGAGGGGTTTTGTGTTGCACTCATTTCTCCCTCTCATATTCTTTTCTCTCATTCTCTCACACTCTCTCATACACACACACCCCCATAGCAGCTCCAGCAGCAGGAAACAACAACAACAGCAGCAGCAGAGAAGCAAGCAGCAGCACCAGAAGCAACATCAGCAAGCAACAGTAGCAGCAGCATCAGCAGACAGCAGTGGCAGCAGCTGTAGCAGCAGCAGCCCCAGCAGCTCACCTCCTCCATTCACTTCTTCTCCTGCTTCCTAGGGTTGCATAGGGTATAATTCTTAAACACAATTTCCTAGTTTTCTTAGCTTGTGTGTAGATTTTCTTCGGTTTGCATTTAAAGTGAGTTTTATGCTAAATTATGGTGAATTATGTGGAATGTTGATTAAGTGATGATTGTGATAGTTAACCTAACCTATTTTAGTGTTGTTAGGGTCACCTTATCTGAGTTTAACCCAGATTACACTAAAATACATTAGGGTTTACGTTTTGTGCAAAATTAGCATTTTTAAGGGACATTGTGGCTCTCTGTGATCTACTATTGACCCGGATCCTTCAGAACAAAATTGAGGAAACTGGAGCATGCAAACTAGGTTTAGACAACACCTGCTGAACACGGGCCACCCATTCCCAACCCAGGACGCCAATTAAATCAATCTGGCCGCAAATTGCGGCCAGATTGATTTGTTAGGTCTTGGGGTCTTGGCTAGGGCAGTCTGCAGTGTTTTGTAGTATTTTGCCATGTGTAGTTTTGTAAGATTTGACCTGTAGGAAAATCTGGGACAATATATCGTATTTCGTGTTCGTTGTGTTTGCGCGATACGAGCGATACGTGAGTGGGTTCTGCGATCCAGCGTATCGCGGCGTGTCACGGTAGTTTTAGACGCGTATCCACACGTTTTAGCGTATCGTGCACACGCGCGTTTAGTTTGCGACGCGAGTTTCTCGTTTGGGTTCGATATCGCGTTTTGCGAGATATTTGGCTTATATATGATTTCCTTGTCTAATTTTCAGGTTTGTAGGCGGGGACTACGGATACTGCTACAGAGAGAAACAGGTGGTAGGATTCACCTAGCTTGGAGCGTAGGTGAGTAGATTTAACATCTACAGGGGAATCGCCCGCATGGCGTTATACGTCTGCGCTAGAATTCAAATACTTGTCGCATATTCTACGTCATTGTTGGACATGCGCCTTTACTCTATTTACCTAGATATAGTTGTACTGTGACTAATAGCCGTAGGACACTGCACATATTATTGACGGTTCATGTTGCACGAGCACGGATTGTATGCTACACACACACCGTCAATAATTGCCATGTCACACACAAACCATTATAGACATTATATTACTTATCACATTTGACATTTATCTACATAGATACCTTGCTCATATTTTACTTATACCCAGTGGGGTATACCATATCATTTACTTATAGCTAGACACCTATACTCAGCTATACCTTATTGATCTCGCATACATTTGGTTTTAGCTACAGATATACCTTACTCGCATATTCCACTTATACCCAGGGGGTATACTTCATCAGTTCTTATAGGTAGATGCTTATATATTGCTACACCTGTATGTTACACATATATTCAGTTGCAATTACATATTTATCTTTACTGATGTTACTTAGCAGTTTTCCTTTTATATGCTCGCATTTCAGTTTATGTCGCATATATTCTATTCATGGATTTGCGCATTGATATTTGGATTTTACATGATGTTTTCTGGATTTGGGAACCGTGGGAGTTCATGAAATTATGCATACATTGAAAAACCCGGTTTTCTTGATATGATATTTGCGCATCCACCATGAGTTTTATCGGTGCTGATATATATATACCCCTATGAGGAGGCATCGAGGCCGTAGAGGGTACATGTGGGGCCCGGAGGTACCCAAGGACAAGAAAGGGATGTCGATGTACCACGCCGATGAGCCCGGCAAGGGAGCCATACCATCCGGTGACAGTACCAATGACTCGGAGGGGATCATGGAGATACCGTTGGGAGTCATGTATATATGGATACGTGGGAAGGCGAGGGTTAGAGCTAGGCACCCGTGCTTTCCGGGATAGCGTATGATACGTACCTATCAGGATGCTAGTCTTGGCGATGGCATCTGATAGATCAGGATTTCTGTGTCGATGCTTGGCACATTGTTTTCGTGATATTACTTTCAACACCTTTGTATATATAATATGGGATTTAGCCGTTGTTATATATACCCTTACACCAATATTAGTGGAGTGGGATGCTAATATATGTGTATAGACCCCATCATATTTATTTCAGCAAATATATATTTAGGATGCTAGAATCTTACTTGAGATTTGACTTGGGATATTAGGTGATTCATTGAGATTGGATACCGGATACATATGAGATAGCCGATTTGTACATTCGGGATATAGGAGATTATTTGATATTGTACATTGAGGAGATGTGAGACTTATATGATGTGAGAGCCCAATTTGGGGGCTGATTTGAGGAGTTGGGATTTGAGTGTCTTGATGGATTGTGATCCTACCACGATGTCAGGATTCCGTGGGAATGACATATTTCACTCCATACCTCATACCTATCTACTTATGCACTGTTCCATGTATTAGGAGTACCTGTTAATATACCATTCATGATTGTTGCATATCTACATTCTCATATCCCTATTGCATGATTATTGCATACTATTGTCATGTTATTATTGATTCACATATTGATTGTACCTGCTATGGTACTTTCCATTATTCTGCATGCACATGACCTGTTATTACTGTAAATTGCATATCTTAGATTCATGCTGTACGTACATACCTGCGATTACCTGCATATGTTATCTACTATTCACGAGTTAGCAACTCACCCCCGTTGTGCCACAGTTGTTTTGCAGGGTGTTTCCCCAGAGTAGTCGAGGCAGGCTATTCACCTGTCACCTTTTGCTACAAATACCGCATCGGCTCACAGTGTGCTATTTTGCTTAGGTGGGTTTTGATGGTTATCTGTATTTCATATTGTACATTCGTTGTATCTTGTACTCTCCATCTACTATTATGTTGTTGACTTAGAGACTTGGTGAGAACGTTATTGTATATTATTTGTGGATTTGTTGTCTTTTATACAGCTTTATCTCCATTGTCTTTATTTCTTCGCTACGGCGTCGTATATTTGTGATGTGGATTGTTTTCCGCCTTTAGGCCAGTTTTTACAAAAAGGGGTGTTGCAAAAATTTTAAGGAAAGAAAGTTGGACTTTTAAAAGAATTTGGGTTGCGATTTCAAATGTTTCAAAAACTTTTATTATCTTTTCCGTATTTTCATGGTTTAGATTTCTGGATTTTGGCTCTCTTTTACTGCGTTACGTCTTTAGGCGTTGCGTAGTATTAGGGTCGTCACGTGCCAATTTCGGGTCGTGACACAGACGCATATGGGGTTCGGGAAAAACATTTAAAGACTTGGGATGATGAATTGGAGAGAAAAACTAAGCCACATATATATGTACATCATCCAAAATATTTCCAGCGTCAATATCCTTAATCAAGTGAAAATCAATTTTCTTTGACACCTCATTAAAAGCATGGATTTCAATCAATTTTGGTTCTAAGATGGAGGTGTAGAGGTCAAAAGAGTTGGGTGCGGTTTCACTCGAAAGGGACCCTTCACAATCGGGCAAATCAAACACTACAAAGTCACACAACTCATTATCTGTTCTGTCTTTAATCAATGAATCGTTTGGAATACTAGATAGACATTCAAAATCGGAGTTGTGGGTTTCAATTTACAATGGGTAGGTTTGATTTGGAAGGGTGTACATCTCACTCTCTCCACTCAAATTAGCAGCTCATCCTACCGCCTCATCATACATTGGAAAATGTGGAGCTAGTTGAAAACTAGCTACCGGTTCACTAGGTTGTATGAGGGCAACCATGGACGCATTCAAATCCATCATCTGTTGGTACGACGCTACCCTAAAGTCATCCAACCACTGTTCAAGACTAGACATGGGTTGTGAAGGGGTTTCAGTAAAAAATTCGAAGTTGTTTGGATACTGGAAACTCCCAAAAGATGGTTCATAAGCAATGTCTAGGGAAGGTACAAAAGTCAGGTAGGACTGGTAGGAATTGAATGGCTGGACAGGAGCAGGATCAACATTTGGATATGAAGGTGAATGGAATTGTTGATCCCAAGAATTTGTAGTGGTGAAAGGAGTGAAAGATCGGCTACGGGATTGTTCAATATGTTCAGCGATGGTCATGGGTCTTGGAGTTGCAACAGGACTAAAAAAATGAGTATCAACGTAAGAAGGGGTGAATGTTTGAAACGGTTGATACGAAGTGGATTGCGGAGTCAAATTGTTCGTCCTAGACGAGTCTATTCGATCTTTCAAAGAGATTTTGGGCATGGAGGGGTCGTTCGAAGTTCGACCAAAACAAGAACCGTAGGAAGTTATGTCTGGTTGTGGGTACCGAAATTCGGCAAGAGTTTTTCTAGGTGGAGTACCCATGATATGAAGAGAAGAAAAAGGAGGAAAAAGAATGTGGATTTTTTTTTAAATATTTTTTTATTAAAAGAAAAAAAAGTTTGTTTTTGGAGTTTTTGAAATTGTTTGTTTGAAAGAATACGGAATTATGGGACTAAAATTTACAATCACAATCACAAAATGCACAAACACTCCTAGAGCTAGGGTCACCTAGGTCAGCTAGACAGCTCCTAACTGTTCCAAAGGGCTAGAAATAGGACCTCAAACCGCCTCTTCACCGCCAATTGCGGCCAGGTAAGTGCCAGGTGAGTGGGAGGCTCTCCACTAAAAGTAGTGGCCCTAATTAAGTAACCACTCGCCTTAGACACACTTACCTAGACACCGCAAATTCAGGTTAGGATCAACGGCTGATGCCTACAACTAGTCCTCTGTCCTATTGAGCGCAACGTCCGTAGGGCTGAGTCTAGTATTTTTTATTAGCTCAAGGTAATGCGTATGCAATTAGTGATTTGTGGGGTCTTAGGATGGGTGATGAAATACCCACCCAATCTGAATTGGTATTATAGCCCCTTAATGTCCGTATTAATATATGCAAAGCGGTAAACAAACAAAATCTAAAACAACAAAAATTTATTTGGCGGCTGTGCAATCTGTGCAAAGAAACCTGCAGAAAATACAGTATAGTGGAATTCACAGAGAAGATAAAAAGAAAGAGAAAGCGAAGAAAAAAATTGAGGCACAGAGGCCTCAATATGGCAGCGGAACCGCCGCCAAAGCCCATTTTTGACCGCGGTTCCGCGGTCAAATTAATGAGTTGGCGCCTGAAATTTGGTTCCCTGCACTCCCCTTGATCTCTATTCCAAAATAAAATGCTCTGTTTTCTTTTTGGATTACTGTACTTGCTCCAGATTAGCCTGCACACTTGCACACAAAAATTATCAAAAATAACAGAAAGATTTTATTTTTTTTATTTATAAATATATACAAAAAGAATATTAACCCGAATAACAAGAAAGAAAATACGCTACCGTCTCCCCGGCAACGGCGCCATTTGATCGCACGCTTTTGGCGTGTCGGAGTTCAAAGTTCTGAAGTTATAACCGCGATCAGGACGGTGTCGCTATGCAGCTGGCCAGTTGAGCACGGGTCGATCCAAAGGGAGATGGTTGTATGTCCGTTCGAGTTTTAGACGAGTCAATAAAGAATGTGTATATGTTTGTTCAGTTCTATCCTAAGTGTTCGTATTTATATTCAAGCAAGCTTGTTAAGGTTAAGGTTGGTTAGTAGAGTTAGGATTAGTCTTGTACTTATCTTTTGCCATTCTTAAAACGATATTGGGATAATCGAAAGTAGCAGGGATTAGGAGTACATTGGAATGGGATTTGCGAGTTTAAGCAAGCTTTCCAACGCTAAATCAATTCCTAGTGCCCCTTGTCCGTCCGCTAAATACGCTTATTTCCAACCCTCGGCCAAACACCCGCAACCATGTATCCAAATAAGTCACAACTACATGTCACATTGTAGTGCGCTTAAAGGACTTCTCGACTTAGGTCGCGGCTACATGTCACGTATAGCGCGCCTAAGCGAGGGGGTTGCATTTGTTTGGTCGGGGTTCGTTTTAAGATCTTTGGCGAAGAGAAGCGCAAGGGATATCTCCGTCCCTCATACCACCTTCCTTAGCCTTAACAAGAGGGAAATTATTCACACATCATAAAAGAAAACAAAACAAAACAAGAATGGAGAAAGGAAAGGAAAATACGGTTTTACAAGTGAAGCAGGCTAACTCTTGGGTCCTCACCTTAGCAAGGAACTCCGTCAAGTATTATCGCTTGAAAATACGAATAAAAGAAGAAAAGAAAAGAGAACAAGAAAGGATATAACAACAACTAATTAACAACAAGAATAAAATTACACTAGAAATTAAATTACAATACAATGAAATAAAAGTACAAGATAAGCAAAATAACCCTCAACTTCATTTCATCATCCACTCAAAAAGCTCTCACTACAATTTTCATGGAGGAAAGAATGAAGAAGAAGAATAAGCTAAACTAAATCTTAACAAAAAGAGGTGGAAAAAGAAGACATCATGAAACCCCAAAATTTCAGCTTCCACCGAGTTAACTCGGCCGTGGATCCGCGGCCGAGTCGCCATGTTGGCTGCGGATCCGCGGCCGTTCTGGGGAGTTAGGATGTCGTATTTTTGGGGTTTCCCTGTGTTGCTATCTTAAATTGTTCTACATGTACCAAATTGCAAATTGCTTCCACAATTGTTTCAGATCTGCAATGGTCCAAAATGGCATCAAAAATAATACTTTTGACATTTTCTCCCTCGAGCTCCGCGCACCCATTGATTCTTGTGCTGCCCCCCTCGTACTCTATGCTTGTCCGAGACACGAATGACCACTGTCATATGTCTTGTCTCTGGAACTGGTACGCGGCACTGGACGGATACGGATGACCGGAACCCAGCTTTTATCTGCTGTCAACAGATGTTCTGTATTTTGGCATAACAGTGGAGATTTTGTATCAATTGCGTTATTTTGGACTAGGAACCTGTAGCCTGTAAATACGTAGCAAACACGGATTGAAAGCACCTACCTATAAACAAACGAGCGTAAGAATGGGCGGTAGTAAAAGCAATATTCTGGTATGAACAATTAACACCGTCCTAAAGAGGTTTAGTATGGAAAACTCCAAGCGGGGTTCCTTACCCGCTAGTCATGAAGTCACTCTCTCTAAAGACTTTTGCCCAAAGACTGATGAAGAGAGAGCTCGCATGAGAATTATACCCTACGCTTCTGCTGTAGGATCTATAATGTATGCGATGTTATGTACACGCCCTAATGTAGATTATGCACTGGGTGTAGTAAGCAGGTATCAATCCAACCCATGGGAGAATCACTGGACAGCAGTGAAGAACATTCTTAAGTACTTGCGAAGGACTAAAGAAATGTTCTTAGTGTATGGTAACGGAGATCTCCAAATGGATGCCTTTACCGATTCGAGCTTCCAGAGTAATAAGGATGACAGCAAATCTATCTCTGGGTTTGTCTTTTCCCTCAATGGAGGGGCGGTGTGTTGGAAGAGTTCCAAACAGGATACCGCTGCAGACTCCACAATGGAAGCTGAGTATACTGCTGCAAATGATGCTGCCAAGGAAGCCGTCTGGATGAGGAAGTTCGTCTCGGAGCTAGGAGTAGTTCCGACCATTATCGATCCAATACCTTTGTATTATGATAATAATGGGGCTATGGCGTTAGCCAAAGAGCCTAGGTCCCATCAGCGATCCAGACACATCCTCAGACGATATCATCTGATCCGGGAGATAGTTGATCACAGTTAGATCGTGATTCGGAGAGTAGATACAAAAGATTACACCGCAGATCCACTCACCAAGGCCCTCCCTTTGCCGCAGCATGAGCGACTTTTTAAAAGGTTGGGTATGAGATACGCCAATAATTGGCCATATTGCCAGTGGGAGATTGTTGGATATATGTATGCCCTAGAGGCCATTATATGATAGTGAATGTACCGGTATGTGTATATATATATATTCAGGGACAATTCTTACTCGACATAATAGTATGCTATCTGGTTGCACCTTTTATCTTGACATGTTCATTTGATCGTGCTTTCATTCATTTGGTACATGTTGATATAGCCCTTAGGATGATGCAGGACTACTGAGATTATGATGTGGATTATACTAGTGGGACATGTGTAGTCTATGAGCATATCCTTGAAATATTCCTAGTCGTGGGTGTATCGAGACGGGGCATCGATATCACCAGAGTAGACTAGCGTATACGTTACTTGTCCCATATAATGGGCGATAGATGATCCCATATCCATTGGTGTGGTGACACCAAAGATCATATGCGGGTGCTCAGTGGAGACTGGGTACACTGAACGGACTCACCGAGAACTCCTATGTGGTATTATATCTATCGTCGGATAGCAGTTCTTAGGTGACACTAGTACAGGTTAGTCTGTAGATCCGAGATCGTCATAAAGTCTTGTGTGTCTCCAACTGTACTTTGATCTCCACCTTACCACGGCTCTACTGAGTCGTGCAAACAGGTGGATTTTGGGTACAGTCCCGAGGCACATGGAGGCAATGAGCAATAGGAGGGTTTTCGTCTCTCCCGGTATTGGGGGCTGATGTTGCACAATGTACGATTGGCTATAACAGGAAGTCCCTGGCCAGGGCTGCTGAGATTTACTGAAAAGTGTTATCAGTATTTTCTCGATCTGTTATGAGCCATATACCGGCATGACTTATCTGAGTTACTGGGGTCGACGATACCACTCCTAGACCTAATATGCAGCATATTTTACGAAGAGACCGGACTGTACGAAAAGTGTTGCCAGTTGGCACGACGGGAGTTTTAGCAGGTTTGCTTGTGTTTCTTCTGATCGCCCAGTACCTAGGAGCCGTTACGTACTGCTTGTGCTACTGACGGTTTGTGGGCATGTGATGTGATCACTGCCTACTGCTAGCGTATTGACGAGTCTTAGAGTTCCACAAAGGAGTCTCCTAGCTCAGGCAAAATGATTTGGGGTGCATATGTGATATGCACGGGAGCTCGATTAAATGCGTGCATTGGATACCGTATTTTATTCGGGCATTTTCTATTGGACGGGTCGTATGTGATATGACCGGGTTATTAAATCAAGTGTTGATTTAATATTAAGTCCATTAGCTCATTTATTTAAACCTATTTCTTTTGTTGCTTGCATGAGTGTATGTATATTTTGATGTGCATGAACACATGCAAGAATACATGTGTCATGGTTGATGATACATTGGTGGTGGCAATGCAAGACTCACATGGTTACATATTTATACATATATTTTGTTAATTTGAGATTAAGCAAAAGACAAATTAAATCATTGTTGACTATTCAACTCTCATTTTCTTGTGTTGACAAGTCAAAACCATGGTTTTATTTCCCCATGGTTTTGCTTAAACTCTAATTACAAAATATCTAGATATTATGTAACCATAGTTTATCATGATCCACCCGAGGTATGTGATCCATGGCTCTAGCTCCTAACTAAGTAACAAAGGAGCAACTAAAGAACTTGGGCTGCTAATCCAAGAACTCTAGGATGTAGTATGAGGTTCTAAGTGTTTTATTATCTCTATCTTGCATCCTCTCTTGTTTCTCAACACATGAGAGAGTAGAGAGGAGGAAGATGATGAAGGTGATGAAGCTCAAGAGAAGGAGAAGGTGGTGAAGCAAAAATGGTGAGAGCAAAAAAATGAGCAACCATGAGAGAGAAAATATCTTACTTAGGTTTTGTATATCAATATCCATGAATAAAGTGTTGGGTTCACTTAGCACCCTCACTAGGTTTTGGCAAGTATCAAGTATGCAATTTCAAAAATTCTACGGTGCCGAGCGAGCCCGACCAAGGATCTAACTAGAGAATTAGGGTTTTTAAAGCATGTAAACAACTTTACACTAAGTGAAATAGGAATACTGTTAGGGATATGTATGCCCTCAAGGCCATTATTGTTGATATAGTGGATGCTTGGACATATATATAGAGGACTTTCTTGCTCGACAAGATAGTATGCTATCATGTTACCATTATCTTAACATGTGGACTGGTATTTATACTGTCTGTCTCTTACATGTTGATAAATCCCTTAGGATATGTACTTGACTACCAGTACTATGATGAGATCATACTAGTGGGGCCAGGGTGGTCTAAAAGTATATCCTTTAATCAGTTCTTAGTCGAGGGAATATAGAGACTAGGACATCGATATTCCAGATTAGACTAGTGTGTACGTTTCTTGTCCCTTAAAGGGCGATGGTTGATCCCACAACCATTGGTGTGTGACATCAAATATTGTACACAGGTGCTCATTGGAAAATGGGTACACTGAACAGGACTCGCCGAGGACTACTATGTGCTAGTATACCTATCGTCAGATAGCAGTCCTCTGGTGACATTGGTACAGGTTAGTCTGTAGACCCGAGATCGTCATAGAGTCCTGTGCGGCTCCCACTGTGCTTTGATTTCCTCCCTACCACGCTCAAAGGAGACGTGCAAATATGTGGATTTTGGGTACAGTCCCGAGTCGCATAGAGGCAATGAGCGATAGGAGGGGTATCGTCTCTCCAGGTATTGGGGGTTGATGTTGCGCTATGCTCGATTGGCCATAACTGGAAGTCCCTGGTCAGGGATGCTTATGAGATAAACTGATAAGTGTTATTAGTAGTTTCTCAAACCGTTATACGCTAGACATCGGCATGACTTATCACGTTTCTGGGGTCTGACGTTTACCACCCCTAACATGATATGCGACATATCAGACGAAGAGACCGGACTGTACGGTAGTGTTACTGATAGGCTTTATGGAGACTATGGACAAGCTTGCTTGTTGATCTTCATATCGCTCAATAACCGGGTAGCCATTACGTCCAGCTAGTACCGCTGATGGCTTCTAGGTGACTAATATGATCATCACCTACTGCTGGCGTATTGACGAGTCTTTCGTGTCCCACACGGAAGTTCCCTAGTTCAAGCGAAACAAGTAGGACACATATGTGATATATGTGTAGGCCTGATTAAATACGTGTATGTGATACTGTATTTTAATCTGGCAGTTATCTGTTATCGGTTCGGTTATATGTGATATAACCTGATTGTCGAATCAAGTGTTGATTTGATAATGTGATATACATATAAATGATATTAGTCGGTCATATGTGATATAATCGGATTATTAAATCAAGTGTTGATTTAATAATTTGATATATATTATATATGATATAATTATATCTTAACTAATATCATTCGCTCACTACTTATTCTACATAATATATGTATTAATGTATATGATATATATATATATATAATGAAGCATGGCTTGAATTTCTATTTTTGAGAAAAATAGAAAAGAGGAGAAAAATAAGGGCATGGTTGCAAGCATGGGCTTTATTCATAGTTTATTCATCTTGACTCACTATTCAAGAATGGTTGCAATTTTATATTGCAAAATTCCAGGATTGAATGAGTGGGGGGTCAAGTGTTGCCATTCATTCTAAGCTCGTTATCAACACTTATCCATTTTTCTTGAGTTGCTCCCATTGTGCTCTCTAGCTTCTTCTTCTTCCTTAATTGCTATAGTTCAAGTTTCAACCCTCACATGTGATGTGAACCATGAAGCTTGGACACAAACTTATGAGCTTTTAACATCCCCTACTTCACCATTCTACACTTGACTAGCGATCGAGTGTAACGTGTTTACTACGCAAAAAAGTTTAGTATAGAGGTAGCTTGAGGTGGAAGGACTTTGGGTGGGTCATCTTCGGCATGAAGGTCATCGGAGGAAGCTCGTCCAAAGCCTCAAGTGGAGCCTAGTGGAGTCGCGGGACTACTATACGGAGCATGTAAAGTAAAGGACTCGATCTACGAGGGTATAGCCATCTTTCGCTTCTTCTAGTTTACTTGATAGCAAACTATAACCCTAATATTCTAGCAAAGATCTTGTTTAGTCTAACTTAGCACTACTAAAAATTTGAATTCGGCATGCTTGATACCTCTTGGAACCTCATGGTAGTGCTAGGGTCGACTTTTAAATACAACCTTTGTAGACCGGTCCTTCCCTTCTAAAGCTCTGTGTAGTAGTCCATTTGCTCCAAGTAGTGGCTCCCGAACTCTTCTTAAGCTCCACTAGGCGAAAGGAACAAGCTTTCTTAAGGATCTTCGAGGCCGAAGATGATCTACGTCGAAGAATCTCTAACTTAAGCTACCTCTTCACTAATTGAGGAATTAGTGAAGTAAACAACCTATACTAAATGGCTAGTTTGGTATAGATTGATGAAGTAGGAATTTTGCACACATTAGAATTAATTTTCTCTCTTTATTTTTCACCTCACTCAAAAGCTAGAGAGCAAAGAAGGAGATGAAGAAAATGAACAAGTGATCAACCATGGGTGAAGAAAATATCACAATGACATTTGTAAAGATTTAACCATGGCTAAAGATAATGGTCGGGTTAATAAATATCTAGAGTAAAACAAAATTAGTGGACTTAAGTCAAGGTTTCTACATGCTTCCACAAGCATCTTAGCCATGTTAATTTCTACCTAATTTTGATTTTTCTCTTAATAATTAATCGCCCAAATTATCTTTAGTTAGGTATGAGTCTCATACATCCAAGTCCAATGTATCATCTAGCATGACACAAAGATAAATACATTAATTTATATATCACATATATATTTATATGTATTTAGAGAAGAGAAATTCTTAAGTGAGCTAATATTAGTTAATATATATTAATATATCAAATGTATAATTATATATTAAATTATAAAATCAACATATAATTTAATAATCCGGCTATATCACATACAACCGACTAATATCATTTATATGTATATCAAATATATATAAAATATATGTGCCCTACTTCGTTTCGCTTGAGCTAGGAAACCTCTGTGTAGGACTCTAAAGACTTGCCAATATGCCAGTAGTAGGTGATGATCATATCAGTCACCCACAAGCCGTCAGCGGTACTAGCCGGACATAACGGCTACCCAGGTATTGAGCGATCAGAAGATCAATAAGCAAGCTTTTCCATACTCCCGTGAATCTAGTAAGTAACACTACTGTACAGTCCGGTCTCTTCGTCTGATATGTCGCATATCGAATATAGGGGTGGTAAACGTTAGACCCCAATAACTTGATAAGTCATGCCGATGTGAGGCTCATAACGGGTCGACAAACTTCTGATAACACTTACCAGTAAATCTTATCATCAGCCCTGGCCAGGGACTTCCTGTTATAGCCAATTGAGTATAGCGCAACATCAACCCCCAATACGAGGAGAGATGAAACCCCTCCTATCGCTCATTGCCTCCATGTGACTCGGGACTGTACCCAAAATCCACCTGTTTGCACGCTCTCTTGATCGTGGTGGGGAGGAAATCAAAGCACGGTGGGAATCACACAAGTCTCTATGACGATCTCGGGTCTACAGACTAACCTATACCAGTGTCACCAGAGAACTGCTATCTGACGATAAGTATAATACCATCTAGGAGTTCTCGGCGAGTCCTGTTCGATGTACCCATTCTCCAATGAGAACATGTGTACAATCTTTGATGTCAAACACCAATGGATGTGGGATCATCCATCGCCCCATACAGGGTCAAGAAACGTACACACTAGTCTACTCTGGAATATCAACGCTCTATCTCGATACTCCGATTAAAAACAATTAAAGGATGTACTTATGGACTACCCAGGCCCTACTAGTATGATCTCCATCATAGTCCTGGTAGTCAAGTACACATCCTAAGGGATTTATCAACATGTAAGAGAGAGAGAGAGAGTATAAAGATACAAGTATACATGTTACGATAAAATCAACCAGATAGCATACTATCATGTCGCGTAAGAAAGGCATCTCTATATATGTCCAAGCATCCACTATAATATACAATCATGTATAATAATGGCCTCTAGGGCATACATATAACTAATAATCTCCCACTTGCCCTGAGGCCAATTGTTGTAGTATCTCATACCTAACATCCTAAAAGTCTCTCAAATGGTCTTCGTGAGTGGATCCGCTGTGTTATTCTTCATGTCAACTCTCCTGGCCTCGATCTCCCGGAGATCGACTATCTCCCTGATCAGGTGATACCGTCTAAGAATATGTCTGGATCACTGATGGGACCTGGGTTTCTAGGCCAATGCTACAGCTCCATTGTTATCACAATACACAAGTATTGGATTCTTAATGGTAGGAACCTTACCAAGTTCATCTCATGAACTTGTTCATCCAAACAGCCTCTTTGGCAGGATCGTTGGTAGCGATGTATTCAGCCTTCATCGTCGAGTCTGCTATGGTATCTAGCTTGGAACTCTTCCAACATAACGTCCTTCCATTGAGGGTAAAGACAAAACCCGAGACTGACTTTCAGTCGACCTTATCGCTCTGGAAGCTCGAATCGGTAAAGGACTCCATCTGGAGTTCACCATTACCATACACCAAGAACAATTTTTTAGTGCTTCTCAAGTACTTAAGAATGTTTTTCACAGCTGTCCAGTGTTTCTCCCCAGGATGTAAGAGGCATCACCCAGATCCTTCATGGAGAAACTTTGTGATAAGTAGAGCTTGACTGAGTGTAGCATAGGAACATCATTTCCTATAAAGAGTATGTCATCCACGTACAATACGAGGAAGACAACCTTATTCTCTACAACCTTCTTGAATATACAAGGTTCATCTACATTTTTGATGAAGTCAAACTCTTTGACTGCCATATCAAAACAGATGTTCCATCTCCGCGATGCCTGCTTTAATCCGTAGATTAATGTAAGCAACTTGCACATCTTTCCGCTGCTCCCACTATCCACGAAGCCCTCTGGCTGTGTCATGTACACGTTCTATTCTAAATCACCATTTAGAAAAGCGGTCTTGACGTCCAACTGCGAGATTTCATAGTCATGGTGTGCAGCGATGGCAAGTAAGATCCGGATGGACTTAGGCATAGCCACTGGAGAAAAGGTTTCATCATAATACACACCTGGTCGTTGACGAAAACCTTTTGCTACAAGTCTAGCTTTGAAAGTCTCAACTTTTCAATCTACACCAAGAATCTTCTCAAGATCCACTTGCTCCCAATGGGTTTTACCCCTTCAGGAGGAACATCCAAAGTCCATACTTTGTTGGTGTATATGGATTCCATATCAGATCACATTACATCCAGCCATTTCACAGAGTCCCCACTCATGATGACTTGCTCGAAACTAGTTGGGTCATCATCTTCCATGATGCAATCCTCGCTCCCACCATCTACGAGAAAAACCGTAGTATCTCTCAGGTGGATGAGAAACCTTACTAGATCTGCGGAGTGGCTGAGGTTCGTCGGTGACTATTGAATCCTCTGGCTCCACCAAATCATCAGCTGTAGTTTGTGTAGCTAGAACATCTTCCAGTTCTACTTCATGACCACTAATTTCTTTCATAAGAAATTCCTTTTCTAAAAAGGCGGCATTTCGAGAAACAAAACACCTTTTGTTCCTCAATGTGGTAGAAGATATACCCTCGCGAATGCTTAGGATATCCTATAAACTTGCACAGAACTGACCTTGCCCCGAGCTTGTCCGGATTTTGCCTTTAGACATAGGCCGGACAACCCCATATCTTAACTCGTTTAAGATATGGTCTCTTTCCACTCCATCTCTCATATGGTGTTTTAGGCACTAATTTAAATGGAACTTGATTCAATATGTATGCGGCTGTCTCAAGCGCATAACCTCAAAAGAAAATAGGTAACTCAGCAGTACTCATCATAGAGCGCACCATATCTAATAAGGTGTGATTCCTCCGCTCTTATACACCGTTGTGCTGTGGTGCATATGAAGGAGTAAGCTGAGAGAGAATCCCATTCTCTTTTAAATAGACACGGAATTCCGTGCTCAAGTATTCTCCTCCCCGATCAGATCAAAGGATTTTAATACTTTTACCTGTTTTGTTCTCTACTTCATACTTGTATTCCTTGAATTTTTCAAAAGCTTCAGACTTGTGTTTCAACAGGAACACATGTCCGAATCTTGAGAGATCATCGGTGAGTGTGATAAAGTACGAGGAACCATTCCTGGCATGTGTAGACATGGGACCGCATACATCATTATGTATCAATCCTAAGAGTTCAATAGCTCTTTCTCTGTGTCCAGTAAACGGAGTTTTGATCATTTTTCCTTTGAGACATGACTGGCAAGTTTCATAAAATGTAAATTCGAACGGATTCAAATATCCATCTTTATGCAACTTAGCTAGTCGTGTCGCATTGATATGACCTAGTCTACAATGCCACAAGAAGGATTCGTTCATTTCTGAACATTTCCTCTTATGTGTGTTCTGTACGTTAAGAACTGTGGTTTGATTTAGAACGTATATGCCATTACATAACGTGCCTGATCCAATCAACTTTTGATTTAAGAAAATGTTCATAACATTATCCTGCAATACAAAATTATATCCTTCTTTCCTTAACAAAATGACTGATATAATATTGTATATCAGGTTCGGTATGTAATAACATTCGTTCAGAATCAATGTATTACCACTTGGTAATACAAGGTGATATTCACCAACTGCTTTGGCTGCAACAATTCATCATTCCCAACTCTTATATCCTTATCACCCATTCCCATTTCTCTACCTCTCTTATGCCCATGTAACAGATTATATATGTGGGATCCTGATCCAGTATCTAATACCCAGGACGTAGTGCATACTGAGAAATAGTTCTCGGTAACTAACACACCCGAAAATGATACATCAACATGCTCATTCCTCATTCGGGTCGCGTGGGAATCCGGATATTCCCCTATTTCCTACTCAGACTTATAACAGTTATAAGATAGAGCGGAACCAGCGTTCCCTAGCTCGGTATAACAAGCAGGTTTGGTCAATACATCAATATTATTATCTTGGTTAAGGCATGTCATGGTCGCTACCAGGAGAGAGAGAGAGAAGAAAACACTGCGTGTGCTCTTTCAAGATTAGATCGGTTATTATTTTATCTAATCAGGATGGCTCCCGCTGTTTTTATCAAATTCTCCATCAAACCCTAAAAGGTAAGACTAGCTGGGATTAATTACACCCTACAAGTTCGCTAACCGGTCAGCCAGGCCAGTGTTGGTACTTTGAGGGAGGTTCCCCGTGCTTTCGCACGGACCTAATTAAAATAAACCTCGTTTTGCTAGAGGCCTAACCCCGTTGACCCCTTTCTAGACACCTACTGGATTAGCTTATTGTAAAGTATAAAACTCTCCCAGGAGTAACTCATACTCGCAGTGGGTATCGGGATCCAACTATCTCAAAGAAGGTATGCAATCTTATTACAAAGTTCAACACTTGAAATTCCCAATAAAGTTTTTATCCCTAGCGACTTATGACCTTGACGGAGGTCAACAAACTATAGGCTGCTAGTCAAGTTCAACCCGTACATTTCGTGATTGAATTAAACCCACTCGCATGACCCTTGACAAAGGCCAACAAAGTCGTACGACTACCCTAATCCAATCGCATAATATGCAGCAGATAGGTATTAATCAGCTACCGCGGACTACGCCTTGACGGAGGTCAACAAACGCAGCACGAATACTAAATAGTCCTTATCCTAAATGAAGGAAGGCTACGACGGCTTTTTAAGAAATCTTTTGCGTAATGAACTTGATATCTGTATAGAATCGAGTGATTTGAAAAGGAGTGATTTAAGCTCCGTTTTTAAAGTCATGTGTTTTCAAAATAAACGAGTGGGTGTAGCATATGCTGGGTTTTGCTAAAGAGGTCACTCCCAGTGAAGGGATCTAGGATTTTTCCTCATCGAATGAGGTGCTGGATGTTCATCAAGGAATACCACTATACAAAGCAAATAACTAGAGCTACCTTTTGTGAAAATTTGATTCTACAAAATCTTTAGGTTTCTTTCCTTTTCATTAATCTCAATAATGAAGTCCCATCATTTATGCTTCCTAAGCATCACAGATAAAGAAACGAAAATACAATGTACGCTTATGCCATCCGCATTCGCCACGGGGTCTCATCATGCACCGTTAGGTTAATTAACCAACGGCAGAGCGGGGACAGGACTAGCGCGGATGCAAAACATAAGCAACGTTTATTATATATCATATATATAATATAAAGCATTCATCTCACACAGTAATATGATTTCATCATAGAACATTGCAGCAGAAGTCAACATATGAAATATAGGATATACTAGGTGGTCCATGTTTTAAATTAAGCCAGTAAAAAACACGGATTCCACGGTCGAGATGAATAGCCAAACCCACATCCATAGACCCCGACGAGAGCGGCAAGAAACCCTACCAATTCTAGTGTTAGGAGACCCAATCTCGACTCCAAGAGATGGTCTCCCACTGGACTTTAGAACCCGGTTACTTGTGCTCCCCGCCTTAGATCTATCCTAATGCGAAAAAGTAAATAATATACATCAATGGTGACATCATCCTCAACCTGGAAGTGTCCCAATAAAAGAATATTACATACAAATTTTTACATGAATGAAAATGAAAAACTCTCATCTCAAGCAAAAACCCCCGGCTATTCAAACACGACGATCCAATATAACTTATCACAGCAACACATAATATCAAATGTCATCAACATAAGTAAATATGCGTATCCCAATTGTCGTTGACGTATAACAACGAAACCGGCGATACACGATATATTACACTTACGATCGCAGAGAAGAAAATGAAAACTACAATAATTGGAATCCGCAACATCCTTAGACATCATAAACCCTAAATATCACATACTTCGGATTTCATGCCTAACCATATAAATTCCTTAGACATCACAAACCTAGAATATCACATATTCCGAATTTCATGCCTAATGTTATAAACCCGGCATTTTAGTCTCAAATTGAAAACACTTTTCAATAACCAGTTGGGCAATTCAACAAGATTCCCAACAAATGATCGAATGCTCGTCGGAAACATTAGTAGATGGCCGTACCCCCGATGCTGTCGACGAAGCACACTTAGGCGGAACACCACGGCCGTGAGCACCCGAACGGATGCTTTTGGCCACGGGGTTATCCTACAGTCACTTGGTCGGGGATATGGGGCGTGGCTATCCATTAGTGTTACCCGGCGAACGTTCATGTATTATACGAGATTGTGACGAATCGTTGATCCGAATGAAAACCTCATGGCAACCGATCAAAAGAGACTAAATTTCTAGATTTACAAAATACTAATTAGTTTTCACAAAACCAATTATTGTGGATTCCAAATATTGTACCATAAATCACAGATATCTAGACGATGTTAAACATTTCGATCGATTTACCAAACACCCAAAATTCCCAGAGACCTCAACACTTGAGTCATATTTAAAAATCCCCAGAGAGTGCCACAAGTACCTACGGATCAGCACAAGAAGGCACGGTCATTGCCTCACCAAAAGCGCCATGGAACCGCGGCTAAACCCATGGTTTTGCCGCGGTTTCGTGGTCGTTTAGTCAAGTTAGACGCTCGTTTTTTTTGGGGATCCATACAAAGCCGTGCACAATTTTCTGCATATTTTTAATATTGAAAAATCCAACTTTTGGAAAAATTTCCAGAGAGTAGGCAAGTTGTCGGTTTCGATGTTCGATCGAATTCTTTAACGTCGTCTAGGTCACTCCTAATGCTCTAGCTTGGCTCTGATACCACTGTTGGGTTCACTTAGCACCCTCACTAGGTTTTGGCAAGTATCAAGTATGCAATTTCAAAAAATCTAAGGTGCCGAGCGAGCCCGACCAAGGATCTAACTAGAGATTTAAAGGTTTTAAAGCATGTAGACAACTTTACACTAAGTGAAATAGGAATACAACCTTTGTAGAGTTAGCTGTATGTATGCCCTAGAGGCCATTATTGTACATGATTGTATATTATAGTGGATGCTTAGACATATATAGGGAGGACTTTCTTGCTCGACATGATAGTATGCTATCTGGTTACTCTTTATCTTAACATGTATACTTGTTCTGTCTCTCTGTTACTTCTTGATAAATCCCTTAGGATGTATACTTGACTACCAGGACTATGATGCAGATCATACTAGTGGGGCCAGGGTAGTCCACAAGTACATCATTTAATTATTCCTAGTTGAGGGGGTATCGAGACGGGGCATCGATATTCCAGAGTAGACTAGCGTATACGCTTCTTGACCCATTTGATGGGCGATGGATGATCCCATATCCATTGGTGTTTGACATCAAAGATGGTATACTGGTGCTCAGTGGAGACTGGGTATACCAAACAGGACCCGCCAAGAACTCTTAGATGGTATTATATCTAACGTAAGATAGCAGTTCTTTGGTGACACTGGTACAGGTTAGTCTGTAGACCCGAGATCGTCATAGAGTCTTGTGTGATTCCTACTGTGCTTTGTGTTAGGAATATGTATGCCCTATAGGCCATTATTGTACTTGTGATGTATATTATAGCCGATGCTTGGACATATATATAGAGGACTTTATTGCTCGACATGATAGTATACTATCAGGTTATCTTTATCTTAACATGTAGACTGGTATTTATACTGTCTGTCTCTTACATGTTATTAAAGCCCTTAGGATATGTACTTGACTACCGGGACTATGATGAGATCATACTAATAGGGCCAGGGTGGTCCAAAAGAACATCCTTTAATCAGTTCCTAGTCGAGGGAATATCAAGACTAGGGCATCAATATTCCAGAGCAGACTGATGTATACGTTTCTTGTCCCCTAGAGGGTGATGGTTGATCCCACAACCATTGGTGTGTGACATCAAATATTGTATACAGGTTCTTATTTGAGAATGGGTACACCGAATAAGACTCGCTGAGGACTCCTATGTGGTAGTATACCTATCGTCAGATAGCAGTCCTCTGGTGACACTGGTACAGGTTAGTCTGTAGACTCGAGATCCTCATAGAGTCTTGTGCGGCTCCCACTCTGATTTGATTTCCTCCCTACCACGCTCAAAGGAGACGTGCAAACAGGTGGATTTTGGGTATAGTCCTGAGTCGTATGGAGGCAATGAGCGATAGGAGGGGTTTCGTCTCTACCGATATTGGGGGTTGATGTTGCGCTATGCTCGAATGGCTATAACTGGAAGTCCCTGGCCAGGGCTGCTACCTAGATTTTCTGATAAGTTTTATCAGAAAATTCTCGAACCGTTATAGGCCAGACATCGGCAT
The DNA here is from genome assembly GCA_030015575.1 of Agapanthus africanus. Taxonomy (NCBI): domain Eukaryota; kingdom Viridiplantae; phylum Streptophyta; class Magnoliopsida; order Asparagales; family Amaryllidaceae; genus Agapanthus; species Agapanthus africanus. The sequence continues at coordinate 220,920,504 of CM057349.1, forward strand.
GACTTATCACGTTACTGGGTCTGACGTTTACCACCCCTAGACATGATATGCGACATATCAAACGAAGAGACCCGACTGTACGGTAGTGTTACTGATAGGCTTCATGGAGACTATTGACAAGCTTGCTTGTTGATCTTCATATCGCTAATGTAGCATTTCAGAAATATAAAATATTATTTTTGGAAATTTTATATTAAAATAATATATTTCGCGAAAACCATTCGATTTGCGAATAGGGGTTTTTCGTAAAATGGTATAAGTTTATACTAATTTTTGGAAAATAATCAGAGATTAAAATGATTTATTTATTATAATGATATTTATCGGATTTTGGCATTTTTATAAATAATCGTATGAAAATTTAAATTAAACTTGATTAGTGCACTATTAATCGTGATTTGGCCAAATCCGTATTTTTACATTTTTCCATGGCTAGTGCACCATGTCATGTGCATATTCTGCATTGTGTTTGTGACTTGTGAATTTGTGAGTTTTGTGAATGAGAAAAGAGAAAGGAAAAGAAAACAAAGTTATGAAAAGAAAAGCAAGAAGGGAGTTAAGAGTGAGAAACAAAAGAAGATATTTAGGAGAGTGGGTGTAGGAGATATTTAATTGAGAGAGTGAGCATAAGAGAGAGAGTGTGAGAATTGGCTACCATAATTCTTTCCCCCATTGTTTTTCTTCGAGTCTTTCTTCATGCCTCCTTTATCTCACTATCTCCATGTAGCATCTCCTATCCTTGTTCAAAACCCTATGCCACCTTCACAATAAAGATACACAAGCCTATCCTAAACCCTTCAAACCTTTCATGTGTGGATTTTGGAGACTTTGGGTAACTCAAGAATTTTCTTCAATTGCTAATGAGGTATAAACCTACATTTTTAGTTAAGTATTTTTGTTTAGTATATCCTAGTTTAGTTTAGAAATCGATTTAGTGAGTTATGTGATCTTGGAAATTTACAAGTTAATGTTAAGTGATAAGGTGAGGTGTAGTAAGTGTTTGCAAGACTTGAGTGATGATTTCTGGACCAAGACCTGAGACTAGAACCCAAAACACGGAGTTAGAATTTTCCCGATATCGTATTTTGTGGATTTTGTGAGGGGATACTGAGATCTGCTATAACCCGTAGACCCTAAAAATTATTTAGCGATTACAGAGATACGTGCAGGCAACCAGGAACCATCCCTAGAAACCCGAGCCCCTTTTCCTTCACTTGTGGCCGCAGATTTAATCCTTGTGGCCGGAAATTGTGGCCACATTAGGGTGAAATGTGATGAGTTTTGGTCTGTGGTTCCATTATCCTATATCTAGAGCAACCCCATATGCAAAATTAGCTAGTTTGACATAGGATAAAATCTGGGATAGATTTCCTTAGTTGTTGATTTCGTGTTATACAATTTGTAAAACTTGGTTTTGGTATTTGATTTTGGATTCCGTCGTTGGACGTTTGTACATCAATGAACGAGGGTTAATTGGTTGATTTTGCATGCGTAGGCTATAGGTTCTAACCTATAAGCGATTCGTGTGCCGTATCGGTTTTCGAATATTGGTTTTAATAGAATTGCATTGCGATTGTGTATTGATTGTAGGTACCTTTGCATGGACTTCCGAGATGACGAAACACATCGACTTCGGCTAAGCGAGAAGTTTAGCAGGTGAGTACATTTATATCTACGGGGGAAGTCGGGTGGATGGCGTATAGCACCCCCGCAACCATTGATATGGAAGATCGTTTTATAACTTATGATTTTGATAAAGGATATGCTACGAACTTAAGATAACATGGTTAAAACCAATGAATATATATTGGCTTGAGAATATGATATAGGTATATAGGATAACATGATGTGGGATATTGAGATGATAGATGTAGATGACTCAGATTGATATATGAGAATATGAAATAAGAAAGTGAATCATGATAAGTATGAATTGAAAGAGAACAAGTATAAGTTGAAAATTAAAGGATATGAGATCGAGATCGATATGAATTGAGATTAACAAGATATGACTTATATGCAAGACGACATGATATAAGATTGATAAAGATGTGTTATGTTATTGATATGGTATGCCGTACGAGATTATAGATCCGTACCTTTGCTGATGAATAAGATGATAGATTCCCTACTCTGTTTGTGACAACGTACGATAGATTACCATACGCGATGCGTTTATCGAATATTTGATCCGCGCTAATGAATTTAGAATGATGATCGAGGATATTGCGACACCTGATACTATGAGGCGGGATCGTTGACATAAAGAGGCTACCTTATTATAGTTCATGTTTATGTTGGATTATTTCTCGTGTGATACCTATCAAATTTCCAGTATTTAATGTTATATGATATCATTTGCTAGTACACCTGCACAATTACCGTTGATGCGCATGTTACACTTACACAGATTTGCCGGCTCACACACATTCATCATCGGAAATTGCCATGCGACTTATACAGTAGAACTGCCCTACCATGATATTACTCTTAACCGTAAAAGTACATTCATTGTTCAGTATTATCACTTGACATGCTTGCATGATATACTTGATAGGCTCATATTACTGCTCTATGTTGCATGCATCGTACTTTACGGTTATATGCATTGAGATGTTGTTTTTATGAGATCTCTGGATTTGACAACTGTAGTTTAATTTCAAAGGAAATTGTCTATTGTTTAAAAATGCGGTTTCTCTTGATATGATATTTCGAGGTGTCCACCATGTGTTTTCTCGGTTCTGAGCAGTAAGTATATGTCACGGCCCAAAATTTGGCACATGACCGGCACTTAAACCACGAAACGTCTACAGGCGTAACGCAATTTAAGTAAACCGAAACCCAGAAATCTAAACCATCAAAAGTAGTAAGCGATGAAAACATTGTTAAAAACATTTGGAAATCTCAAGTAAAAATCTTTAAAGTTTAAATTTATTTTCTTAAAAATTTCGGCAGCACCTCCTTTGTAAAAACCAGCCCCGAAACGGATACAACATAAGACATAAGTAAAACAGCATATGAAATAAATAAAGCATCTCCAAGCGGGAGCGATCATGCCCAACGGCTAAAACAACCACCACAACATAATATACGATGCCGTAGCGAAGAAATAGACAGTATAAGTGAAAAACGGCATAAAAAATAAAACTGCATAATAAAAGCCGGCTCACACGAGCTCGACACCCAGAGTCACAAAAATATACAATACTGTTCTCTCAACTTGTCTCTAAGTCAATACATGAAATGGTAGATGGAGAGTACTAAATGCAAGAAGAGATATACAATGAATGTAAAGTTGGATAACCGCAACCCACCTATAGCAAAATGGCTCACAGCCAACCGTAGCGGTATCCGCTGCAAAAAGATACAATAAGATAGCCCCTGCCGTGACTACTCTGAAGGTCAACCTACAAAACACTGTGGCACAACGAGGGTGAGTTGCCAACTCATGAATAGTAAGTAACATCATACAGGTAATCGCAGGTATGCACGTACTGCGATACCCTATCACACGTAATCTGATAGTATCAATATGGTAATCTGGGTATGCAACAATCATGAAAGGTACTCTATCAGGTACTACAAATACATGATGCAATGCATATCAATAATTGCTGAGTATGGGATAAAACATATCATCATCATAAATCATCATCGTGGAAAAACCTGGTGTCCATCAAATACCCCCCAAATCCCAATAACTCAGGCGCCGTCACTCTAATCGGCCCTCATATCCTGTGAATCTCAAGGAACCAGAGTGCCCAACATCGGCATTCGAAAACATCTAGAAATACTCGTGTCCAGCATCGACACGCAAATCCACATATATCGGGCTCCGTCAGTCCGGATCGGCCCACGGGCACCTTCTGTCCGGATCGGCCCTCGGGCTCCGGCAGTACGAATCGGCCCGTATCCATCTCTCGACTCCGGTCGGTATCCTCCGGATAACCGCCAGGTCCAACCAATCACCGGTAGGTAATAGTCCCTCTTCCAGGCTCATCGTCTACTGTGCGACATCCTTTTCTTGCCCCGGAGTACCATACCGGGTCCACCATGAACCCGCAAATGGATCATCCAGCTCCTCGAATCGGGTTTCTATCACACGTCTCAGAATCGAGAAAACGCATGGTGGACGCATTGAAATATCATATCAAGATAACCGGGTTTTCAAAACAATGCATACTTTCCTGAAATAAGACCACGGTTCTCAAATTCATAAAATCACATGAAATCTGTATCTCAATGTGTAAATCCATGCAATATGATATATGTAACATAAAACCGTAATATGAGCATATCAAGGGAAAACCGCTCTTTTAAATGAATCCGGTTTTTAAATGTGTCATGCGGTTCCCAATTTCCCCAAAAACAAATCCAACATCATATAAAGGTGTACATGTAGCTATGTATGCACGATGTATCTCATATGCGCAATAAAACAATAATCCATGTGTCAATATCAATAACAAGTACAATACAGCACATATGTATAGGTTGTGAGTGTCATGGCAATTACCGACGGTGTGGGTGTAGCGTACAATTTAGTGCTCGTGCAACATGAACCGTCAGTAATGGTACAGTGTCCACTAGGTACTAGGTCAAGACACAATAAGTAATGGTATGTATGATGTTCATACACAATCAATATATATGAATATAAACATGCGTCTATAACAACCTATCAAGCCCTGGGGCATAACGCCATACGAGCGATTTCCCCGTAGATGTTAAATCTACTCACCGTGATCTCGCGCTAGGTATATCCGACCACTTGTTTCCCTTTCTTCGCAGCGTCCGAAGTCCCCGCCTGCGATCCTATTAACACAAAACATAGGGCAACTCAGAATCGACCAATAATACATACAATTATGCTCAAATCGACGCACCGACTCCAACACCCTCTAAAGTGTTCGCTTAGCGGATAACGTGTGTGGCGACACTGCTAAATCAAACTCATGTGCAGAAATCACGCGAAGCACAGAAACTAAGTTGGACACCGTATCTCACGTCGACGTAACACTAAAAACTAGCTAATCGATCCTAGATTTTACCCATTGTAAAAACATAAAAATCTAGCAGTACCAAACACTCTAAAACCACTGCAGACAACTACCTACAAAATTACAACTTCCCAGGCCACCGTACGGCCGAGCTCGCCAGATTTTCTCCTCTCGTCGCCGGCCAAAACCGGTCAGATGGGGTCGGGGTCTCAGGTAAATACTTAGGGTCTCTGGCACTACGCTACTACACTGCTTGTTTTCTCAATGAACACTCAGGGTCACAGCAAGTTACAGATATCATAAAACGACACTAAAACTATGATATCGTGCACAAAACAATATCTTTATCCTTCTAAACTGAAACTATAAAGCAACAAAACAAATAATAAACTCCTAAATAATAGTAGAGAGAACTACCTTCCCAAACTTGCTCAAAACCCTAGCTTTCCATGCTCCAAGTGATCTCCATAGGCTTTGGCTCAAGTTTAATGAAAGGTGTAGTGAGTTTTGTGAAGGGTAGTGAGGATTTGTGAAGGTTGGGTTAGGGTTTCAGTTGAGGGATGTGAGGGTGTGAGATGAGGTGAAGAAAATAATAAGAAGGAATGATAAGTGAATGAGAGTGTGAATGGGAGTGAGGAGTGTATGTGTGATGGTGAGGGATCACAAATAGGGTGTGAGTTTAGATGAGCCATGCCTCCCTCTCTCTCTCTCTCTCCTCATTTAATGCATGGCATGCTTGTTAGTTATATGTTATGCCCAATAGACCATTATTTTACATATGATATATATTATAATGGATGCTTGGATATATATAGAGAGGACTTTCTTGCTCGACATAATAGTATGCTATCTGGTTTTTCTTTGTCTTAACATGTAAACTTGTATTGTAATATTGTCTTGCTCTCACCTGTTGATAAAGCCCTTAGGATATGTACTTGATTACCAAGACTATGATGGAGATCATACTAGTGGGGCCAGGGTAGTTCACAAGTACATTCTTTAATTGTTCCTAGTCGATGGAATATCGAGGCAGGGCATCGATATTCCATAGTAGACAAGCGTATACGCTGCTTGACCCATATGATGGGCGATGGATGATCCCACATCCAATGGTGTTTGACATCAAAGATGGTATATGGGTGCTAAGTGGAGACTGGGTACACCGAACAGGACTTTCCGAGGACTCCTATGTGATAGTATACCTATCGTCAGATAGCAGTCCTCTGGTGACACTGGTACAGGTTAGTCTGTAGACCCGAGATCGTCATAGAGTATTGTGCGGCTCCCACTGTGCTTTGATTTCCTCCCTACCATGCTCAAAGGAGACGTGCAAACAGGTGGATTTTGGGTACAGTCCCGACTCGCATGGAGGCAATGAGCGATAGGAGGGGTTTCGTCTCTCCCGGTATTGGGGGTTGATGTTGCGCTATGCTCGATTGGCTATAACTGGAAGTCTCTGGCCAGGGATACTGCCGAGATTTACTGATAAGTGTTATCAGTAGTTTCTCAAACCGTTATAAGCCAGACATCGGCATGACTTATCACGTTACTGGGGTCTGACGATTTCCACCCCTAGACATGATATGCGACATATCAGACGAAAAGACTGAACTGTACGGTAGTATTACTGATAGGCTTCCTGGAGACTATGGACTGGCTTGCTTGTTGATCTTCATATCGCTCAATACCCGGGTAGCCGTTACGTCCAGCTAGTTCCGCTGACGGCATGTATGTGACTGATGTGATAATCACCTGCTGCTGGCGTATTGACGAGTCTTTAAAGTCCCACACTGAAGTTCCCTGGTTCAAGCGAAACGAAGTAGGACACATATGTGATATGTGTGTGGGCCTGATTAAATACGAGTATGTGATACCGTATTGTAATATGGCAGTCATCTGTTATCAGTTCGATTATATGTGATATGACCAGTTTGTCGAATCAAGTGTTGATTCGTTAATGTGATATACAGATAAATGATATTAGTCGGTCATATATGATATACCGGATTATTAGATCAAGTGTTGATTTAATAATGTGATATAAATTATATGTGATGTAATTATATCTTAACTAATATCATTAGCTCACTAATTATTCTTCATTATATATATATTAATATATATGATATATATATATATATATATAATAATGAAGCATGGCATTTAAATTTCTATTTTGTGAAATTAGAAATGAGGTGGAAAATGAAGCATGGTTGCAAGCATGGGATTTTCTTCAGTTTATTCTTCTTGACTCACTATTCAAGCATGGTTGTAATTATATATTGTATAATTCCATGCTTGAATGAGTGAGGGGTCATGAGTTTCCATTCATTCTATCTCATTCTTAACTCTTAGCCAAATTCTTGAGTTGCTCTCATGGTTGCTCTCTAGCTTCTTCTTCCTCCTCTTGTCATGGCTCAAGCTTCAACCCTCACATGTGATGTGAATCATGAAGCTTGAACACGAACTAGTGAGCTCTTAACATCCCCTACATCATCATCCTACACTTGACTAGCGATCAAGTGTAGCGTGTTTCATACGCTAAAGAGTTTAGTGTAAAGATAGCTTGAGTTGGAGGGATTTCAAGTGGATCATCTTCGGCCCGAAGTTCATCGGAGGAAGCTCGTTCAATGTCTCAAGAGAAGTCAAGTGGAGTCACGGGACTACTACACGGATCTAGTGAAGAGAAGGACCGTCTAAAAAGGTTGTATTCTTGTTCGCTTAATGTAAAAGTAGTTTACATTTGCTTTTGTCTAAATCTCTAGTTAAAGATTCTAAGTTTAAGGTTCGTTAGCATGGAAATTTTTTGAAAATAGCATGGACGATGCGCCCCCGAAACCTTGCTGTCGTGCAATGGAACCTTACAGTGGTATCAGGGCCAAGCTAAAGATTTAGACAATGTTTGTTAGATTACGAAACCGAAACTGCTCCGAAACTTGAAACACGAAAACTGAGTTTCAGTCAATTTTTAAAGTCGTCAAAAATTTTTTTTTAAACAACTGCAGAATGTTATATGAGATGTAACAAGAACAAAGGAGAAATACGAACCCTTTTGGCTGGTTTTTGGCCGAGCACATAGCCCCTAAAACCGAGAAGGCTGGCCCAATGAACAGTTCAGGAGTTCGTATTTTTTTGTGTTCTGGTCTTTGGGTTTTGGTGTTTCAGGTGTTGTTTGTTTTTGCTAAAATTTCATGAGATATTAATTTTTTATAAAGGCAACTCAGAGTGTTTCATAGTTGTAATTCTAACAATATTTCGGGTTATTTAGACAGTGTTAAAAAGTTCGAACGGATATCAAATACCCACTTTGACCCTTGTCGGAAAATTTGCAAGAGTTGGATTTTTTCTAAGTTAAAGAGCATTCAAATATCGTGCAAGTGATTCGATGGACCCTCTAGAAGAATGAAACCTTAACTCGATTCTGTGACCATCAGAACCGCCACTAAACCCTAGGGTTTGTGGTAGTTCAGCGGTCAGGTGAGGCATTGGTTGGCCCTTCTACGGCTGGTTCATTAGTTCTGTGGCATGTGATGGATACTTTTAAACTACGCTCAAGTGTTGAGCATTTAGGGAAAATTTGGGTACTTGTTGATTCGATAGGAATGTTTAACATCGTCTAGCTATTTGTGACATGTGATGTTATATGTTGCATGGATATGTTATATTGGATCGTCGTGTTTTGAATAGCCGGGGATTTTATGTGAGATGAGAGTTTTTTATTTTCATTCATGTAAAATTCATTGTATATAATATTCTTTTATTGGGGCACTTCCGGGTTGGATGATGTCACTATTGTTGTATATTATTTACTTTTCCGCATTAGTATAGACCCAAGGAGGGAGGCATAAGTAACCGGGTTCTAGAGTCCAGTGGGAGACCATCTCGAGGAGTCGAGTCCGGGTCTCCTAACTCTAGAATTGGTAGGGTTGCTTGCCGCTCTCGTAAGGGTCTAGGGATGTGGGTTTGGCTTTTCATCACGACCATGGAATCCGTGTTTTATACAGGCTTAACTTAAAACACGGAATTCCTAGTATATCCAATATTTCATATTTTATCTTCTGCTGCTGATATTCTGTGATGTGATCACTTTATATGCGTGAGACGAATGCTTTATTATTGTATATATGATATATAATAAACGTTGCTTATGTTTTGCACCCGCACTAGTCCCGCCCCTCTATGCCGTTAGTTAAGTAACCAAACGGTGCATAACGGGACACTGTGGCGAATGCGGATGGCATAAGCGTACGTTGTATTTTTGTTTCTTCTGTGATGCTTAGGAAGCTTAATTGATGGGACTTCATTAATGAGATTAATGAAAGAAAAGAAACCAAAATAATGTTGTAGAATCAAATTTTCAAAAAGGATAGCTCTAGTTTTTGCTTTGCATAGCGGTATTCCTTGTAGAATATCCAGCACCTTATTCAATAAGGAAAGAGCCGAGATCCCTTCACCGGGAGTGACCTCTTTAGCGAAACTAGCAGATGCTACAACCCACTCGGTTTTGTTTGTTATTGCCTTTTTAGTTCTTGCTTTGCATAGCAGCATTCCTTGTAGAATATCCAGCACCTCATTCGATGAGCAAAGAGCCGAGATCCCTTCACCGGGAGTGACCTCTTTAGCGGAACTAGTAAAAGCCTAAAAAATACTCCTTTTCAAAATCACTCGATTCTGCAACGATATCAAGTTCATTACGCAAAAGGTTTTCTTAAATACCTCTCATAGCCCTCCGTCGTTTCAGATAAGTACTGCGTAGTATTCGTGCTACGTTTGTTGACCTTAGCCAAGGCGTAGTGTGCGGTAGATAATCAGTGCTTATCTGCTGCATATGATGCGATTGAGTTAGGGTAGTCGTACGACTTTGTTGACCTTAGCCAAGGGTCGTACAGGTGGGTTTAATTCAATCAGGAAATGACGGGTTGAACTTGGCTAGCACTTATGATTTGTTGACCATAGCCAAGGTCATAAGTTGCTAGGGGAAAAAGTATTATCGGGAATTTCAAGTGTTGAAATTTGCAATGAGATTGCATACCTTCTATGAGATAGTTGGATCCCGATACCCACTGCGAGTAAGAGTTACTCCTGGAAGAGTTTTACACATCCCAATTACCCAATCAAGTAGGTGTCAAGAAAGGTGTTAACGGGGTCACGCCTCTGGGAAAACGAGGTTTATTTTAATTAGGTCCATGCGAAAGCACGGGGAACCTCCCTCAAAGTACCCGCACTGGCCTGGCTGAAAGAATGGAGAACTTGTAAGGTGTAATTAATCCCGGCTAGACTTACCTTTAGGGTTTGAAGGAAGATTTGACAAAAACAGTGGGAGTCGTCCAGATTAGATAAGATAATAACAAATATAATCTTGCAAAGAGCGCACGCTAATGCATTTCCTTCTCTCTCTCTCCAGGCAGCAACCAATTACATGCCTTAATCAAGATAATAATATGGATGTATTGACCGAACCCGCTTGTTATACTGAGCAAGGGAAAGATGGTTCCGCTCCAACTTATAAGTGTTATAAGTCCGAGCATGAAATAGGAACATATCCGGATTCCCATGCCACCCAAACGAAGAATAAGTATGTTGATGCATCTTCTTTGGGTGTGTTAGTTACCGAGAATTGTTTCTCAGTATACTCTACGTCCTGGGTATTAGATACCGGATCGGGATCCCACATATGCAATTTGTTGCATGGGCTAAGGAAAGGTAGAGAACTGGGAAAATGTGATCATTCTCTAAAAGTAGGGAATAGTGCAAGTGTTACAGCCAAAGCTGTTGGTGAATATCACCTTATATTGCCAACTGGGAATACATTGATCCTGAATGAATGTAATTACGTACCCTCTATGATATGCAATTTAATATCAATTTTTGTATTAGATAAAGAAGGATATAATTTTGTAGTAGAGAATAATGTTATGAACATTTACCTAAATCAAGTGTTGATTGGGTTTGGTGCGTTATGTAACGGATTATACATTCTTAATCAAAACACAGTTCTTACTATACATGTAACGTTTTAGAAATCGTTATGCGAATTTTTCCGTTTTAGGGTAAAATAGTCGGTGTTTTCCGAATTAACCCGATTGTGATCAAACTTCTGTATAGGCTTGACGGCACCTAATTTAACTAGAATAGTGCTAGTGCGCGGGCTTTAGGGGTCAATTGGAAGTTTTGGTTCACATAAAAATTTTCCCTAATTAAAATATTATTTTAATGTGTTAATTATACACCTAATTAGTGGTAATAACAATTTTGGTTTGGGTTAATTACTTCTAATGTGAATCTATACTAAACTAATCACTAGAATTATGCTTAAACCTTTCTTGCCAAAAGATCCAGATATTTTAGATTTAAATGGAAAATTAAAAAAGAAAAGAAAAAAAAAGGTGGCATTCAGCATTAATGAGCATTTATTACATTCTTTTGCTAGAAATTTCTACACACTTCACCAAAAATCCCCCACCTCCAAGCCTTGGCCGAGCCCCCCTTCAAGTTCTGCCCTTTGTTTTTCTTTGCTCAATTTCATCATTTCAAGATCAACAAATCATCAAAAATCCCTAAATAAATCCACAAAACTCCTAAACAAATCATAACCCATCTTTCTTCATCACAAATCTTGCTTAGTTATTCAAGAAAAACAAGATTTTGGAGGCTAAAGTGATGGATCTAGTAGATCTTTTGTGTTCATCTTAAGGTATAATTTCAAACCCTGATCCTTAATTGTTATGTTTAAATCATAAGCTAGCTATTTAATTGTTTAAATATAGCTTTAATTTCATGTTTAAATTCATTCATGATAATTGTATGAAAATTAAGTTAGGGTTTGTATTAGTTAATGGTTAAAATGATGACTTTGAAAACTTAATCTTGTGGATGAAGTTGTTGTTAATTCCTAATTTGTCTAATTAAGATTTTTTTAGCAAACTAGGCTTTAATAAAACATAATTGAGTGAGATTAGAATTGTGGTTATGGTTTGGATAACTTAGTTAAACTGCTTTAAGATGTTTGTAATCGCTACAATTGTGTTAGCTTTTGACTTGTGCAAAATTATGCGATAAGTTGCTTACTAGGTTTTGGTGAATTTTGGACGTGAGTTCGAATGGTCGTTGCGAGGTTATATATATATTCTTCCTCACATTTTATTGTGTTGTGTTTGTGCAATCGGTACGATCGGGGTCTAAACTTGGTGTTTGCGTAGTTTAGCGACCCTAGCTAGGGTTTTTGCCGATATCGTGCGTGTTTTGTGCGCTAAGTGCGCATTGTAATTTTCTGGGCATTATCCTTGTGTTTCGTTATCTTTGTGTCAGCGTAGGATATTTAGCTTATGTGATGTGTCTGTGAAATTTTAAGGTCGCAAGCAGGGACTACGGATGCTGCGAATAAAGGGAAGCAGGTGGTCGGCTTTTCGTAGCTGGAGATCATCGGTGAGTAGATTTAACATCTACGGGGAAATCGCCCGTATGGTGTTATGCGTCAGGGCAGGATATGATATGATAGCTGCATGTTATTTGCATATGAGTTGATTGCATATGAACTTCATTGCATATAGTTACTTGTTGTGCCTGAACCTGTACTTATTGTACACTGCACTATTATTGACAGTCCATGTTGCACGAGCACCTATTGTATGCTACACACACACTGTCGGTAATTGCCATGATACACACAACACAGATATTCATATGATATACCTTGCTATTGGTTAGCGACATAGAGGCATTTATTCTTGTGCAATGGCGTATATGACATATAGCATACCTGTACACCTACATGCTAACACATATGCCATGCTATACCTACATGCTCACACATATACCTTGCTATAGTTATATGATCAGCTTTTTTGACATATATATCGGTGGTATGGGACGCTGTTATATATGTATATTAGATTTGGATACTTGGGAACCACGATAAATAGTTAATTACTTGATGCATTTAAATAGAGGACTTTTCCCGTGATGTGATCATATTGTTGTTCTATATTGCATATGTTATATTACATGGATTTACGCATTTGAGATATGTTTTCATGCGATTTGGGGATTTCTAGTGTCGATGTTAGGAACTTATATTCCGAGAGATTTATAGATATGGGAAACCGATACGTTGAACACAAGTGTATAGGTTGGACACTTGGGTTTTGAGGAACGTATGTATATCAGAGCAACCGATACGTGGAACACAAGTGTAAAGGTTGGACACTTGGGTTTCGAGGAACGTATGGATACGAGTATTTATGTGTCGATGTTGGGTACCTGTTTTTATAATATTTCGGCTGTCGATGTTTGACACTCAGGTTACATAAGATTTACAGGGCCGATCTGAGGATTTTGGGATTTTGGGTGTTGTTGATTTACACCGGGTTTTTCCATGCTTATGATTTGTGCATGAGATTATTTATTATATCATCCCACACTCTGGATTATTTTGATATGCATTGCTTCATGTAGTTGTAGTACCATGATGATGTACATTTACATGAATGTTGCATATTCATATTGCCATACTTATGCTATCAGATTTCATGTGATAGATTTATCGCTGTTCGTGCATACTTGCTATTACAGTATGATGTTATTTACAATTCATGAGTTGGGAACTCACCCCCATTGTGCCGCAGTGTTTTGCAGGACTTACCCTCAAAGTAGTCGCGGCAGGACTTCTTATCATCTCCATTTTTGCGAATACTGCTACGATTGGCTGTGAGGCCTTTGCTATTAGGTGGGTTCACGGTTATCCGTTTTGTACATTATATATCAATTTGTTGGATCTTGTATTCTCTATCTACCACATCTTATATTTGACTTAGAGACCAGTTGTGAGGATTCGGGTTGTATTATTATTTTGGTGACTTTGGGTGCCGTGCTCGTGGGAGCCGGTCTTGTTGTAAAGTTTCACTTCTTTATGCAGTTTTCCTTTATATTTCTTCGCTTCGGCGTCGTATATATGCTTGTGGTGGTTGTCTCCGCTGTTGGGCGTGATTTGCTCCCATTTGGGATGCTTTATTTTCATTCTATGTTGTACCCGTTTTCGGGGCTAGTTTTTACAAAGGAGGTGCTGCCAAAATTTTCAAGAAAGAAAACTAAAGTTAAAGATTTTACTTGAGATTTTCTGAATGTTTTAAACTATGTTTTTCTCTACTTATCCAGTTTTGGGTGGTTTAGATTTCTGGGTTTCGTCTTACTTAAGTTGCGTACACCTGTTGACGTTACGTAGTTTAAGTGCCAGTTACGGGACTAAATTTTGGGTCGTGACAAAGTTGGTATCAGAGCCAAGTTTTACCTTTCAGAGTGTTGGATGAACTTGGTATGATGGAGTAGGTAGCTTAAGCAGAGTGACATAGCGTGTGTATGTTCCACAGCATACTTACGACACGGTACTCCGCCTAAGTGACCTTAGAACTTATTGATTGAAATTCCTTCCATGATTATATACATCCTTGTGATTCGATTTCTGTTTCCTTATCGGATCTTGTTTCAATTTCCAGCCTATATGCCGCCGAAGACTACGAGGGCACAGAGAGCGGCCGCGAGGGCCGAGGTCAGAGTTGACTCGTCTGAGACGAGAACTGACCAGGGCGGTACGCCTGTTGTACCAGAGCAGATTGCTATGCTTAGGGCTGGTATGCAGGACTTGCGCCATATGATGGGGTCTTTAGTTGAGGCCATTCGAGAGCAGGGGCAGGCAGTTGTTCCACCTGTTGCGGGGGCCGCGATGGTACCTATTGTTCCGGCAGTCGCAGCTACAGCTCCAGAGGTTATCACCGTGTCACTGTCAGAGTTCATGAGGTTGAGGCCTCCGGTTTTCACTGGCACAGATGCAGCCGAGGATCTGCAGTCATTTATCGACCGGATGGCCAGGATTTGTCGTTCGCTCCGATGCTCCGACACGAGATGGGTGGAGTTTGCCAACTTCCGTCTGGAGGGTCTGGCCCAGAAGTGGTGTGAGTCCTTGGAGAGGGGCACTGCCGCAGGTCTTGCTCCTATGACCTGGGCTGAGTTCGTGACGGTGTTTCTCACGCGTTTTCTTCCACCGAGCGTCAGAGATGCTCGAGCGCGCAGATTCGAGTCGTTACGCCAGACTCCGGGGATAATGGTGGCTGAGTATGATGTACTGTTTACCGAGCTGTCTGTGTATGCTCCGTACTTGGTAGCGACTGAGGAGATGAGGGTGAAGAGGTTTGTTCGAGGCCTACTTACCCAGTTGTTCCTAGCCATCAGCATACAGTATTGTGACACGTATGCAGCAGCGGTGGACGCGGCCCTATTGGTAGAGGAGTGTCTTTCTGAGTCGTCGATTGCTCCGGAACCGAAGAGGGTTCGTACTGGTGATTCAGCGAGGAGGCGGGCATTTAGACGTCGTGACAGTTCCCGTTCAGATATTGGAGGTAGTGGAGGTTCGGGACGAGGTCAGCTTTTTAGCTCTTACCCTTAGGAGGGTCAGCAGTTTGCATCTGGATGTTATCGGTGCAGGAGTATGGGTCATCGGGTTCGAGATTGTGCTGAGCCACGTGTGAGCGAGGCAGCTGTACCACAGGTTACCTTACCACCTTCTCCACCTCAGAGGGCATTGCCCCTTATGCCTATTGTTGCTCCGCGTCAGACTCATCTGCAGAGAGGTCAGGGTCGCGGTGGTTTTGTACCGAGAGGGCGGGGTGGTAGAGGCGGAAGTCAGCCTTTCGCCAGTAGAGGGCAGGCTCGGGTGTTTGCATTGACTCATCACGACGCGCAAGCGTCCAATGCAGTGGTTTCAGGTATCCTTTCTGTATGTTCTTTTGATGCACATGTTCTTTTTGATGAGGGATCTATGCATTCTTAGTTTCTACGCACTTCGTGCCGAGGTTAGGCCGAGAGTCGTGTTTGCTAGATCAGCCGCTTGTCATGACTACTCCTGTTGGAGAGTCATTTGTTGCGCGACACATGTTTCGATCGTGTGCTGTCCATATAGGAGATAGAGACTTGTCCGTCGACTTGATCCTTCTTGAGATGTTGGACTTCAACGTTCTCCAGGGTATGGACTGGTTAGCTACATGCTACGCGTCCGTGGACTACCGAGAGAAGACAGTTAGGTTTTGTTTTCCCGGCGAGTTAGTGTTTGTTGTGCAGGGGGACCGTGGTGTCGCCCTTCACAGTTTGATTTCTGTCCTTTGCGCTAGTCGGCTTTTGAGGAGAGGATGTCGGGGATTCTTGGCGTTCATTCATGATACTGGAGCCACAGTGGAGTCGTTGGACCCGGTTCCTACCGTACGAGAGTTTCCCGACGTTTTTCCCGACAAGTTACCTGGGATGTCGCCAGAGCGCGATATTGAGTTTTGCATTGATCTGATTCCCGGCACGCGGCCTATTTCTATACCGCCTTATCGGATGGCCCCGGTGGAGCTTAGAGAGCTTAAAGATCAATTGCAAGAGTTGCTTGATAGGGGACTTGTGCGTCCAAGTGTTTCTCCGTGGGGAGCTCCTGTTCTGTTCGTCAAGAAGGAGGATGGCAGTTTGAGCTTGTGTGTGGATTATCGTCAATTGAACCGAGTTACGGTGCGGAATAGGTATCCTTTATCTCGCATTAACGATTTATTTGATCAGCTCCAGGGTGCAAAATATTTTTCTAAGATTGATTTGCGTTCGGGTTATCATCAGTTGCGGGTTCCGAATGATGATATTCCGAAGACTGCTTTTCGTACGCGCTATGGGCATTATGAGTTTCTGGTGATGTCGTTTGGACTCACCAATGTGCCAGCAGCGTTCATGGATCTGATGAACCCGATTTTCAGGCCGTTCCTCAACCAGTTTATTATTGTGTTTATTGATGACATACCGGTCTACTCTAGGAGTCGTGAGGAGCATAAGCAGCACTTGAGGATTACTTTGCAGGTATTGAGAGAGCACCAGCTGTATACTAAATTCTCAAAGTGCGCATTTTAGCTTGATAGGGTTGACTTCCTAGGTCATGTGGTGACGGGTGATGGTATTCTTGTGGACCCGAGGAAGATCGAGGCTGTACAGCTTTGGCCCAGACCTGTATCTGTGACAGAGGTCCGCAGCTTTTTGGGCTTAGCTCGTTATTATCGCCGTTTTGTGCAGGATTTCTCGAGTATCGCTGCACCGCTGACTGGACTGACCCAGAAGGGAGTTCCTTTCCTTTGGACTGATGCGTGCGAGCAGAGTTTTCAGCAGTTGAAGGCTCGGTTGACGACAGCACCAGTTCTATCTTTGCCTTCTGGATTGAGCGGCTATGTTGTTTACTGTGATGTGTCTAGAGTGGGGCTCGGTTGTGTACCGATGCAGCATGATAGAGTGATTGCTTATGCTTCTAGGTAGCAGATGAAGCATGAGCAGAGTTACCCCACTCACGATCTTAAGATGGCCGTGGTGGTCTTTGTCTTGAAGATTTGGAGACACTACTTGTACGGGGAGTCGTGTTAGATCTTCACGGATCACAAGAGCTTGAAGTACATCTTCTAGCAGCGGGATCTGAATCTGGGACAGCGCCGTTGGATGGAGCTTATGAAGGATTATGATTGTGAGATCCTTTATCACCCGGGCAAGGCGAATGTGGTAGCTGATGCTTTGAGTCGTAAGCCCGGGGGTAGCTTGTCCCAGTTGAGCGCAGTTCAGCGACAGTCTTCTGCAGATTGGCAGATCTTGTGCAACGGTAGAGTACAGTTTGAGTTCACTTCCACTGGGGGACAGCTTGCTCATGGCCGCGCCCGTCCACTACTTTTTTATCGTTTCCGTGATGCGCAGCCCAGTGATGCCCATTTGTATGAGATTCTTGAGCTTGTTCGGCAAGGTAGAGTTTCGGAGTTCATGATTGATGACCAGGGTGTGCTACGATGCGGGACTCGCTTGTGTGTACCAGATGCTGATGGGTTGAGACGCGAGATCCTAGAGCAGGTACATCAATCAGCCTTTAGCGTTCATCCAGGTTCCACGAAGATGTACCGTGACTTGAGAGACTTTTACTGGTGGGAAGGGATGAAGCGTGATATTTCGGACATCGATTTGAGGTTCCTAACTTGTCAGCAAGTCAAGGCTAAGCATTAGAGATCGGCAAGTGAGTTGCAGCCTTTACCTATTCCGGAGTGGAAATGGGAGCAGATTTCTATGGACTTCGTGGTAGGCCTACCTAGGACCAGTCGACGGTATGACTCCATTTGGGTGATTGTTGACCGGTTGACGAAAGCGGCTCACTTCCTTCCAGTGAATACCACTTTCGGTTATGCTCAGTATGCTCAGTTATATATAGATGAGACTGTGCGTTTGCATGGAGTTCCCACATGCATAGTATCCGACATAGGCACCCAGTTTACTAGCCGTCTTTGGCAGAAGCTTTAGGAATCTTTGGGTACCCGGTTGAGTTTTAGCACCGCTTTTCATCCACAGACCGATGGTCAGTCGGAGCGGACTATACAGACTCTGGAGGATATGCTTCGGACGTGTGGGCTTGATTTTGGTGGCAGTTGGGATCGTCACTTGCCGTTGATTGAGTTCTCCTACAACAACAGCTTTCAGGAGACTATTTAGATGGCACCTTTTGAGGTTTTGTACGGTAGGAAGTGTCGATCGCCAGTCTGTTGGGCCGAACTCAGTGAGAGTAGGGTTTTGGGGCCCCAGTTAGTTCATGAGACTACGGAGAAGATCCAGCTGAATCAGGACAGGATGAGAGCAGCCCAGTGCAGGCAGAAGTCTTATGCCGACCATCGTCGTTGCAGACTTGAGTTCGCAGTGGGGGATCATGTATTCTTGAGGATTTCTCCGATGAAGGGCGTTATGAGATTTAGGAGGAGAGGGAAGCTCAGTCCCAGATTTGTAGGTCCTTTCGAGATCCTTGAGCGAGTGGGTTCTGTTACTTATCGTTTGGCGCTCCCGCCCCATTTTCCAGATGTTCACCCCATTTTCCATGTGTCGATGCTTCGTAGATACCTTCATGATCCTTCTCACATGATTCAGCACCAGTCCATTCAGCTTGATCGTGATCTTTCGTTCACCGATCAGCCGGTAGTTATTTTGGATCGGCAGGTAAAGAAACTTCGGTCAAAGGTCTTGCCATCTATGAAAGTTCTTTAGCATAGCCCTACTAGTGAGAAGATCACTTGAGAGGCCGAGAGCGAGATGCGGAAGAAATTCCATCTCTTCGAAGGTACACGTAATTAAATTTTTAATTCGGGGACCGAATTTCTTTAAGGTGGGATTGTAATGTTTTAGAAATCGTTATGCGAATTTTTCCATTTTAGGGTAAAATAGTCGGTGTTTTCCGTTTTAACCCGATTGTGATCAAACGTCTGTATAGACTTGACGGCACCTAGTTTAACGAGAATAGTGCTAGTACGCGGGCTTTATGGGTCAATTGGAAGTTTTGGTTAACATAGAATTTTTCCCTAATTAAAATATTATTTTAATGTATTAATTATGCACTTAATTAGTGGTAATTACAATTTTGGTTTGGGTTAATTACTTATAATGTGAATCTATGCTAAACTAATCACTAGAATTATGCTTAAACCTTTCTTGCCAAAAGATCTAGATATTTTAGATTTAAATGGAAAATTTAAAAAGAAAAGGTGGCAATTAGCATTATTGAGCACTTATTACATTCTTTTGCTAGAAATTTCCACACACTTCACCAAAAATCCCCCATCTCCAAGCCTTGGCCGAGCCCCCCTTCAAGTTCTACCCTTTGTTTTTCATTGCTCAATTTCATCATTTCAAGATCAATAAATCATCAAAAATCCCTAAATAAATCATCAAAACTCCTAAATAAATCATAACCCATCTTTCTTCATCACAAATCTAGCTTAGTTCTTCAAAAAAAACAAGATTTTGGAGGCTAAAGTGATGGACCTAATTGATCTTTTGTGTTCTTGTTAAGGTATAATTTCAAACCCTAATCCTTAATTGTTATGTTTAAATCATAAGCTAGCTATTTAATTGTTTAAATATAGCTTTAATTTCATGTTCAAATTCATTCATGATAATTGTATGGAAATTAAGTTAGGGTTTGTATAGGTTAATGGTTAAAATGATGACTTTGAAAACTTAATCTTGTGGATGAAGTTGTTGTTAATTCCTAATTTGTCTAATTATGAATTTTTTAGCAAACTAGGTTTTAATAAAACATAATTGAGTGAGATTAAAATTGTGGTTATGGTTTGGATAACTTAGTTAAGCTGCTTTAAGATATTTGTAATCACTAGAATTGTGTTAGCTTTTGACTTGTGCAAAATTATGCGATAAATTGCTTACTAGGTTTCGGTGAATTTTGGCCGTGGGTTCGAATGGTCATTGCGAGGTTATATATATATTCTTCCTCGCATTTTATTGTATTGTGCTTGCGCGATCGGTATGATCGGGGTCTAGACTTGGTGGTTGCGTAGTTTAGCAGCCCTAGCTAGGGTTTTTGCCGATGTCGTGCGCGTTTTGTGCGCTTCATGCGCAGTATAATTATCTGGGCGTTATCCTTGCGTTTCTTTATATGTGTGTCGGCGTAGGATATTTAGCTTATGTGATGTGTCTGTGAAATTTTAGGGTCGCAAGCGGGGACTTCGGACGTTGCGAATAAAGGGAAACAGGTGGTCGGCTTTTCGTAGCTGGAGATCATCGGTGAGTAGATTTAACATCTATGGGAAAATCGCCTGTATGGCGTTATGCGTCAGGGCGGGATATGATATGATAGATGCATGTTATTCGCATATGAGTTGATTGCATATGAACTTCATTCCATATAGTTACTTGTTGTGCCTGAACCTGTACCTATTATACACTGCACTATTATTGACAGTCCATGTTGCACGAGCATCTATTGTATGCTACACACACACTGTCGGTAATTGCCATAATACGTACAACACAGATATTCATATGATATACCTTGCTATTGGTTAGCGACATAGAGGCATTTATTCTTGTGCAATGGTGCATATGACTTATAGCATACCTGTACACCTATATGCTAACACATATACCATGCTATACCTACATGCTCACACATATACCTTGGTATAGTTATATGGTCAGCTTTTTATGACATATATATCGGTGGTATGGGACGCTGTTATATATGTATATTGGATTCGGATACTTGGGAACCGCGAGAAATAGTTAATGACTTGATGCATTTAAATAGGGGACTTTTCCCGTGATATGCTCATATTGTTGTTCTATATTGCATATGTTATATTACATGGATTTACGCATTTGAGATATGTTTTCATGCGATTTGCGGATTTCAAGTGTCGATGTTAGGCACTTATATTCTGAGAGATTTATGGATATGGGAAACCGATAAGTGGAACACAAGTGTAGAGATTGGACACTTGGGTTTCGAGGAACGTATGTGTAGGGTTCCTAGGCACTCAAGTGAGGTCTCACAAGGCATCGAACATGCCAATTTCAAAAAATCTAGGTGCCGAGAGACCCGACTACGGATCGTTTGCTAGAAAACTAGGCGAAAAAGCTAACTAGTTAACAATTAACTAAAAGATACGGAAATACAACCTTTGTAGATCCGGTTCTCCACCTCCATAGCTCCGCAATGAAGTCCTCTCCGCTGTCCAAAAAGAATCCGGGCTCTAGCGTCGACTTCATCGGAGAATAAGCGAGCTAGGTCGTCGATGTCCATGCCGAAGATGATCTACGTCGAGGCATCGCTAAATCAAGCTCCGACTTCACCAAGTCAAGAAACTTGTGAAGAAAACACACTCTACTACTTGGCAAGAGATAGAGGATGAAGAAATAGGAAGTGGATAGACTTTAGAATTGGATTTCTCACTTGTTTCATCAATCCACCATTGATGAAGAAAGCTTTTCTTCTTTGAAGAAGATGAAGAAGAAGAAGCTAAAATATTATGATAAGATTATCCAAAAAGAAAAGAATAACAATACTTATCATAATATTAACTCTAGTCAAGTGTAGAGAATGAATCATGGTTAGTGGGAATGGTTAGGGTTAAGGATGAGATAAGAATGGTTGACTTGATCAAAGTTTCATGAAGCTTCAACTAAACTCCAAATTAAGCCACCATTCTTTTCTCCTTTCCATTTATTTTCCAAAATAATAAACAAATAAATGAATAAATAAAAAATGGGAGAATAAACAAAACCCTAACCACTCTCACAACCATGGTTTAATCTTCACACATGTCCAAGTTAACATGTATCATCAAACATGATACAATCATGTGCACAAAATTATATCAAATATACAATGTGCACATCCGAGCGAGAAAATCCATTTAAAGTGAACCGATACTAGTTAATGCAAAGTAATATATCAAATATATAATTATGCATTAAATCACTAAATCAACACTTAATTCAATGATCCGGTCATGTCGCACATAACCGACTGGTATCATCAGTAACAACTTATCGAATCAACACTTGATCCGATAACCCGGCTATATCGCATATAACCGATCAATGTCACATCGCGAGAATGAAATACGGTATCACATACACGCATCATTCTCGGTCCCGCACATATCTCATATGCGCTCCTATTTCGTTTCGCTTGAGCCAGGAAACCTCTGTGTAGGACTCTAAAGACTCGTCAATACGCCGGCAGCAGGTGATGATCATATCAATCACCCACAAGCCACAAGCGGTCTGCTAAACGTAACGGCCACCCGGGTATTGAGCGATCTAAAGATCGACGAGCAAGTCCGCTCACACTCCAGTGAATCCAACCAGTAACACTACCGTACAGTCCGGTCTGATCATCTGATATGTCGCATATCCCGCCTAGGGGTGGTAAACGTCAGACCCCAATAGCTCGATAAGTCGTGTCGATATGAGGTCTATAACTGTTCGAGAAACTACTGGTAACACTTACCAGTAAATCTCAGCAACCCTGGCCAGGGATTTCCTGTTATAGCCAATCGAACACAGCGCAACATCAACTCCCTATACCGGGAGAGACGAATCCCCTCCTATCGCTCATTGCCTCCATGTGACTCGGGACTGTACCCAAAAACCACCGTTTTGCATGCCCTCTTGGACGTGGTAAGATGGAATTCAAAGCACAGTGGGAACCACACAAGACTCTATGATGATCTCGGGTCAACAGACTACTCTGTACCAGTGTCACCAGAGAACTGCCATCTGACGTGAGGTATAATACCATATGGGAGTTCTCGGCGAGTCCGTCCAGTGTACCCAGTCTCTACTGAGCACCCGTATATCATCTCTGATGTCAAACACCAATGGATATGGGATCATCCATCGCCCATCTGTATGGGTCGAGAAGGTATACGCTAGTCTACTCTGGTATATCGATGCCCCGTCTCGATACACCCACGACTAGGGACTTTGAAGGATGTACTTATGGACTACCATGTCCCCACTAGTATGATCCGCATCACAGTCCAGGTAGTCAAGTACACATCCTAAGGGCTTTACCAACATGTAACAGAGAGACAATCAGTGTACACGTTAAGGTAAAGATCAACCAGATAGCATACTATCATGTCGAGCAAGAAAGTCCTCCCTATATATGTCCCAGCATCCACTACAATATACATCCAATGTACAGTAATGGCTTCTAGGGCATACATATAACTAACAATCTCCCACTTGCACTAGGGCCATCTGTAGCAGTGGTTGTAGTATCTCATACTCAACCATCCCATAAAAGTCTCTCTCTGGGAACAGGCCTTTGTGAGTGGATCCGCTGTGTTGTCCTCTGAGTCTACTCTCCTAACCTCGATCACCCTGGAGATCAACCATCTCCATGATCAAGTGATACTGCCTTAGAATATGTCTGGATCACTGATGGGACCGGCGTTCCTTGGCATAAGCCACAACTCCATTGTCTCACAATGGTAGGAACATAGTTCATCTCATGAACCGATATACACCCAAACAGCCTCTTTGGTAGCTTCTTAAGTAGCGATGTATCCTGCCTTTATCGTCTAGTATGTCACGGTATCCAGCTTGGAACTCTTCAAACATACCGTCCCTTTACTGAGGGTAAAGACAATGCCTGTGACTGACATTCAGTCGTCTTTATCACCCTGGAACCCTTCCAGTGATTCTCCTCAGGATCGATTGACACCATCTCACTACATCTAGTGAGTATCCTAACATCCATTTAGATCTATCTCATAGATCCAAAATCCAGGATTTAGTAGGCATCACTTTAATCCTATATGGAGAATCTTTGTGATAAGCGGAGATTGATCGAGCGTAGCATAAGAAACTCCTTTCTTATCAAGAGTATGTCATCCACGTACTCTACGAGGATCGTCACCATACTCCCTACTACCTTTTTGTATATACAAGGTTCATCTACCATTTTGATGATGTCAAACTCTTTGACCGCTTCATCAAAACAGATGTTCCAACTCCGCGATGCCTGCTTTATCCTATAAAGCATCTTGCACATGTTTCCGCTGCTCCCACTGTCTACGAAGCCCTCTGGCTGTGTACTTATAGACACTCTCTTCTAAACTATCATTTAGAAAAGCAGTCATGACACCCAACCACCAGATATCGTAGTCATGGTATGTAGCCGTGGTAAGTAGGATCTGGATGGACTTAAGCATAGTCACTTGAAAAGGTTTCATCATGATCCACACCTGGTCAATGATGCAAACCTTTAACAAGTCTAGCTTTGAAAGTCTCAACTTTTCCATCTACACCTAGTAATCTTCTCAAGATATATTTGCTCCTGATGGGGATTTAACCCTTCAGATATAGCAACCAAAGTCCATACTTTGTTGGTGTATAAGGATTCCATCTCAGATCGATAAGCATCCAGCCATTCTTATAGAGTCTTACTCCTGATGGCCAGCTCGGAACTAGTTGGGTCATCATCTCATGATGCAGTCCTCGCTCCCACTGTCATAGAGAAATTGAAGTATCTCTCAGGTGGGTAAGGAACCCTACTAGATCGGCGGAGAGGCTGAGGTTCGTTGGTAACTATTGAATCCTTTGGTTCTTTCAAATCATCAGCTGCAGTTTGTATAGCTGGAACATTTCCAGTTCTACATAACAGATCTTGCCTCGAGCTTGTCCAGATTTTGCTTTTAGACATAGGCCGGTCAACCCCAAATCTTAACTAGCTTAAGACATGGGCTCTTCCCTATCCATATCACATATGAAGTGGTAGGCAACTGATTTGATTAGAACCCTTTTCAATAGGTATGCAGCTTCACAAGCGCATAACTCCCAAAAGGAAAATAGGAAACTCAGTAGTACTCATCATAGAGCACACCATATCATATAGGGTGTGATTGCTCCGCCCCGATATACCATCGTGCTATGGTGTATACAGAGGAGTAATGCTGAGAGAGAATCTCATTCTCCTTTAGAATAGTCCAGGATTTTCGTGCTCAAGTATTCTCCTCCTTGATCTCATCAAAGGACATAATACTTATACCCGTATTCTGGTTTTCTACTTCTAACTTATATTCTGTGAATATCTCAAAAGGTTCGGACTTGTGTTTCAACAGGAACATATGACTGAATCTTGAGAGATTATCAGAGAACGTAACGCAGTATAAAGAACCGGTCTTGGCATGTGTAGACAGGGGACCTTACATACATCAACATGTATCATCCCAAGAGTTCACTAACTCTTTCTCTGTTTCCAATAAACAGAGCTGTGGTAATCTTATCTTTGTGACATGACTGGCGAGCTTCACAAGATGTAAATTCAAACTGATCATCTTTATGTAACTCTAGCTAGTCGGGTCATATTGATCTGACCTAGTCTACAATGCCTCAAGAAGAATTCGTTCATATCTGAACTCTTCCTCTTGTGTGTGTTCCGTATACAAAAGAACTGTAGTTTGATTTAGAACATCAACGCTTTTAGATAACGTGCCTGAACCGATCAACTTTTGATATAGGAAATGTTCAAAACATTATCCAACAATACAAAATTTTATCATTTCTTTACTAATAAAGAGACTGATATGATTTTGTATATCAGGTTCGGTATCTAACAACATTCGTTCAGAATCAATGTATTGTAATACAGGGTGACAGTGACCAACAGACTTGGCAGCAACACTTGCCCCGTTTTCTGCCTCATGAAACTTATCACCCGTTCTCAGTTCTCTACCTATCTGTAGCCCTATGTAACAGATTACATATCTGGGATCCTGATCTGGTATCACATACCCAGGACATAAAGGATACTGAGAAACAGTTCTGTATAATGAACACACCCGAAGATGATGCATCAGCATGCACTCTCTTCGTTTGGGCGGCACGGGAATTCTGGTATTCCCCAATTTCCTGCTCTGTCTTATAACAATTATAAGTTGGAGCGGGACCAACGTTCCCCAGCTCAGTATAACAAGCGGGTTCGGTCAATATTCCGTATTATTATCTTGATTAAGGCGTGATATGGTCGCTACCTGGAGAGAGAGAGAAGAAAACACTCAGCGTGCGCTCTTGCAAGAATAGATTGGTTTTTATTTTATCTAATCAGGATGGCTCCCACTGCTTTTTATCAAATCTTCCTTCAAACCCTAAAAGGAAAGACTAGCCGGGATTAATTACACACTACAAGTTCGCCAATCTTTCAGCCAGGCTAGTGTCGGTACTTTGAGGGAGGTCCCCCGTGCTCTCGCACGATCCTAATTAATGTAAACCTCGTTTTCCCATAGGCGTAACCCCGTTGACACCTTTCTAGACACCTACTTGATCGGCTAATTGTAATGTATAAAACTCTCCCAGGAGTAACTCTTACTCGCAGCGGGTATCGGGATCCAACTATCTCATAGAAGGTATGCAATCTCATTGCAAATTTCAACACTTGAAATTCCCGATAATATTTTGCCCCTAGCTCGCTATGACCTTGACGCATGCCAAACAACCCATAGTCTGCTAGTCAAGTTCAACCCGTACATTTCTTGATTGAATTAAACCCACCCGCACGACCCTTGACGCATGCCAAACAACGCCGTACGAATACCCTAATCCAATCGCATCGTATGCTAGAAGATAAGCACTAGTTAGCGACCGTACACTACGCCTTGACGCATGCCAAACAACCGCAGCACGAATACTAAATAGTACTTATCTGAAATGACGGAGGGCTACGACAGGTTTTTCGGAAAATCTATTGCGTAATGAACTTGATATCGTTGTAGAATCAAATGATTTTAGAAATGGAGTGCTTTTGAGGCTTTTCTAGTTTTGCTAAAGGAGTCACTCCCGGTGAAGGGATCGTCGGTCCTTTCCTCGTCGAATGAGGTGCGGGATATATCATATATATCACTGTGCAAAGCAAAAACTTTTAAAAGCAATCAAAAGACAAACCGAGTGTGTAGCATCTACCAGTTATTGCTAAAGGAGTCACTCCCGGTGAAGGGATCTCGGTCCTTTCCTTATCGAATAAGGTGCAGGATATATCATATATACCTCTGTGCAAAGCAAGAACTGTAGCTACCTGTTTTATTTTGAAATTCGATTCTACAACATCTTAGGTTTCTTTTATTTCATTAATCACATTAATGAAGTCCCATCATTTAAGTACCTAATCATCACAGATAAATACGACGTACACTTATGCCATCCGCATTCGCCTCGATGTCCCCTCATGCACCGTTAGGTTAGGTAACTAACGGCAGAGCAGGGCAGGGCTAGCGCGGGTGTAAAACATAAGTAACGTCTATATAATATATCATATATACTATATACTGTATCTATTGTTAGTGTATATGCCCTAGAGGCCATTACTGTATCATACTAGTTTGTATATTACTTAATGGAAGCTTGGGATATTCACCTTGTATAAACAATCTTACTCAATATAGTAGTATGCTACTTGGTTTGTTTCTACTTCAATGTGTACATGTGTTTATTTTGCGATATCACCTATACGCATTAGTGGAGCCTTTAGGATCTTTGCTTGATTACCAGCGTTGTGATGGCAGTCACACTAGTGGGGGCTGGGTAATCTATAAGCACATCCTTATACAGGTCCCTAGTCGCTGGATTATCGAGACAGGGCATCGATACTCCGGAGTAGACTAGCGTATGCGCTTCTCATCCCAGTGTGGGAGATGGTCTGTCCCACAGCCATCAGTACGTCGTACTGGAGATAGTATACGGGTGCTCGTTAGGTTACGAGTACACTGGACAGGACTCGTCGGGAACTGACAGGTTGGTATTATACCTATCGTCAGTTATCAGTTCCCAGGTGACATGAGTACAGCTTAGTCCGCTGACTTGACACTGGCACTTCGCCTCGAGTGTGTTCCCACTGTATTTTGACTACTACCCTACCACGGCTCAAAGGAGTCGTGCAAACAGGTGGTAGTTGGGTGCAGTCCCGAAGCACTTGGAGGCAGTGCCGGTTAGACAGGATTCGTCTCTCCCGGTATTGGGGGTTGACATCGCGCTGTGTCTAGGAGAGCCATTACACGAGTAGTCCCTGGCCAGGGCAAGCGAGATATACTGGTAGGCTTCCAGTATTATCTCAGGGTGTTTTGGGCTTCACTCCGACACGACTTGTACCGCTATTGGGGGACTGACGTTTACCGCCCGCTAGGCCCGACATGCGATGTATCAGACGAACAGACCGGACTGTATGGAGAATGTCACATTCAGACTCAGTAGGAGTTCAGATGGGGTTCACCTCGTCAGCCTTCTTGTCGGCATCTACCTGGGGACCGTTACGCACAGCTACTGCCGCTTGCGGTCTGTGGTTAAACCCACTGCCAGCGTAGTGTCGAGTCTTTAGAGTCCCACACAGAGGGTATTCGCCTCTGGGCAAAACAGAGTAGAGGTCGCATGGTTTTGCGACAGGGTTCGTTCTCATCCGCGCACTTGTGCACGTTTGGAGTCCGGA
This sequence comes from Agapanthus africanus, assembly GCA_030015575.1. Taxonomy (NCBI): domain Eukaryota; kingdom Viridiplantae; phylum Streptophyta; class Magnoliopsida; order Asparagales; family Amaryllidaceae; genus Agapanthus; species Agapanthus africanus. The sequence continues at coordinate 220,949,307 of CM057349.1, forward strand.
CGGATATTGCCAGCGGGCTCTGGTTTGAGCCGGATACTGGTATATGTTTTGGGGTTACTTTTATCTCTCAGTATTCATGTTCCTCGGAACAAGAATGCAGGTGTGTATGCACAGTTGTTTGAGGCGGAAGAAGAGGGTTTTTCATTAGGGTTTCGGAACGGGTGCGCATGCACAGTTGACAGTCGTCTTTTTTTTTCCAAACCCTAATGAATTAGTGAGATATCTATTAATAATAGTAATTAAATGAAATTATGTTATGGTTGGTTTTGTTGACTTGTTGACCATGGTTGACTTGTTGACCATGGTTGACTGTTTGACCATCATCATTATTTTGCATGGATGCTCCTTGATTCTTGCCAACATTCATTTAATGAAGTATGATAGTGGTCATTCCAAAACAACCATCAACTATTCTCATTTGAATTATTATTACTAATTAGATAATTCTTTTTCTTTTGATATGGTTGCAAAAGGAAAAAGAAAGCTCATTTCTATCATAATCATTCTCTCTCCTCACTTCATCTTCTTCTTCCTCAAGCTCAAGGAGAATCCTTCTCATGTGTTGAGAATCCCTCTCCTTGAAAAGAAAACAACCCCTAGACACTCTCTACTCACTCTAGGATCAAAGGTTTAGCAAGCCGAAGACTCTAGTTCTCTCAAAGTTCGAGAAAGAGCCCGAAGGTTGAACCCTCAGGTGGATCCATCTTTGACGGAAGAAGGCGACGAGGAAAGAACCATCAACCTCTACAAAGTTTGAAGAAGAAGGAGTTCAAGTTTAGGTATAACCATCTTTCCGAGTAGCTAACTCTCTTTAGCATGTTTGCTAGTTTTAGTTTAGGAAAAGATCCCGACTTTGTTAGTCCATGTTGCCCCATACGCTAAAAATTTGATTTTTATACCGTTTCCGCCTCCCCGTAAGAACCGGGGGTCGCAACGTGGACTTACAGTGGTATCAGAGCCTAACTAAACTTAAACTAGCTTGGTAGCGAAGTGTATGGAAGTTCGAAACCGAAAAATCACAAAACCGGAAAATCCAAAACCCTAAGTTTCTGTTGAAATTTTTTGTGCTCTAAAAGTAAAACTTTTTACTCCTAAAATCGTCTCAGGGTTTTGTGAGAACACCCACGAAAAACGATCCCATGATTCATTCAAACCGCCGCGGATCCGCGGCCTCAGCTATTCTCTTAGCCGTGGATCCGCCGCCGTTTAGCCGCTTCATGCGATCCAGTTTTGTGCAGTGTTCTTCTGGTAGGGTTTTGGGATTTTTAAAATATGTTATATGTGCCCAGATTTTCCAGAAAAGAAATTTACTTTTGGGGTCCTATAAATCCGTATTTTTTTCGAACTTCGCTACACTTTGGCTATATTGGTTATATCTGTGATGTTTGTATGTATTGAACGTCGGCTAATCGCTATAAGTCGATTAGTCGGGGTTATACATCTCTGTGATCTGTGTTTGACATTGGAATGTGTATATGAATGTGTTGGACTGTCGAGGGTGAATAGCCGGGGTGGATGTGAGATGAGCTTTTGTTTTTCTTTCATTCATTTGTAAATGTAAATTGATGTAATAATCTTATTTGTATGGCCGCACAACCGGGTCGGGGTTGTAGCCGTCATTGTATAATTCTTTTTACTGTTTTTGCTCCTAGGATAGACCCATGGAGGGGTGCACAAACTACCGGGTACTTGGCGGGTAGTTTGCCGCACCCGTAGGGGTCTTGGGTGGGGTTTTGGCTATTCACCGCGACCATGTAATCCGCTTTTCGTTGCAGGCTCGAACGGATTGCGGATTCCTAGTATATCCAATGTATTCATCTGTGATCTGTAATATCTATCATTGCTTTATATTTAGGCGTTGCTTATGTTTTACAGCCGCGCTAGCCCAGCCCCCGCTCTGTCGTTAGTTAAGTAACCTAACGGGTGATGACGGGACCCCGTGGCGAATGCGAATGGCATAAGCGTATGTCATATTTTGGTTGTTTTCTGCAATGGTAGGTTTAAATGATGGGACGCATTAAAAGAACTAATGCAAGAATATCACGCATTAAAAGAACTAATGCAAGATAATAAACCAAGTTAAAGTCGTTGGAACACTTTCGAAAAACCACTCGGTTCTTTTCAAAACTAACTTTTAAATGCGGAGCTTGAGCCACTCCTTCTAAAAGCTATCTCGTTCCATCGATTATATCAAGTTCACTACGTTCACGGTTTCGCCAAAACCATTCGTAGCCCTCCGTCGTTTCGTATGAATATTCAATAAGTATTCAAGCTATGTTTGTTGACCTTCGTCAAGGCATAGAGATTGGTAGCTGTTGGGTGTTCATATGTAGCATAGATAGATGCGTTGGTTTGGGACAGTCGTATTGCCTTGTTGACCTTCGTCAAAGGTATATACGGGTGGGTTAAAATTAACCTCGATAATGACGGGCAGAACTTGACATGTGACTTATGATTTGTTGACCTTCGTCAAGGTCATAAGAGCATGGGGCAAAAATCCACATCGGGAGTTTCATAAGTACTGAAACTTGCTAGATTTGCATACCATTTGGAGTGTGATGGTTCTGGTAGGATTCCTTCAGTTTCGTCACGCGATGATATTTGGATCCCGATCCTACTGTGAGTATATGCTACTCCTCGGGAAATTTCTCACTAAACGATCAATGCTATAAACCTAGTAGGTGCCTAGAAAGGTGTTAGCGGGGCTACGCCCCCAGGGAAAAGAGGTTCTTGAATTAAGGAACTTCGCGAAAGCGTTGGAAAACCTCCCTCGAAGTACCGACACTGGCCTGGCTGAACGGTTAAGCAAGTATTGTGCGGTGGGATTGATCCCGACTAATTCTTCCTTTGTGGTTTGAGGAGGGATTCGAGAGACAGTGGGAGCCATCCTGTTTAGACAAATTAAAAACCATTCTAAACTTGCAAGAGCATCGTGCTAAAGTGTTTCTTCTCTCCCCCCTGCAGCAACCAAATCGAAATGACTGGACTTAAGTTACTTCTAGATAAAAACATGCTGACAGGGCCAAACTACAAAGATTGGCTAAGGAATGTCAAAATGGCAATCACTTACGACAAGCTGGAGTATCTTCTTACCACCAAAGCTCCCCCCGTCCCAGGTCCCACCTCCAGCGTCGCGGATAAGGAAATCCGTAAGACTTGGGAGATTGATTGCGCGAAGGCCAAGTGCCTCGTGCTTGCCTCTATGGACAACGATCACCAGAGGAGGCACGAGAATATGGACTTGGAATCCATATTTCTTCATACAAAAGAACTGTATGGAGAGCAGTCTCGTATCGAAAGATACGAAGTGTCGAAGAAGTTATTTTCGGCAAAGTTGGCCGTCGGATCATCGGTAGCGGACCACGTGCTTAAGATGATTGGCTACATTGAGGAGCTCGCGGAACTTGGGACCACATTGGATAGTGAACTCTATACAGATTTAGTTCTCCAGTCCCTTCCTTCCACTTACGCCCAGTTCATACTGAATTTCAACTTGCAAGAAAAGGAAGTTGAACTTTCAGAACTCCTCAACATGCTGAGGAGCGCAGAGGGCACCCTACAGAAAGGTAGGGAAACACCCGCTTTGTTTGTAGGAGGATCTTCTTCCTCTAAGTCCAAGGCGAAAGCCAAGGGAAAGAGGAAGAAAGCCCCCGCCAAACCAAGAGGCGGTGTTAGTAAAGTGGGAACAAAGGGAAAGGAAAAGGCAACAAAGATAGCGGGGAAGCTTGTGGGTAAAGAGGAATGCTTCTATTGTCACAAGAGTGGACACTGGAAGAAAGATTGCAGGGCTTGGAAAGCCAGGACACAGGAACTGAAGCAGGTTGCGGCTTCAGCTTCAGGTGTGTATGTTATTGAAAACTGTCTTTCTATAAACTCTACTTCCTGGGTATTGGATACCGGATCAGGATCTCATATCTGTAATTCTTTGCAGGCGTTGAGAAACCGTAGGTTTTTGAAGGCAGGTGACATGACTCTCAGAGTTGCGAACGGAGCTAGCATGGATGCTAAAGCCGTGGGGGACTATCACCTGGGAATGTCAGATGGACATGTTTTGGTTTTGCGTAATTGCTTTTTTGTACCCAACGCAACTTGTAATATCATTTCTGTATCTTTGGTTTCTAAAGAAGGTTATGAATTTGCGTTTGTAAGTAATTTTGTAAACATTCACCTTAATCAAGTTCTGATTTGGTCAGGTACACTGAGCAATGGTATATACGTATTAAACCAACCACAGATTTTCAATGTCCAAAATACACACAAAAGAAAGTCTCCAGATATCAATCAGGCTTTCTTATGGCATTGTAGACTGGGTCACATCAATGAGACACGGTTGACTAAGTTACATAAAGAAGGATACTTGGATCCGTTCGAGTATCAGTCTTATGCCACTTGTGAATCTTGTCTCATGAAAAAGATGACAAAGACTCCGTTCACTGGACACGGAGAAAGAGCGAGCGAGCTCTTGGGACTCATACACAGTGACGTGTGTGGTCCAATGTCTACACATGCGCGAAGCGGTTATTCATACTTCATTACTTTCACAGACGATCTCTCTAGGTATGGACATGTCTTCTTAATGAAGCACAAATCCGAGGCCTTTGAGAAATTTCGGGATTACAAGAATGAATTTGAAAAACAAACAGGCAAAAGTATTAAGATTCTAAGATCGGATCGAGGTGGTGAATACTTGAGTGCCGAGTTCCTGGACTATTTAAAAGAGAATGGAATTCTCTCTCAGCGTACTCCTCCATACACTCCGCAACATAACGGTGTATCGGAAAGGAGGAATCGAACCCTATTGGATATGGTTCGTTCCTTGATGAGTAAGGCTGAGTTACCGCGATCTTTCTGGGGCTATGCACTAGAAATAGCTGCATATCTCTTGAACAAGGCTCCCACCAAGACTGTGCCTACCACTCCATATCAGATGTGGAGTGGGAAGAAACCCTGTCTTAAGTACCTTAAGATATGGGGATGTCCAGCTTTTGTAAAAAAGCAGCATGCGGAAAAGCTCGAGGCACGTTCAGTACAGTGTAAGTTTGTGGGATACCCAAAGAACTCCAGGGGGTATCTGTTCTATTCCGCTGAGGAACAAAAGGTTTTTGTTTCTCAACATGCCCGCTTCTTGGAAACTGAGTTTTTGGAAACACAGATAAGTGGGAACGCAATAGAACTGGAAGAAATTCCAGAACCACAAGCTATTACTGAAAACTTGGAAGAGCCAGTAGGTTCAAAAGAACAGGACATTCCTATGCCGCTCCGCAGAAGTAGTAGGCAGTCTCATCCGCCCGAGAGATACTACGGTTTTCTCATAGACGGGGATAGAGAGGATTGCATCATAGATTATGATGAGCCTACTAGCTTCCAGCAGGCCGTTCAGAGCGTTGACTCGGTAAAATGGCTGGATGCAATGAGGACCGAAATGGAGTCCATGTACACCAACAAAGTATGGACGTTGGACATTGCTCCAGACGGGGTAAAATCCGTAGGATGCAAGTGGATCTTCAAAAGGAAGATTGTGTAGATGGACAGGTTGAGACCTATAAAGCTAGACTTGTAGCAAAGGGTTTCCGTCAAAGACCTGGGTTGGACTATGACGAAACCTTTTCTCCAGTGGCTATGCTGAAATCCATTCGGATCCTTCTTGCCATTGCTGCCTTCCACGATTATGAGATTTGGCAGATGGACGTAAAAACCGCTTTTCTAAATGGAAATTTAGAGGAGTGTGTCTATATGGATCAGCCAGAGGGTTTCATTCAGAGTGGGAGCAGCGGAAAGCTGTGCAAGTTGCTTAAGTCCATCTATGGACTAAAGCAGGCATCGCGGAGTTGGAACATCTGTTTTGAAGAAACGGTCAAGGAATTTGGCTTTATCAAAAATCCAGATGAACCATGCATCTATTGTAGATTTGTAGCGAGAACTGTAGTATTCCTCGTTTTATACGTGGATGACATTCTCTTAATAGGAAATGACATTCCTATGCTACAATCTGTTAAGGGATTCTTGTCACACAGGTTCTCCATGAAAGACCTGGGTGATGCCTCTTACATCCTGGGGATCCGGATCCATCGTGATAGATCCAAGAGGATATTAGGACTTTCACAGTCCAGGTACATCGACACCGTACTGAAAAGATTCAGTATGGAAGATTCCAAGCGCGGTAACCTACCGGCTTGTCACGGGATCACCCTCTCTAAAGAGATGTCTCCCAAGACTGATTTGGAGAGGGATCGCATGTCTATTATACCCTACGCTTCTGCGGTAGGCTCTATAATGTATGCGATGTTGTGTACCAGACCGGATGTAGCTTATGCACTGAGTGTAGTAAGCCGGTATCAGTCAAACCCTGGGGAGAAACACTGGATAGCAGTAAAGAACATTCTCAAGTACCTGAGGAGGACTAAGGAGATGTTCTTGGTGTATGGCGGAAAAGACCTCCAGATCGAGGCCTTTGCTGACTCCAGCTTCCAGAGTGACAAGGATGATTCCAAGTCCATGTCGGGTTTTGTCTTTACCCTCAATGGAGGGGCGGTGTGTTGGAAGAGTTCCAAACAGGAAACAGATGCAGACTCGACGATGGAAGCGGAATACATCGCTGCATCTGATGCCGCAAAAGAAGCTGTCTGGATGAGGAAGTTCTTGAAAGAACTTCAGGTGGTTCCGTCCATTGTTGACCCAATACCTTTGTATTGCGACAACAACGGGGCTATAGCTTTAGCGAAGGAACCCAGGTCCCATCAGAGATCCAGGCACATCTTGAGGCGGTATCACCTGATCAGGGAGATCGTGGATCGCAAGGAGATCGAGGTTCGGAGGGTTGCTTCAGAAGAAAACACTGCAGATCCATTCACCAAGGCCCTACCCCAGACTCAGTTCGAGCGGCTGATCGAGATGATAGGTCTTCGATACGCTAGTACATGGCCTTAGTGCAAGTGGGAGATTGTTAGTGTATATGCCCTAGAGGCCATTACTGTATCATACTAGTTTGTATATTACTTAATGGAAGCTTGGGATATTCACCTTGTATAAACAATCTTGCTCAATATAGTAGTATGCTACTTGGTTTGTTTCTACTTCAATGTGTACATGTGTTTATTTTGCGATATCACCTATACGCATTAGTGGAGCCCTTAGGATCTTTGCTTGATTACCAGCGTTGTGATGGCAGTCACACTAGTGGGGGCTGGGTAATCTATAAGCACATCCTTATACAGGTCCTTAGTCGCAGGATTATCGAGACAGGGCATCGATACTCCGGAGTAGACTAGCGTATGCGCTTCTCATCCTAGTGTGGGAGATGGTCTGTCCCACAGCCATCAGTACGTCGTACTGGAGATAGTATACGGGTGCTCGTTAGGTTACGAGTACACTGGACAGGACTCGTCGGGAACTGACAGGTTGGTATTATACTTATCGTCAGTTATCAATTCCCAGGTGACATGAGTACAGCTTAGTCCGCTGACTTGACACTGGCACTTCGCCTCGAGTGTGTTCCCACTGTATTTTGACTACTACCCTACCACGGCTCAAAGGAGTCGTGCAAACAGGTGGTAGTTGGGTGCAGTCCCGAAGCACTTGGAGGCAGTGCCGGTTAGACAGGATTCGTCTCTCCCGGTATTGGGGGTTGACATCGCGCTGTGTCTAGGAGAGCCATTACACGAGTAGTCCCTGGCCAGGGCAAGCGAGATATATTGGTAGGCTTCCAGTGTTATCTCAGGGTGTTTTGGGCTTCACTCCGACACGACTTGTACCGCTATTGGGGGACTGACGTTTACCGCCCCCTAGGCCCGACATGCGATGTATCAGACGAACAGACCGGACTGTACGGAGAATGTCATATTCAGACTCAGTAGGAGTTCAGATGGGGTTCACCTCGTCAGCCTTCTTGTCGGCATCTACCTGGGGACCGTTACGCACAGCTACTGCCGCTTGCGGTCTGTGGTTAAACCCACTGCCAGCGTAGTGTCGAGTCTTTAGAGTCCCACACAGAGGGTATTCGCCTCTGGGCAAAACAGAGTAGAGGTCGCATGGTTTTGCGACAGGGTTCGTTCTCATCCGCGCACTTGTGCACGTTTGGAGTCCGGACGGATATTGCCAGCGGGCTCTGGTTTGAGCCGGATACTGGTATATGTTTTGGGGTTACTTTTATCTCTCAGTATTCATGTTCCTCGGAACAAGAATGCAGGTGTGTATGCACAGTTGTTTGAGGCGGAAGAAGAGGGTTTTTCATTAGGGTTTCAGAACGGGTGCGCATGCACAGTTGACAGTCGTCTTTTTTTTTCCAAACCCTAATGAATTAGTGAGATATCTATTAATAATAGTAATTAAATGAAATTATGTTATGGTTGGTTTTGTTGACTTGTTGACCATGGTTGACTTGTTGACCATGGTTGAATGTTTGACCATCATCATTATTTTGCAAGGATGTTCCATGATTCTTGCCAACATTCATTTAATGAAGTATGATAGTGGTCATTCCAAAACAACCATCAACTATTCTCATTTGAATTATTATTACTAATTAGATAATTCTTTTTCTTTTGATATGGTTGCAAAAGGAAAAAGAAAGCTCATTTCTATCATAATCATTCTCTCTCCTCACTTCATCTTCTTCTTCCTCAAGCTCAAGGAGAATCCTTCTCATGTGTTGAGAATCCCTGTCCTTGAAAAGAAAACAACACCTAGACACTCTCTACTCACTCTAGGATCAAAGGTTTAGCAAGCCGAAGACTCTAGTTCTCTCAAAGTTCGAGAAAGAGCCCGAAGGTTGAACCCTCAGGTGGATCCATCTTTGACGGAAGAAGGCGGCGAGGAAAGAACCATCAACCTCTACAAAGTTTGAAGAAGAAGGAGTTCAAGTTTAGGTATAACCATCTTTCCGAGTAGCTAACTCTCTTTAGCATGTTTGCTAGTTTTAGTTTAGGAAAAGATCCCGACTTTGTTAGTCCATGTTGCCCCATGCGCTAAAAATTTGATTTTTATACCGTTTCCGCCTCCCCGTAAGAACCGGGGGTCGCAACGTGGACTTACATCTATCACAGAACATCACATGATCACATCACAGATATCGCAGCAGAATAATCATATGAAATATTGGATATACTAGGACGTCCGTGTTTTCAATACGAGCCAGTATAAAACACGGATTCCACGGTCGCGATGAATAGCCAAACCCACACCCCTAGACCCCTACGAGAGCGGCAAGCAACCCTACCAATTCTAGAGTTAGGAGACCCGGACTCGACTCCTCGAGTTGGTCTCCCACTGGACTCCAGAACCCGGTTACTTGTGCCCTCCTCCTTGGGTCTATCCTAGTGCGGAAAAGTAAATAATATACAACAACGGTGACAACTTCCGCAACCTGGAAGCGCCCCAAATAAAAGAATATTACATACAAGTTTTTACATGAATGAAAATGAAAAACACTCATCTCACATAAAAAACCCCGGCTATTCAAACACGACGATCCAATATAACATATCCAGCAACACATAACATCACATGTCATCAACGTAAGTAAATATGCGCATCCCAATTGTCGTTGACATATAGCAACGAAACCGGCGATATCACATATTACACTTATGGTCACAGAAAAGAAAGTGTAAAACTACAACAGTTGGAATCCGCAATCTCTTCAGACATCGCATGCCTGACCAAATGAATTCTTTAGACATCGCATGCCTAACAATTATAAACCCCGCATTTTAGTCTCATTATCGAAAACACTTTTCAATGTGAAGTCGGGTAATTCAACGAGATTCCCGACACCCTGATCGAATGCTCGTCGCAAACTTTAGTAGGCGGCCGCACCCCCGATACCGTCGACGAAGTGCACCAAGGCGGAACACCGCTGCCGTGAGCACCCGAACGGATGCTTTCGGCGACGGGGTTCTCCTACAGTCACTTGGTCGGGGCTATGGAGTGAGGCTGTCTATTAAGTTTACCCGGCGAGTATCCGCGTACGCTACGTGATTGCGACGGACTTTTGATCGCATCAAAATTCCGTGGCAACCGATCAAGTGAGACTAAAGTGCTACGTTTATAACATTCATTCAGTTATCACATAAATTTTGTGAATTCCAATTGTTGTATCACATTCCAGATAAACAGAAAATGTTAAACTTTTCGATCGAACAATCGAACACCCAAGTTTTCCCGATACAGCTCAACACATGAAATAAGTCTAACAACATTCCGTTCGTGCCTCAGTACCAATGGTCCAGCCGTAGAAGGGTCAAGCCAACGCCTCACATGTGGCACGCCGTACTGCCCCAAACCCGAAGGTTCAAAGGGCAGTTCAAGACGGTCACATAATCGAGTTAAGGTTTGTTTTCTTCTAGAGGGTCCATCGAGTTACTTGCACTACTTAGAACGTCGTTAAACTACGGAAAAATCCAACACTTGGAAATTTCCCGACAGGGGAAAAATTGGGTATTTATATCCGGTCAAATCTTTTAACATATTCTAAAAATTATCCGGAAAGCCACACAGACAAAATTTGATACTCCGATCGAAACACCGAATCCCCAAATCAATCCCAGAAAATACAACTCTGTAATAAATATTAAAAACATCCAGAACACACAAGAAACACCAACAGAAACAACTGAAGAAAAAACACAGTCTAATCATTACAGACGGCCGCGGAACCGCCGCAAAAGGGGGTTCAACGCCGCGGTTCCGCGGCAGTACTGTTGAATTAGGTTGTCGTTTTCTCCAGTTTTTCTTAGAATTTCCTGCACATTTCTCTGCATATTTTTAATTCCAAAAAATCCACATTTTTGAGAAAAGGACAGAGAGCAAGTTTGGTTTGGGGTTTCGGGTTCGTTCGGACTTCAAATTCCGTCTGGACTTCGCCTAAGGCTCTAGCTAGGCTCTGATACCACTGTAGGGTTCCTAGGCACTCAAGTGAGGTCTCACAAGGCATCGAACATGCCAATTTCAAAAAATCTAGGTGCCGAGAGACCCGACTACGGATCGTTTGCTAGAAAACTAGGCGAAAAAGCTAACTAGTTAACAATTAATTAAAAGATACGGAAATACAACCTTTGTAGATCCGGTTCTCCACCTCCATAGCTCCGCAATGAAGTCCTCTCCGCTGTCCAAAAAAAATCCGGGCTCTAGCGTCGACTTCATCGGAGAATAAGCGAGCTAGGTCGTCGATGTCCATGCCGAAGATGATCTACGTCGAGGCATCGCTAAATCAAGCTCCGACTTCACCAAGTCAAGAAACTTGTGAAGAAAACACACTCTACTACTTGGCAAGAGGTAGAGGATGAAGAAATAGGAAGTGGGTAGACTTTAGAATTGGATTTCTCACTTGTTTCATCAATCCACCATTGATGAAGAAAGCTTTTCTTCTTTGAAGAAGATGAAGAAGAAGAAGCTAAAATATTATGATAAGATTATCCAAAAAGAAAAGAATAACAATACTTATCATAATATTAACTCTAGTCAAGTGTAGAGAATGAATCATGGTTAGTGGGAATGGTTAGGGTTAAGGATGAGATAAGAATGGTTGACTTGATCAAAGTTTCATGAAGCTTCAACTAAACTCCAAATTAAGCCACATTCTTTTCTCCTTTCCATTTATTTTCCAAAAGAATAAACAAATAAATGAATAAATAAAAAATGGGAGAATAAACAAAACCCTAACCACTCTCACAACCATGGTTTAATCTTCACACATGTCCAAGTTAACATGTATCATCAAACATGATACAATCATGTGCACAAAATTATATCAAATATACAATGTGCACATCCGAGCGAGAAAATCCATTTAAAGTGAACCGATACTAGTTAATGCAAAGTAATATATCAAATATATAATTATGCATTAAATCACTAAATCAACACTTGATTCAATGATCCAGTCATGTCGCACATAACCGACTGGTATCATCAGTAACAACTTATCGAATCAACACTTGATCCGATAACCCGGCTATATCGCATATAACCGATCAATGTCACATCGCGAGAATGAAATACGGTATCACATACACGCATCATTCTCGGTCCCGCACATATCTCATATGCGCTCCTATTTCGTTTCGCTTGAGCCAGGAAACCTCTGTGTAGGACTCTAAAGACTCGTCAATACGCCGGCAGCAGGTGATGATCATATCAATCACCCACAAGCCGCAAGCGGTCTGCTAAACGTAACGGCCACCCGGGTATTGATCGATCTGAAGATCGACGAGCAAGTCCGCTCACACTCCAGTGAATCCAACCAGTAACACTACCGTACAGTCCGGTCTGATCGCCTGATATGTCGCATATCCCGCCTAGGGGTGGTAAACGTCAGACCCCAATAGCTCGATAAGTCGTGTCGATATGAGGTCTATAACTGTTCGAGAAACTACTGGTAACACTTACCAGTAAATCTCAGCAACCCTGGCCAGGGATTTCCTGTTATAGCCAATCGAACACAGCGCAACATCAACTCCCTATACCGGGAGAGACGAATCCCCTCCTATCGCTCATTGCCTCCATGTGACTCGGGTCTGTACCCAAAAACCACCGTTTTGCACGCCCTCTTGGACGTGGTAAGATGGAAATCAAAGCACAGTGGGAACCACACAAGACTCTATGACGATCTCGGGTCAACAGACTACTCTGTACCAGTGTCACCAGAGAACTGCCATCTGACGTGAGGTATAATACCATATGGGAGTTCTCGGCGAGTCCGTCCAGTGTACCCAGTCTCTACTGAGCACCCGTATATCATCTCTGATGTCAAACACCAATGGATATGGGATCATCCATCGCCCATCTGTATGGGTCGAGAAGGTATACGCTAGTCTACTCTGGTATATCGATGCCCCGTCTCGATACACCCACGACTAGGGACTTTGAAGGATGTACTTATGGACTACCATGTCCCCACTAGTATGATCCGCATCACAGTCCAGGTAGTCAAGTACACATCCTAAGGGCTTTACCAACATGTAACAGAGAGACAATCAGTGTACACGTTAAGGTAAAGATCAACCAGATAGCATACTATCATGTCGAGCAAGAAAGTCCTCCCTATATATGTCCCAGCATCCACTACAATATACATCCAATGTACAGTAATGGCCTCTAGGGCATACATATAACTAACAGTATGTATATCAAAGAAACTGATACGTAGAACACAAGTGTAGAGGTTGGACACTTGGGTTTTGAGGAACGTATGGATACGAGTATTTATGTGTCGATGCTGGGCACTAGTTTTCATGATATTTCTGGTTTTGATATTTGACACTCAGGTTACATGAGATTTACAGGGCCGATCTGAGGGCCGATCTGAGGATTTTGTGATTTGGGGTGTTGTTGATTTACACCAGGTTTTTCCATGCTTATGATTTGTGCATGAGATTATTTATTATATCATCCCACACTCAGGATTATTTTGATTTCCATTGCTTCATGTAGTTGTCGTACCCTGATGATGTACCTTTACATGACTGTTGCATATTCATATTGCCATACTTATGCTATCAGATTTCATGTTGTAAGACTACAGTAGCGCCCCGGCCGTCTTTCCGAGGCCAAAATGCGGAAACGAAAATTTTTCTTAACTTGAAAACCGGCGCTATCGTATGCTTAAAACCCGGATCGAACTATTAACCTATTAACTAGCAACTAGAGAAGGGATAGAAACCTATACCGATCGATCCGTGTCCTTCGGTCTTTGGCCACCATCCCAAGCTCCCCGTGGCATCTCCGGTCTCGATCTCCTCGTCGGAAAGGGCACCACATCATCGATTCCTTTTATGGGCTCCCGCTTCATCCGAAGTAACTCGGGCACGAAGTGTGCAAGCCGACGTGTCCAAGGTGTTGTAGAGAATATTTTTTATCACTTTGTCTCTTGCATCCATTGCTTGGATAGAGGTTGAAGGTGTTGCCATTGATGGAAGCTTTGAGCTAGAGGAAGAAGAAGAAGAAGGAGGCTCTTTTCTTTTGTGTTTTGTCTTATGATTAAATGAGAGTGAGAGTTGAAACAATAATATGAGAGCTCACTCTTGGCTGCCCCTCTCTCTCCTCTCATCAAATCAACTCACTAATCAATCACATAATGTGATATTTGCACAAGAAATGAAACAATGACTCACCCATGAAGTACATGTATCATTTGATGCACAAAATGATGGTTTCTAGCTCATAATTTCCATTTGCAAACATTAATCCAAATGTTTTCAACAATAAAAAGATAGGGCAACATCTAAAGTAAACTCGTGACGGATCACAAGGATACCCCTCACCTGTATATACATACCTGCATCCGCATTCCGAGTTAATGCGAATGCGATGAGACTAAAGTAATCCAACAAATCTAATACTAGGATCTGGCTTAAACCAAAGCCCACTAGTATGATCCGCCCGATCATGATCCGTGCACTACCGCACGTATATGTTCGGACCCTGCCATATATCATACGGCCTCTACAACGTTTCGCCCGAAATTTGAGAAACTGTCTGTGGGGGACTCTAAAGACTCGCCAATACTTTGGCTGTGGATTTAACCACTAGCACGTCAGAGATATTAGCCGTACGTAACGGGCTACCAAGTATTGACCAAAAGGGAGGTCGATGAGCGAACTCATCCTGACACCCTACTGAGCCTGTCAGTGATAATATCCGCACAGTCCGGTCCGTTCGTCTTTGAGCATCGCATGGCGGGCCTAGGGGGTTGGTAAAAGTCAGACCCCCAAAAGCGGTACAAGTCGTGTCGGAGTGTAGCCCAGAACACCCTGAGATACTACTGGAATACCGACCATTAAATCTCCTGCCTCGGCCGAGGGCTTTGTTTAATGGCTCTCCTAGATACAGCGCGACCTCACCCCCAATACCGGGAGAGACGAATCCCCTGCCGATCCGCTCACTTGCCTCCATGTGGCTCGGAACTGTACGCAACTAAAACCTGTTTGCACGACTCCTTTGAGCCGTGGTAGGGTAGTAATCAAAGCACAGTGGGAACTTGTTGCGCCACGGCAGCGCCCCGGCCTCGTACTCGAGGCCAAAATGCGGAATCAAAAATTTTCCTTACTCGGAAACCGGCGCTACCGCGGACAATGAAAACCCGGATCGTTTACCATTAACCTAATGCTAGCAATCAAGAGATAGGGTGAGAAGTATACCGAGTGATCCGAGTCCTCCGGTCTTCTCTTCATCGTCCCGATCTCCCGCGGAAAGTCTTGCCTCCACATCGTCGCCTCCTCGCCGGAAAGGGCACCACATCGCCTGCGTCTTTTACGGGCTCCCGCCTCAATACCGAGGCAACTCGAGCATGAAGCCGGCAACTCGACATGCTCAAGATATGCTGTAGAATGTAGTGTAGAAGATGCTTTGACTCAATGGGGTTAAGTTGCCATGATGGAGGAATCAAGACTAGAAAAATGGTGCTTGCATTTTTCTAGCATGGAAAAGAGATCAAGAAGAATGAAACTCTCAAGAAGGAAAACTCTCTTCTTCTTCTTCTCTCTTTCTTTTTCTTCTCATGAAAAACTTATCATATCAAGTAAGAAGAATAATGTGGAGGAATGAATATGAAGTAAGAAGGGAGGTGAGTGTAGGAGCACAAGAATGGTGACCACATCCAAGGAACATCAACCATGCTTAATCTACTATTTAACCCATACCCTTTCACTTCACATAAAAGCAAGTGATGGATGAAAAGAAATGAAAGCTATCATAATCAATACATTTGCAAGAAACCCCCTCCACAAATGTAATTTGCAAAACTGCAAATAACCCCCCTCCATCGGAAAAGTCCGGCCGGGAAAGAACAAAGGAAAACCGGCCGGAACGGAATGCAAACTGGCAACTCTAGAAAACTGGTCCCGTAATAAATTACAGGAAAACCCCGATACTGTGCATACACACCTGCATCTGTATCCCGACCGGATACAAATGCAATGAGACAAAATCTACACTGTACTAAACTAGGATCCGGCTTAAACCAAAGCCGGCTAGTAATATCCGTTCGATCCTGATCCGTGCAATACCGCACGTATCTGATCGAACCCTGCCATATAACTATACGGCTACTAGTACAAAACCGTCCGATCCTGATCCGTGCAATACCGCACGTATCTGATCGGACCCTGCCATATCTCCATACGGCCTCTACAGCGTTTCGCCCGAAAGCTTGAGTAACTGAAAGTGTGGTGGACTCTAAAGACTCGTCAATACTATGGCTGTGGATTTAACCACTAGCACGTCAGAGGTATAAGCCAATACGTGACGGGCCACCAGCTATTGACTAAAAGGGACGTCGATGAGCGAACTCATCCTGACACCCTACTGAGCCTGTCAGTGACAATATCCGTACAGTCCGGTCCGTTAGTCTATGAGTATCGCATGGCGGGCCTAGGGGGTTGGTAAAAGTCAGACCCCCAAAAGCGGTACAAGTCGTGTCGGAGTGTAGCCCAGAACGCCCTGAGATACTACTGGAATACCTACCAGCAAATCTCCTGCCTCGGCCGAGGGCTTTGCGTAATGGCTCTCCTAGACACAGCGTGACCTCACCCCCAATACCGGGAGAGACGAACCCCTGAAGATCCGCTCACTGCCTCCATGTGGTTCGGGACTGTACCCAACTAAAACCTGTTTGCACGACTCCTTTGAGCCGTGGTAGGGTAGTAATCAAAGCACAGTGGGAACTCACACGAGACAAATGACGATCCTCAGGTCGATGAACTAACCTGTACACATGTCACCAGGGAACTGCTATCTGACGTCAGGTATAAGCCCAACTAGCAGGTTCCCGGCGAGTCCTGTCCGGTGTACTCATAACCCAATGAGCACCTGTATACATCTTAGGTGAACCAACTGACACCAGTGGCTTGTGAGACCGGCCACCGCCCCTCGTCGGGGTCTCGACTGTATACACTAGTCTACTAATGGAGTATCGATGCCCTGTCTCGAAACTCCTACGACTAGGGACCATTTAAGGATGTGCTTATAGACTACCAGCTCCCACGTATATGATCGCCATCATACTGCTAGCAGTCAAGCAAGAATCCTAGGGGCTCTATCAATGTGTAATAGCGACATGTCAGGTCACCTAAGGCAGTACACGATGATAAAGATAAACCAGATAGCATACTATCATCTCGAGTAAGACTGTCCTACCGGGATAGGTCCTCCCTCAATCATTGCAATCACGTGCCTGTGATCCAATAATTGACTCTGAGGGCACTATCTCCAACAATCTCCCACTTGCACTCAAGGCTAATTATTGCGATGTCGCATACTCACAGCCCGTGTGATACCGAACACCCAACTCCTCTACTAGTCAGTCTCACAAAGCTCGTTTGTGAAACTATTGCATTCGAGGAATAGCCTCAGTGAGTGGATCCGCTGTGATGTTTCTTTCTATGTCTCTCTATATCTCAAGTTCGCGGAGAAAGCCATCTCCCGAAATGAGCAATACCTGTCTTAGAACGTCTGGATGACTGATGGGACCTAGCTCATAAATGAACTTCAAATCCAAACTTCTTAGACTGTATCGTCAACTGAACTTAATCAGTAACCTGCGCCATGCCTCCCTCAGTATTGCCTTGGACCACCTGTCCAAAATACTGTCCTTCATCAGAGGGAGAACTATAACTCTGATAACCTCCTTGTCGTCCATGTCACCTTGGAAGCCTGGAATGATAACCGTCTCCTAAAGGAGGCAGCCGTTATCATATCCCTAGAACATTCACTTATGTTCTAAAACTGCTTCCGACTGTTTCTCCAGGATTGGATCAATATCAACTTATTGCATCTAGTGCAAGAACGACATCTGGTGTGGTACTTGACATCTCATGATTGACTCAATTGCCTAAGCAAGTGATCTGCCAATCATGAGTATCCCTCTCCCCTTTAGTCTATAAGACACCTTTAGAGAGGGTGACTCCATCAATTGCAGGTGCACTACCGTGTCAGGAGTCGTCCATTCTAAATACTCATAGAATGCTGTCAAGGTACCCAGATTGGGAAACCACCCAAATCTAGATCTAAAACCATAGATCTAGTAACCAGTATGTCTGATATAATATCCAAGTCCCAGGTGGAGAAAACACTGTGTGACGACCAAAGTATAACCGATCGTAGTATAGGAATATCACTTCCTACTACCTTCTCAACAGATCCATCC
Source organism: Agapanthus africanus (assembly GCA_030015575.1). Lineage (NCBI taxonomy): Eukaryota > Viridiplantae > Streptophyta > Magnoliopsida > Asparagales > Amaryllidaceae > Agapanthus > Agapanthus africanus. Next base: position 220,967,446 of record CM057349.1, read on the forward strand.
CCTATTCTGATGACGTCAAACCCATGACTGTCACATCAGAAACAGATGATCTAACTCCGCTATATCTGCTTTAGTCTATAAATAGACATAAGCCTGATGTCCACCAATGCTTCCGCTGCTCCCACTGACTACGACAACCCTCTGGCATTGTCATATAGACGTGCACTTCCAAAGCTAGTTTAGAACGACGCTATACTCATCCTCCTGCCGGGTCTCGCAGCCTGGAACAACAGCAATGGCAAGTGTGGGTAAACAAGAACTTCCCTGTCACCGTCCTTGAGGCTACCGGAGTACCTCTCGGGTGCCTGAAGTTACCCACCGAATCTGCGGAGTGGCCAATGGAATGTCAATCCAGATTGAATCTTTAGGTTCCTAATCAAATCTTCAGTAATCGTTTGTGGTTCTGGAATCACTTCCAGTTCTACCACACTCCCACTTCTGTTTTTGAAAAAATCCATTTTTAATAAAAACTGTGGCGAGTCTAGAATAATATTGCTATTGTTCATCCAGATGGTAGAAAGTCAACCCTCGTCATAGCCTGGGTCAACCCACAAACAGCCATTACAGAAACGTGCCTTGAGTTATCCGGAGTCTGGTTTTAAGCATAAGCCGGACAACTCCCCGTACCTTAACATCGTTAAGATATGAACTGTTCTATATCCAATATAGAAACAGAGGCACTGATTCAATTTAACCAGATTCAAATCATGCATCTATCTCCAGTGCATGTCAACTAAATGGAAGGAGGCCGATCAGCGTTACTCAACTTAGGAATGCTTCCAATTATGAGTAACCTGAATGAGAAGCAAGTTCTCATTACTATCAACTGAATACCATACACAAGTATCTACATCTTCGATCTCTTTGAAGAATCCCGATACTTGCTACAGCTGGTTCTCTACTCTATTCAAATACCTATAACTCCTCAAAACTTAGACCCTGTGTTTCCACGAAACAGCTGTCTAAAATCTAGAGAAGTCATAAGTAAACCGAATATAGTACGAGGACCAACCCCTCTGTCCTGATGGACACTGGACAACATACAATACTCTGTATAAGTCCGCTGAGTCTAACAACTCTTTCACTGTGTGTCGTAGGTTGAAAACTGTACTTATGGTTAAGAAGAATTACACCGCTGTTTAATGCTCCTTACCTAACCATCCACTGATATAGGTAAATGTCATCGACATAATATCAAAAGGTATATCTCACTCTATGATAATAGACGTACAGATATATCAATTTGAAATTGGTGCACAACAGCGGATATTCATAACCAAATATTTGCCGACCGGCAAACAACCCAGGTGACTTCCTCAAATATCACCGATTACAACGAATCCCGATATAATGAGGATGATCACCCAATTCCCAATAACTTACTCCCACTCCTCATCTGTAAAACCATACAGATGTGAGAATCATACCTGGTAAATACATACCTTGGAGTAAGTGTCTAATCGGGAAATCAGTTTTTCTTTTAACATTACACAGTGAAACTGAAACATTGAAATGTTTCTGTAGGGAATTCTGGTATTCCTAGTAATGCCTCTTCCATTATCCAGATTCACAACTGTAACCGTATAATTCTTTGCCACCTTTCCAAATCCCTTTATATGTCTTTAGTCATTACCTTCTGTACACCCTTTTAAGCCAAATGGTTTTCTTCCTTCCCTACCGTTCGGCACCAGCCTATGGTTTGGAAGAAGACTATCCAAAAAGCATAAAGGGTGTACTGTCCTAATCCTAGGAGCACTCGCAACGCGAGAGAAGGTGAAGATAAAAGACACCTGAATGTACTTTATTCCTATTTCCCCTGAACCAGAATCCATCCCCGAACTGGAACTAGTTCCTTTCGAGTTCGTATATAACCATACGATGGAGTATCCAATAAAATGGGATCTTCGTAGTGATACGGAGTGTCCTGGAGAAATACAAAGGTGATTTAGGATTGGCGAAGAAATACTTGGTTTGGTCGTGAATATCAGTCGCAATTTACTTTGCCCTCTTACTAATCCCTTGCTTTGTCTAAACTTAATACCTTCTGTACACCATCGTTATGCTAATTGGTTTTCTTCATTCCCCACCGTTCGGCACCAGCCTAAGGTTTGGAAGAAGACTATCCAATTTGCGTAATAGGTGTACTACTCCTAAACCAAGGAGTACTCGCAACCTGAGAGAAGGTGAAAAGAAAAGACAACTGAATAATCCTATCCGCTTTCTCCAGAACCAGAAACCATCCTCGAAGTCCTTCGAGTTCGTATATAACCATACGATGGTTTTGTCCAATGGAAGTGGACGTTCGCAGTAATACGGGGTGTCCTGGAGAAAAGGGTAAAAGTAGGAGTGGCAATGAGGTCTGCAACTCTGACAATCCAAAGCCTGTGTTAAGAAGGTTCGGTCAACTTGGTCACTGAGTCAAAGTCCAGGGTCGGGTCAATGGTCGCTGCCAAAGAGAGAGAGAGAAAAGAAAACACTCAGCGTGCACTCTAACCTAGATCAGAATGGTTATCACTTTGTCTAATCTGGAAACCTCCCACTGTACCTCAAATTCTCCTCCAAACCTGAAAGAAGAATTAGTCGGGATCACCCGAGGAGTAAACCAACTCATCAGTGGGAATCGGGATCCAACTATCATCGCATGATAACTTGACGGAATCCACTCAAGTCACCACACTCCAGAAGGTATGCGCATGCTTGGCAAGTTTCAGTTCTTTTGAAACTCCCGATGTGATTTTTACCCCTAGGACCCAAGTGACCTTGACGAATAATCAACAAATCAAAAAGTCCTAGTCAAGTTCAACCCGTCATTATCTTGATTGCGTTAAACCCACCCGCACGACCCTTGACGAATAATCAACAAAGTCGCACGACTGTCCTAACCAATCCACATATCCATGCGACAGAAAGCATTACAGAGCTACCGCACACTACGCCTCGGCGAATAGCAACGACAAACGTAGCGCGAATACTAAGCAATACTAATCCGAAATGACGGAGGGCTACGAATGGTTTCTGGCGAAAACCTTTAACGTAATGAACTTGATATCGTTGAAGGAACTGGATAACTTTTATAAAAATATAGTGACGAAAACTTTTACTAAAGAGGTCACTCCCGGTGAAGGGATCTCGGCTCTTTCCCCGTAGAATGAGGTGCAGGATATTCCAACTGAATACCACGATGCAAAGCAAAAGTAATCGGCTATAGTGAAGCTATTGCCCTGACGCAAACTTCTGTCCAAGGGGTCATTCCCGGTGAAGGGATCTCGGCCCTTGCCTCGTCGACTGAGGAGCAGGATATTCCAAATGAATACCACGATGCAAAACAAAAGCGAACGTCCTTGCAATAACAGCCTTTTGAAAAGTGTTCCAACAACATCAGAATAGGTTTGTTTAAACTTGCAATGATCCGAATCAATGCAGTCCCATCAATTGATCACACCACAAAGAACGAAAATATACTGACGTACGTATATGCCATCCGCATTCGCCACTGGGTCCCGTCATCACCCGTTAGGTTAGCTAACTAACGGCAGAGCGGGGACTGGACTAGCGCGGATGTAAAACATATACAACATCTACTAATATATATACCAATATATAGTATTTCGCTCAAGGCGTGAATAAAATGCAACATCACAGAAATGTACAGCATCACAGAACAATACAGATATCTGGAAGCCCCGGGTTTCACAGAGCCGCTGCTGAAACCCGACGTTCCCCTGGTCGTGTGGATAGCCTGTGCAATGAAAACCTAGACCCCTACGGGCGCGGCAAGTCACCCGCCAAAACCTGAAGCGAGGCAGCCCCCTCCAGCACCGTGAATGGACCACCCAGCACTTCACGGAATCCGGTAACTTGGGCACCCCTCCTGGGTCAACCTGTACCCCCTACGAGTGCGTCGAACAGCACGCCAATTCCAGACTGAAGCCCCCTCCGTCCCAATGCCATGAGATGCGGGCTTGTTGCCTTCTAGAACCCGGCTATCCGTGCACCCCTCCGCGGGGTAACCCTAGTACAGAAAGTAAAATATACATACACCGGGTACATCGACCGCAACCAGGTCGTGCCCCAAAAGAATAATACAGACAGGCAGTGACGGCAGTCCACATGTCGGACGCTCGCCCCGCAATATCAAATGTACATAATACAACAAAACGGTACTAGCATTGCATCCAGGCTATCCCCCACGACCGATCCGCAACATCACAGCATAAACATAGAACATCAACGTGAAAGTCACGTTCGCAAATCCGTCTAACCGGGCTATAGCAGTTAGACCGGATTTACCGATCGAGTGACATTCACGGTCGCAGATATAATGTAAATACTGTGAAATAATGTGTTTAAAATTTTCCGATTGACCAAAAAATTAACAAGTGGGCCCCCAATCAAAACTGTAGCACTCACAGAAAACTTGGGCCCAATTTTAATATTCCAAAACCCCTAATTTTAGCCCATAAGCCCACTGAAAAAAGTTGGTGAAGTGAAGCTTAAATCCGGCGGCGGAAGCGCGGCCAAAATGGGGTATTGGCCGCCCTTCCGCGGTCGTACGGAGCAGTCGTATCACCAAATTTTTCCAGTGTTCTTAGAACTCCCTGCACATCATTCTGAGACCACCTGAAAAATTTTTAGACTCCAAAAAATTTCGACAGAAACTGATGTGCTAGAAAAATACGGTTTTTGGAAATTTCGGTCGATCGGAAACGCAAACACATCAAACGAAGCTAGGTAAGGTTAATGGCGTGGCTCTGATACCATGTTGCGCCACGGCAGCGCCCCGGCCTCGTACTCGAGGCCAAAATGCGGAATCAAAAATTTTCCTTACTCGGAAACCGGCGCTACCGCGGACAATGAAAACCCGGATCGTTTACCATTAACCTAATACTAGCAATCAAGAGATAGGGTGAGAAGTATACCGAGTGATCCGAGTCCTCCGGTCTTCTCTTCATCGTCCCGATCTCCCGCGGAAAGTCTTGCCTCCACATCGTCGCCTCCTCGCCGGAAAGGGCACCACATCGCCTGCGTCTTTTACGGGCTCCCGCCTCAATACCGAGGCAACTCGAGCATGAAGCCGGCAACTCGACATGCTCAAGATATGCTGTAGAATGTAGTGTAGAAGATGCTTTGACTCAATGGGGTTAAGTTGCCATGATGGAGGAATCAAGACTAGAAAAATGGTGCTTGCATTTTTCTAGCATGGAAAAGAGATCAAGAAGAATGAAACTCTCAAGAAGGAAAACTCTCTTCTTCTTCTTCTCTCTTTCTTTTTCTTCTCATGAAAAACTTATCATATCAAGTAGGAAGAATAATGTGGAGGAATGAATATGAAGTAAGAAGGGAGGTGAGTGTAGGAGCACAAGAATGGTGACCACATCCAAGGAACATCAACCATGCTTAATCTACTATTTAACCCATACCCTTTCACTTCACATAAAAGCAAGTGATGGATGAAAAGAAATGAAAGCTATCATAATCAATACATTTGCAAGAAACCCCCTCCACAAATGTAATTTGCAAAACTGCAAATAACCCCCCTCCATCGGAAAAGTCCGGCCGGGAAAGAACAAAGGAAAACCGGCCGGAACGGAATGCAAACTGGCAACTCCAGAAAACTGGTCCCGTAATAAATTACAGGAAAACCCCGATACTGTGCATACACACCTGCATCTGTATCCCGACCGGATACAAATGCAATGAGACAAAATCTACACTGTACTAAACTAGGATCCGGCTTAAACCAAAGCCGGCTAGTAATATCCGTTCGATCCTGATCCGTGCAATACCGCACGTATCTGATCGAACCCTGCCATATAACTATACGGCTACTAGTACAAAACCGTCCGATCCTGATCCGTGCAATACCGCACGTATCTGATCGGACCCTGCCATATCTCCATACGGCCTCTACAGCGTTTCGCCCGAAAGCTTGAGTAACTGAAAGTGTGGTGGACTCTAAAGACTCGTCAATACTATGGCTGTGGATTTAACCACTAGCACGTCAGAGGTATAAGCCAATACGTGACGGGCCACCAGCTATTGACTAAAAGGGACGTCGATGAGCGAACTCATCCTGACACCCTACTGAGCCTGTCAGTGACAATATCCGTACAGTCCGGTCCGTTAGTCTATGAGTATCGCATGGCGGGCCTAGGGGGTTGGTAAAAGTCAGACCCCCAAAAGCGGTACAAGTCGTGTCGGAGTGTAGCCCAGAACGCCCTGAGATACTACTGGAATACCTACCAGCAAATCTCCTGCCTCGGCCGAGGGCTTTGCGTAATGGCTCTCCTAGACACAGCGCGACCTCACCCCCAATACCGGGAGAGACGAACCCCTGAAGATCCGCTCACTGCCTCCATGTGGTTCGGGACTGTACCCAACTAAAACCTGTTTGCACGACTCCTTTGAGCCGTGGTAGGGTAGTAATCAAAGCACAGTGGGAACTCACACGAGACAAATGACGATCCTCAGGTCGATGAACTAACCTGTACACATGTCACCAGGGAACTGCTATCTGACGTCAGGTATAAGCCCAACTAGCAGGTTCCCGGCGAGTCCTGTCCGGTGTACTCATAACCCAATGAGCACCTGTATACATCTTAGGTGAACCAACTGACACCAGTGGCTTGTGAGACCGGCCACCGCCCCTCGTCGGGGTCTCGACTGTATACACTAGTCTACTAATGGAGTATCGATGCCCTGTCTCGAAACTCCTACGACTAGGGACCATTTAAGGATGTGCTTATAGACTACCAGCTCCCACGTATATGATCGCCATCATACTGCTAGCAGTCAAGCAAGAATCCTAGGGGCTCTATCAACGTGTAATAGCGACATGTCAGGTCACCTAAGGCAGTACACGATGATAAAGATAAACCAGATAGCATACTATCATCTCGAGTAAGACTGTCCTACCGGGATAGGTCCTCCCTCAATCATTGCAATCACGTGCCTGTGATCCAATAATTGACTCTGAGGGCACTATCTCCAACAATCTCCCACTTGCACTCAAGGCTAATTATTGCGATGTCGCATACTCACAGCCCGTGTGATACCGAACACCCAACTCCTCTACTAGTCAGTCTCACAAAGCTCGTTTGTGAAACTATTGCATTCGAGGAATAGCCTCAGTGAGTGGATCCGCTGTGATGTTTCTTTCTATGTCTCTCTATATCTCAAGTTCGCGGAGAAAGCCATCTCCCGAAATGAGCAATACCTGTCTTAGAACGTTTGGATGACTGATGGGACCTAGCTCATAAATGAACTTCAAATCCAAACTTCTTAGACTGTATCGTCAACTGAACTTAATCAGTAACCTGCGCCATGCCTCCCTCAGTATTGCCTTGGACCACCTGTCCAAAATACTGTCCTTCATCAGAGGGAGAACTATAACTCTGATAACCTCCTTGTCGTCCATGTCACCTTGGAAGCCTGGAATGATAACCGTCTCCTAAAGGAGGCAGCCGTTATCATATCCCTAGAACATTCACTTATGTTCTAAAACTGCTTCCGACTGTTTCTCCAGGATTGGATCAATATCAACTTATTGCATCTAGTGCAAGAACGACATCTGGTGTGGTACTTGACATCTCATGATTGACTCAATTGCCTAAGCAAGTGATCTGCCAATCATGAGTATCCCTCTCCCCTTTAGTCTATAAGACACCTTTAGAGAGGGTGACTCCATCAACTGCAGGTGCACTACCGTGTCAGGAGTCGTCCATTCTAAATACTCATAGAATGCTGTCAAGGTACCCAGATTGGGAAACCACCCAAATCTAGATCTAAAACCATAGATCTAGTAACCAGTATGTCTGATATAATATCCAAGTCCCAGGTGGAGAAAACACTGTGTGACGACCAAAGTATAACCGATCGTAGTATAGGAATATCACTTCCTACTACCTTCTCAACAGATCCATCCCCTATTCTGATGACGTCAAACCCATGACTGTCACATCAGAAACAGATGATCTAACTCCGCTATATCTGCTTTAGTCTATAAATAGACATAAGCCTGATGTCCACCAATGCTTCCGCTGCTCCCACTGACTACGACAACCCTCTGGCAGAGTCATATAGACGTGCACTTCCAAAGCTAGTTTAGAACGACGCTATACTCATCCTCCTGCCGGGTCTCGCAGCCTGGAACAACAGCAATGGCAAGTGTGGGTAAACAAGAACTTCCCTGTCACCGTCCTTGAGGCTACCGGAGTACCTCTCGGGTGCCTGAAGTTACCCACCGAATCTGCGGAGTGGCCAATGGAATGTCAATCCAGATTGAATCTTTAGGTTCCTAATCAAATCTTCAGTAATCGTTTGTGGTTCTGGAATCACTTCCAGTTCTACCATACTCCCACTTCTTTTTTTGAAAAAATCCATTTTTAATAAAAACTGTGGCGAGTCTAGAATAATATTGCTATTGTTCATCCAGATGGTAGAAAGTCAACCCTCGTCATAGCCTGGGTCAACCCACAAACAGCCATTACAGAAACGTGCCTTGAGTTATCCGGAGTCTGGTTTTAAGCATAAGCCGGACAACTCCCCGTACCTTAACATCGTTAAGATATGAACTGTTCTATATCCAATATAGAAACAGAGGCACTGATTCAATTTAACCAGATTCAAATCATGCATCTATCTCCAGTGCATGTCAACTAAATGGAAGGAGGCCGATCAGCGTTACTCAACTTAGGAATGCTTCCAATTATGAGTAACCTGAATGAGAAGCAAGTTCTCATTACTATCAACTGAATACCATACACAAGTATCTACATCTTCGATCTCTTTGAAGAATCCCGATACTTGCTACAGCTGGTTCTCTACTCTATTCAAATACCTATAACTCCTCAAAACTTAGACCCTGTGTTTCCACGAAACAGCTGTCTAAAATCTAGAGAAGTCATAAGTAAACCGAATATAGTACGAGGACCAACCCCTCTGTCCTGATGGACACTGGACAACATACAATACTCTGTATAAGTCCGCTGAGTCTAACAACTCTTTCACTGTGTGTCGTAGGTTGAAAACTGTACTTATGGTTAAGAAGAATTACACCGCTGTTTAATGCTCCTTACCTAACCATCCACTGATATAGGTAAATGTCATCGACATAATATCAAAAGGTATATCTCACTCTATGATAATAGACGTACAGATATATCAATTTGAAATTGGTGCACAACAGCGGATATTCATAACCAAATATTTGCCGACCGGCAAACAACCCAGGTGACTTCCTCAAATATCACCGATTACAACGAATCCCGATATAATGAGGATGATCACCCAATTCCCAATAACTTACTCCCACTCCTCATCTGTAAAACCATACAGATGTGAGAATCATACCTGGTAAATACATACCCTGGAGTAAGTGTCTAATCGGGAAATCAGTTTTTCTTTTAACATTACACAGTGAAACTAAAACATTGAAATGTTTCTGTGGGGAATTCTGGTATTCCTAGTAATGCCTCTTCCATTATCCAGATTCACAACTGTAACCGTATAATTCTTTGCCACCTTTCCAAATCCCTTTATATGTCTTTAGTCATTACCTTCTGTACACCCTTTTAAGCCAAATGGTTTTCTTCCTTCCCTACCGTTCGGCACCAGCCTATGGTTTGGAAGAAGACTATCCAAAAAGCATAAAGGGTGTACTGTCCTAATCCTAGGAGCACTCGCAACGCGAGAGAAGGTGAAGATAAAAGACACCTGAATGTACTTTATACCTATTTCCCCTGAACCAGAATCCATCCCCGAACTGGAACTAGTTCCTTTCGAGTTCGTATATAACCATACGATGGAGTATCCAATAAAATGGGATCTTCGTAGTGATACGGAGTGTCCTGGAGAAATACAAAGGTGATTTAGGATTGGCGAAGAAATACTTGGTTTGGTCGTGAATATCAGTCGCAATTTACTTTGCCCTCTTACTAATCCCTTGCTTTGTCTAAACTTAATACCTTCTGTACACCATCGTTATGCTAATTGGTTTTCTTCATTCCCCACCGTTCGGCACCAGCCTAAGGTTTGGAAGAAGACTATCCAATTTGCGTAATAGGTGTACTACTCCTAAACCAAGGAGTACTCGCAACCTGAGAGAAGGTGAAAAGAAAAGACAACTGAATAATCCTATCCGCTTTCTCCAGAACCAGAAACCATCCTCGAAGTCCTTCGAGTTCGTATATAACCATACGATGGTTTTGTCCAATGGAAGTGGACGTTCGCAGTAATACGGGGTGTCCTGGAGAAAAGGGTAAAAGTAGGAGTGGCAATGAGGTCTGCAACTCTGACAATCCAAAGCCTGTGTTAAGAAGGTTCGGTCAACTTGGTCACTGAGTCAAAGTCCAGGGTCGGGTCAATGGTCGCTGCCAAAGAGAGAGAGAGAAAAGAAAACACTCAGCGTGCACTCTAACCTAGATCAGAATGGTTATCACTTTGTCTAATCTGGAAACCTCCCACTGTACCTCAAATTCTCCTCCAAACCTGAAAGAAGAATTAGTCGGGATCACCCGAGGAGTAAACCAACTCATCAGTGGGAATCGGGATCCAACTATCATCGCATGATAACTTGACGGAATCCACTCAAGTCACCACACTCCAGAAGGTATGCGCATGCTTGGCAAGTTTCAGTTCTTTTGAAACTCCCGATGTGATTTTTACCCCTAGGACCCAAGTGACCTTGACGAATAATCAACAAATCAAAAAGTCCTAGTCAAGTTCAACCCGTCATTATCTTGATTGCGTTAAACCCACCCGCACGACCCTTGACGAATAATCAACAAAGTCGCACGACTGTCCTAACCAATCCACATATCCATGCGACAGAAAGCATTACAGAGCTACCGCACACTACGCCTCGGCGAATAGCAACGACAAACGTAGCGCGAATACTAAGCAATACTAATCCGAAATGACGGAGGGCTACGAATGGTTTCTGGCGAAAACCTTTAACGTAATGAACTTGATATCGTTGAAGGAACTGGATAACTTTTATAAAAATATAGTGACGAAAACTTTTACTAAAGAGGTCACTCCCGGTGAAGGGATCTCGGCTCTTTCCCCGTAGAATGAGGTGCAGGATATTCCAACTGAATACCACGATGCAAAGCAAAAGTAATCGGCTATAGTGAAGCTATTGCCCTGACGCAAACTTCTGTCCAAGGGGTCATTCCCGGTGAAGGGATCTCGGCCCTTGCCTCGTCGACTGAGGAGCAGGATATTCCAAATGAATACCACGATGCAAAACAAAAGCGAACGTCCTTGCAATAACAGCCTTTTGAAAAGTGTTCCAACAACATCAGAATAGGTTTGTTTAAACTTGCAATGATCCGAATCAATGCAGTCCCATCAATTGATCACACCACAAAGAACGAAAATATACTGACGTACGTATATGCCATCCGCATTCGCCACTGGGTCCCGTCATCACCCGTTAGGTTAGCTAACTAACGGCAGAGCGGGGACTGGACTAGCGCGGATGTAAAACATATACAACATCTACTAATATATATACCAATATATAGTATTTCGCTCAAGGCGTGAATAAAATGCAACATCACAGAAATGTACAGCATCACAGAACAATACAGATATCTGGAAGCCCCGGGTTTCACAGAGCCGCTGCTGAAACCCGACGTTCCCCTGGTCGTGTGGATAGCCTGTGCAATGAAAACCTAGACCCCTACGGGCGCGGCAAGTCACCCGCCAAAACCTGAAGCGAGGCAGCCCCCTCCAGCACCGTGAATGGACCACCCAACACTTCACGGAATCCGGTAACTTGGGCACCCCTCCTGGGTCAACCTGTACCCCCTACGAGTGTGTCGAACAGCCCGCCAATTCCAGACTGAAGCCCCCTCCGTCCCAATGCCATGAGATGCGGGCTTGTTGCCTTCTAGAACCCGGCTATCCGTGCACCCCTCCGCGGGGTAACCCTAGTACAGAAAGTAAAATATACATACACCGGGTACATCGACCGCAACCAGGTCGTGCCCCAAAAGAATAATACAGACAGGCAGTGACGGCAGTCCACATGTCGGACGCTCGCCCCGCAATATCAAATGTACATAATACAACAAAACGGTACTAGCATTGCATCCAGGCTATCCCCCACGACCGATCCGCAACATCACAGCATAAACATAGAACATCAACGTGAAAGTCACGTTCGCAAATCCGTCTAACCGGGCTATAGCAGTTAGACCGGATTTACCGATCGAGTGACATTCACGGTCGCAGATATAATGTAAATACTGTGAAATAATGTGTTTAAAATTTTCCGATTGACCAAAAAATTAACAAGTGGGCCCCCAATCAAAACTGTAGCACTCACAGAAAACTTGGGCCCAATTTTAATATTCCAAAACCCCTAATTTTAGCCCATAAGCCCACTGAAAAAAGTTGGTGAAGTGAAGCTTAAATCCGGCGGCGGAAGCGCGGCCAAAATGGGGTATTGGCCGCCCTTCCGCGGTCGTACGGAGCAGTCGTATCACCAAATTTTTCCAGTGTTCTTAGAACTCCCTGCACATCATTCTGAGACCACCTGCAAAAATTTTAGACTCCAAAAAATTTCGACAGAAACTGATGTGCTAGAAAAATACGGTTTTTGGAAATTTCGGTCGATCGGAAACGCAAACACATCAAACGAAGCTAGGTAAGGTTAATGGCGTGGCTCTGATACCATGTTGCGCCACGGCAGCGCCCCGGCCTCGTACTCGAGGCCAAAATGCGGAATCAAAAATTTTCCTTACTCGGAAACCGGCGCTACCGCGGACAATGAAAACCCGGATCGTTTACCATTAACCTAATGCTAGCAATCAAGAGATAGGGTGAGAAGTATACCGAGTGATCCGAGTCCTCCGGTCTTCTCTTCATCGTCCCGATCTCCCGCGGAAAGTCTTGCCTCCACATCGTCGCCTCCTCGCCGGAAAGGGCACCACATCGCCTGCGTCTTTTACGGGCTCCCGCCTCAATACCGAGGCAACTCGAGCATGAAGCCGGCAACTCGACATGCTCAAGATATGCTGTAGAATGTAGTGTAGAAGATGCTTTGACTCAATGGGGTTAAGTTGCCATGATGGAGGAATCAAGACTAGAAAAATGGTGCTTGCATTTTTCTAGCATGGAAAAGAGATCAAGAAGAATGAAACTCTCAAGAAGGAAAACTCTCTTCTTCTTCTTCTCTCTTTCTTTTTCTTCTCATGAAAAACTTATCATATCAAGTAGGAAGAATAATGTGGAGGAATGAATATGAAGTAAGAAGGGAGGTGAGTGTAGGAGCACAAGAATGGTGACCACATCCAAGGAACATCAACCATGCTTAATCTACTATTTAACCCATACCCTTTCACTTCACATAAAAGCAAGTGATGGATGAAAAGAAATGAAAGCTATCATAATCAATACATTTGCAAGAAACCCCCTCCACAAATGTAATTTGCAAAACTGCAAATAACCCCCTCCATCGGAAAAGTCCGGCCGGGAAAGAACAAAGGAAAACCGGCCGGAACGGAATGCAAACTGGCAACTCCAGAAAACTGGTCCCGTAATAAATTACAGGAAAACCCCGATACTATGCATACACACCTGCATCTGTATCCCGACCGGATACAAATGCAATGAGACAAAATCTACACTGTACTAAACTAGGATCCGGCTTAAACCAAAGCCGGCTAGTAATATCCGTTCGATCCTGATCCGTGCAATACCGCACGTATCTGATCGAACCCTGCCATATAACTATACGGCTACTAGTACAAAACCGTCCGATCCTGATCCGTGCAATACCGCACGTATCTGATCGGACCCTGCCATATCTCCATACGGCCTCTACAGCGTTTCGCCCGAAAGCTTGAGTAACTGAAAGTGTGGTGGACTCTAAAGACTCGTCAATACTATGGCTGTGGATTTAACCACTAGCACGTCAGAGGTATAAGCCAATACGTGACAGGCCACCAGCTATTGACTAAAAGGGACGTCGATGAGCGAACTCATCCTGACACCCTACTGAGCCTGTCAGTGACAATATCCGTACAGTCCGGTCCGTTAGTCTATGAGTATCGCATGGCGGGCCTAGGGGGTTGGTAAAAGTCAGACCCCCAAAAGCGGTACAAGTCGTGTCGGAGTGTAGCCCAGAACGCCCTGAGATACTACTGGAATACCTACCAGCAAATCTCCTGCCTCGGCCGAGGGCTTTGCGTAATGGCTCTCCTAGACACAGCGCGACCTCACCCCCAATACCGGGAGAGACGAACCCCTGAAGATCCGCTCACTGCCTCCATGTGGTTCGGGACTGTACCCAACTAAAACCTGTTTGCACGACTCCTTTGAGCCGTGGTAGGGTAGTAATCAAAGCACAGTGGGAACTCACACGAGACAAATGACGATCCTCAGGTCGATGAACTAACCTGTACACATGTCACCAGGGAACTGCTATCTGACGTCAGGTATAAGCCCAACTAGCAGGTTCCCGGCGAGTCCTGTCCGGTGTACTCATAACCCAATGAGCACCTGTATACATCTTAGGTGAACCAACTGACACCAGTGGCTTGTGAGACCGGCCACCGCCCCTCGTCGGGGTCTCGACTGTATACACTAGTCTACTAATGGAGTATCGATGCCCTGTCTCGAAACTCCTACGACTAGGGACCATTTAAGGATGTGCTTATAGACTACCAGCTCCCACGTATATGATCGCCATCATACTGCTAGCAGTCAAGCAAGAATCCTAGGGGCTCTATCAACGTGTAATAGCGACATGTCAGGTCACCTAAGGCAGTACACGATGATAAAGATAAACCAGATAGCATACTATCATCTCGAGTAAGACTATCCTACCGGGATAGGTCCTCCCTCAATCATTGCAATCACGTGCCTGTGATCCAATAATTGACTCTGAGGGCACTATCTCCAACAGAACTCACACGAGACAAATGACGATCTCACGTCGATGAACTAACCTGTACACATGTCACCAGGGAACTGCTATCTGACGTCAGGTATAATACCAACTAGCAAGTTCCCAGCGAGTCCTATCCGGTGTACTCATAACCCAATGAGCACCTGTATTCATCTTAGGTGATCCAACTTACACCAATGGCTTGTGAGACTGGCCACCGCCCCTCGTCGGGGTCTCGACTGTATACACTAGTCTACTAATGGAGTATCGATGCCCAGTCTCGTAACTCCCACGACTAGGGACCTTTTAAGGATATGCTTATAGACCCCAGCTCCCACGTATATGATCGCTATCATACTGTTGGTCGTCAAGTAAGAACCTATGGGCTCTATCAACGTGCAATAGTGACCTGTAATGTCGCCTAAAGCAGTGCACGATGATAAAGACAAACCATGGTGTAGGGTTCCTAGGCACTCTAATGGAGTCACACAAGTGATCAAACATGCACAAATCAAAATTTTACAAGTGCCTACAAACCCTAATACGGATCGTTAACTAGATAATGAGGCGAAGCAAGCATGTAATCGAATTAAATGCTAAGGGAAAGTGACTACAACCTTTATAGATCCGGTCCACCACCTCCTAAGCTCCGCGATGATCTCCCTCCACTGTCCAAATCGAACCCTTGACTCTAGCATTGGCATCATCGAAGAATGGGCGGGCTTGATCGTCGGTTCGATGCCGAAGATGATCTACGTCGAGGCATCACAAGAACAAGCTCCAACTTCACCAAGCCTAGAAAACTTGTGAAGGAAACACCCTATACAACTTGGCAAGAGGTAGAGGATGAAGAAATAGGAAGTGGGTAGACTTTAGATTTGGATTTCTCACTCATTTTGGCTAGTTGCCATTGATGTTGCAAGCTTTGTTCAAGTTGAAGATGAAGAAGAAGATGAAGAAAAAGAATATGATAAGTATTATGTAAATGATAAATAAATCAATACTTATCATTTACTAACCCTTGGTTAGTTGTAGAGAATGGACCATGGTTAACTTGAATGGTTAGGGTTAAAGATGAGACAAGAATGGTGACTTAGTCAAAGTTTCAAGAAACTTCAACTACAAACAAATCAAGCCACCATTCTATTTTCTTTATCATTTTCTTTTTCCAAAATAAACAAAAAGAATAAATAAATGAATAAGTAAATAAAAAGAAAACCCTAATCATAAACTTAACCATGGTCTAATTCTTTACACTAACCCTAGCTTGCATGTATCATCAAACATGATACAATCATGTGCACAAAATATATCACATATACAATGTGCACAAACCAAGTGAGTAAATCCATTTAAAGTGAACCAATACTAGTTAATGCAAAGTAATATATCAAATATATAATTATACATTAAATCATTAAATCAACACTTGATTCAATGATCCGGTCATATCGCATATAACCGGCTAGTATCCAATGTATCGGCTTATCGAATCAATCCTTGATTCGATAACTAGGTTATATCGCATACAACCATTCGACACATTCATCGCGAGAATGAAATACGGTATCACATACACGCATTATTCTCGGTCCTGCACATATCTCATATGCGCTCCTATTTCGTTTCGCTTGAGCCAGGAAACCTCTGTGTAGGACTCTAAAGACTCGTCAATACGCCGGCAGCAGATGATGATCATATCAAACACCCACAAGCCGTAAGCGGTCTGCTAAACGTAACGTCCACCCGGGTATTGAGCGATCAGAAGATCGACGAGCAAGCCCGCTCACACTCCTGTGAATCCAACCAGTAACACTTACCGTACAGTCCGGTCTGTTCGTCTGATATGTCGCATATCTCGCCTAGGGGTGGTAAAACGTCAGACCCCAATAGCTTGATAAGTCATGCCGACGTAAGGTCCATAACTTTCGTGAAACTACTGATAACTCTTACCAGTATATCACAGCAACCCTGGCCAGGGATTTCCTGTTATGGCCAGTCGAGCATAGCACAACATCAACCCCCAATACCGGGAGAGACGAATCCCCTCCTATCGCTCATTGCCTCCATGTGAATCGGGACTGTACCCAAAAACCACCTGTTTGCACGACTCAGTAGAGCCATGGTAGGGTGGAAATCAAAGCACAGTGGGAGACACACAAGACTCTATGACGATCTCGGGTCAACAGACTAAGCTGTACCAGTGTCACCAGAGAACTGCCATCTGACGTGAGGTATAATACCATCTGGGAGTTCTCGGCGAGTCCGTTCAGTGTACCCAGTCTCCACTGAGCACCCGTATACCATCTCTGATGTCAAACACTAATGGATATGGGATCATCCATCGCCCATCGCATGGGTCGAGAAGATATACGCTAGTCTACTCTGGAATATCGATGCCCCGTCTCGATATTCCCACGACTAGGAACATTGAAGGATGTACTTACTGACTACGCAGGCCCCACTAGTATGATCTGCATCATAGTCCTGGAAGTCGAGTACACATCCTAAGGGCTTTATCAACATGTAATCAGAGAGACAGAAGGTATACACGTTAAGATAAAGAGCAACCAGATAGCGTACTATCATGTCGAGCAAGAAAGTCCTACCTATATATGTCCCAGCATCCACTACAATATACATCCAATGTACAGTAATGGCCTCTAGGGCATACATATAACTAACAATCTCCCACTTGCACTAGGGCCATCTGTAGCAGTGGTTGCAGTATCACATACTCAACCATCCCATAAAGTCTCTCTTTGGGAAAAGGCCTTCGTGAGTGGATCCGCCGTGTTCTCCTCTGAGTCTACTCTCCTTACCTCGATCATCCTGGAGATCAACTATCTCCATGATCAGGTGATGCTGCCTCAGAATTTGTCTGGGTCACTGATGGACCTGGGTTCCAGGGCCGAAGCCACACTTCCATTGTCATACAATGGCAGGAACCTAGTTCATCTTATGAACCAATATACACCCAAACTGCCTCTTTGGCAGTATCTTTAATAGCGATGTTACCAGCCTTTATCGTCTAGTTTGCCACGGTATCTAGCTTGGAACTCTTCCAACATACCGTCCCTTTACTGAGGGTAAAGACAGTGCCTGTGACTGACATTCAGTCGTCTTTATCACTCTGGAACCCTTCCAGTGATTCTCCCTAGGATCGATTGATACCATCTCACTACAACTAGTGAGTATCCTAACATCCAATTAGATCTATCTCATTATTCCAAAGCTTAGGATTTAGTAGATATCACTTTGATCCTATTGGAGAATCTTTGTGATAAGCGAAGATTGATCGATCGTAGCATAGGAAACTCCTTCCCTAACAAGAGTATGTCATCCACGTACTCTACGAGGATCGTCACCATACTCCCTACTACCTTTTTGTTTATACTAGGTTCATCTACCATTTTGATGATGTCAACTTCTTTGACTAATCCATCAAAACAGATGTTCCAACTCCGTGATGCCTGCTTTATCCTATAAAGCATCTTGCACACGTTTCCGCTGCTCCCACTGTCTACGAGGCCCTCTGGCTGTGTACTTATAGACGCACTCTTCTAAAACATCATTTAGAAAAGCAGTCATGACACCCAACCACCAGATATCGTAGTCATGGTATGTAGCCATGACAAGTAGGATCTGGATGGACTTAAGCATAGGTACTGGAAAAGGTTTCATCATTATCCACGCCTGGTTGATGACGAAAACCTTTAACAAGTCTAGCTTTAAAAGTCTCAACTTTTCCATGTACACCAAGTAATCTTCTCAAGATATACTTGCTCCTGATGGGGATTTAACCCTTCAGATATAGCAACCAAAGTCCATACTTTGTTGGTGTATAAGGATTCCATCTCAAATCACTAAGCATCCAGCCATTCTTACAGAGTCCCTACTCTCGATGGACTGCTCGAAACTGATTGGGCCATCATTTCATGATGCAATCCATGCTCCCACTGTCATCAAGAAACCGAGGTATCTCTCAGGCAGGCGAGGAACCCTACCAGATCGGCGGAGAGGCTGAGGTTCATCGGGGACTATAGAATCCTTTGGTTCTGTCAAATCTTCAGCTGTAGTTTCGTATAGCTGGAACCTTTCCAGTTCTACAGAACTGACCTTGCCTCGATCTTGTCCGGATTTTGCTTTTGACATAGGCCGGACAATCCCAAATCTTAACTAACTTAAGAGATAGGCTCTTCCCATACCATATCTCATATGGAGTGGTAGGCACTGATTTGAATCGAACCTTATTCAATAGGTATGCAACTTCATAAGTGCATAACTCCCAAAAAGAAATAGGTAACTCAGTAGTACTCATCTTAGAGCACACGATATCTAATATTGTGTAATTGCTCCGCCCTGATACACCGTTGTGCTGTGGTGTATTCAGAGGAGTAATACGGAGAGAGAATCTCATTCTCCTTTAGAATGGTCCAGGAATGCCATGCACAAGTATTCTCCTCCCTGATCTCATCATAGGACATAATACTTATACCCGTATTTTGGTTCTCTACTTCCAACTTATATTCTGTGAATACCTCAAAAGCTTCGGACTTATGTTTCAACAGGAACATACGACTGAATCTTGAGAGATTATCAGAGAATATAATGAAGTATAAAGAACCAGTCCTGGCATGTGTAGACAGGAGACCTTACATACATCATCATGTATCAGTCCCAAGAGTTTACTAACTCTTTCTCTGCTTCCAGTAAACAGAGCTGGTGTCATTATATCTTTGTGACATGACTGGCAAGTTTCTCAAGATGTAAATTCAAACTGATTTAAATATGCATCTAAAATGTAACTTCAGCCAGTCGGGTCGCATTGATATGACCTAGTCTACAATGCCTCAAGAACGAATCGTTCATTTCTGAACTCTTCCTCTTGTGTGTGTTCTGTATACAAGGAACTGTAGTTTGATTTAGAACGTCAATGCTTTTAGATAACGTGCCTAAACCGATCAACTTTTGATATAGGAAATGTTCAAAACATTATCCAACAATACAAAATTATATCATTTCTTTACTAATAAAGAGACTGATATGATTTTGTATATCAGGTTCGGTACCTAATAGCATTTGTTCAGAATCAATGTATTCGTAATACAGGGTGACAGTGACCAACAGACTTGGCTGCAACACTTGCCCCGTTTTCTGCCTCATGAAACTTATCACCCGTTCTCAGTTTTTCTACCTTTTTGTAGCCCTATGTAACAGATTACATATCTGCGATCCTGATCCGGTATCATATACCCAGGATGCAGAGGATACTGAGAAACAGTTCTGCATAATGAACACACCCGAAGGAGATGCATCATATGTACTTTCTTCGTTTGGGCGG
The DNA here is from genome assembly GCA_030015575.1 of Agapanthus africanus. Lineage (NCBI taxonomy): Eukaryota > Viridiplantae > Streptophyta > Magnoliopsida > Asparagales > Amaryllidaceae > Agapanthus > Agapanthus africanus. The sequence continues at coordinate 220,987,689 of CM057349.1, forward strand.
CATAGGAATTCTGTTATTCCCTTATTTCCTGCTCTGTCTTATAACAATTATAAGTTGGAGCGGGACCAACGTTCCCCAGCTCAGTATAACAAGCGGGTTCGGTCAATACATCCGTATTATTATCTTGATTAAGGCGTGATATGGTCGCTGCCAGGAGAGAGAGAGAAGAAAACACTCTGCATGCGCTCTTGCAAGATTAGATTGGTTATGTATTTTATCTAATCAGGATGGCTCCCACTGTTTTTATCAAATCTTCCTTCAAACCCTAAAAGGAAAGACTAGCCGGGATTAATTACACTCTACAAGTTCGCCAATCTTTCAGCCAGGCCAGTGTCGGTACTTTGAGGGAGGTTCCCCGTGCTTTCGCACGGACCTAATTACAGTAAACCTCGTTTTCCCAGAGGCGTAACCCCGTTGACACCTTTCTAGACACCTACTTGATCGGCTAATTGTAAAGTGCAAAACTCTCCCAGGAGTAACAATTACTCGCAGTGGGTATCGGGATCCAACTATCACATAGAAGGTATGCAATCTCATTGCAAATTTCAACACTTGAAACTTCCGATAAAGGTTTTTACCCCTAGCACCTATGACCTTAACTATGGTCAACAAATCATAAGTGCTAGTCAAGTTCTACCCGTCATTTCGTGATTAATTAGACCCACCCACATGACCCTTAACTAAGGTCAACAACGTCACGCGACTGTCCTAAATAATCGCATCATATGCGGTGTAGGAAGACATCACTTAGCTACCGTACACTGTGCCTTGACTATGGTCAACAAACACAGCACGAATACTAAGTACTCTACTTCCTAAAATGACGGAGGGTTGCGAATGGTTTTTATGAAAACCTTTAACGCTTTGAACTTGATCTCGTTGCGGAATCAAATGGTTTTTAAATGGAATGTTTTCGAGGCTTTTCTGGTTTTGCTAAAGGGGTCACTCCCGGTGAAGGGATCGTCGGCCCTTTCCTCGTCGAATGAGGTGCGGGATATATCATATATATCACTGTGCAAAGCGGAAACTATAGAAGCGATCAAAGACAAACCGAGGGTTGTAGCATCTGCCAGTTATTGCTAAAGGAGTCACTCCCGGTGAAGGGATCTCGGTCCTTTCCTCATCGAATAAGGTGCAGGATGTTCTATAATGAACACCACGATGCAAAGCAAGAACTGTAACTACCTGTTTTTATTTTGAAATTCGATTCCACAACATCAATTAGGTTTATTTTCTTTCATTAATCTCATTAATGAATATCCCATCATTTAAGTCCACCTAAACATCACAGATAAATATAACGTATGCTTATGTCATCCGCATTCGCCTCGATGTCCCGTCTGCACCGTTAGGTTAGGTAACTAACGGCAGAGCGGGGCAGGGCTAGCGCGGGTGTAAAACATAAGCAACGTCTATATAATATATCATATATACTATATATAATATCTGTCACAGAACATCACATGATCACATCACAGAAAAATCACAGCAGAAGAAACATATGAAATATTGGATATACTAGGACGTCCGTGTTTTCAATACGAGCCAGTATAAAACACGGATTCCACGGTCGTGATGAATAGCCAATCCCACACCCCTAGACCCCTACGAGAGCGGCAAGTAACCCTACCAATTCTAGGGTTAGGAGACCCGGACTCGACTCCTCGAGTTGGTCTCCCACTGGACCCCAGAACCCGGTTACTTGTGCTCCCCTCCTTGGGTCTATCCTAGTGCAGAAAAGTAAATAATATACAAGTGGTGACAACATCCGCAACCTGGAAGTGCCCCAATAAAAGAATATTACATACAAATTTTTTACATGAATGAAAATGAAAAAACACTCATCTCACATAAAAAACCCCGGCTATTCAAACACGACGATCCAATATAATATATCCAGCAACACATAACATCACATGTCATCAACGTAAGTAAATATGCGCATCCCAATTGTCGTTGTCATATAGCAACGAAACCGGCAATATCACATATTACACTTACGGTCACAGAAAAGAAAGTGTAAAACTACAACAGTTGGAATCCGCAACCACCTCAGACATCGCATGCCTGATCAAATGAATTCTTTAGACATCGCATGCCTAACAATTATAAACCCCGCATTTTAGTCTCATTATCGAAAACTCTTTTCAATATCAAGTCGTGCAATTCAACAGGATTCCCGACATTCTGATCGAATGCTCGTCGCAAACTTTAGTAGGCGGCCGCACCCCCCGACGCCGTCGACGAAGTGCACCAAGGCGGAACACCGCTACCGGGAGCACCCGAACGGATGCTTTCGGTGACGGGGTTCTCCTACAGTCACTTGGTCGGGGCTATGGGGTGAGGCTGTCTATTAAGTTTACCCGACGAGTATCCGCGTACGCTACGTGATTGCGACGGACTTTTGATCTCATCAAAATTCCGTGGCAACCGATCAAGTGAGACTAAACTGCTATGTTTATAACATTCATTCAGTTATCACATAACTTTTGTGAATTCCAATTGTTGTATCACATTCCGGATAAACAGAAAATGTTAAACTTTCCGATTGAGCATTCGAACACCCAAGTTTTCCCAAAACAGCTCAACACATGAAATAAGTCTAACAACATTCAGTTCGTGCCTCAGTACCAACGGTCCAGCCGTAGAAGGGTCAAGCCAACGCCTCACATGTGGCACGCCGTACTGCCCCAAACCCAAAGGTTCAAAGGGCAGTTCAAGACGGTCACATAATCGAGTTAAGGTTTGTTGTCTTCTAGAGGGTCCATCGCGTTACTTTCACTACTTAGAACATCGTTAAACTATGGAAAAATCCAACAATTGGAAATTTCCCAGCAGGGGAAAAAGTGGGTATTTATATTCGGTCGAACTTTTTAACATATTCTAAGATTATCCGGAAAAGCACACAGACAGAATTAGACAATCCGATCGATATACCGAGTCCCCAATACGACCCAGAAAATACAACTCTGGAAAAAATTATTAAAATCCCCAGGAAAGCCAGCACAGACAACTAAGAATTACTGTGCAAAATTGGATGCACAAAACGACAAAATGGCCGCGGAACCGCCGCATGAGCATGCTCATGCCGCGGATCCGCGGCGCCTTTATGGAATCAGGCCCTCGAATTTTACAGTAAGCCTTAGATCTTCCTGCTGATTTTTCTGAATATTTTTAATATACAAAAATCCACATTTTACAGAATTGTCCAGAGAGCATTTTCAAGTCAGGGTTTTGGGTCGATCGGACTTCTAATTCCGTCGGGACTTCGCCTAAGGCTCTAGCTAGGCTCTGATACCACTGTAGGGTTCCTAGGCACTCTAATGGAGTCTCACAAGTGATCAAACATGCACAAATCAAAATTTTACAAGTGCCTACAAACCCTAATACGGATCGTTAACTAGATAATGAGGCGAAGCAAGCATGTAATCGAATTAAATGCTAAGGGAAAGTGACTACAACCTTTGTAGATCCGGTCCACCACCTCCTAAGCTCCGCGATGATCTCCCTCCGCTGTCCAAATCGAACCCTTGACTCTAGCATTGGCATAATCGAAGAATGGGCGGGCTTGATCGTCGGTTCGATGCCGAAGATGATCTACGTCGAGGCATCACAAGAACAAGCTCCAACTTCACCAAGCCTTGAAAACTTGTGAAGGAAACACCCTATACAACTTGGCAAGAGGTAGAGGATGAAGAAATAGGAAGTGGGTAGACTTTAGATTTGGATTTCTCACTCATTTTGGCTAGTTGCCATTGATGGTGCAAGCTTTGTTCAAGTTGAAGATGAAGAAGAGGATGAAGAAAAAGAATATGATAAGTATTATGTAAATGATAAATAAATCAATACTTATCATTTACTAACCTTTGGTTAGTTGTAGAGAATGGACCATGGTTAACTTGAATGGTTAGGGTTAAAGATGAGACAAGAATGGTGACTTAGTCAAAGTTTCAAGAAACTTCAACTACAAACAAATCAAGCCACCATTCTATTTTCTTTATCATTTTCTTTTTCCAAAATAAACAAAAAGAATAAATAAATGAATAAGTAAATAAAAAGAAAACCCTAATCATAAACTTAACCATGGTCTAATTCTTTACACTAACCCTAGCTTGCATGTATCATCAAACATGATACAATCATGTGCACAAAATATATCACATATACAATGTGCACAAACCAAGTGAGTAAATCCATTTAAAGTGAACCAATACTAGTTAATGCAAAGTAATATATCAAATATATAATTATACATTAAATCATTAAATCAACACTTGATTCAATGATCCGGTCATATCGCATATAACCGGCTAGTATCCAATGTATCGGCTTATCGAATCAATCCTTGATTCGATAACTAGGTTATATCGCATACAACCATTCGACACATTCATCGCGAGAATGAAATACGGTATCACATACACGCATTATTCTCGGTCCCGCACATATCTCATATGCGCTCCTATTTCGTTTCGCTTGAGCCAGGAAACCTCTGTGTAGGACTCTAAAGACTCGTCAATACGCCGGCAGCAGATGATGATCATATCAAACACCCACAAGCCGCAAGCGGTCTACCTAAACGTAACGGCCACCCGGGTATTGAGCGATCAGAAGATCGACGAGCAAGCCCGCTCACACTCCTGTGAATCCAACCAGTAACACTTACCGTACAGTCCGGTCTGTTCGTCTGATATGTCGCATATCTCGCCTAGGGGTGGTAAAACGTCAGACCCCAATAGCTTGATAAGTCATGCCGACGTAAGGTCCATAACTTTCGTGAAACTACTGATAACTCTTACCAGTATATCACAGCAACCCTGGCCAGGGATTTCCTGTTATGGCCAGTCGAGCATAGCACAACATCAACCCCCAATACCGGGAGAGACGAATCCCCTCCTATCGCTCATTGCCTCCATGTGAATCGGGACTGAACCCAAAAACCACCTGTTTGCACGACTCAGTAGAGCCGTGGTAGGGTGGAAATCAAAGCACAGTGGGAGACACACAAGACTCTATGACGATCTCGGGTCAACAGACTAAGCTGTACCAGTGTCACCAGAGAACTGCCATCTGACGTGAGGTATAATACCATCTGGGAGTTCTCGGCGAGTCCGTTCAGTGTACCCAGTCTCCACTGAGCACCCGTATACCATCTCTGATGTCAAACACTAATGGATATGGGATCATCCATCGCCCATCGCATGGGTCGAGAAGATATACGCTAGTCTACTCTGGAATATCGATGCCCCGTCTCGATATTCCCACGACTAGGAACATTGAAGGATGTACTTACTGACTACGCAGGCCCCACTAGTATGATCTGCATCATAGTCCTGGAAGTCGAGTACACATCCTAAGGGCTTTATCAACATGTAATCAGAGAGACAGAAGGTATACACGTTAAGATAAAGAGCAACCAGATAGCGTACTATCATGTCGAGCAAGAAAGTCCTACCTATATATGTCCCAGCATCCACTACAATATACATCCAATGTACAGTAATGGCCTCTAAGGCATACATATAACTAACACATGGTAGCATACTATTCTCCATCAACGTGTAATAGTGAACCACAATGTCACCTAAAGCATGTACACGATGATAGAGACAAACCAGATAGTATACAATCATCCTGAGTAAGATTGTCCTACCGGCATAGGTCCTCCCTCAATCATTGCAATCACGTGCCTGTGATCCAATAATTGACTCTGAGGTCACTATATCCAACAATCTCTCACTTGCACTCAAGGCTAATTATTGCGATGTCGCATACTCACAGCCCGTGTGATACCGAACACCCTACTCCTCTACTAACCAATCTCACAAAACTCGTTTGCGAAACTATTGCGTTCGAGGAATAGCCTCAGTGAGTGGATCTGCCCTGATGTTTCTTTCTATGTCTCTCTTTATCTCAAGTTCGCGGAGAAAGCCATCTCCCGAAATGAGCAATACCTGTCTTAGAATATGTCTGGATATCTGATGGGACCTAGTTCATAAATGAACTCCAAATCCAAACTTCTTCGACTGAATCGTCAACTGAACTTAATCAGTATCCTGCGCCACACCTCCCTCAGTATCTGTTTGGACCACCTGTCCAAAATACTGCCTCTCGTCAGAGGGAAAAACTATAACTCTGACAGCCACTCTTTCATCCAGGTCACCTTGGAAGCCTGGAATGATAATCGTCTCCTTAAAGAGGCTGTTGTTATCATATCCCTAGAACATCCACTTATGTTCTAAAACTGCTTCCGAACGTTTCTCCAGGACAGGATTGATATCACAACTTATCGCATCTCGTGCAAAAACATCTGGTGTGGTACTTGACATCTCATGATTGACTCAACTGCCTAAGCAAATGATCTGCCAATCATGCACATCCCTCTCCCCTTTAGTCTGTAAGACACCTTTAGAGAGGGTGACTCCATCACGTGCAGGTAAACTACCGTGCCAGGAGTCGTCCATTCTAAAACACCATTAGAATGCTGTCTAAGTACCCAGATTGGGATACTACCCAAATCTAGATCTAAAACCATAGATCTAGTAACCAGAATGTCTGATATTATATCTATATCCTATGTGGAGAAACCACTGTGTGAGAACCAAAGTATAACTGATTGTAGTATAGGAATTTCACTTCCTACTCTGTGTATGTCATCCAAATACCAGGACATCACGCCCTACTACCTTCTTAACAGATCCATCCCCTATTCTGATAAAGTCAAACTTATGACTGTCACATCAGAAATAGATAATCTATCTCTGCTATATCTGCTTTAGTCCGTAAATAGACATAAGCCACTTGTCCACCAATGCTTCCGCTGCTCCCACTGACTACGACAACCCTCTAGCAGATTCGTATACACGTACACTTCTAAAGCTAGTTCAGAACGACGCTATGCTCATCCTCCTGCCGGGTCTCACAGTCTGGAACAACAGCAATAGCAAGTCTGGGTAAACAAGAACCTTTCTGTCACCGTCTTTGAGCATACCGAAGTACCTCTCGGGTGCCTGAGGTTACCCACCATATTTGCGGAGTGGCCAATGGAATGTCAAACCAGATTGAATCTTTAGGTCCTATTAAATTTTCAGTAATCATTTGCGGTTCTGGGATCACTTCCAGTTCTACCATACTTCCACTACTGTTTTCTGAAAAAATCCATTTTACTAAAGCTGTGGCGGGTCACGAACAATATCACAATTGATCTTCCAGATGGTAGAAAGTCAACCCTCGTCATAGCCCGGGTCAACCCACAAACAGCCATTTCAGAAACGTGCCTTGAGTTATCCAGAGTCTGGTTTTAAGCATAAGCCGGACAACTCCCCGTACCTTAACATCGTTAAGATATGAACCGTTCTATGTCCAATATAGAAACAGAGGCACTGATTTAATTGGAACCAGATTCAAATCATGCAGCTGTCTCCAGTGCATGTCAACTAAATGGAAGGAGGCCGATCAGCGTTACTCAACTTAGGAGTGCTTCCAATTATGAGTAACCTGAAAGAGAAGCAAGTTCTCTTAATCATTACTATTGACTGAATACCATACACAAATATCTACATCTTCGATCACCTTGAAGAATCCTGATACTTGGAACACCTGGTTCTCTACTTTATTCTTATACCTATAACTTCTCAAAACATGGACCTTGTGTTTCTACGAAACACTTGTATAAAAACTAGAAAAGTCATAAGTAAACCGAATATAGTACGAGGACCAACCCCTCTATCCTAATGGAGACTGGACAACATACAATACTCTGTATAAGTCCCTTGAGTCTAATAACTCAAACCCTGTGCGTCGTAGGTTGAAAATTGTACTATGATTATGAAGAATCACACCGCTGTTTAATGCTCCTTACCTAACCATCAACTGATATAGGTAAATGTCATCGACATAATTTCAAAAAGTTATATCACACTTTATTAAAATAAACATACAGATATATCAATTTGAAATTGGTGCATAACAACGGATATTCAAAACCAAATATTTGCCGTCCGGCAAACAACCCAGGCGATTTCCTCAAATATCACCAATTACAACGAATCCCGATATAATGAGGATGATCACCTAATTCCCAATAACTTACTCCCACTCATCATCTGTAAAACCATACAGATGTGAGAATCAAACCTGGTAAATACATACCCTGGAGCAAGGACCAATTAGGAAATCAGTTTTCTTTTAACAGTACACAGTGAAACTGAAACATCGAAATATTTCATGGGGTTATCTGGGTATTCCTAGTAATGCCTCTTCCATTATCCAGATTCACAACTGTAGCCGTATATTTCTTTGCTATCTGTCCAAATCCCTTTATATGTCTTTAGTCATTACCTTCTGTACACCCCTTTAGGCCAAATGGTTTTCTTCCTTCCCTACCGTTCGGCACCAGCCTATGGTTTGGAAGAAGACTATCCAATAAGCATAATGGGTGTACTCTCCTAATCCTAGGAGTACTCGTAACCTGAGAGAAGGTGAAGATAAAAGACAACTGAATAAACCTTATTCCAATTTCTCCTGAACCAGAATCCATCCCCGAACTGGAACAAGTCCTTCGAGTTCGTATATAACCATACGATGGAGTATCCAAATAACTATGGATCTTCGTAGTGATACGGAGTGTTCTAGAGAAATACAAAGGTGAAGTAGGAGTGGTAATGAAATACTTGGTTTGGTCGTGAATAGCAGTCGCAATTTACTTTGCCCTCTTTCTAATCCCTTTATTTGTCTTTACTTAATAACTTCTGTACACCATCGTTAGGCTAATTGGTTTTCTTCATTCCTTACCGTTCGGCACATGCCTATGGTTTGGAAGAAGACTATCCAATTAGCGTAATAGGTGTACCGTCCTAATCCAAGTAACACTCGTAACCTGAGATAAGGTAAAAGGAAAAGACAACTGAATAGTCTTATTCGTTTTCTCCAAAACCGGAAACCATCCTTAAATCTGGAACAAGTTCCTTTGAATTCGTATATAACCATACGATTGTTTTATCCAATGGAAGTGGACGTTCATAGTAATACGGGGTGTTCTGGAGAAAAGGGTAAAAGAAGGAGTGGCAATGAGGTATGCAACTCTGACAATCCAAAAGCCAGTGTTATAAGAAGGTTCGGTCAACTTGGTCACTGAGTCATAGTCAAGGGTCGGGTCATGGTCGCTGTCAAAGAGAGAGAGAAAAGAAACACTCAGCATGCACTCTAACCTAGATCAGAATGGTTACCAATTTATCTAATCAGGAAACCTCCCACTGTAACCTCAAATTCTCCTCCAAACCTGAAAGAAGAATTAGTCAGGATCACCCGAGGAGTAAACCAACTCATCAGTGGGAATCGGGATCCAACTATCATCGCATGATAACGTGATGGAATCCACTCACGTTATCACACTCCAGAAGGTATGCACATATCTGGCAAGTTTCAGTTTCTTTAGAAACTCCCGATGTATGTTTTTACCCCTAGGACCCAAGTGACCTTGACAATGCCAACATATCAAAGAGTCCTAGTCAAGTTCAACCCGTCATTATCTTGATTGCGTTAAACCCACCCGTACGAGTCCTTGACAATGCCAACATAACCGTACGACTGTCCTAACCAATCCACTTATCCATGCGACAGAAAAGCATTACAGAGCTACCGAACACTACGCCTCGACAGTGCACAACATACGTAGCACGATACTAAGCAATACTAATCTGAAATGACGGAGGGCTACGACAGGTTTTTAGCGAAAAGCCTTTAACGTAATGAACTTGATATCGTTGAAGGAACCGGATAACTTTTTATAAAAATATAGTGGCGAAAACCTTTGCTAAAGAGGTCACTCCCGGTGAAGGGATCTTGGCTCTTTCCCCGTAGAATGAGGTGCAGGATATTCCAAACTGAATACCATGATGCAAAGAAAAAATAATCGACTATAGTGAGGTTATTACCCTGACCCAAACTTCTGTCCAAGGGGTCACTCCCAGTGAAGGGATCTCGGCTCTTGCCTCGTCGACTGAGGTGCTGGATATTCATAACCGAATACCACTGTGCAAAACAAAAGAGAACGTCTTTGCAATAACAGCTTTTTGAAAATTGTTCCTACAACGTCAGAATAGGTTTGTTTAGCTTCCATTGATCCGAATCAATGCAGTCCCATCAATTGATCACACCAATAAAGAACGAAAATAATGATGTACGTATATGCCATCCGCATTCGCCACTGGGTCCCGTCATCACCCGTTAGGTTACTTAACTAATGTCAGAGCGGGGACAGGACTAGCGCGGGTGTAAAACATATACAACATCTACTAGTATATATATCAATATATAATATTCGCTCAAGGCATGATAAAATGCAACATCACAGAAATGTAATAAGCATCACAGAACAATACAGATAATCTGGGATCCCCAGGTTTCATAGAGCCGCTACCGAAACCCGACGTTCCCCTGGTCGTGTGGATAGCCTGTACAATGAAATCCAAGACCCCTACGGGCGTGGCAAGTTACCCGCCAAAACCTGAAGAGAGGCAGTCCCCTTCAACAAAGTGAATGGACCACCCAGCACTTCATGGAATCCGGTAACTTGGGCACCCCTCCTGGGTTAACCTATACCCCCAACGAGTGTGGCGAATAGCCCGCCAATTCTAGAGTGAAGCCCTCTCCGTCTCAAAGCCATGAGATGCGGGCCCGTTGCCCTCTAGAAATCGGCTATCCGTGCACCCCACCTTAGGGTAATCCTAGTACAGAAAGTAAAATATATACAACGGATACATCGACCTCAGCCCGGTCGTGCCCCAAAAGAATAATATACAGACAGGCAGTGACGGCAGTCCACATGTCGGACGCTCGCCCTGCAATATCAAATATACAAATACAACCAAACTGTACTATCATTGCGACCAGGCAATCCACCACGACAAATCCGCAACATCACAGCACAACACAGAACATCGACGTGAATGTCACGTTCGCAAATCCGTCTAAAAGAACTATAGCAATTAGACAGGATTTACCGATCAAATGACATTCGCGGTCGCAGATATAATGTAAATACTGTGAACTAACATGTTTAAAATTTTCGATCAACAAAATTTCCTGAAGTGGGCCCCAAGCACAATACCCAGTACTCAAATAAATCTGGGCCCAAAATAAAATTACCAGAAACCCCTTTTCCAAGTGAGAGACCTACTAAAGAAATTTGGTGCACTGTGGCTACAGTACGGCCGCGGAGCCGCGGCCAAAATGTGGGTACGGCCGCTGATCCGCCGCGCTACAGTAAAAACAGTTTTCCAAATTTTCTTAGATTTCTTAAAAAACCCTGCCTGATTTTCTGCAATACACCAAATAATTTTTTGACAACAGAAAAATTTCGACAGAAACTGATGACTTCGAAACGCGGTTTTTGAAAATTTCGTCCGATCGAAGTTCTAAACACGTTAGAGCAAGCTAGTAAAGGTTAATGGCGTGGCTCAGATACCATGTAAGATTACGGTAGCGCCCCGGCCGTCTTTCCGAGGCCAAAATGCGGAAACGAAAATTTTTCTAAAATTGAAAACCGGCGCTATCATATGCTTAAAACCCAGATCGAACCATTAACCTATTAACTAGCAACTAGAGAAGGGATAAAAAGCTATCCCGATCGATCCGTGTCCTTCGGTCTTTGGCCACCATTCCAATCTCCCCGCGGCATCTCCGGTCTCGATCCCCTCGTCGGAAAGGGCACCACATCATCGATTCCTTTTACGGGCTTCCGCTTCATCCGAAGCAACTCGGGCACGAAGTGTGCAAGCCGACGTGTCCAAGGTGTTGTAGAGAATGTTTGTGATCACTTTGTCTCTTGCATCCATTGCTTGGATGGAGGTTGAAAGTGTTGCTATTGATGGAAGCTTTGAGCTAGAGGAAGAAGAAGAAGAAGGAGGCTCCTTTTTTTCTGTTTTGTCTTATGATGAAATGAGTGTGAGAGTTGAAACAATAATATGAGAGCTCACTCTTGGCTGCCCCTCTCTCTCCTCTCATCAAATCAACTCATTAATCAATCACATAATGTGATATTTGCACAAGAAATGATACCATAACTCACCCATGAAGTACATGTATCATTTAATGCAGAAAATGATGGTTTCTAGATCATAATTTCCATTTGCAAACATTAATCCAAATATTTGCAACAATAAAAAGATACGGCAACATCTAATGTAAACTTGTGACGGATCACAAGAATACCCCTCACCTGTATATACATACCTGCATCCGCATTCCGACTGAATGCGAATGCGTTGAGACTAAAGTAATCCAACAAATCTAATACTAGGATCCGGCTTAAACCAAAGCCCACTAGTATGATTCGCCCGATCATGATCCGTGAACTACCGCACGTATATGTTCAGACCCTGCCATATATCATACGGCCTCTACAACGTTTCGTCCGAAACTTGAGAAACTGTCTGCGGGGGACTTTAAAGACTCGTCAATACATTGGCTGTGGATTTAACCACTAGCACGTCAGAGGTATTAGCCATACGTAACGGGCTACCAAGTATTGACCAAAAGGGAGGTCGATGAGTGAACTCATCCTGACACCCTACTGAGCCTGTCAGTGACAATATCCGCACAGTCCGGTCCGTTCGTCTATGAGCATCGCATGGCGGGCCTAAGGGGTTGGTAAAAGTCAGACCCCCAAAAGCGGTACAAGTCGTGTCGGAGTGTAGCCCAGAACACCCTGAGATACTACTGGAATACCTACCAGTAAATCTCCTGCCTCGGCCGAGGGCTTTGTGTAATGGCTCTCCTAGACACAGCGCGACCTCACCCCCAATACTGGGAGAGACGAATCCCTTGCCGATCCGCTCACTTGCCTCCATATGGCTCGGGACTATACCTAACTGAAACCTGTTTGCACGACTCTTTTGAGCCGTGGTAGGGTAGTAATCAAAGCACAGTGGGAACTCACACGAGACAAATGACGATCTCAGGTCGATGAACTAACCTGTACACATGTCACCAGGGAACTGCTATCTGACGTCAGGTATAATACCAACTAGCATGTTCCCAGCGAGTCCTGTCCGGTGTACTCATAACCCGATGAGCACCTATATACATCTTAGGTGATCCAACTGACACCAATGGCTTATGAGACCGGCCACCACCCCTCGTCGGGGTCTCGACTGTATACACTAGTCTACTAATGGAGTATCGATGCCCAATCTCGTAACTCCCACGACTAGGGACCTTTTAAGGATGTGCTTATAGACCCCAGCTCCCACGTATATGATCGCCATCATACTGCTGGTCGTCAAGCGAGAATCTTATGGGCTCTATCAACGTGCAATAGTGACCTGTAATGTCATATAAAGCAGTGCACGATGATAAAGACAAACCATGGTAGCATACTATTCTCCATCAACGTGTAATAGTGAACCACAATGTCACCTAAAGCATGTACACGATGATAGAGACAAACCAGATAGTATACAATCATCCTGAGTAAGATTGTCCTACCGGCATAGGTCATCCCTCAATCATTGCAATCACGTGCCTGCGATCCAATAATTGACTCTGAGGGCACTATATCCAACACATGTGATATATTTATCGCTGTTCATGCATACTTGCGATTACAGTATGATGTTATTTACTATTCACGAGTTGGCAACTCACCCCCGTTGTGCCGCAGTGTTTTGCAGGACTTACCCTTAGAGTATTCGCGGCAGGACTTCTTATCATCTCCACTTTTGCGGATACCGCTACCGTTGGCTGTGAGGCCTTCGCTACTAGGTGGCTTCGCGGTTATCCGTTTTGTACATTGTATATCTTTTTGTTGGATCTAGTATTCTCCATCTACAACTTCTTGTATTTGACTTAGAGACGAGTTGTGAGGATTCGGGTTGTATTATTATTTTGGTGACTTTGGGTGCCGTGCTCGTGGTTGCCGGTCTTGTTGTAAAGTTTCACTTCTTTACGCAGTTTTCCTTTATATTTCTTTGCTTCGGCGTCATATATATGCTTGCGGTGGTTGTCTCCGCCGTTGGGCGTGATTTGCTCCCATTTGGGATGCTTTATTTTCATTCTATATTGTACCCATTTTCGGGGCTAGTTTTTATAAAGGAGGTGCTGCCGAAATTTTCAAGAAAGAAAACTAAAGTAAAAGATTTTACTTGAGATTTTCCGAATGATTTAAACTATGTTTTTCTCCACTTATCCAGTTTTGGGTGGTTTAGATTTCTGGGTTTCGGCTTACTTAAGTTGCGTACGCCTGTTGACGTTACGTACTTTAAGTGCCGGTTATGGGCCTAAATTTTGGGTCGTGACAGTATAAAACACACACAAGAGGAAGAGTTCAGAAATGAACGAATTCTTCTTGTGGCATTGTAGACTAGGTCATATCAATACGACATGACTTGCTAAGTTACATAAGGATAGATATTTGAATACGTTCGAATTTTCATCTTATGACACTTGCCAGTCATGTCTCAAAGGGAAGATGACCAAAACTCCGTTTAGTGGACACGGAGAAAGAGTTACGGAACTCTTGGGACTGATACATAGTGATGTATGTGGTCCCATGTCTACACATGCCAGGAATGATTCCTCGTACTTCATTACATTCACTGTCGATCTCTCAAGATTCGGTCATGTATTCCTGTTGAAAGACAAGTCTGAAGTTTTTGAGAAATTCAAAGAATATAAGCATGAAGTGGAGAACCAGACGAGCAAAAGTATCAAAATCCTTCGATCTGATCGGGGAGGAGAATACTTGAGCATGGATTTCTGTGACTATCTAAAAGAGAATGGGATTCTCTCGCAGCTTACTTCTCCGTATGCACCGCAGCACAACGGTGTATCGGAGTGGAGGAATCGCACCTTATTAGATATGGCGCGCTCTATGATGGGCACCGCTGAGTTATCTATTTCCTTTTGGGGTTATGCGCTTGAGACAGCTGCATACCTATTGAATAGAGTTCCAACCAAATCAGTGCCTACCAATCCATATGAGATATGGAATGGGAAGGGACCATCTCTTAACGAGTTAAGATATGGGGTTTTCCGGCCTATGTTAAAAAGCAAAATCCGGACAAGCTCAAGGCAAGATCAGTTCTTTGCAAGTTTGTGGGATATCCAAGCAATTCGTATGGATATCATTTCTATCTCAGTGAGGAACAAAAAGTGTTTGTTGCTCAACATGCCACCTCTTTAGAAAAGGAATTTCTTGCAAAAGAGATTAGTGGAAAAGAGGTAGAGCTGGAAGAAGTTCCAACCGCACAAACTATAGAAGAAGATTTGGTAGAACCGGAGGATTCGATAGTTCCCAACGAACCTCAGCCTCTCCACCGATCTAGTAGGGTTCCTCATCCACCAGAGAGATACTATGGTTTTCTCATTGATGGTGGGAGCGAGGATTGCATCATGGAAGATGATGACCTAACTAGCTTCGAGCAGGCCATCACGAGTGGCGACTCTGTAAAATGGCTGGATGCAATGCGATCTGAGATGGAATCCATGTACACCAACAAAGTATGGACTTTGGAAGTCGCTCCCGAAGGGGTAAAACCTATTGGGAGCAAATGGATCTTTAAGAAGAAACTTAGTGTAGATGGAAAAGTTGAGACTTTCAAAGATAGACTTGTTGCAAAAGGTTTTCGTCAACGACCAGGTGTGGATTATGATGAAACCTTTTCTCCAGTGGCTATACTTAAGTCCATCCAGATCCTACTTGCCATCGCTACATACCATGACTACAAAATCTGGCAAATAGATGTTAAGACCGCCTTTCTAAATGGTGGTTTAGAAGAGAGCGTATACATGACTCAGCCGGAGGGCTTCGTAGACAGTGGGAGCAGCGGAAAGGTGTGCAAGCTGCTTAAATCCATCTTCGGGTTAAAGCAGGCATCGCGGAGTTGGAACATCTGTTTTGATGAGGTAGTCAAAGAGTTTGACTTCATCAAAACCGTGCATGAACCTTGTACATACAAGAAGGTCGCAGAGAGTAAGGTCGTCTTCCTCATATTGTACGTGGATGACATACTCTTGATAGGAAATGATGTTCCTATGCTGCACTCGGTCAAGCTCTTCTTATCACAAAGATTCTCAATGAAAGATCTAGGTGATGCCTCCTACATCATGGAGATTAAGATCTATAGAAATAGATCTAAACGGATATTGGGATTGTCCTAATCCAGGTACATTGACACCGTACTAAAGAGGTTTAGTTTGGAAGATTCCAAGCGTGGGAATATACACACGATCTCAAGACTCACTCTCTCCAAAGAGATGTCTCCCAAGACTGATTTGGAAAGAGCTCGCATGCAAGGGATACCCTATACTTCGGCAGTGGCCTCTATCATGTACGCGATGTCATGTACCAGACCCGATATAGCGTACTCACTAAGTGTAGTAAGTAGGTATCAAGCAGATCCAGGAGAGAATCACTGGACAGCTGTGAAGAACATTCTCAAGTACTTGAGAAGGACTAAAGAGATTTTCTTGATGTACGGTAACGGTGAACTCCAAGTGGAGTCCTTTACCGACTCGAGCTTCCAGAGTGATAAGGACGACAGTAAGTCGGCCTCGGGTTTCTTATTTACCCTCAACGGAGGGGCGGTGTGTTGGAAGAGTTTCAAGCAAGACACCGCTGCAGACTCGATGATGGAAGCTGAATACATCGCTGCCAACGATGCTGCCAAAGAAGCTGTCTGGATGAAGAAGTTCATTGCTGAGCATGGTGTGGTTCCATCCATTGAGCATCCAATACCTGTGTATTGTGATAACAATGGAGTGGTGGCTTTGGCCAAGGAACCCAGGTCCCATCAGAGATCCAAACATATTCTGAGGCGGTATCACCTGATCCGGGAGATAGTTGATCGCCGGGACATCGAGGTCAGGAGAGTTGACATGAAGGACAACGTAGCGGATCCATTCACAAAGGCCCTCCCCCAGACACACAATTTGAGAGACTTTTTGGGATGTTGGGTATGAGATACTACAACACATGGCCTTAGTGCAAGTGGGAGATTGTTAGTTATATGTATGCCCTAGAGGCCATTATTGTACATATGATGTATATTATAGTGCATGCTTGGACATATATAGAGAGGACTTTCTTGCTCGACATAAAAGTATGCTATCTGGTTTTTCTTTGTTTTAACATGTAGACTTGTATTGTAATACTGTCTTGCTCTCACATGTTGATAAAGCCCTTAGGATATGTACTTGACTACCAGGACTATGATGGAGATCATACTAGTGGGGCCAGGGTAGTTCACAAGTACATCCTTTAATTGTTCCTAGTCGAGGGAATATCGAGACAGGGCTTCGATATTCCAGAGTAGACTAGCGTATACGCTTCTTGACCCATATGATAGGCGATGGATGATCCCACATCCATTGGTGTTTGACATCAAAGATGGTATACGGGTGCTCAGTGGAGACTAGGTACACTGAACAGGACTCGCCGAGGACTCCTATATGGTAATGTACCTATCGTCAGATAGCAGTCCTCTAGTGACACTGGTACAGGTTAGTCTGTAGACCTGAGATCAGCATAGAGTCTTGTGCGGCTCCCACTGTGCTTTGATTTCCTCCCTACCACGCTCAAAGGAGACATGCAAACAGGTGGATTTTGGGTACAGTCCCGAGTCGCATGGAGGCAATGAGTGATAGGAGGGGTTTCGTCTCTTCCGGTATTGGGGGTTGATGTTGCGCTATGCTCGAATGGCTATAACTGGAATTCCGTGGCCAGGGCTGCTGCCGAGATTTACTGATAAGTGTTATCAGTAGTTTCTCGAACCGTTATAGGCCAGACATCGGCATGACTTATCACGTTACTGGGGTCTGACGATTTCCACCACTAGACATGATATGCAACATATCAGATGAAGAGACCAGATTGTACGGTAGTGTTACTGATAGGCTTCATGGAAACTATGGATAAGCTTGCTTGTTGATCTTCATATCGCTCAATACCCGGGTAGCCGTTACGTCCAACTAGTACCGCTGACGGCATGTAGGTGACTGATGCGATCATCACCTGCCGCTGGCGTATTGACGAGTCTTTAGAGTCCCACACAAAAGTTCCCTGGTTCAAGCGAAACGAAGTAGGACAGATATGTGATATGTGTGTGGGCCTGATTAAATACGAGTATGTGATACCATATTGTAATCTGCCAGTCATCTGTTATCAGTTCGGTTATATGTGATATGACCAGTTTGTCGAATCAAATGTTGATTCAATAATGTGATATAAAGATAAATGATATTAGTCGGACATATATCATATAACCGGATTATTAGATCAAATGTTGATTTAATAATATGATATAAATTATATGTGATGTAATTATATCTTAACTAATATCATTAGCTCACTAATTATTCTTCATTATATATATATATTAATATATATATATATATATATATTAATATATATGATATATATATATGGAGGAAAATGAAACATGGTTGCAAGCATGGGATTTTCTTTAGTTTATTCTTCTTGACTCACTATTCAAGCATGGTTATAATTTTATATTGCATAATTCCATACTTGAATGAGTGAGAGGTCAAGAGTTGCCATTCATTCTATCTCATTCTCAACACTTTGCCAAATACTTGAGTTGCTCCCATGGTTTCTCTCTAGCTTCTCCATCCTCCTCTTGTCATGTCTCAAGCTTCAACCCTCATATATGATGTGAATCATAAAGCTTGAACATAAACTAGTGAGCTCTTAACATCCCCTACTTCATCATCCTACACTTGACTAGCGATCAAGTGTAGCGTGTTTCATACGCTAAAGAGTTTAGTGTAAAGATAGCTTGAGTTGGAGGGATTTCAAGCGGATCATCTTCGGCACGAACTTCATCGGAAGAAGCTCGTTCAAAGTCTCAAGAGAAGTCTAGTGGAGTCGCGGGACTACTACACGGAGCAAGTGAAGAGAAGAACCATCTACAAAGCTTGTATTCTTGTTCTCTTAATGTAAAAGTAGTTTACATTTGCTTTTGTCTAAATCTCAAGTTAAAGATTCTAAGTTTAGGGTTCGTTAGCATGGCAATTTTTTAAAAATGGCATGGGTGATGCCCCCCGAAACCTTGCTGTCGTGCTATGGAACGTTACAATGCTTGCCCCATGCTAATGATGCATGCCACCCTCTCTCTCTCTCTCTCTCTCTCAAGTCAACCTAGTTTTCAAAACCCTTTTTATTTTAAAACCACTAATTAAATTAGATAATACAGAAAACTTAATTAAATTGGGGTTAAGGTGCCATGGCTACTTAAGCATGGTTAACCCCCCAATTAACCCTAGATTAACATGCACATGTGTGTGCAAGCCCGAAATAAATATTAATAAAATATTCATTAATTTTTATAAAATATTTGAAAATTATTTTGGTAAACATTTTACTAAAAACCCGCATTATCGTTTAATTAACACTAATCGCATTCTAAGGTGTTACAGGATACCCGGGCCGATTTGAGGATATTTGGGATTTGGATTATCTTGATGGACTTTGGTCCTGTCACGATGAGGATTCCGTGAGGATGACATGTTTTATCCCATATTTCGCATTTATTTATATGCATTGCTTCATGTATTAGTAGTACCTGATAGAGTACCTTTCATGACTGTTGCATATACATATTGTCATATTATTGCTTCATATGTTAGTTGTACCTGATAGAGTATCTTTCATGACTGTTGTATATACATATTGTCATATTAGTGCTTCATGTATTAGTTGTACCTGATAGAGTACCTTTCATGACTGTTACATACATATAACCATTTATTGCTATTAGCTTGCATGTGATAGATTCGCGCAGTACGTGCATACTTGCGATTACCTGCATATGTTATTTACTATTCACGAGTTGGCAACTCACCTCCGTTGTGCCACAGTGTTTTGCAAGTAGTCCCTCAGGGCAGTCATTGGCAGGGCTTTTCATTTATCGTATCATCATTTGCTGCGGATACCGCTACGGCTGACTGTGTGCAGTTTTGCTATAGGTGGGTTTTGCGGTTATCTGATGTTGCTCATTGTATATCTTTGTACCATGTACTCTCCATCTACCACTTTCATGTATTGACTTATAGACGTGATGTGAGGACGATATTGTATATTATTTGGTGACATGAAGGTCCTGTTCCCCTCCGAAAGACGGCGCACAAGACTGCGATGTCCTGACGCTGAGATTCGGGGCAGATGCTATTTGGTTTTATCCGTCCACCTCTCCGAAGATGCCAAGTTGATTTATGGCACCGTGTATCTGAGATTTAGACGGATGCGGCCGATGTTACAGACTTCGACAGATTCCCCCTCGCTTGAGAGGTTTTTGATTGTGGGGACGCTCTTCCCTGCAGGCGCAAGCCCCTGCAGTTAATTACGCTATCGCATCGCGGTAACAACTTTCTCCTTCTCCAGAATTTCACTTCGTGTCGTGTGTGTTTGTTTTGTTTGTGGTTGCCCGTGGATTGTATACGGAGACTAAGTAATGTCGTCGCCCGTAGGACGTGGATTAGTCTAAATCCCTATTTACTTAGATTTGGGTTTAGTGTTTTTAGTTTAAGGATGCATTAGTCGCGTTGCGGCTAAGATCAACTTAAACGTTCGTTAAGGATACGATAGTCCTGTTTGAGACTAATATCAACTTAACGTAGTGATCCATTTAATATATGGCAGTCGGGACTCATCACCTTTCTGACGTCGTTGAAGGATTACAACGATAGGTGTCAGAGAAGATCAGAGATGTACCCTTGAACCAAACTTGATTTGGAGTTTTATAGTCCATTTGAATGTTTAAGGTTACGTTAGCCGTGTTTGGGGCTAAGATCAACTTAAACGGAATCGTTTAGATCCGACAAAAGAGCATTTGGAGGCTATATTGTTCCAGTTTAGGGACGTAGTGGTCCGTGTTCCAGTTTAGGGACATGGGGGTCCATTACCAGTTTGGGAACGTGGTGGTCCGTATTCCAGTTTAGGGACGTAGTGGTCCGTCAGTAGTTTAAGGACATTTCGGTCCATCGCCGGTTTAGGGACGTGGTGGTCCAATATTAGTTTAAGGACGTCTCGGTCCAATATTAGTTTAAGGACGTTTCGGTCCATGAGTTTAAGTACCCCGCAGTCCATATTCATATGTGGTCGTCGGGACCCGTCGCCTCTTTGACGTCGTTGAAGGATTACAACGAGAGGTGTCAGAGGAGCTCGGAGATGTACCCTCGAACCGGTCGTAAATTGATTTAGGGAGCAGCCGTGCTTAGTCAATTTAATTTAAGGACTTACGACCAAAATTGGGCTAAGTCCAATTAAAAATGTCCACATTTTGTTTGCATTTGGGCTTGCATTTCTTTTTTTATTTTATTTGGGCTCTGCCCAGAAAGGATGCAGAGCATCAATTTGTTTTGGGCTCTGCCCATTTATAAATGATGCAAAGCATCTACTTTGTTTGGGCTCTGCCCTTGGCCCTTCAGGAAACGCATTGCATTTTCAGGCGCTTTGCGCCAATCAGAGAGCGCAAGCGCTTGCAACGACGACACGTGTCATGCAAGCGCAGTGCGCTGCGCTTGCGCTGCTGACATGTGGCGCACCTTAGTGAGTTGCGCCAATCACAGAGAGCAAAGCTCTATCTCAAAGCTCATAGCGCAAGTGATTCAGATGCTGACACGTGGCGCTTTCCCAAGATCGCGACAGCGCAGTTTGGAAGTGCAAAGCACTAAGAATCTTTTAGATTCAAGAACAGAAGTGCAAAGCACTATTTATTATGCGAAGATCATTGATCTGGTTTTTAGATCAATGATTTATTAAAAGAGATTTCTTCTCTCTCGTGAAGGATTTTACCTTTTTCTTTGAAATTTTCTCAGAGTTCTCTCTCTGTTTGAAGCTCTTGACTTTTTTCAAAAAAAAAATGTTCCTCCATTTGAATTGAGGCTTGGGGTCCTTTTTATAGTGCCCATAAATTAGTTAAAGAGATCTTTCTCTGAGCGATTTGGGGAACTTTCCCCACCGTTGGATTTTTGATCCAAGGGCTTCTGTTTTACAGAAGAAAATCTTCTTGTTTTAACAAGAACAGAAAAGATTTCTTTAAATCTCCATTCTGTTTTGCATATCTCTCCAGCGCTTGACACGTGTCGTGCAGCGCACAGCACAGCGCGACTGCGCAAGCGCATCTGCGCTGATACGTGTCGCGCAGCGCACAGCGCAGCGCGACTGCGCCAGCGCAACTGCGCTGACACGTGTCGCGCAGCGCACAGCGCAACGCACCTGCTCCAGCGTATCTGCGCTGACACGTGTCGCGCAGCGCAGTGCTTGCACAACTGAAGCGTTGCTTCCTTTAATTTTACTTGAAATAGAGCTTTGCTCTGATTGAGCGCGCCTTTTTGGACGCCACGCTAATGCATCTGCGCCAGATACGTGGCGCGTTGCGCGCAGCGCAAAGGATCTGAAGCGTTGCTTTATTTATTGAAGTTTAAATTTTGGGCAAATCGAAAGCGTCGCTTCACCGGAGATATCTTTTCATCTCCTTGTTTCAAGTCAAACTTGTATTTCCAAAATTCTGATTTCCCGGGCCTTTGAAATGATTTCATTGTGCACAGAATCTACTGTGCTTGGGTCTATATATATGACTCGAGGCTGAGCCTTTTCTTCTCTCATTTTCAGAGAACTTCTTCGATCATGGCTTGCAACCGCCTTCATGCCTGCCGACAACCATGGGAGGTGCCGATTCGGGACATCGTTCCCCGTTTTGCTGCATGCCTGGTGGACCCTTCTCTCTCGGACGAGCAATGCGATGCCGCAATGCATGAGCTTTTGACTCGTGTGGGGTCTCCTCTCCCTCCGAATTCCATTTGGCTTCGGATGATCCTTGCCTCGGTGCTCGCCGACATTCCCCCTCCTCCAGCAGAGATGTCCTCGGCGATGCTGGATGCCGCCGAGGATAAGATTGAGTGCTTTCTCGAAGCGCACTTGATCACCAAAGCCCTGAGGGACTTCTCCTTCCACTTGCTGAGCCAGATACGGGCTCGTCGGGTTGTCATCGCCACTTTTTCCCAGGAGTGCGGCATCGACCGTTGGATGGCTACCCCTCGGGAGGATCGGCGCTTCGACGTGATGGAGAAGACGGAGAGGGAGCTGAATAATCTTCTTTTTCTTTTTGTGAACCCTTGTCTCTCTGATCCAGTATTCGGTGATCTTATTTAAATGTAATAACAATAATAATGAATAAGTATTTTTCTTTTTAATCAAGTACTTCATTGTCTGTTAAGGGTTCTTTTATTTTAGTTCTCTGTTGTGCTTGTGCATCGTATGATTTTAATTTGTTATTATTAAGTGCATGTAATTTTACAAGGATAAATTGCCTTTGGCACTTAGCCCCCCTTTTTTTATGAAACGGTGCATCTGCGCTAGCGCATCTATGCTGATACGTGTCGCGCAGCGCAACTGCGCTAGCGCATCTGCGCTGACACGTGTCGCGCAGCGCGGCGCGGTGCTTCCATTAACAGAGCTTTGCTCTAATTGGGCGCGCCTTCTTGGACGCTGCGCTAATGCATCTGCGCCAGACAGGTGGCGCGTCGCGCGCAGTGCAAAGGATCCGAAGCGTTGCTTCATTTATTAAAGTTTAAACTTTCAAAGCAGAGCTTTGTTTCTGATTGGGGGAAGATGAAGCGTTGCTTCATCTCCCGCCTCGGAATTTGAACAGAGCTTTGCTCTGATTGGGGTAAACAAATTCCCCTCCACCGTTGCGCTTACGTGGCCTCCGAACGCAAGCGCAACGGTGGTAGAATCTCAACCGTCGCGGCAGCTTTTGGAAGTTGAAGAGGCACTTGATGCCTATAAATAGGACCTTTGGTCCCCAACAGATGCTTATCATCTTTCAGATTTTTACTTTCAGAACTCAGAGCCTCGCTCTCTTGTTTAAACACTTTTAAAAGTTTAAACTTTAGAAAATTTTAGGTAAAAATATTAATTTTGATTAAATTAAATCAACTTTAAGAGCCTTGCTCTTGATAGATCCCTGATCTAAAGAAGACCCATTTAGGGTTTCACTTAGCAGAGCTTTGCTCTAAAGGGGTCTAAAGAGAACTAAAGGGAACCCTATTAGGGTTCCATTAATAGAGCTCTGCTCTCCAAAAGGATTCCCTTGGATTTTCTTAATTAATGGAGCTTTGCTCCTTCCAAATCATATAGAAGAACTCTTAAGAGTTCTTCATGGCATTTGATACTATCACTATTATTATATCATTTTTTCTCAGAGCAAAGCTCTCAATGTTCTTAGGGAATTTTCCTTAAATTCTCCTCATAACTGGTTTTTTGACAGGTGTCACTCCTGTCTATAGAGCATTGCTCTCGAGGAGTTTTAACTCCCTATACCTTTTCCTCATTGCTGATCTTCCAATGTTGCTTCCTTCAGACATTATGGCGGTGCATCTATACAGTCTGCACGAGTTCATTACCTACGAGGATATTCGTGCACAGGGCCGTCAACAAAACCAAGAGTTTATAGATGCCCAATGTGCAGAGGTCATGGGTCGTCTGAACGCAAGCGGTGGTTGGCTGCTACCTCGTCGTTCGGCTCTTTTGAAAGTCGTGCTGGGAGCAATATGGAGAGCACTTCCGAGTCTTCACGAGGCCCTACTGCTCAAGGCGCTGGATGATGCCGAAGACAAGGTGCATTCAGTGTACCTGACGGGGCTGATCTCAAAGAAACGGCGGGACAGCCTCATTGACATCCTACATCAAATCTTCCAGCAGACGACGATAGTTGCTGCTTATCGAAGGCCGGGAGGGCTTGCCGAGGATCTCGACACAGAGGAGCGCAAGAGGCTGTGCATAAGAATAATTAGAAAGGCCAGAAGAACTCTGGATGGCCTTACTTTTGAATTCCTCAATCCGTGCCCCGGATCTGAGGTTATACCGTTGTAATAATTTGAATAATGTTTCTTATTCATTGCTCTTATGATTGTAAGAATTTTTAGCAATATGAATGGAAACCCTTCTTTTTTATTTTAGCTTGTCTTATTTCTCGTCCTGAGTCTTCTGCCCATGCATAAATGAGTGCATCTCAAACGCTTGATCAAACGTAAATCGGATGCTCCTTCTGTAGCTTTCTTCTTTCTCTTATTATCGGCATGCTATCTTAATAAACATGGTTGACAGATAATAGAGTAGGCATCTTAGTTTCTTCAAGAGATAGCGATGGCTTAGGCTGCAGGTTCAGATCTGCCTCCTAAGACTTTTCAACTCTATGAGCCGTGAGGGCCTCGTAGAGATTTTTCTCGCTACGGATCGAGAGGATCTCGTAGGTGGGTTTTTCTCCTTAGGAATCGTGAGGATTCCTAAGTGTGGTTTTCTCTTATAAGTCGTAAGGATCCTATAAGAGAATTTTTTCCTCTTATGAGTCGAGAGGACCCGTAAGCGGTTGTTTCCCTCCTTGTCGAAACTCGACTTTGGAGAGTGAGACCCGTGAATAATATGCAAGAGACTGTATTAGATCGGCTTGTAGGGCCCCATTGTTCAGGAAGCGAGTTTTTCAGTCCCTGCTGCCTGAGGCTTCATCTTGCAAGTTGAGACGAATCGGGAATTTTCCCGCGGAGACACTGGTTTCTATGTGAGCCGACGCGAATCAGGAGGCTCTCGTCAAGGAGTGTTTGTATCTGTGATTCGAGGAGTTTGCTAGGGATTATTTGTTTCCCAAGCGCCAAGGATTATTTGTTTCCTTGGGGTTTGAAACGAGTCGAGGATTTCCCACAGAGGCACTGGTGACTCTGCGAGTCGACGCTGATCAGGAAGCTCTCGTCAAGGAGTGTTTGTATCCGTGAGTCGAGGGGTTTGCTACGGATTATTTATTTCCCAAGCGCCAAGGATTATTTGTTTCCTTGGGGTTTGAAACGAGTCGAGGATTTCCTACGGAGGCACTGGTGGATCTGCGAGTCGACGCGGATCAGGAGGCTCTCGTCAAGGAGTGTTTGTATCCGTGAGTCGACGAATTTGCTAGGGATTATTTGTTTCCCAAGCGCCAAGGATTATTTGTTTCCTTGGGGTTTGAAACGAGTCAAGGATTTCCCACAGAGGCACTGGTGGCTCTGTGAGTCGACGCGGATCAGGAGGCTCTCGTCAAGGAGTGTTTGTATCCGTGAGTCGAGGAGTTTGCTAGGGATTATTTGTTTCCCAAGCGCCAAGGATTATTTGTTTCCTTGGGTTTTGAAACGAGTCGAGGATTTCCCACGGAGGCACTGGTGGCTCTGCGAGTCGACGCGGATCAGGAGGTTCTCGTCAAGGAGTGTTTGTATCCGTGAGTCGAGGTATCTGCTGAAGACACTGGTTTCTTCAGAGTTGGACTGAACCGTCGAGATTTGGCTTCGTCTTCTGGCGGAGCCTGTTGGGAAAGTATGGTTCCCTCTTTGTTTACGCCCTTGGATTGTATACAGGGATCGATGTGATCTTAACTATAGGGCCAAAGTTTTATCATCATTTTTTTTTGTTTTATCTCCGCGATGCTCTATCCTTTCATCTTTTATATCGCGAAGATCGCGATTGCCCAATCATTTCGGTAATTTTTCGCGGTGCCCAATCTTCGGCTGTTTATTTTATTTTTACTCGCTACTTTTTATTGCGAGTTGCCCAATCATTTCGGCTATTTTTATTTTTACTCGGTGCTTTTTATTGCGAGTTGCCCAATCATTTCGGCTATTTAGCATGCATACATTTTTACTTGCTGCTTTTTATTGCAAGTTGCCCTATCATTTCGGCTATTTCGTATGCATGTGCGGCCTATTGGCTTTTCGCCGTAAACCCGGAATTAGACACCGATTTCGGCATCAGCACCGCTACAACTGGGATATTACCAGAAGCGAATCATCATCTGCCTTTGTCGATGTCGAACAAAGGTGGCTTAGCGACCAGGGTTAGGGTCCTGTCGGCTAAGGCTTTTGACTTCATGAGCCGTAAGGGTTTCACGAAGTTATTTCTCCCTAAAAGTCGTGAGGATCTTGTAGGTGTATTTTCTTCTTAGGACTCGTGAGGATTCCTAAGTGTATGTTCCTCTGTAAGTCGTAAGGATCCTACAAGTGGGTTTTCTCCTTGTAAATCGAGAGGACTTATAAGGGTTGTTCATCATGCGAACATATCCCCAGTCTCGGATGAGACTTGATTAGGGAAATGTTTATTCGCGCCCGTGGATTGTATACAAGGGTCAGTATTGAGTCACTTATAGGGCAATATCGGAAGTTGTGGGGGTTGCTTAAGCACAGGTTTAGGTTTCTGGAACTTAAGACTTTCAACTCTTATGAGCCGTGAGGGTCCCATAAGAGAGTTCTCCTTACGAGTCGTGAGGATCTCGCAAGTGTATTTTCTCCTTAGGAATCGTGGGGATCCCTAAGTGTGTTGCTCCCTTGTGAGTCGTAAGGATCTCACGCGGGTGGTTTCTCCTTATAAGGTCGGGAGGACCCTATAAGTGTCTTTTAACGAGGTTGCGCCCTTTCGGGTTTTCACAAACACTCGCCGGTAGTCCTGCTGTTTTTACTCACGGAGCCCTTTCGGGTTTTCATCCGCGCCCATTTTGCTTATGGACATACCGTTTTTTTTTTGTTTTTTTTTGTTTTCTTTTTCACTTTTTTTTTACGAGGTCGCGCCCTTTCGGGTTTTCATGAACACTCGCCGGTAGCCCTGCTGTTTTTACTCACGGAGCCATTTCGGGTTTTCATCTGTGCCTTTTTTGCTTATGGACATACCGTTTTTTATTTTATTTTATTTTTATATGTTTTTTTATTATCTTGTCAGCCTAAAGATGCTGCGGTAGTAGTTTAAAGACGTTTCGGTCTGCTATTAGTTTAAGGACATTTCGGTCCGTCATGGAGAAGGCCGGCTACTACTTATAAAGCTTGAGCTTAGGAAGATAGCGAGCGGACATAGTCGTCGTCATCTATCATTGACCTAGGCCGTGGATCATTAAGCGTAGTATCTCTTTAGGAAGCGACCGTTTATTGGCCTGAAAGGCCTTTCACCGTGCATGTCCCTGAGTAGATAAGCCCCACCCTGGTAGACCTTATCTATGATGTACGGGCCTTCATAGTTTGGCTCGAATTTTCCTCGCTTGGCGCGATTGGGAATCATAGGCCTTTTGACCACTAGCACGAGTTCGCCTTGGCGAAATGTCCTCGGTCGGGTCAATCTTTCGTATGAGCGCATCATCTTTGCTTTATAAGCTTCCAGATTTTGTTGCGTTATGAGCCGTGTTTCTTCAAGGGCATCAAGCTCTTCAAGCCGAAGGTTAGCATTTTCTTCGTTCGTCAGCTCGTGGTGGACTGCCATTCGTAGACAGGGTAGCTCTATCTCGAGGGGAAGTACTGCTTCTGTACCGAACACCAACGCGTACGGCGTTGTGTTCGTGGCCGTCTTGAACGTAGTTCGATATGCCCAAAAAGCTTCTTGCAGCTTCTCGTGACAGTCTCTCTTATTTTGGGACACCGTCTTTTTCATGATTTTTGTCAAGATCTTGTTGAAGGCTTCAGCCAGACCATTAGCTCGCGGATTATAAACCGAGGAATATCTCCAGTCTATATTATGTTGTTGTGCAAAGCGACTGATCTTGTGGCTTCTGTAAGCTGGCCCGTTATCGGAGATGATCCGTCGCGGAGTTCCAAACCGATATATGACGTGCGTCTTGAAGAAGTGGAGGATATTTTCCGTCTTCACTTCTCTTAACGGTATTGCTTCTGCTCATTTAGAGAAGTAGTCAGTCGTCGCCAGGATGAAAGATGTCCCCTAGACGATGCTGGTTCGATAGGGCCGACTATGTCAGTCCCCCATATTTCGAATGGCCAGCTAGCCACCGTTGGATGTAGTGGATTTGGATGCTGGTGGACGAAGTCCCCATGGTCTTGGCATGAGTAGCATTGCTTCGCATATTTGAGGCAGTCCTGAATCATCGTGGGCCAGTAGTAGCCCATCCATTTTATCTTCAACTTCATCTTTGGGCCCGCTTGGTGAGAACCGCAGAGTCCGTTGTGAACTTCCTGAACGACTCTTTTCGCTTCGTCAGGTCCCAGGCATCTCAACCACAGAGAATCAAACGATCTCTTGTACAGAGTATCGTTGACGAAGGCGAAAGATAGAGCCCGCTTCATGAGCTGATGTCTAGTGGACGCTTCTTCAGGCATTCGGTGGGACCTAAAGTTGTCTATGAAAACTTCTCTCCAATCCTCAGCCTTTTCCAGGTCTTTTACTTGTAGGGTCGTTTGCTCAGTCGCTCCCTTCTCTTCGGATGATTCCGGAGATATTTCTGCCGGGGCAAGCACTTGACAGCTTTGTACCATGATTCAAATGTCATCGAGATTCTCGTCAGCCAGTTCTTTAGCAAGTTTAGCCAATGCGTCTGCTTTGCTGTTTTCCGCGCGCGGTATGTTTTCCAAAGTGTAGGAAAGAATTTGGGTCAACAGTTGTTGCACCTTTTCGTCGTACTTCACCAACTCCGGCTTGCACGTTTGGTAGTCGCCGTTTACTTGACTAACGACCAGTTGAGAATCCCCATATATGAGGAGGCTTTCAATTCCTATGTTAATGGCGATCTCGAGACCTGCTATCAAAGCTTCGTATTCGGCTTCGTTATTCGTCCTCGGCTCTATTAAGGAGAAGGCAAAATGCATTATCCCTCCCTATAGAGTCACGAAGATGAGGCCTACCCCCGATTTGATTATAGGGGTACTTTGTTTGCGTTTTTTCATGGAAGATGCTCCATCGAAATAAAGTTCCCATTGGGTATCACTACCGTCGATCGCGTCAAACGCATTTTCGTCTGGCAAATCGCAATTCAGAAGAGAATCGGCAGGTATCGGGTGCTCAGCGAGGAAGTCGGCGATGGCCTGGCCTTTCACTGCCTTGAGAGGTTGATATGTTATGGAGAACTCCATCAAGAGCAGGGCCCATTTAGCGAGTCGTCTCGTCAACATGGCCTTCGACATAAAGTATTTAAGGGGGTCCACCTTTGAAATGAGAAGGACCTCGTACGCCAACGCATAGTGCCTGAGCTTTGTTATCGCAAATATTAGCGCCAAGCAATGCTTCTCAATGGGAGAGTAATTGCTTTCTGCTCCCAGCAGAACTCGACTTAAGTAATAGATTGCTCTTTCCTTCCCTTGATCGTTCTCTTGCGCCCATAATGCACCTAAGGAACCTTCGAGGGCGGTCGTGTAAAGAATGAGAGGCTTTCCCTTAACTGGAGCAGCCAATACTGGAGGGTTCTGCAGGTACTGCTTGATCTCGTCCAGTGCGCCTTGGCATTTATGATCCCAGACAAATGGGGTTCCCTTCTTTATCAGGTGGCTATAGGGACGGCACTTGCCTGAAAGGTTGGCTATAAATCGCCGTATGTATGCGAGCTTCCCTTGGAGAGATCGCAACTGTTTGAGAGTTCTCGGCGGAGGCATTTCCACGATCGCTTTGATCTTTGACGGATCTATTTCAATACCTCGGTGTCGAACAATGAATTCCAAGAATTTTCCCGAGGAAACTCCGAATGCACACTTGAGCGGGTTCATCTTCAAGTTGTATTGCCGAAGGCGTTGAAATACGGTCTTCAAATGCTCGAGATGTTCCTCGTATGATTTGCTTTTAACCACGAGATCATCGATATAGCATTCGACGATTTCGTGTATAAGGTCATCGAAGATCTTCGTCATGGCCCTCTGATAAGTAGCACCGGCGTTCTTTAAACCGAAGGGCATCACTTTATAACAGAATATACCTAGAGGGGTCCTGAAGGCTGTGTGCTTCTGGTCTTCGGGATGCATTTTTATCTGATTATACCCTGATGAGCCATTTATGAAGAAGAAAACCTCGTGAGTAGACGTATTGTCTATCGTCAGTTCGGTGACTGGCACTGGAAAATCATCCTTCGGGCAAGCTTTATTAAGATCCCGGAAGTCTACGCATATGCGTACTGTCCCATTTTTCTTCATCACCGGGACGATGTTAGCGATCCATTCAGGATATTGAACCTCCTGGATAAAGCCAGAGTCGATCAGCTTCTTGACCTCGGCGTTGATACTCATCTCGAGCTCGAGCCGCATTCTCCTCGGCGCCTGTTTGACTGGCTTGATGTACGGGGATATCGCCAATCTATGGACAGCGATTTCTGGATCTAATCCCGGCATTTCGGAATAGTTCCACGCGAAGCAATCTCTATGCTGTAGAAGCACGTCTTTTAACGCAGCCACCCTTTCTTCAGATAGCAGCTCGCTGATGAATGTCGGTCGTGGATCGTTTGCCGTCCCCAACTCAATCTTCTTGAGTTTATCTGCGGTGGTATGGATTCCAACTTCCAGCTCTTTTGGCGCTGGTGGGAATTCTGAGATTATCTCGTCGCTGCTGTTTTCGAAGCACCAAGGGAGCTCATCTATGTCCTCGGGCTCTTCTTTTAATATTGTAATCATGTGACAGGTGCGAATTCGCTTCCAATCCCAATGTGGAACCGGTTCTTCTTTCGTGGCCTTGGGCTCGTGCTTCTGTGGCGGCGCTACCCTCCAGTTGTTAGACAGAGTGAATTTGCCAAGCTGATACTGATCTTCGACCCAATTCTTGAAGGTCAAGCAATCTTCAAGAGGATGCCCTATTACTCGATGGTAAGAGCAATAGTCCGGGTGTGAGACTTCGCCCGCTCGTTCGGGGTGTTTAGACTCCGGTAATGTAAGCATTTGATGTTTTAGAGCAAGATCATGTCTCTTCTTCGTATTGTACAGCGGAAACGAGTATGCTCGACCCATTTTCTTCATAAGGGATAGATCGATAACGCTCGACTCCCATTTGCGTGGCTTCTTAGCCCTGCTTTGTTGCTGTTGAGCGCTTTTTTGGCCTTTCTACTTATTTCTGCTTTTGCGTTGTGCCCTCTTTATAACAGGTTGAAAAGGAGCGGCATTTTCATCTTTCACGGCCTGTTGAAGGAGGCGTTGCGTTCTGGCTTTCTCGTAGATGGCCATTTCGCGGTTATGGTCATCACGGACTTTTTGACCTGCTTCCCTTATAAGCTTGTCCATTTGTTCTTCGAATGACGGACTGGGCTCTTTTGCATTTGGAACTTTCACTGTCTCGGGGTTAACGTCCTCCCATTGAGCATCCGCTTCTTCATCGAAGTCATAAACGACGTAGCAGCCGGGTAGTAACTCTCGTTTCTTTGACCGGATGTATCCAAGCCCTTTTGTTTCCATTCTCCCGTTAGGCAGTTTGCGTTGAGTCCCGGGGACGTTCGAGACCCTGTCATAGAATTTGGCCTTTCTAACGGTCTGTTTGAAGGGTATCCCCTGGCGTTTCAGCTGCTTTTTCAAACCTTCCGTATAATATCTGGGAAGACGGATAGGCTGAAGCCTGTCGAACGTAGAATCCACGCCATGCCAGATTTCTTTTTTTACCTTGGTTTCTTCAGAGCGGTAAAACAGAATTGCTTTCTCGCTCTCTCACCTGGGAGGGATATAGAATGTCCGCAACCCTTCTACACTGTAGATATTAAGTGCATCCAGTTCTTTATGGTGTTTAAGCGGCACCATGGCGACTTGTAGACTTTGCTTTTCGTCAGCGGACGTTTATATTGAAGGTCGAGCAGAGAATACAGCATGGACTTCATCTTCCGAGTCGCTGCCAAAGATCAATGTAGGAGCCAATGGTCCCGGGTTGTTGTGTTGGGGCGGACCCGAATAAACTATCTCCTCTTCCTCCTCAGTATCACTGCCGAAGACAGGGATGGTAGCGTTAGTTTTATTCTCCGGCTTGTGACACTTCTCTGTGTCTTCGAAATCCGGTAAGAAGTATTTGGCGTCTTCATATTTGCGGACCTCGTTCACAGAGAACGGGTTCAGTTCTCCCGTCACGGTATACTCGAAACCATCCTTAAAATACTTCATACACTGATGTTGTGTAG
The DNA here is from genome assembly GCA_030015575.1 of Agapanthus africanus. Lineage (NCBI taxonomy): Eukaryota > Viridiplantae > Streptophyta > Magnoliopsida > Asparagales > Amaryllidaceae > Agapanthus > Agapanthus africanus. The sequence continues at coordinate 221,020,568 of CM057349.1, forward strand.
AAGGGATGATGTTGTACTCGTGCAACCATGGTCGGCCGAGCAAAGCATTGTAGCATGTCTTGGCATCTATGACGTGGAACTTAATGTCCGTGACGAGTAACCCAAAGCGTAGCGTCAGTATCACAGATCCAAGAGTTCTTGATGACTGGGAGTCGAACCCGGAGATGGTGATCTTGTCACGAGCAAGGTGCTGGACGCTCATGCAGATTTCTTTCAAGACCCGTACATTGAGTAGGTTAACGGAGGATCCATTGTCGATCAGGATTTTGCCTATCTTTATATCGTGACAGTATCCTGAGACATAGAGGGGGCGATTGTGTTCGCACGTCCCAAGGAGAAGGTCCTCATTGCCAAAAGTGACATCGGCCGTGTGCACTTCCTCCAATTAATCCTTCATCTTTTCCTCAGCCAGGCATGCTTGGAATTGTTCCGGATCTTGGAGTGCCTTAATTAACGAATCTCTCGCCTCCTTTCATAGCAAAAGAACGTCAAGAATGCTGAGCGGTGAGGGTAGCTTCCTCAGATGTGCTAAGACGTTGTAATTCACCTTATTCTTCTTTGGCGGGTCTTTGGCAGTTAGCTCTTCCACGACTTGGTCATCTAGGGCGATGTCCTCAGAGACCTTTTCTTTCCCTTTATCTTTTCTGTTCGAGGGTCCGAGGTTCTTTTCGGGCAGCGTGCGATTACGTAGCCGGATATTTTCGCAAACCTTCGGTTCTTCTTCTTTTCTCGAAGCGGACTCTTTAAAGAGAGGGGCAAGTTCTAGCTCTTCATCAGAATCACTCCCGAATGTAGGCACTTGTGATCCACCGGTGTTAACCATGCAACAGTCGCCAGTAGTTCTTTTAAGCCCTTCGGTCGTATTTCTTTGCTCTCGACGAGTTTTACGCTTTTCTCGCTTAAAGCGTTGTCGATGAGCAACATATCCTTGCTACCATCTATCGAAAGCTTTGCACTCTTGTGTAGGGTGCGAAATCTTTTGATGATATAAGCAATAGGAGGGGTGCGTTTCCACTTCACCGGTGATGTTTCCTTCAGAGGATGGTAGCTTCATGCCCATTGATATGGCCTTAGCAAACATTTTCAGCATCTTGAATTGGCTTTTGTCCGCAGTGGGTGTACTTCGCTCCCGCGGGATCATCTCAGCTCTTTCATCGAGTCGTTGGCGTTTGGCCCTTTCGAATATAACCGTCTCGCGTTCTCGATCAGTTTTACTTTTCAACCGAGCTTCATTAAGGAATGCGTCAATTACTTCATCTGATGGCCCCAGAACTTTTGGTTCAGGATCTGCCCCCAGCTTTTCGGTGCAAGGAGTCTCCTCATCGTTCGTGATCGAATGGGAAATCATATGACAGCTCGCCACGCATTCTTCGGATTCATCAGATGAACTTCTTCCCTCGTCTTCTTCTTGAAAGACATGATTGAGGAACTCTTGGAACGTAATGGGAGTCCGTGCCTTTTGGTTGTATTCATCCAGCGCGTCAATTTGCTTTTGTAAGTCCGTGCGCTTGTCGCCAGGCTTCACGGGTTTCTTAGATTTCTTCTTCTTCTTTTTCGAAGATTTTGACAGTTGGCTACAAGTGTTTGAACCACCACCATCGGTCTTTGGAGTTGGACGTGGCTTCAACATCCCTTCAATGACCTGCGGTTCCAACGGGTTCTTCCACTTGATCGCTGGACATGTCTGAAGATCGTTTAGCATCCTCTTTGTCTTGGTTGATAATACAACCTCCCAAGAAGCTTCTTCAACGACGGAGCATGTTGCCCCCGGCGTATTCGTCCCCTTAGAGGTGTGGGGCTGCGGGGGATTCACCTTCCATTTGTCAGATAACGCGAACTTGCCCTGTCGGTACTGGTTTTCAAGCCAATTCTTGAAAACGTAGCAGTCTTCGATCGGATGGCCCAGTACTCGATGATAAGGACAGTAGTTGGGCTCGTTGACGTCACTTGGTTGCAACGGACGTTTTGGATCCGGCAGATTTATGAGTCTGTTGCGTAACGCCAGCTCGAATAACCTCCTCATTTTATCGCGGGGAAAGGAATAAGGACGTCCCATCCTATCCTCAAGGGGTACGTACGGGCGCATATTATTTTGACAAGCAACCGGCTTTGAGTCGCTCGGTTGTTGTTGAGCTTTAGCGACGACGATCGCTTTTCCCTTCCCTTTGTCATTTCGGGAGTCCGGCCTTGGAAGAGGGGGTTTATGGCCCATTTGATCCATTTGCGCTAGTTTGTCAATCAAGGCCTGGAAGGTAGTTGGCTTGAAAAACATCATAAATTGTGAGATGGTTGCTTGCGGATCAAGGGTTCCCACAAACATACCCACCGCGGGAGCTTTTTCAATGCGCTGCTCACACTTCGACCATAAGTTCCGCCATCGTATAGCGTACTGAACCCACGTCTCGCCGGGTTTTACCCTGGCGTTAATCAGTGCCGTCATCGGGGTACGTTCACTGGCGCTTGCAAAACGCTGAGTAAACAGCAGCTCCATCTCCGTGAAGGTTTTAATAGATTCATTCGGGAGCTCAGAGTACCATTCAAACGCCGTATCTGATAAGATTCCAACAAACTGGCGAAGCAACAGCTTGTCATCACCGCCGGTGTTGCCGCAGAGTGCCCTGAACTGGGCAACATGCTGGTGAGGATTGCCCGTCCCCTTGTAGACATGGAACTTGGGAATTGTGTAACCGGGTGGGTACTTGATTTGATCGTACCAACTCGGATATGGCCGTCCCGTTTTTATGACCTGACCGGCCGCTTCGGTCGCATGATGAACCCGTATTTGCTGGGCGATGTACTCATCCAAATGAGCTTTGGAGATTGTATCCTCCTTAGCCATCGACAGAGCTGGTGGAGGATTTGATGTTTCTCCCCTATCGTCTCCAAGGACGATCGGGGACTCTTCAGCCGGAGGATCTTTTTGTATCATCATCTCTATCATGTCTTGGATGAGGAGGCCCATACGCTGTATGTTGGCTGCTTGTTCAGCAGCCTCTTTGTCCTTCTTCTCCAATATCCGACGAAGGAATTCAGCGTCGGTTTCTTCCTCCTGACGTTCGTCCGAGGACGTTTCAGGGCTTTCTTTTGGTCCGGTAAGTGCAGCCATAGCATTCATCATTTCTTGGAGCTTTTGCTGTTGCTCCTGAGCCTTGGTCACTGAATTCGTGTGTGGTCTATGACCTGTTGATATGCGGCTATCCTCCTTTCCCGATGCTACATAAACTGTATGAACTATCATGCCCCCGGACTTAGGGCGTTCAGGCTCACCACCTTTGGCATTTGCCGCGGGCGCGGGGGTTTTCTCCGGCCTTCTTCTTTTGTGGGCTGTTGAAGTTGAAGGGGTCGTTGCAGTGGGCATCTTGGTGATCGTTGTCCTCTGTTGTTTAATAGGACGGTCCTTTTCTTTTTGCACCTTCATCTTCTTTCGTTGACGGGAGTGATCCGTGTCGATCACGGAGTCTTGAACCCTCCTCTAAACTTTATAAATTCTTGAGGACAGCCGTTGAGGGGGCTGTTCTTGCTTTGTTTCTGGGACTCTCTCCGCAGGCAGAGGAGATCTTTTCAGTGTAGCGGTTGGAGAATTCTTCCGTACCCTCCTCAGCAGTTCAAAGTTGTTCCCAGTTGGAACAACAGCGTTGACTTCTACTACTGGAGCCGGTGGAGTTAGCCCTGAGGGGGAGTTGCCCCCTGCCTTCCTCACTCGTCGCCAATGGCGACGTCGAGCATGACGAGCCGTTGGGACTGGCTCGGAGATAGAGACAACTTCTTTTTGCCCCCTGTCTGAATGAGGCGCCGCTGGTGCTAACCTCTCAAAGACTGAGGCTGTCCTTTGAGGGATGATATTTAACCTGTCAAAGACATATCCTCGGGCGATGGCAGGAGCAGGAATCGTCATTCTCGAAAAGACTGATTCTTTGACAGGGGAAGCCGCCTTGACGACTTCTGGAGCAGCAGTTATTGCTTACCTTGGGACAGCCAATTTAGAGTTCTGATTTAGCCTGGTGAAAACAGAGGCTGTCGGTTTGGTAGTGGGCGACCCGTTGATAGGGGTCGTCGCAGCAGTAAACCGGTCGAAGACCGACTTCTTATTCATTTCCGGTGCAGGTATTGGCTCAGAGAAGCTTGTAGGTAGGATCATGGTCCCGAAGAACAGGCCAGTGGTGGCCTGGGTTACCTGGTCTACGGGCAGAGTGAGAAATGAAGCCGCTTGGGGCCTATATGCTACACCTCCCAGTGAGGTGGAGCGTCCGTTGCAGTGGCACTTTGAGCAGTTGGTGCAATTAGAGGCCATTGAATCTTGAGTTCTGCGCCAGGCAAAAGACCAAATCTTAGTAACTTGAAATCCGAAGGCAACCATTAACAAACCGCGACTGGTTCGCGAAGACGACACACGAAGTGTGGAGTGGAAAGAGGAAAAGGTCCAACCGGGCGTGCCAGAATCTGTTCCCCTCCGAAAGACGGCGCACAAGACTGCGATGTCCTGACGCTGAGATTCCGGGCATATGCTATTTGGTTTTATCCGTCCACCTCTCCGCAGATGCCAAGTTGATTTATGGCACCGTGTATCGGAGGTTTAGACGGATGCGGCCGATGTAGCAGACTTCGTCAGATTCCCCCTCGCTTGAGGGGTTTTTGATTGTGGGGACGCTCTTCCCTGCAGGCGCAAGCCCCTGCAGTTAATTACGCTACCGCATCGCGGTAACAACTTTCTCCTTCTCCAGAATTTCACTTCGTGTCGTGTGTGTTTGTTTTGTTTGTGGTTGCCCGTGGATTGTATACGGAGACTAAGTAATGTCGTCGCCCGTAGGACGTGGATTAGTCCAAATCCGTATTTACTTAGATTTGAGTTTAGTGTTTTTAGTTTAAGGATGCATTAGTCGCGTTGCAGCTAAGATCAACTTAAACGTTCGTTAAGGATACGATAGTCCTGTTTGAGACTAATATCAACTTAACGTGGTGATCCATTTAATATATGGCCGTCGGGACTCATCACCTCTCTGACGTCGTTGAAGGATTACAACGATAGGTGTCAGAGGAGATCAGAGATGTACCCTTGAACCAAACTTGATTTGGAGTTTTATAGTCCATTTGAATGTTTAAGGATACGTTAGCCGTGTTTGGGGCTAAGATCAACTTAAATGGGATCGTTTAGATCCGACAAAAGAGCATTTGGAGGCTATATTGTTCCAGTTTAGGGACGTAGTGGTCCGTGTTCCAGTTTAGGGACATGGGGGTCCATTGCCAGTTTAGGGATGTGGTGGTCCGTATTCCAGTTTAGGGACGTAGTGGTCCGTCATTAGTTTAAGGACATTTCGGTCTATCACCAGTTTAGGGACGTGGTGGTCCAATATTAGTTTAAGGACGTCTCGGTCCAATATTAGTTTAAGGACGTTTCGGTCCACGAGTTTAAGGACCCCGCAGTCCATATTCATATGTGGTCGTCGGGACCCGTCGCCTCTCTGACGTCGTTGAAGGATTACAACGAGAGGTGTCAGAGGAGCTCGGAGATGTACCCTCGAACCGGTCGTAAATTGATTTAGGGAGCAGCCGTGCTTAGTCAATTTAATTTAAGGACTTACGGCCAAAATTGGGCTAAGTCCAATTAAAAATGTCCACATTTTGTTTGCATTTGGGCTTGCATTTCTTTTTTTATTTTATTTGGGCTCTGCCCAGAAAGGATGCAGAGCATCAATTTGTTTTGGGCTCTGCCCATTTATAAATGATGCAAAGCATCTACTTTGTTTGGGTTCTGCCCCTGGCCCTTCAGGAAACGCATTGCATTTTCAGGCGCTTTGCGCCAATCAGAGAGCGCAAGCGCTTGCAATGACGACACGTGTCATGCAAGCGCAGTGCGCTGCGCTAGTGCGCTGCGCTTGCGCTGCTGACATGTGGCGCACCTTAGTGAGTTGCGACAATCACAGAGAGCAAACCACTATCTCAAAGCTCATAGCGCAAGTGATTCAGATGCTGACACGTGGCGCTTTCCCAAGAGCGCGACAGCGCAGTTTGGAAGTGCAAAGCACTAAGAATCTTTTAGATTCAAGAACAGAAGTGCAAAGCACTATTTATTATGCGAAGATCATTGATCTGGTTTTTAGATCAATAATTTATTAAAAGAGATTTCTTCTCTCTCGTGAAGGTTTTTACCTTTTTCTTTGAAATTTTCTCAGAGCTCTCTCTGTTTGAAGCACTTGACTTTTTTCAAAAAAAAATGTTCTTCCATTTGAATTGAGGCTTGGGGTCTTTTTTATAGTGCACACAAATTAGTTAAAGAGATCTTTCTCTGAGTGATTTGGGAAATTTTCCCCACCGTTGGATCTTTGATCCAAGGGCTTCTGTTTTACAGAAGAAAATCTTCTTGTTTTAACAAGAACAGAAAAGATTTCTTTAAATCTCCATTCTGTTTTGCATATCTTCCCAGCGCTTGACACGTGTCGTGCAGCGCACAACGCAGCGCGACTGCGCAAGCGCATCTGCGCTGACACGTGTCGCGCAGCAGCGCTGCGCGACTCCGCTAGCGCACAGCGCAGCGCAACTCCGCTAGCGCATCTACGCTGACACGTGTCGCACAGCGCACAGCAACTGCTCCAGCGCATCTGCGCTGACACGTGTCGCGCAGCGCGGTGCTTGCGCAACTGAAGCGTTGCTTCCTTTAGTTTTACTTGAAATAGAGCTTTGCTCTGATTGAGCCGGCCTTTTTGGACGCCACGCTAATGCATCTGCGCCAGACACGTGGCGCGTTGCGTGCAGCGCAAAGGATCTGAAGCGCTGCTTCATTTATTGAAGTTTAAATTTTGGGCAAATTGGAAGCGTCGCTTCACCTGAGATATCTTTTCATCTCCTTGTTTCAAGTCAAACTTGTATTTCCAAAATTCTGATTTTCCGGGCCTTGGAAATGATTTCATTGTGCACAGAATCTTCTGTGCTTGGGTCTATATATATGACTCGAGGCTGAGCCTTTTCTTCTCTCATTTTCAGAGAACTTCTTCGATCATGGCTTGTAACCGCCTTCATGCCCGCCGACAACCATAGGAGGTGCCGATTCGGGACATCGTTCCCCGTTTTGCTGCGCGCCTGGTGGACCCTTCTCTCTCGGACGAGCAATGCGATGCCGCAATGCACGAGCTTTTGACTCTTCTGGGGTCTCCTCTCCCTCCGAATTCCATTTTGTTTCGGATGATCCTTGCCTCGGTGCTCGCCGACATTCCCCCACCTCCAGCAGAGATGTCCTCGGCGATGCTGGATGCCGCCGAGGATAAGATTGAGTGCTTTCTCGAAGCGCACTTGATCACCAAAGCCCTGAGGGACTTCTCCTTCCACTTGCTGAGCCAGATACGGGCTCGTCGGGTTGTCATCGCCACTTTTTCCCACGAGTGCGGCGTCGACCGTTGGATGGCTACCCCTCGGGAGGATCGCCGCTTCGACCTAATGGAGAAGACGGAGAGGGAGCTGAATAATCTTCTTTTTCTTTTTGTGAACCCTTGTCTCTCTGATCCCGTATTCGGTGATCTTTTTTAAATGTAATAACAATAATAATGAATAAGTATTTTTCTTTTTAATCAAGTACTTCATTGTCTATTAAGGGTTCTTTTATTTTAGTTCTCTATTGTGCTTGTGCATCGTATGATTTTAATTTGTTATTATTAAGTGCATGTAATTTTGCAAGGATAAATTGCCTTTGGCGCTTAGCCCCCCTTTTTTTATGAAACGGTGCATCTGCGCTAGCGCATCTGCGCTGACAAATGTCGCGCAGCGCAACTGCGCTGACATGTGTCGCACAGCGCAGAGCGCAGCGCGGCGCTTCCTTTAACAGAGCTTTACTCTAATTGGGCGCGCCTTCTTGGACGCTGCGCTAATGCATCTGCGCCAGACAGGTGGCGCGTCGCGCGCAGTGCAAAGGATCCGAAGCTTTGCTTTATTTATTAAAGTTTAAACTTTCAAAGCAAAGCTTTGTTTCTGATTGGGGGAAGATGAAGCGTTGCTTCATCTCCCGCCTCGGAATTTGAACAGAGCTTTGCTGAAGTTACATATGCTCTCCTCGAATCGGGTTTCACATATCACACGTCTCAGAACCGAGAAATGCATGGTGGACGCACTGAAATATCATATCAAGAGAAACCGGGCTTTTAAAACAATACATACTTTCTTTTGAAATAACCTTGGTTCTCAAATCCAGAAATCTCATGAAATAACATATCTCAATGCGTATAATCGTAAAGCATGATGTATGCGACACATAACAGAAATGTAAGCATATCCGTATATCATGCAATATGGAACAGTAATATGCACATGTCAATGGAAAGCCGCCTTTTTAAATGAATCCAGTATTAAAATATATCTTACGGTTCCCAAATTCTCCCAAGTCAAATGCAACATCGTATAAGGTGCATATGTAACTTCAGCAAGTAAACTATGTAAGGGGATCATATCATAATGCAGCAATCCTACTGTGTAGTGACATGCAATTATCGATGATGAAGTGTGTAAAACGGCCAATCTGTGTAAGTGTAACATACGCATCATCGATAATGGTGAAAGTGTACTAGCACGGATATATGACATGCAATGAAAGTGACATGAACGCAGCATAAAGTAAATCGCATGCGAATGCTGACAGGTATACGTATCTAACATGACCGAGTCGGTGAATCAAACAATCGGCATCCAGCCTCACAACAACATGTACGGTATAATCCATCGTACGGCATTCTCTAGTCAAGGGTACGGATCAATCATCATAAAACTCATCACGTACAGAAAATCATAATACGGCGGCACTAAACCATCGGGGATCCTATCATCCTATATGACAATGAGGGGTACGAACATAACATCTCGTACGACATATCACTCATGATTCGCAACATTTATATATATCTATATACCTACATCCCAGGTCGCATCCATAACAATCTCATATCGAGGGACCGGCAAAGGTATCAATCATCTCAATCGACTCGCATCCGTATACCGACATATCAATCGAGTCATCATATCACATCGTATATCCTTTTCATCGCATTAAGTCATCTTTATATATACATTCTGCCTTATACATCAAAAGTCATGCTACTCTAAAACTCATGCGTACTCTAGTGCAACTACATATCTATAAGTCGTGATTCACATTCACTTTTCATATTCTATATATGTGTCAATCCAAGACATCATTCCTTTCATACACTACTACAAATAAGGGTTGCCCCTACGGATTTATCCGTAGGGGCAAACCACTGCCCCTACGGATATATCCGTAGGTCCAATAAAATACCCTGTAGGTATAAACGCCGTAGGTGCAAGTTGAAGCCCTGAACTTGCCCCTACGGACAAAAACTTGCCCCTACGGATTTATGTGTAAGTCCCGTTGCACCTACAAAGTAGGCCGTAGGGGCAAAAAAATTATTTTATTTACGGTTTTTTAAAATATATTACTTGTACCTACGGATAACTCCATAGGGGCATTTGTTTGCCCCTACGGATTAAACCGTAGGGGCAAGCCCAACCCCCTGATACTAAGATCGGGGGGGAAAATATCAGTTATTCTGATATTTTGCCCCTACGGTTTAAACCGTAGGGGCAACATGTGTACCTACGGATTAATCCGTAAGTACATATTATCAGTTTTTATTTCTAAAAAAAGGCTGCCTGATTTTTTCTCGCCTTGTGCACAATAATATATACATCAATCGAATATAGAATTAATCATCACACAACATATATCGCAGTATTCATAATCACATCTCACGCATATAATATACAAAAGAAACCAAAAAACAAAATATGATATATATATAAACACCGTAGGACCACCAATATCAATATCGTCCAAAATGTAGTACAATATGTATCATATAAATAAATACATGTTTCAAAAAATAAGAATCAAAAAGCTACCCTAGCTCGGTCCAGCTCCAGCTCCACCTCTGAAAAACGCTAGAATCTGGCGCGTCTGCTTCTCGGTCAATAAATCATGCAATTCGGTGCGTGCGGGAGTCTGAGTGGGCTGTAGAGCTGGCAATGTGGTCTGCGCAGCTGCCGTCGAGGTAGTAGCTTGCGAAGCCGTGGCTGCGGGAGTCTGAGCGGGCAGTGGAGCTATAGGAGCTGTCTGCAGAACCGCAGCCGATGTAGTGGCTTGCGGAGCCGCAGCCGAAGAAGATGCCACGGCCGAGGTACCCTGTCGCGTCTGGACCTAACATGTGTAATAAGCGTGTAAGAACTGTGTATTATTCGAATTCGTATCATTAACAAGTTATTTCGAAACCCCATTTGGATATCTAGTTTGGAAAACCGTAGTTTATTTTAATTAGATATGTATGTATGATTAATCAAACCTAAGTCTACAACCAAATAAGCTCAGGCTACGTACTAATATTGGATATGTTGATATCTATAATATGACATGATATTTTACTATAAAGTAGTATACATACCAGCATCTCCTTCAATTCCTGAACGGTGGCCTTCAAGCTCTCCAGTTCCAGTTGGACACGTCGCTCACTAGAGACGGAAGAAGTAACCGCCCGGGTGGAGTCCAACCTTATATGGGCCCTGCTAGGGCCCAGTCCCCGGCCTCTCTCCCAACCTCCATGGTGCCCTCCGTGTACGGCGTCCAGGACTGGGGTCAGCAGCCTCGGATCGCTCTGTCCGGTAAAATCGATCCCCGAGGCCTCGGCCTGCTCAACCACCCGCTCCTACACCCACATTAAGCAGTAAAGTATAAGTATAAAATTTAAATTTGAACCTTCCAAAAAAAAAATTTCAAATATGGGTAGAATAAATATTAACACTTACGCAATACTCCTGGGTAGCGACGTCGGGATATCGAAGCTCACCCATGGCGGGATCTGTCGAGGTGCCGTGGACGGCAAGATATGCGGACAGCACGCTCGGTGTACCACCTTGCGCCCAGATCTGAGCTGTCTGCAATATTAGAAAATAACTCTTAATATTAGATATATTAGAAAATAACTCTTAATACTGCATTATATCACAAAGGCCGGTCTATTGTAATTTACCGATAACTCCATGGCTCGAGTAATATTCCTCGAGCCACCTGTGTAAGTGGGGCGACCCCTCTTCGCCGACTTCCTATTCTCTGTATTCTGAGAGGCTTGTTTCTGCACGACGCATTAACATTTAGTTTTCTAATTAAGGAACACAAAAAAATAAATTATATCCAAAACAATGAATTACATTTAAAATACATACCTGTTTGCATTGAGAGTCGAAATATTTGTACAACAGAGGCCATGGTCTCTACGGCGACTCTCGCAAACGCCGGAGTAGATAGGAGGGCCGCTCTCTCTGCCTCGGGGGTCGCCATCCACAGGGAGTAGCAGTCGGCCTTCAGCTCATTCCTGTTGTATCGGACCTTGGTCTGCATATTCTTCATCAGGCCATTGTATAGAGCATGAAGGTCGAGCACCCTCCCAGGGTGATCAGGGTCGGGTACAGGCTGAAAATCGTAATCCGATTGAAAATACAAAAAAAAACATTGTTATTAGATTGCAAGTGTTAATAATAAATATATTGGATAAATCAAATGAAAATATATATTAATACGTACCCGAGCCTGATCAAAGAAGAGCGCGAATGAGCGCCGGTGCTGCTCGCCCCACTCAACGTGAAGTGAATAGTTCTTCACGAGCCGGCTCTCGTCCCCCATATACCGGCCGAACCTCTCGGCATGAGGACCGGTATAGCGACAGTCAAGGGTAAAAAAGAGGGGGAATACAGCCTCCCTCCTAGCTCTGTCAGGCCTCAGCCTATGGGACTGATTCGGGCCTCGAGTCCCCCTCTGGGGATGGGGAGGCCCTGCGTCTGCAAGAAATATCAAGACAATCAATATTAAGACAAAGTTGTTTTAAGAAATCAAGCTTAAACGAAAATTGAAGTGTGATATATACCTCCGGTGACTAACGCACGAGCCTGGGCCCGAGCAGCAGCACGAGCGGGACGATGGTTCCTCCGGTGAGGAACAACCGGGGTCCCGGATGCGGACGCATCCCCTCCAACTAGAAAATAAATATTGACGCTAAATTTCCATAAAGTTCATATTTATTCTATAGAGCATATGTAAAATGAATAAATATTTTATATTTATTCATACTAATCTGCAGACGATGTGGAGGGTATGGAAGTGGCAGGAGTGGCCCCTGCGGAAGATGTGGACGCACCACCTATAATTAGACAATTAAAAATAAATTATATAAGTAATTGCAAAAAGAATGTGTATATCAATAATATAACGTTCTAAATCAATATGCATGCAATATAGGATATATAAACATACCCGCAGGTGCGGTGGTGTCACCACCTACAGCTAGACAATAATAAAAATTGCTAAGTAAGAGCAAAAGGAATGTGTGTATATTTATGATATAGCATTCTAAATCAATATACATGCACTATATGATATATATACCTGGAGGAGCGGGAGTGGTCTCTGTCCCAGATGTGGACGCATCACTAACAACTAGACAATCAAAAATTGACAATATAAGTAATTTTGATATTTATCCGCATGAATATCTAAAATATTACATTCAAAATGGATATGCGTGCAATATACCTGGAGGTGTGGCAAAATCCACACGGAAGGAGGCATCCGAAGGGATCTCCGATCTGGGTGCAAGACCGGATCTTTGAAGATTCCTACGGAGCTTTCCGGGCGGCAGAACCGCTCTGCCTCTGCCTCTGCCTCTGCCGCGGTTGGAGCTCCTGCGGTCCCTCGCTGCTTCCAACATCGTCATCAAATCTAGATAAATGGTTCGTGGACGCATTAGACAATCATTAAAAGTATTGACTATATATGTATAGATCGTAAAATGTGAAGTAATAATATAACATTACTGATAACCTTTTTCGTTTCGTGGGCGCATTATATATATCTACTTGGATTTCATCGTCGATGTCATTTCTAACCCATGTAACTTCATGATCGGTCGAAAACAACCCGTCTTTCGAAACAGACGGTCGGAGCACTCTAAGCCTTCTCTCTTCTTCATCCTCATCGCTGTCCTCGAATTCTGGGACATCGTAGACATCTCTGGGTTTTCTCATCGCGTAGATTATACGATGGTTGTTAGTATCGAGCTATACCGTGCGATATTTAACAAGCTTTGTATAGTTCTATATCACGACGAATATCGCACGTATGTTAACTGATAGATGGGGACTAAGTGGTATATGAGTATCGATGAGAATATGAAGGTTTCATATTATCATCGAGTATCATATATTGGATTTAACTTGAATATCTCGAATCACTCTATAATTATGTGTTTGTTGTGTATTCTTGTTGTATGTGTGTGTTCCGGCTGTCGGGGGTAAGACGTCTATCCCATTAAGAATGTATAGAGCGAACACCCATCACTTGTGCTTTCAACCGTTTCGAGTAAATTTCGGTAGTACCTTCCCGCTGTTCTCCGAGTACACTGTATTAGAATAGACAATCATTTCAAAGCTGTGAAACAACGTTGAAATAAATATCTAATCAATCTTTGTACACGGAGAACCAGCGGAAAGGTACCGACGAAATAATCACTGCCATACTCATGCTAAATTAATTAAAAAATCACCCAAGTATCCCCAATTAACCCATCCATTAATTAATTCTAGCAAAAATTAAACGCAGTCAACGGGTAATTGGAGCACCAAAGCTCTCAATCTAAATCAACAAAAATTCATTATAAAGTTCATCTTGCTTCTCCATCAAAGCCAAAACTTTTGATACTAAGATATCCCCACTTACCAAAATGCAGAGTGTAATTGATATTATAAGCGCTATTTGCCTGAGTTGCCTCAATTAGTAGTACTCAAATTCTGTAGAAATGCTTAAATAAATTAAAGTAACAATAAACTGATCCATCGAACTGATCTATGATACCTGCAACCACAATCAAACCTACTCAGCCGACACCAATTAAACTAAACATCTCGACCCAAAGTAGAAAAATGAACAAAATCCCTCATAACATATCTTAATGATCGGAACTTATTGTCCAAATCCTAAGATGAAGTAAAATGTATAACGAGATCAAGCTTTGATGCCCTAAACCAATAATTTCTCATTTACCAGCACTTCACTGCCATACCTAAGCTAACTTAATAAATCATCACCCAAAAAAAAAGCCAAACAGCCAATTAATCAAACAAATCGTAGCTAAACTATTAGAAAGTAAATCATTTAAAAATTATTAATTCTATAAAGCCGCTAGCAGATGACTAAAGATCTTGATCCAATTCCAAATAAATTAAAGAAAAGAAGGGGTAAAGTGCAAGAGAGAGAGAGAATACGCATGGGGGAGCTTTGATCAAGATTTGATTCACTAGAATAAGAATCTCAGCTCAATTCCCAGTAGTCAGCTAGCTCAATCAAAACACAATCCACTGAACTAATTCAAATAAAAATCAAAAGTCGATGATTCGCAAACCACATTAAAACCCTAGATTCTAGAATCAACTAAAATGTAGGGCGAAATCAAGATTCATAACCCAACGAGAAGAATTTCCCCTCAATCAATTGAACTGATTCTAGCAAAATTAAACCTAATCAGCCGCCGCCGGCAGCAGTAGATCTCTCGATTTCGAAAATGGACCAAATCGCAAGCTGTGTTAAAACGAGGGGCTAAATGCAAAGAAAAAAAACCCAAAGAGAAGCGGCAACCCCCTACCGAACCCCAAACCCAACCGCAACCGCAGCCCTCCAGCCCCAGCCCTAACCCTAACGCTAACCCCAACCGATGCCTCATCGGTACCTCATCGGTACCCAAACAATCAAAAATTTGTTTAATTGAAGATTTCCTAACCTATGCAGAGGCGACGATCGATCGGAGGCGATGACGAAAAGGGGCGACGACGAAAACGGAGATGAGGAAGAAGCAGGCGGTGGCGACGATGAATCGGCCGGCGCTGGCGACGACGAGAACGGCGACGACGAGAACGGCGATCGGCGGGAATGAGTGATTGGGGATTTGGGTTCGCGCGCAGTGATAAGAAAATAATATTTAGAGATAATCAGCGTAGGGATCGATCTGCCTTTTTACTTAAAACCCTTATTTAGATGCCCCTACGGATAAGTCCGTAGGTTCTTGGTTTGCGGGTCCGTAGGGACAAACAACAATTTAAGATTTAATAATTTTTAAATAAATATGTATGGACCGTAGGGGCAACCGTTTGGCCCTACGGATTAATCCGTAGGGCCAAACTAAATCTGCCCCTACGGATGTCGTTATCCGTAGGGGCAACCCCCTATTTTAGTAGTGATATCATGTCACACTAAACCTTTAATCACACCCATAGGTTCCTAAAATAAGCTTCTCTAACCATGTCCTATATATCGGTTTCCATCAAATTGCGGTGGTGCTATACGCCATCCACTCGACTTCCCCAGTAGATATAGATCTACTCACCTTGATCCTCGCTTGCTGGAGTCGATGACGCCACGCTCTCCTCATCATCTCGAATTCCACGTGGGGTACCTACAACCAATACACAATCGCAAATGCATATTAAAATCATGGCGGAAAACCAAAACGGCACACGTTTCGCTCATAGGTTAAAACCTATAGCCTTGCATGCAAAACACGACCAATAGCCCTAACCGTTGACATTCAAACGCCACACGACGGATTTAAAATATCAAATACCAAAACTCAAGTTAAAACTAAGTCGCAAAACAATGCAGCAACTCAAGAAAACAACTCCAGATTTTACCCTAGGTGAAATTAGCCAATTTTGCACATGTGGAGGGTCTAATTCACTGGAGATAAAGCCCTGGAACAAGCACGAACCCATACTGAAATGCCCAGGCCGCAAATTGCGGCCTAAAGGGATAAATTTGTGGCCATGTGAGGGAGTTGGGGTCCTAGGTTTTGGGTATAGGTTCTAGGTTGCCTGCACATCTCTCTATGTTTGCTAAATATTTTTCAGGTGCCCCGGATGTTAGCAGATATCAAAATGACCTCTCAATTCTCACAAATTCCTGATGTCGGGGTTTCTAAATTCTAGGGTTTGGGGTTTACTCTATGGTTCCAGTCCAATATACATTCCCTACAGGGGTTTAAGGTCACAACTAATCTCAATTACACCTTTGGATTCAAATCAAACCCTAATCCTTTCTAGGAATTTTCAAAGTTCACTAAACCGCATTAAAACACTTGTACACTTGTATGGGTGCTAAAGAAATTGAAATACAATACTAATGGTGCAGATATTATCTCATTTGGCAACTCAAGAAAATTCTTTGAGTTGCCCTAAGTGTCCAAAATCCTTGTTTTCTTGGTCCAAAGTGTTTGTTGTGAGCTTGTGCATGTTTTTAGTGAAGTGAAGATGGAGTTTTGAGGTGTTTAAGTGATGAAGTGAGGAGGTAGAGGGTAGAGGGGAGAGGGAGAGAGGGCAGCAGCCTTGTGAGGAGAGGTGAGGGAAAGATGAAGGGAAAATAATGAAGGGAACAAGAGCCATGACCAAGGTTTGACCCCTTACCTCCCTCTCTCATGCCCATACCCATTTCTTTATCATTTCCCCATTTCTTTTCTTTTGTTCTCCTTTATCTTTTCTTTTCTTTAAAAACCCCAAAACAAATAACCATACACAAAAGAATCATAGTAAGAAAAATGTAATAAGTGTGAAAAATGACATGGTGCATGTCATGTGCACAAATCAAGCTTAAAGAGCGATTAGCGATATTTAATCGCGATTAGCATTAAAATGGAATATAATTAATCATAAAAATTCATAATTTGCTTAAATCATAAAAAAGCACTCTCATTTCAGAAATTCCTATAATTTTCCAAATATTTCCCAATTTATCGGTATTTAATTATACCGCATTATCAAAATATTCATAATGTTTATTATTTAATTATAAAAATTCCCAAAAATAATATTTTATTTTTCTGAAATATTACAGGTTTTCTCGTAGATGGTGAGAGCGAGGATTGCATCATGTAGATGATGACCCAACTAGTTTCGAGCAGGCGATCACAAGTGGAGACTATGTGAAATGGCTGGATGCTATACGATCTGAGATGGAATCCATATACACCAGCAAAGTGTTGACTTTGCATGTTGCTTCTAAATGGGTAAAACCCATCGGGGGCAAGAGAATCTTTGAGAAAGATAAATTGGTATAGATGAAAAAATTGAGACATTCAAATCTAGACTTGTCGCTAAGCTTAAGTCCATCAGGATCCTACTTGCCATTGCTACATATCATGACTACGATATCTGGCAGACTACACGTCAAAACCGCTTTTCTAAATGGTGATTTATAAGAGAGCATGTATATGACACTGCCAGAGGGCTTCGTAAACAGTAGGAGCAGCGGAAGCATGTGCAGGCTGCTTAAATCCATCTACGGGTTGAAGCAGGCATCGCGGAGATGGAACATCTGTTTTAATGAACCTGTCAAAGAGTTTGACTTCATCAAAAAGGTAGATGAACCATGTATAAATAAGAAGGTTGTAGAGAGTATGGTTATCTTCCTTGTATTGTACGCGGATGACATACTTTTGATAGGAAAGGGTGTTCCTATGCTACACTCGGTCAAGCACCCCTTATCACACAGGTTTTCCATGAAAGATCTAACTAATGTCTCCTACATCCTGGGGATATAGATCTATAGAGATATCGATCTAAATGGATTTGGGATTGTCCCAATCCAGGTACATAGACACCATGCTAAAGGGGTTTAGTATGGATGATTCTAAGCGTGGTAATGTACCCGCTTGTTCAGGAATCACTCTCTCCAAAGAGATGTCTCTCGAGATAGATTTGAAGAGGGCTCGCATGCAAGGAATGCCCTATGATTTGGCAGACGGGTCAATCATGTATGCGATATTATGTACCAGACCAGATGTAGCTTACTTACTAGGTCTAGTGAATAAGTATCGAAAAGATCTTTGGGAAAACTACTGGACAGCAGAAGAACACTCTTAAGTGCTTGAGAAGGACTAAAGATATATTCTTATTGTATGGTAACAGTGAACTCCAGATGGAGTCCTTTACCGATTCGAGCTTCCAGAGTGATAAGGACGACTGAAAATCAGTCTCGGGTTTAGTCTTCACCCTCAGTGGAGGGACGGTATGTTGGAAGGGTTCCATGCTATATACCGTAGCAGACTCGTTGATAGAGACTTATTACATCGCTACCAACGATACTGCCAAAGAGGTTGTCTGGATGAAAAAGTTCATATGATGAACTTGGTTCATACCATTGGGCATCCAGTACCTGTGTATTGTGATGACAATAGAGTTGTGGTTTTGGCCTAGGAACCCCGGTCCCGTCAACGATCCAGACATATTCTTAGACAGAATCACCTAATCAGGGAGCTAGTTGATCTCCGGGAGATCGAGGTTAGGAGAGTTGACACAGCGGATCCACTCACCGAGGCCATCCCCCAGATGCTATTGAAGAGACTTTTGGGACGTTGGGTATGAGATACTACAACAACTGGCCTTAGTGCAAGTAGGATATTGTTAGGAATATGTATGCCCTAGAGGCCATTATTGTATATGTGATGTATATTATAGTAGATGCTTGGACATATATATAGAGGACTTTCTTGCTCAACATGATAGTATGCTATCAGGTTACCTTTATCTTAACATGTAGACTGGTATTTATACTGTATGTCTCTTACATGTTGATAAAGCCCTTAGGACACGTACTTGACTACCAGGACTATGATGAGATCGTACTAGTGGGGCCAGGGTGGTCCAAAAGTACATCCTTTAATCAGTTCCTAGTCGAGGGAATATCGAGACTAGCGCATCGATATTCCAGAGTAGAATAGTGTGTACATTTCATGTCCCTTAGAGGACGATGATTGATCCCACAACCATTGGTGTGTGATATCAAAGATTGTATACAGGTGCTCATTGGAGAATGGGTACACCGAACAGGACTCGCCGAAGACTCCTATGTGGTAGTATACCTATCGTCAGATAGCAGTCCTCTGGTGACACTGGTACAAGTTAGTCTGTAGACCCAAGATCGTCATAGAGTCTTGTGCGGCTTCCACTGTGCTTTGATTTCCTCCCTACCACGCTCAAAGGAGACGTGCAAACAGGTGGATTTTGGGTACGGTTCCGAGTCGCATGGAGGCAATGAGCGATAGGAGGGGTTTCGTCTCTCCCAGTATTGGGGGTTGATGTTGCGCTATGCTCGATTGGCTATAACTGTAAGTCCCTGGCCAGGGCTGCTGCCGAGATTTACTGATAAGTGTTATCAGTAGTTTCTCGAACCGTTATAGGCCAGACATCGGCATGACTTATCACGTTAGTGGGGTCTGACGTTTACCACCCCTAAACATGATATGCGACATATCAGATGAAGAGACCGAACTGTACGGTAGTGTTACTGATAGGCTTCATGGAGACTATGGATAAGCTTGCTTGTTGATCTTCATATCATTCAATAGCTGGGTAGCCGTTACATCCAGTTAGTACGGCTGACGGCTTGTAGGCGACTGATGTGATCATCACCTACTGCTGACGTATTGATGAGTCTTTAGATTCCCACATAGAAGTTCCCTGGTTCAAGCGAGACGAAGTAGGACACATATGTGATATGTGTGTGGGCCTGATTAAATACGTGTATGTGATACTATATTGTAATCTAGCAGTTATCTGTTATCGGTTCGTTTATATGTGATATAACCGGATTGTCGAATCAAGTGTTGATTTGATAATGTGATATACAGATAAATGATATTAGTCGGCCGTATGTGATACAACCAGATTATTAAATCAAGAGTTGATTTAATAATGTGATATACATTATATGTGATATACATTATATGTGATATAATTATATCATAACTAATATCATTAGCTCACTAATTATTCTTCATAATATATATATATATATATATATATATATATAATGAAGCATGGCATAAAATTCTATTTTGTGAAAATAGAAATGGGGTGGAAAATGAGAGCATGGTTGCAAGCATGGGATTTATTTTTGTTTATTCATCTTGGCTCACTATTCAAGCATGGTTGCAATTTTATATTGCAAAATGTTACTCTACGGTAGCGCCCCGGCCAACAATCTGTGACCAAACGCGGAACAAATACTTTTACAACTGGCGCTATCGCATACTATAACCCGGATTTTGCCATTAACGCTAAACTAACAAACTGTAAAGAGGTAGAAAGGCTATACCGATCGATCCGTGTCCTTCGGTCTTTAGCCATCATCCCACGCTCCTCGCTGCGACTCCGATCTTCTCGTCGAGGTGGCACCACGTCATCTATTCTTTATATGGGCTCCCGTCTCTATACCGAGGCAACTCGGACATCAAGTCTGCTAAAAGAGATGACCAAGATGAAGTAGAGAAAGAGTAGAATTCTTTGTCTCATTACACTCTTTGGTTCTCATCACATGCGAGGGTAACAGTGGAGGTTGAAGAAGATGCAAAGAGATGGAAATTGTGAGCTCAAGAAACTATCAAGAGAGCAAAAACCTAAGCATCAAAAATAATAACCTTGGCTGCCCTCTAAAATGAGTTTTCATATATTAAGGTTTTGTGCTTTGGAATAAAGAAAAATATCCATCAAAAATATCCCACACAAAACCCTAAAATATCCTACCCAAAACAAAACACCATTAATTCTATCATGACTCACTTAGTGACTCATTAGCATGAGTCACTAGTGAACATGCTAGAAGAAATGTGTCATCCAAATGAGTCACACTTTCCAAATCCAATAATCATTTAAACCAAAATGATTAACCCAAAAAGAAATGCATCTTCTAAAGTAGTCTCATAACGGATTACGAGAATACCCCTCATCTGTATATACATATCTGTATCCATATTCCGACCGAATGCGAATACGATGAGACTAAATTATTCCGACTCAATATAATACTTGGATCCGGCTTAAACCAAAGCCCACCAGTATTATCTGTCCTAACCATGACACGTGCACAAGTGCACATGCATGTTCGAACCCTGCCATAAAACCATACGGCCTCTATAACGTTTCGCCCGAACTTGGAAAACTATCTGTGGGGGACTCTAAAGACTCGTCAATACCCTGGCAGTGTGTTTAACCACAAGCACGCCAGCGGCACTAGCTGTGCGTAACGGCTGCCCATGTATTGACTAAAAGGGAAGCCGATGAGCAAACTCATCCTGGGACCATACTGAGCCTATCAGTGACAATATCCTTACAGTCCGGTCCGTTTGTCTATGAGCATCGCATATCGGGCCATGGGGCTGGTAACATCAGACCCCAAAAAGCGGTATAAGTCGTGTCGAAGGGTAGTCCTGAACACCCTGAGATACTACTGGAGTACCTACCAGTAAATCTCCTGCCTCGGCCGAGGGCTTTGTGTAATGGCTCTCCTAGACACAGCGCGATCTCACCCCCAATACCGGGAGAGACGAATCCCCTGCCGATCCGCTCACTTGCCTCCATGTGGCTCGGGACTGTACCCAACTAAAACCTGTTTGCACGACTCCTTTGAGCCGTGGTAGGGTAATAATCAAAGCACAGTGGGAACTCACACGCGACAAATGACGATCTCAGGTTGATGAACTAACCTGTACACATGTCACCAGGGAACTGCTATCTGACGCTAGGTATAATACCAACAAGCAGGTTCCCGGCGAGTCCTGTCCGGTGCACTCATAACCCAATGAGCACCTGTATACATCTTAAGTGAACCAACTAACACCAGTGGCTTGTGAGACCGGCCACCGCCCCTCGTCGGGGTCTCGACTGTATACACTAGTCTACTCCGAAGTATCGATACCCTGTCTTGAAACTCCCACGACTAGGGACCACTTTTAAGGATGTGCTTATAGACTACCCAACTCTCATGTATATGATCGCCATCATACTGTTGGTAGTCAAGCAGAATCCTAAGGGCTCTATCAACGTGTAATAGTGATCATGTCACCTAAAGCTGTACACGATGATAAAGTTTAAATCAGATAGCATACAATCATCTCGAGTAAGACTGTCCTACCAGTATAGGTCCTCCTTAATCATTGCGATCACGTGCCTGCGATCCAATAATTGACTTTGAGGGCACTACATCCAACAATCTCCCACTTGGACTTAAGGCTAATTATTGCGATGTCGCATACTCACATCCCGTGTGATAACGAACACCCAACTCCTCTACTAATCTGTTTCACAAAGCCCGTTTGTAAAACTATTGTGTTCGAGAAATAGCCTCAATGAGTGGATCCGCCCAGATGTTTCTTTCTATGTCTCTCTTAATCTCAAGTTCGCGGAGAAAGCCATCTCCCGAATTGAGAAATACATGTCTTAGAATATGTCTGGATATCTGATGGGACATAGTTCATAACTGAACTCCAAATCCAAACTTCTTAGACTGTATCGTCAACTGAACCTAATCAGTATCCTGCACCATGCCACCAACAGTATTCTCTCGGACCACCTGTCTATAATACCGCCGCTTTCGTCAGAGAGAAAACTATAACTCTGACAATCACTCTGTCATCCATGTCACCATAGAAGCCTGGAATGATAACCGTCTCCTAAGGAGGCTGCCGTCATCAAATCCGTAGAACACTCACTTATGTTCTAAAACTGCTTCCGAATGTTTCTCCAGGATTGGATTAAACTTACTGCAGCTAGTGCAAAAACAACATCTGGTGTGGTACTTGACATCTCATGATCAACTCAATTGCCTAAGCAAATGATATGTTAATCATGCACATCCCTCACCCCTTTAGTCTGTAAGACACCTTTAGAGAGGGAGACTCCATCACCTGCAGGTACACCACCATGCCAGGAGTCGTCCATTCTAAATACCTTTAGAATACTGTCTAAGTACCCAGATTGGGAAATTACCCAAATCTAGATTTAAAACCATAGATCTAGTTACCAGAATGTCTGATATTATATCCATATCCTATGTGGGGAAACTACTGTGTGACAACCAAAGTATAACCGATCGAAATATAGGAATTTTACTTCCTACTCTGTGTATGTCATCCAAATACCAGGACATCACACCCTACTACCTTCTTAACAGATCCATCCCCTATTCTGATGAAGTCAAACTCTTGACTGTCACATCAAAAATAGATGATCTATCTCCGCTATATCTTCTTTAGTATATAAATAGACATAAGCAACTTGCCCACTATGCTTCCGCTGCTCCCACTGACCACAGCAACCCTCTGGCAGAATTATATATACGTGCACTTCTAAAGCTAGTTTAGAACGACGCTATACTTAACCTCCTGTCGGGTCTCGTAGCCTGGAACAACAGTAGTGTCAAGTCTGGGTAAACAAGAACCTCCTTGTCACCGTCCTTGAGGCTACCGAAGTACCTCTCGGGTGCCTAAGGTTACCCACCATATCTGCGGAGTGGCTAATGGAATGTCAAACCTGATTGAATATTTAGGTCCTATTAAATTTTCCGTAATCGTTTGCGGTTCTGGAATCACTTCCAGTTCTACCATACTCCCACTACTGTTTTCTGAAAAAATCCATTTTACTAAAACTGTGGCGAGTCAAGAACAATATCACTATTGATCTTCCAGATGGTAGAAAGTCAACCCTCGACATATCCTGAGCCAACCCATAAACTGCCATTACAGAAACGTGCCTTGGGTTATCCAGATTCTGGTTTTAAGCATAAGCCGGACAACTCCCCGTACCTTAACATCGTTAAGATACGAACCACTCTATATCCAATATAGAATCTGAGACACAAATTTAATTGGAACCAGATTCAAATCATGCAGCTGTCTCCAGTGCATATCAAGTTAATGGAAAGAGGCTAATCAGCATTACTCAACTTAGGAATGCATCCAATTATGAGTAACCTGAAAGAAAAACAAGTTTCTCAAAACCATTACTATCAACTGAATACCAATCACAAGTATCTACATCTTCGATCACCTTGAAGAATACCGATACTTGCGAACCTGGTTCTCTACTTTATTCATATATCTATAACTTCTCAAAACTTAGACCTTGTATTTCTACGAAACACTTGTCTAAAAACTAGAGAAGTCATAAGTAAATAAAACATAGTACGAGGACCAACACTTTTGTCCTAATGGACACTGGACAACATACAATACTCTGTATAAGTCCGCTAAGTTGAATAACTCAAAACCTGTGCATCGTAGGTTGAAAACTGTACTTATAGTTAAGAACTACTCCGCTGTTCAATGCTCCTTACCCAATCGTCAACTGATATAGGTAAATGTCACAGACATAATTTCAAAAGATATATCTCACTTTATGAAAATAAATGTACAGATATATCAATTTGAAATTGGTGTATAACAATGTATATTCAAAACCAAATACTTGCCGTCAGGCAAAAATCCCAGGCGATTTCCTCAAATATCACCAATTACAACGAATTCCGATATAATGAGGATAATCACCTAATTCCCAATAACTTACTCCCACTCATCATCTGTAAAACCATACGGATGTGAGAATCATACTTGGTAAATACATACCTTGGAGTAAATATCTAATCGGGAAAACAGTTTTCCTTTAACAACGCATAGTGAAACTGAAACATGAAAATGTTTCGAAGGGGTATCCGGGTATTCGTAGTAATGCCTCTTCCGTAATCCAATCCATGACTGTAACCGTATATTTCTTTTCCATCTCTCAAAATCCCTTTATTTGTCTTTATTCATTACCTTCTGTACACCATCGTTAGGTTAAATGGTTTTCTTCCTTCCCTACCGTTCGGCACCAGCCTATTGTTTGGAAGAAGACTATCCAGTAAGTATAATAGGTGTACTCTCCTAATCCTAGGAGCACTCGCAACTTGAGAGAAGGTAATGATAAAAGACAACTGAATAAAACCTTATTCTATTTCTCCTCAACTGGAAAAAAGCAAAGGTGAAATAGGAGTGGCGATGATCTACGCGGTTTGGTCGTGAAAGATACCAGTCGCAATTTACTTTGCCCTCTTTCTAATCCCTTTATTTTGTCTTTACTTATTACCTTCTGTACACCCTACTTAGGCTAATTGGTTTTCTTCATTCCCTACCTTTCGGCATCTGCCTATGGTTTGGAAGAAGACTATCCAATAAGCGTAATAGGTGTACTCTCCAAAACCAAGGAGCCCTCGCAACCTGAGAGAAGGTGATGATAAAAGACAACTGAATAAACCAATTCAATTTCTTCTGAACTTAGATCCATCCCCGAAGATGTCCCTTCAAGTTCGTATATAACCATACGATGGATTTATCCAATGGAAGTGGATGTTCGTAATAATATGAGGTGTTCTGGAGAAATGCAATGGGTAAAAGAAGGAGCGGCAATGACTTATGCAACTCAGACAATCCAAAAGCCAGTGTTTGAAGAAAGTTCGGTCAACATGGTCACTGAGTCATAGTCTAGGGTCGGTCAAAGGTCGCTGCCAAAGAGAGAGAGAAAAGAAACACTCTGCGTGCACTCTAACCTAGATCAGAATGGTTATCACTTTATCTAATCAGGAAACCTCCCACTGTACCGTCAAATTCTCCTCCAAACCTGACAGAAGAATTAGTCGGGATCACCCGAAGAGTAAACCAACCCATCAGTGGGAATCGGGATCAAACTCACATCGCATGATAACGTGAAGGAATCCACTCACGTTATCACACTCCAGAAGGTATGCGCATGCCTGGCAAGTTTCAGTTTCTTTAGAAACTCCCGATATGGATTTTTGCCCCATGCTTTTATGATCTTGACTAAGGGCCAACAAATCATAAGTCACATGTCAAGTTCTTCCCGTCATTATCCAGGTTGATTTGAACCCACCCGTACATACTCTTGACTAAGGGCCAACAAAGTAATACGACTGTCCCAAAACAACGCATATATCTATGCAACATGTGAACACCCAGCAGCTACCAATCACTATGTCTTGACTAAGGGCCAAACAAACACAGCTTGAATACTACTGACCATTCATATGAAATGACGAGGGCTACGGCTGGTTTTTTGGCGAAAAACCTTTAACGTAATGAACTTGATCTCGTTGAAGGAACCTGATAGCTTTGTACAAAAATATAGTGGCGAAAACCTTTGCTAAAGAGGTCACTCCCGGTGAAGGGATCTCGGCTCTTCCCTCGTGGAATGAGGTGCAGGATATTCCAACTGAATACCGCGATCCAAAACAACAAGTAATCGACTATAGTGAAGTTATTACCCTGACGCAAACTTCTGCCCAAGGGGTCACTCCTGGTGAAGGGATCTCGGCCCTTGCCTCGTCGAATGAGGTGCAGGACATTCTAACTGAATGCCACTGTGCAAAACAAAATAAAACGTCCTTGTAATAACACTTTATTAAAAGTGTTCCAACAAAGTCAAAAAAGTTTGTTTTCCTTTGCATTGATCAGAATCAACGCAGTCCCATCAATTAATCACACCAGAAAAGAACGAAAATAAAATGTACGTATATGCCATCCGCATTCGTCTCTGGGTCCCATCATCACCCGTTAGGTTACTTAACTAACGACAGAGCAGGGACTGGACTAGCGCGGGTGTAAAATATATACAACATCTACTAGTATATATACCAATATACAATAATCGCTCCAGGCATGATAAATGCAATATTACAGAAAAGTAATAAGCAACACAGAACAGTACAGATAATCTGGGAGCCCTGGGTTTCACAGAGCCGCAACTGAAACCCGACGTTCCGCTGGTCGTGTGGATAACCTGTGCAATGAAAACCTGGACCCCTACGAGTGCGGCAAGTTACCCGCCAAAACCTAAAGCGAGGCAGCCCCCTACAGTAAAGTGAATGGACCACCCAGCATTTCACGGAATCCGGTAACTTGGGCACTCCATCTTGGGTCAACCTATACCCCTTACGAGTGCTGCGAATAGTCTGCCAATTCTATAGTGAGGCCCCTTGCCTCTTAAAGCTATAAGATGCGGACCCGTTGCCCTCCAAAACCCGGCTATCCGTGCACTCCGTCGCGGGGTAAACCTAGTACAGAAAAGAAAATATATACAACGGGTACATCGACCTCAACCCGGTCGTGCCCCAAAAGAATAATATACAAACAGCTAGTGACGGCAGTCCACATGTTCGACGCTCGCCCCGCAATAGCAAATGTACAAATAAATCCAAACTGCACTACCACTACACACAACTATCCACCACGACAAATACGCAACATCACAGCACAACACAGAACATCAACGCGAATGTCACGTTCGCAAACCCGTCTAAAAGTGCTATAGCAATTAGATACGATTTACCGCTCGAATGACATTCACGGTCGGAGATATAATGTAAGTACTGTAAACTAACACATTTAAAATTCCGATCGACAAAACTTTCCGAAGTATGCCCCAAGTACAACTCCAGTACTCAAACAAAATCTGGGCCCAAACAAAATATTCCAGAAACCACAATTCCACATGAAAGACACCCAGAAGAAAAATGGTGCACTGAAGCCTCAAAATAGCGGCGGAACCGCGGCCAATACAAGGCTTGTGCGGCGGTTCCGTGGCGGTCTTGAAGGTTCAGTCGACCAAATTTCTTCCAGAGTCTTAAAAAAGCCTGCACGATTTTCTGACATACTCAAAATAATTTTTAGATGACAAAAAAAATTGGACAGAAACTTTAATTTTGGAATCGCGGTTTTGGAAATATCGTTCAATCGATATTTTAAACATGTTAGAACAAGCTAGTAAAGGTTAATGGTATGGCTCTGATACCATGTTAGTCTACGGTAGCGCCCCGGCCAATAATCTGAGGCCAAACGCGGAACAAAAACTTTTACAACTGGCGCTATCGCATACTATAACCCGGATCTTGCCATTAACGCTAAACTAACAAACTGTAAAGAGGTAGAAAAGCTATACCGATCGATCCGTGTCCTTCGTTCTTTAGCCATCATCCCACGCTCCTCGCCGCGACTCCGATCTTCTCGTCGAGGTGGCACCACGTCATCGATTCTTTATACGGGCACCCGTCTCTAGACCGAGGTAACTCGAACATCAAGTCTGCTAAAAGAGATGACCAAGATGAAGTAGAGAAAGAGTAGAATACTTTGCCTCATTACACTCTTTGGTTCTCATCAAATGAGAGGGTAACAGTGGAGGTTGAAGAAGATGCAAAGAGATGGAAATTGTGAGCTCAAGAAACTATCAAGAGAGCAAAAACCCAAGCATCAAAAATAATAACCTTGGCTACCCTCTAAAATGAGTTGTCATATATTAAGGTTTTGTGCTTTGGAATAAAGAAAAATATCCATCAAAAATATCCCACACAAAACCCTAAAATATCCTACCCAAAACAAAACACCATTAATTCTATCATGACTCATTAGCATGAGTCACTAGTGAACATGCTAGAAGAAATGTATCATCCAAATGAGTCACACTTTCCAAATCCAATAATCATTTAAACCAAAATGATTAACCCAAAAAGAAACGCATCTTCTAAAAGTAATCTCGTAACGGATTACGAGAATACCCCTCACCTGTATATACATACCTGTATCCGTATTCCGACCGAATACGAATACGATGAGACTAAAATATTCTGACTCAATATAATACTTGGATCCGGCTTAAACCAAAGCCCGCCAGTATTATCTGTCCGAATCATGGCACGTGCACAGGTGCATGTGCATGTTCGAACCCTGCCATAAAACCATACGGCCTCTACAGCGTTTCGCCCGAACTTGGGAAACTATCTACGGGGGACTCTAAAGACTCGTCAATACCCTGGCAGTGGGTTTAACCACAAGCACGTCTGTAACATTTTAAAAATAATTAAATAAATAATTAAATGAATAAAAGTGTTTAAGTGAATTTTAGGATTTTCGGTAAAGTAAAATGTATTTTTCGTAAAACCAAACCGTGATTGTTTTTCACTATAAATTTAAAAATATCTATTTTAATTATGAAATTACTAGTAAATAGTGTTTATTTAGCCACTTATAAATTTTTGGTTTAATAAAATATTTTTCCTAAATTAATTATTTTAAATATTAACATAAGCTTTATTTTTACACTAAATTAGCGTAAATTACAAATTTAAATGGTTTTAATTTGTAAAAATGAACGATGGCATATTAGAATTTAGTGTGTATCATGCAAAATTTATTTGCAAATTTTTCCTTGTTTCTAGATCTTTCTTGAGTTATTTTAGAAAAGAATTAAAAGAAAATGAATAAAGCATGAAAAGACATTAAGATGATGACATTTTGGAGAAGTTTCTACACCATTTCTCATGTGTTTCTCCCTCTTCCCCTTATTGTGGCCGGCCTCCCCATCACCATGGCTGCCCCCCCCCCCATTTTCCACCTCATTTTTATTCAAAAATCATCAAAAATACTACAAAAATCCAATTTAAATTCCACAAAAACCTAATTATTTCATACCCTTTATTCTCTACTCTTCTCTACATGGATTTTGGAGTGGGAAAGCATGTATTTTTGAGGCTCATTTTCAAGTTTGGACATGAGGTTGTGGAGGTATAAATCCATCTCTTTTGTTTTATTTCTATTAGATATTTCTTTTAAAGCATAATTAGATTAATTAGATTAATTCTTGTTGCAAATTCTAAAATTCAAGTTAGGGTTTGAAAATTCAAGAGGTGGTTTTTGTTAATTAATTAGGGTTATAATAGCTAGTTTAACATCTTTTAGAGTGGAAAATTCTTGCATGGTGGTGGTATAATAAATTGTTGATCGAAATTGTTTAATTTAAACTATTTAGCTAACTAGATTTTTTCTAAAATGTGTTGTGGGTAAAATAAAATTCTTATTAAGGGTGTTATCATTAGATGGTAATTTTAGTGAGAATATTAGCATATTAATTGAATGAAAAACCTAGTTTGATCACTAGATTATTTTGATAATTGGAAAAACAGTAATAAAATGCTATTATTTTGTAAACTAGATTTTAGGAATTTCTAAATAAATGTGATTAAAAATATAATTATAGTTTCATTACATCATTATCATCATAAATTGTGGTTTAAGTGATTAATTTATGCAAAATCATGTTTTGAGGTGGAATTGTGGTATTTTGCTTGGAAAATGTTAAAATTGTTAAAAGTTGCAAAATAGAAATTTCAAATAATTGCAAAATTGTGTAATAAAAATATAGTAATGGTTTGTATAGTCTAGTAATGCTATTTAATGAGTTTTATGACCATTGGTTTCATTTAAATGTCAAGTTTCGATGAAAAACGGTAAATTGGCATTTTCGGGTTTTTCGAAAACGGACGATTTGATCGATTTTAGTGTTTCGATGAATTTGATCATGTTTTACAATATAAGTAATGTGTTTTAAAACTACAAGTTGTTTGATGATGTTATCTCGATCCATCGGAGTTTGTACACCGATATCGAGCGGTATTTGGTTCTTTTGCGTGGACGGGACATAGGTTTTAACCTGTGCTTGCTCTTCGTATCGTTTGACTTTTGTATGTGATTCGGTTTACGATACTATTTATATGTTTGCGTCTAGGTACCCTCACGTGGACTGCGGGCGATGAAGAGGAGGATGGCGACACTATTTTCGGCAGACATGGACCAGGTGAGTAGATGCATATCTACGGGGGGAAGTCGGGTGGATGGCGTTTAGCACCCCCGCAACGTAGAATAGGAATAGTACTTATTGACATTAGGAAACCAGACGTGACCCTAGTAGGACCCTAGTATTGACCCTAGGCTGGACTAGACCGATTTAGGAAAACTATATCAGAGGATGAGTACCTTGGAAGAGGTTCGTAGGTTTCAGATAGAAACACACCAGCGCACACACTGAAAATCGACATGGGGTACGTGTATGTGTATATATATAGAACTAGGTATAGGTATATACATATATATACAACACATATAGGTGATTCAGTGATGTGATATGATATCCGAGGTATGATGAAATAGTATAACTGGGCTTGATGCCGTGATTTTTGACTATACAGTCGTAGTAAAGTGTTAGCGGATCATTAGGGAATGAGATAATGAACTTGAATATATAAATTACAAAGAGTGGTGGTGATATTGATGTACATGGGACGCTAGAATAGTACTCGGACTGTAACTTGTGACTGATTACGATATGATATATGTATAACTTGATTTCGACATTATATTGGTGTGACCTGATGCCTATATCATATGAGTATGACTTAATCACAATATGATACATACGACATTATACGAATGAGGAGACACCTAGGAGATACTTGACCGTACCCCGACATTGGGATGCCGTACGATGGATTTTACCGTACGAGGCTTAGATTTGATGATTGATCCGCACTCTTGATTCAAGGAAGCCGTACTACGTACGTGACGCTGTTGAGGCGGGATCGCCGACTATTAGAGATATTGATTCAAACCTTAGGTAGACTCTTATTTCTATTGACTAGTTCTTAGGTTTAGTTTTCCTTAGGAGGTTAGATGGACACTAGGTTAGGTTCGAGACATATAGTGGTAGTAGTATTAGTATATTAAATGAGTAGGTAATATACATTCGTCTTTACTTTCACACTGTAATCATAATGTTGCATGTTCATACATATGTTGCTATAAATAGTATAAACCTTACCTGTTAGGACACCAGCACCATTACCGATGATGCGCATATTCCACGCACACTTATTTGCCGGCTAACACACATCATCATCGGTAATTGCTATATCACGTACACTTTAGATCATATTATCTTTTATTGATAGAATCAGTTAACAACTAAACCGATGTAGTATTGTGATCACTCTCTGATGTTAAGTATAAGACATGACATTCATTACTTAGACATTCATGCATTCATATTTTCGTGTTATCATGCAGTATTATGGGCATATGCCGACACTTATCATATAGTACTCATGATTTTGAGATTTGGATTTCTATGAGATTTCTGGATTTTTGGGGAAAACCGCAAAAATATATAAAAACTTCTCTCTCTCTCCTCTTCTCTTTTTTTTTAAAATAAGATGCGGTTTTCTCGTGATGTATGTGTCGTCCACCATGAGTATTTCATGTTTTCTGATGGATTTCGAGACCCGATTCGAGGAGTGGATGAACCGTCTCGGGTACATGGTGGGCCCGCTATGGTACCCCGGGGCAAGAAGATCGAGTTGTAGACGATGAGCCTGGCAGGGGAAGGCTACCTACCGGTGATGTCTGGCGCGGCGGATATCCGGAGGATACCGACCGTTGTCGTGGGATTTGATGATATGGGCCGATCCGGACTGATGGAGCCCGACATATTGATACTTGAGGCTACATGTGTTGTGTCGATGCTTGACACGGATTTCCATGGATTTCATTGTTGAGATTTCAGATGCTTATACACACTTTACTATGATAACGGCTAAAGGTTCTCATACATATATATCTGGATTTCAGGATTTGTGACTTTACATTCATGGTGCATGCATTTCATTTCATATGACTTAGTACTATATGAGGCACTGACACGACACGGAGTATTTGCACTTACACGTAGTATTACCCTGCTATTACTAGATGTTTCGGATATAGTAGTGTATTATTATGACCTAGGATAGCGTCGTGCATTCGATTTCTTTTCGTAGATGTCTTCTACTCACGAGTTGGCAACTCACCCCCGTTGTGCCAAATTCTTTACAGGTTCGATGTACAGGTTTCCCGTGGAAGCTTGTTGGCACATCTTTTCTTCAGGGCGATTGGCACGGTAGGTTGGTTCACTTGTATCCGAACCACCGTTGTACTTTTATTCATTCATTTGTATCTAGTAAGCTCCATCAACCATATTTGTATTACTTGATAAGTTATTGGACCAGTCTTTTACTTCGACCTTAGAGTCGCGCCTGTATTATTCTGATCTGGTGGTTTTGCTTTCTTTTGAGTTTTGAGCCTCGCCCTCTGGCGTTGTATATTATTGTGCTTGTTGTGGTTGTTTCCGCCTGTTGGCGTTGATGCTAGCACCCGTTTGGGGATGCTTTTTATTGTTTATTCATATTATACTTGTTGTACCCGTTTGGGGGCCAGTTTTTACAGAGGAGACTCTGCCGAAATTTTTGGTAAAATTTGCTGATGTTTTTTGTTACTTGTTTTCTTTTCTTTTCTTCTTTTTCTTCTTTTATGGTTTTGATCTCTGGGCTTCGGCTTACTTAGGTCACGTGGCGCCTCTAGACGCTTCGTAATCTAAGTGCCGGTCACGTTCCGTACTTTCGGGTCGTGACAAAGTTGGTATCAGAGCGCTAGGTTTAACCTTGTATAAGTCTAGGTGACCCTTGGTTGATGGAGTAGGCGAGTTAGGTAGATTAACGTACCGTGGGTATGGTCCGCGGCATACTTACGATACGCTACTCTGCTTAAGGAGCCCTAGGATTTACATTGTTTGCACCGTATTTCATTCGTTCCTTTGATCTATCTTCGTCAATGTCGGATGGTGGTTTCTGTTACCACGGGCAGAGGGAGATGCGGCTCGAATGCAGTAACCATTAGAGTATTGGTTATTCTTGAGGACTGAAGCATTGCTTAGCGTGCGGACGAAGGGTATTCACATGCCGTCCGGATGAAGTTAAAGGGTTCGAACGATTATCAGAAAACCATTTCCTAAGTTTAAAGTATTCGGAAGAACATGCAGGTATTTCGATGGACCCTCTAGAAGAATGAAACCCTAACTCGACATAATGACCACGAGAACGCCCTTGAACCTTAGGGTTTACGGCAGTTCCACTGTGCCATTAGTGAGGCTTGGGTTTGCCCTTCTACAGCTGGATCATCGATGCTGGGGTATGTACCGGATATTTTTAAACTGTACTTGAGTGTTGAGCTCTCGGGGAATTATGGGATTTTGATGGATCGATCGAGAAGTTTAATGTAGTCTGGATATCAAGTGAAGGGATCGACTATGTGGGAGACTCTAGACATGAGTATTGCCGTTGGTAGCGCAGTCAGCACACCTATGAAAGAACGAGTTCGAAGCGGTCGACATCAGAGGAAAGAGGCGCACATTGACGATAGTATTTACGATTGTGATTTAGTGATTTGAATTTCCTATTTTCGTTGATTGGATTTTTGTATTTTGAGGACTTGTTCTACGATTGGAATTTCCTGTGTGTACCTTCATTCTATCTGTGTTTCTTATGTCAGTTGTATTGATGTGGTTTAGTACGCACCCAGTACACTTGATTTGGTTTTATATATTTTTTTAGATTTTTGATTTGATTTCGTGCATAGGGGTTACACGTGATTTTGACATATGTTTCGACCTAATTTTCATGCATTTTTATGCTGTGATTTCGATTTTGATATTCAATGTATGTTTTCGTGCTCCATGTGCACCTGATTAGGATTCTTGCGCATACTTGGCGCACTTGATGCGATTTTGTGCACACCATATGCACTAAATCGGGGTTTTGTGCAGATTAGATGCACCTGATAGTGAGTCGTGCACGCCCGTTGCACTTGACAGATATTTTTGGTGCACACCTGTTGCACTTAGTTTTGTTTTGTGGGTATTCATGGTTTCTGCATTTGGTTTCGATTTCAGTGCGCACCGGACGCACATGACATTTTATTGATGTGATTGGGATTGATTTTAGTTTGAGCAGTATGTTTTCATGATCATTATTATTTGAGTTAGTAACCAGGCAGGACGTGTATGTTAAATAAAAGATATATATGTAGCTATATTTTTAAAAAAAATTAAACGTCCGCTACTTAGACCGTGACACGTGCATTGCACGGCGATTTTCAAGAAGGGGTTTTTGTATGCTGCTTTATTATGATGATTCGGCGATTTTACTAGGATGCGAACTATATATAAGTTATAGATTGATGTATATTATGATGGTTTTCACATTGGGTTATGATATTTCATTATCGCCATAACTCCGATGATTGCGTCATGCTTGACGGAGTTGATTTTCGTTATGTATTAATGATTTCGGAGCCCCGACGATTTGAGTATTTTGCTAAATGTTTTAGTATTTGGAAGGGGAGTGTTAATTTAAATTCGGGGACCGAATTTCTTAAAGGGGGGAAGATTGTAACATTTTAAAAATAATTAAATAAATAATTAAATGAATAAAAGTTTTTAAGTGAATTTTAGGATTTTCGGTAAAGTAAAATGTATTTTTCGTAAAACCAAACCGTGATTGTTTTTCACTATAAATTTAAAAATATCTATTTTAATTATGAAATTACTAGTAAATAGTGTTTATTTAGCCACTTATAAATTTTTGGTTTAATAAAATATTTTTCCTAAATTAATTATTTTAAATATTAACATAAGCTTTATTTTTACACTAAATTAGCGTAAATTACAAATTTAAATGGTTTTAATTTGTAAAAATGAACCATGGCATATTAGAATTTAGTGTGTATCATGCAAAATTTATTTGCAAATTTTTCCTTGTTTCTAGATCTTTCTTGAGTTATTTTAGAAAAGAATTAAAAGAAAATGAATAAAGCATGAAAAGACATTAAGATGATGACATTTTGGAGAAGTTGCTACACCATTTCTCATGTGTTTCTCCCTCTTCCCCTTATTGTGGCCGGCCTCCCCATCACCATGGCTGCCCCCCCCCATTTTCCACCTCATTTTTATTCAAAAATCATCAAAAATACTACAAAAATCCAATTTAAATTCCACAAAAACCTAATTATTTCATACCCTTTATTCTCTACTCTTCTCTACATGGATTTTGGAGTGGGAAAGCATGTATTTTTTAGGCTCATTTTCAAGTTTGGACATGAGGTTGTGGAGGTATAAATCCATCTCTTTTGTTTTATTTCTATTAGATATTTCTTTTAAAGCATAATTAGATTAATTAGATTAATTCTTGTTGCAAATTCTAAAATTCAAGTTAGGGTTTGAAAATTCAAGAGGTGGTTTTTGTTAATTAATTAGGGTTATAATAGCTAGTTTAACATCTTTTAGAGTGGAAAATTCTTGCATGGTGGTGGTATAATAAATTGTTGATCGAAATTGTTTAATTTAAACTATTTAGCTAACTAGATTTTTTCTAAAATGTGTTGTGGGTAAAATAAAATTCTTATTAAGGGTGTTATCATTAGATGGTAATTTTAGTGAGAATATTAGCATATTAATTGAATGAAAAACCTAGTTTGATCACTAGATTATTTTGATAATTGGAAAAATAGTAATAAAATGCTATTATTTTGTAAACTAGATTTTAGGAATTTCAAAATAAATGTGATTAAAAATATAATTATAGTTTCATTACATCATTATCATCATAAATTGTGGTTTAAGTGATTAATTTATGCAAAATCATGTTTTGAGGTGGAATTGTGGTATTTTGCTTGGAAAATGTTAAAATTGTTAAAAGTTGCAAACTAGAAATTTCAAATAAATGCAAAATTGTGTAATAAAAATATAGTAATGGTTTGTATAGTCTAGTAATGCTATTTAATGAGTTTTATGACCATTGGTTTCATTTAAATGTCAAGTTTCGATGAAAAACGGTAAATTGGCATTTTCGGGTTTTTCGAAAACGGACGATTTGATCGATTTTAGTGTTTCGATGAATTTGATCATGTTTTACAATATAAGTAATGTGTTTTAAAACTACAAGTTGTTTGATGATGTTATCTCGATCCATCGGAGTTTGTACGCCGATATCGAGCGGTATTTGGTTCTTTTGCGTGGACGGGACATAGGTTTTAACCTGTGCTTGCTCTTCGTATCGTTTGACTTTTGTATGTGATTCGGTTTACGATGCTATTTATATGTTTGCGTCTAGGTACCCTCACGTGGACTGCGGGCGATGAAGAGGAGGATGGCGACACTGTCTTCGGCAGACATGGACCAGGTGAGTAGATGCATATCTACGGGGGGAAGTCGGGTGGATGGCGTTTAGCACCCCCGCAACGTAGAATAGGAATAGTACTTATTGACATTAGGAAACCAGACGTGACCCTAGTAGGACCCTAGTATTGACCCTAGGCTGGACTAGACCGATTTAGGAAAACTATATCAGAGGATGAGTACCTTGGAAGAGGTTCGTAGGTTTCAGATAGAAACACACCAGCGCACACACTGAAAATCGACATGGGGTACGTGTATGTGTATATATATAGAACTAGGTATAGGTATATACATATATATACAACACATATAGGTGATTCAGTGATGTGATATGATATCCGAGGTATGATGAAATAGTATAACTGGGCTTGATGCCGTGATTTTTGACTATACAGTCGTAGTAAAGTGTTAGCGGATCATTAGGGAATGAGATAATGAACTTGAATATATAAATTACAAAGAGTGGTGGTGATATTGATGTACATGGGACGCTAGAATAGTACTCGGACTGTAACTTGTGACTGATTACGATATGATATATGTATAACTTGATTTCGACATTATATTGGTGTGACCTGATGCCGATATCATATGAGTATGACTTAATCATAATATGATACATACGACATTATACGAATGAGGAGACACCTAGGAGATACTTGACCGTACCCCGACATTGGGATGCCGTACGATGGATTTTACCGTACGAGGCTTAGATTTGATGATTGATCCGCACTCTTGATACAAGGAAGCCGTACTACGTACGTGACGCTGTTGAGGCGGGATCGCCGACTATTAGAGATATTGATTCAGACCTTAGGTAGACTCTTATTTCTATTGACTAGTTCTTAGGTTTAGTTTTCCTTAGGAGGTTAGATGGACACTAGGTTAGGTTCGAGTCATATAGTGGTAGTAGTATTAGTATATTAAATGAGTAGGTAATATACATTCGTCTTTACTTTCACACTGTAATCATAATGTTGCATGTTCATACATATGTTGCTATAAATAGTATAAACCTTACCTGTTAGGACACCAGCACCATTACCGATGATGCGCATATTCCACGCACACTTATTTGCCGGCTCACACACATCATCATCGGTAATTGCTATGTCACGTACACTTTAGATCATATTATCTTTTATTGATAGAATCAGTTAACAACTAAACCGATGTAGTATTGTGATCACTCTCTGATGTTAAGTATAAGACATGACATTCATTACTTAGACATTCATGCATTCATATTTTCGTGTTATCATGCAGTATTATGGGCATATGCCGACACTTATCATATAGTACTCATGATTTTGAGATTTGGATTTCTATGAGATTTCTGGATTTTTGGGGAAAACCGCAAAAATATATAAAAACTTCTCTCTCTCTCCTCTTCTCTTTTTTTTAAAATAAGATGCGGTTTTCTCGTGATGTATGTGTCGTCCACCATGAGTATTTCATGTTTTCTGATGGATTTCGAGACCCGATTCGAGAAGTGGATGAACCGTCTCGGGTACATGGTGGGCCCGGTATGGTACCCCGGGGCAAGAAGATCGAGTTGTAGACGATGAGCCTGGCAGGGGAAGGCTACCTACCGGTGATGTCTGGCGCGGCGGATATCCGGAGGATACCGACCGTTGTCGTGGGATTTGATGATATGGGCCGATCCGGACTGATGGAGCCCGACATATTGATACTTGAGGCTACATGTGTTGTGTCGATGCTTGACACGGATTTCCATGGATTTCATTGTTGAGATTTCAGATGCTTATACACACTTTACTATGATAACGGCTAAAGGTTCTCATACATATATATCTGGATTTCAGGATTTGTGACTTTACATTCATGGTGCATGCATTTCATTTCATATGACTTAGTACTATATGAGGCACTGACACGACACGGAGTATTTGCACTTACACGTAGTATTACCCTGCTATTACTAGATGTTTGGGATATAGTAGTGTATTATTATGACCTAGGATAGCGTCGTGCATTCGATTTCTTTTCGTAGATGTCTTCTACTCACGAGTTAGCAACTCACCCCCGTTGTGCCAAATTCTTTACAGGTTCGATGTACAGGTTTCCCGTGGCAGCTTGTTGGCACATCTTTTCTTCAGGGCGATTGGCACGGTAGGTTGGTTCACTTGTATCCGAACCACCATTGTACTTTTATTCATTCATTTGTATCTAGTAAGCTCCATCAACCATATTTGTATTACTTGATAAGTTATTGGACCAGTCTTTTACTTCGACCTTAGAGTCGCGCCTGTATTATTCTGATCTGGTGGTTTTGCTTTCTTTTGAGTTTTGAGCCTCGCCCTCTGGCATTGTATATTATTGTACTTGTTGTGGTTGTTTCCGCCTGTTGGCGTTGATGCTAGCACCCGTTTGGGGATGCTTTTTATTGTTTATTCATATTATACTTGTTGTACCCGTTTGGGGGCCAGTTTTTACAGAGGAGACTCTGCCGAAATTTTTGGTAAAATTTGCTGATGTTTTTTGTTACTTGTTTTCTTTTCTTTTCTTCTTTTTCTTCTTTTATGGTTTTGATCTCTGGGCTTCGGCTTACTTAGGTCACGTGGCGCCTCTAGACGCTTCGTAATCTAAGTGCCGGTCACGTTCCGTACTTTCGGGTCGTGACAACGTCAGCGGCACTAGCTGTGCGTAACGGCTGCCCATGTATTGACCGAAAGGGAAGCCAATGAGCGAACTCATTCTGCGACCCTACTGAGCCTATCAGTGACAATATCCGTACAGTGCGGTCCGTTCGTCTATGAGCATCGCATATCGGGCGTAGGGGGCTGGTAACGTCAGACTCTAAAAAGCGGTATAAGTCGTGTCGAAGGGTTGCCCTAAACACCCTGAGATACTACTGGAGTACCTACCAGTAAATCTCCTGTCTCGGCCGAGAGCTTTATGTAATGGCTCTCCTAGACACAGCGCGATCTTACCCCCAATACCCGGAGAGACGAATACCCTGCCGATCCGCTCACTTGCCTCCATGTGGCTCGGGACTGTACCCAACTAAAACCTGTTTGCACGACTCCTTTGAGCCGTGGTAGGGTAATAATCAAAGCACAGTGGGAACTCGCACGCGACAAATGATAATCTCAGGTCGATGAACTAACCTGTACACATGTCACCAGGGAACTACTATCTGACACTAGGTATAATACGAACTAGCAGGTTCCCGGCGAGTCCTGTCCGGTGCACTTATAACCCAATGAGCACCTGTATACATCTTAGGTGAACCAACTGACACCAGTGGCTTGTGAGACCGGCCACCGCCCCTCGTCGGGTTCTCGACTGTATACACTAGTCTACTCCGGAGTATCGATACCCTGTCTCGAAACTTCCACGACTAGGGACCACTTTTAAGGATGTGCTTATACACTACCCAACTCTCACGTATATGATCGCCATCATACTGTTGGTAGTCAAGCAGGATCCTAAGGGCTCTATCAACGTGTAA
The DNA here is from genome assembly GCA_030015575.1 of Agapanthus africanus. Taxonomy (NCBI): domain Eukaryota; kingdom Viridiplantae; phylum Streptophyta; class Magnoliopsida; order Asparagales; family Amaryllidaceae; genus Agapanthus; species Agapanthus africanus. The sequence continues at coordinate 221,060,820 of CM057349.1, forward strand.
TAGTGATCATGTCATCTAAAGCTGTACACGATGATAAAGTTTAAACCAGATAGCATATTATCATCTCGAGTAAGACTGTCATACAGGTATAGGTCCTCCTTAATCATTGCGATCACATGCCTGCGATCCAATAATTGACTTTGAGGGCACTACATCCAACACAAAATTCCATGCTTGAATGAGTGGGGGTCAAGATTTCCATTCATTCTAAGCTCATTCTTAACACTTAGCCATTTTTCCTTAGTTGCTCCCATGGTTGCTCTCTAGCTTCTTCATCTTCCTCATTGCCATTATTTAAGCTTCAACTCTCACATGAGATGTGAATCATGAAGCTTGAATACAAACATGTGAGCTTTACTTCACTATCGTATACTTGACTAGCGATCGAGTCTAGCGTGTGTAACATTTTGAAAATTTTAGAAAATAAATAAATTTAATTAATTAAATAATATAATGTTAATTTAAAAACTTATTAAAAACAAATAGGAAATTTTCATAAGTAGTATATGAAACAAATAAAAATTTAAATTTAGTTTATAATATTATTAAATTTCAAGGGATTTTAGTGAATAATTTAGCTTCATTTTAAGAAAAAGGTTGTTTGTATTATAACATAGATGATGAGGGGTTTTGGTGAAAATATTGGGTAATTGTGGAAATATGAAATGGATGGGGGTTTATGTGTAAAAAGGGGGTAGGACTTGGTTAAGGTTAACTTGAACCCTTGGTGTATCATATCATCATGAAGACACCTCTTTCTTGCATGGAAATACCATCCCTTTCATGCTCACACCTCCTCCTTCCTCTCATGCCACCTCCACCTCTTAACATGCAACTCATGCTTGCTCAACATGCCCCCTCACCTATTTACCTATGATACTCAGAAATTCCTTAGAAATCTCAACTGAAATAATACATTCTTCAGCCCCTAAACCAAAAATATTCTAAGTGTTCCTACCAAGAGAAAGAGAGCAATGAATTCCTTCTTCAAGTGTGAAATTCTCCAAACTTGTGATACTAAAAACCATAGATGTTTCCACATACCATCTTTGAGCTGGTGTTCTCTTGTGAATCATTCAATAAGTATATGTTCAACCCTGCAGTTCTTAGTTCAATACCGTTTTTGAGTGATATCGGTATATATCGTATTTTGATATATTAGGCTCTGTTTATGAATTTGCTATAGTTTAGATGATAACTAAAGTAATCAAACAATTACATCATCTTATAAACTAGACCTAGAATAAGCCATAAGAATACGAACCCAAGTGATCGGATTTTGGCCGGCGACACGAAGGAAATTTCCGATCTCGCCGGATTTCTGATGGAGTTGGACATTGCGGTTTTTAAGGTAGTTTTATATAGATATATAAGTGTGTTTGGTATTGTTTAATTGTTTTAGTTTAGTAGTATAAGAAATCTGGAAGCAAATATCAGTTTTGGGGTTAAGATTCGTAGATATGATACGGATATATCGTACCATGAGTTCTGTCATGACCAGGGAAGGGTTAGATCAGATTAACTTAAGTTCTGTAACTCACTATATCATCACATAGCATGTTTAGTTGTGCAGTATCAAAAACTAGGTTTTTATGTTATCTAGTTCGCTGTAAATAAATCTAGAACTAATAAGTAAAATCAATAGAAAAACTAGCAAGACCAAAAGTATAATGAGCCAATTAGAAGCCCTCACTTAAAACCTGAGCCCCAAACTCCATACAAGATCCGGTGAGGTACCCTTGAAATCCGGCGACGCCGGAGCCCTGGGAGAATTTTGCTGTTGATTCTTCTTCTGTAGCTTTGAGTTGGCATTTTACAAGTCTCTGTATTGTTTGTGTTGTCTAAATATTTATACAGTAAAATCTGGGAAAGTTTTAGAAATGGTTTTATCAAATTTCAGATATTTACGATACGGAGTTTTCGTATTTTGATGTTGCAGCTGAACCGTTGACGTTTATACGTTAACGACAGAATTATGTTGTCGTTTTTGGGTTAAGTGTACTGTAGGTTCTGACCTACGGGCGTTTAGCTTGTTGTTTTGGTTTTCGATATGATATTTACTTCTATGCGATTTAAATACGAATATAGGTACGATTCGAGAATTCTGAGACGGAGTTGGCGATGTAGCAGCGTGGATTCAGCGAGCTTTTAAGTTGGTGAGTAGATTTACATCAACTGGGGAAGTCGGGTGGATGGCGTATAGCACCCCCGCAACCTTATAAGTATTATTATGATATCTAGTTAGTTTAGTATTTATTCAAGATATTTATGTAGTATCACATCTAGTATGTCCTTCAATTTCATACAGTTTCATGCATAGTTATAGATGAGATACAGTGATACGATATGGATATGGCTTGGTGGATTGTATGAGGGATCATGCCATAGTTGTGATGATACAAATACAGTGATACGATGTGGATATGCTTTGATGGATTTGTATGAAGGATAATGCTAGACTTGAGATGATACAGATACAGTGATATGATGAAATGTTATACAAGATATTATATGATGAAATTTATATGCCGGATAACGACCAATTTATCCTTTGACTCGTAGAGTTTGGTTATATTCTGTTTTAGGATATAATACTTGTGTGAGTTATATTCTTTTAAAAACTATGATTCGTTTGTCTTTTAAAAAAAAGTACTAGGATGCGTGTCAGTTTCTAAAACGGATATCTATTTTAAACCTAGGGCAGCTTCCTTATTTCAAACTCAACGTTTCGATCATTTCTAAAGATATTGGTATAGCTCATAGCAAGTAATTACAATAGTTACGTTTATGTTACTTTACGTGTTGCATTATATTATCCATATTATACGTTTCTGCATTACACACACTCTGATAGAACACTGCACAAATACCAATGAGTAATATGCTGCACAAGCACGTGAATATATGTTACACCACACCTCATTGGTACTGCCATGTCATTGTAGAACTGTTCTGTTATATATGTGTTAATATAAATAGGTTGTTACACTGTAGAAAACTTGCACAAATAGTAATGATTGCCATGTTGCACGAGCACAGACGCATATGCTACACTACACATCATTAGTAGTGCCATAACACAGTAGAATTGAGATCATTATGCTTATGTGATATGATTACGTAGTCTTTCTTTATCCCTGTTGTAATTTATGAATATTAGTACTATAGATGTCGTATTTGATTCTTATGGATTTCCTGGATATTTTACCCTGATGATATATATCGCTGGTCTGGGACACTGTTATATATGTATATATATATATAATATATCATCAATATAATCTATGCAAGTATTCTTATTTCTTACTTGGTATTTTGATATGATGAGTTAAATGCCCACCATGAGTTTTGTGTTTCCTGATTTTGATTCTGGACCGGGTGGGGTAGCTATACGGTTCCAGATTTATAAAATATCCGGACTGAGTTGGAGGGCATACAGTCGGATACATGGTGGACCCGGTCGGGGCCGAGGGGCAGGATAGCCGCATTATAGGCGGGGAGCCTAACGGGGATACTCGATTCCGGAGATAGAAATGAGTACGGCAAATATCCAGGGGATACTGACCGGGATTCGAATGAGCACGGCAGTTATCCAGGGGATACTGACCGGGGTTCGATTGGGTACAGCGGATATCCAGGGGATACTGAGCGTAGCCAGGATATCGGTTGGCGATCACCTATTGAGGTGGTGTCGACGATATCTGTATTTACGTATCAATGATGGACACGAGAGATTTCGGATTTCGATGTCGATGCTAGACATATATATATATATATATATTGATATGATCATTATCATGAGGTATATAGTTAGATATTATTAGTGGATTCAACCAGGACTGATCCGGGGGACAGTACCTGCATATATTTGTACAGACATTCATGATTTTGACTCATATGACATTGAGATATTATACTTGGGATTGCATGATAGTTAGTATTGCACATATGTAGATTATATAGTATATTGGTACAGATTATGATAGGACTATACTTATGACCTAGGTATTGTCATGCATTTCGATTTCTATCTTTAGATGTACTTTATTCACTGAGTTGGCAACTCATCCCCGTTGTGCCATAGTTTCTTGAAGGTTTTACCACTTGGATTATCAGCGACTTGGGCACATATTCTTTTCGGGGACAGATTGGTAAGTGGGTTATTATTGTATCATACTCACTCTTAATTATTCATATATTCTTTTATCTAGTGGAAACTCCATCAACTTAGAAGTGGTATATTATGGACTTAGAAGCAATACATAGAGTTTATGTGTGGTGATGTTGCACTCTTTGGAGTCGATTGCTGATATAGATTGTTGGTTGCTCCATCATTCGGACGTGGAGACTTGCTTCCGTTGGGATGCTAATTTATTATGTTATATCGGGTTTTTATAAAAATATAAAGGAGGTGATGTCAAGTTTCAAACCGTCATAAATGCTTTTCAACATACTTAGATAAATTTAGATGTTATTTTAAATTGATTTTATCGGATGATTATTCAAACCTCACCTCCAATATTATCAAAAAAGGGTTTAGATTCCGGGTTTCGGCTTACTTGGATTGCGTCGATGTCTTTAGATATCATGTGATTTAAGTGCCGGTCACGTGCCACATTTGGGTCGTGACAGCGTGTTTCCTACGCTAAAGAGTTTAGTGTAGAGGTAGCGTGAGGTGGAGGGACTTCGCGTGGATCATCTTCGGCACAAAGGTCATCGGAGGAAGCTCCTCCAAAGCCTCAAACGGAGTCGCGGGACTACTACATGGAGCATGTGAAGTGAAGGACTCGAACTACAAAGGTTGTATACTCTTCTCTTCTCTTTAGTTTAACACATCACAAAGGCAAACCCTAATAATCTAGTAAATATCTTGTTACTCTCTCTTAGCATCTAATAAAATTTAAAATTTGGCATGCTTGATGCCTCTAGAACCTCATGGTGGTGCTAAGGTCGACTTTCACTTTGATTTCCACCTTACCACGTTCAAGAGAGCGTGCAAAACGGTGGTTTTTGGGTACAGTCCGGAGTCACATGGAGGCAATAAGCGATAACAGGGGTTTCGTCTCTCCCGGTATTGGGGGTTGATGTTGCGCTGTGCTCGATTGGCCATAACAGGAAGTCCCTGGCCAAGGAGGAAACTGAGATTTACTGGTAAGTGTTATCAGTAGTTTCTCGACCCGATATGAGCCTCACATCGGCACGACTTATCAAGTTATTGGGGTCTGACGTTTACCACCACCCCAGACTAGATATACGACATATCAGACGAAGAGATCGGACTGTACGGTAGTGTTACTTATTGGATTCACGGGAGTATGAACAAGCTTGCTTGTTGATTTTCTGATCGCTCAATACCCGGGTAATTGTTACGTCCAGCTAGTACCGCTGACGGCTTGTGGGTAACTGATATGATTATTACCTACTGCCGGCATATTGACGAGTCTTTAGAGTCCTATACAGAGGTTTCCTAGCTCATGCGAAACGAAGTAGGGCACATATGTGATATGTGCAGGACCGAGATTAATACGTGTATCTGATACCGTATTCTAATCTCGCGATATAGGTTATATGTGATATAACTGGATTATTGGATCAAGTGTTAATTCAATAATTTATTATATGATATTAGTCGGTTGTATGTAATATAGCCGGATTATTAAATCAAGTGTTGATTTAATAATTTAATGTATGATTATATATTTGATATATTAACTAATATTAGCTCACGTAAGAAAATGTTTTCTCCAAATACATACAAATATATATGTGATATATATTAATGTATTTATTTATGTGTCATGCTAGATGATACATTGGACTTGGGTGTGTGAGACACATACCATACTTAAGATAATGTGGGGATATAATTATTAAGGGAAAATCAAAATTAGGAGGAAAATAGCAAGGCTTAAGATGCTTGTGGAAGCATGGAGAAGTTTTGACTTAAATCCACTAATTTTGTTTTACTCTAAATATTTATTAACCCAACAGTTATCTTTAGCCATGGTTTAGTTTCTACATGAGAAATATGAGATATTTTCTCACCCATGGTTCACACATGATCATTCATCTTCTTCTTCATCTCCATTTTTTCTTTCTATCTTTCTTGTGAGAAGAAAAAGAAAACGAGAAAAATAATTCTAAAGTGAGCAAAATTCCTACTTCACCAATCTATACCAAACTAGCCATTTAGTATGGGTTGTTTCTTCACTAGTTCATCAATTAGTGAAGAGGTAGCTTGAGTTAGAGATTCTTCGACGTGGATCATCTTCGGGCTCGAAGATCCTTGAGCAAGCTTGTTTCTTTCGTCTAGTGGAGCCTAACGAGAGTCAGGAAGACCACTACTTGGAGCTAAGGGACTACTACACGGAGCTTTAGAAGTGAAGAACCGATCTACAAAGGTTGTATTCCTTGTTCACTTAGAGTAATGTTTGATTACTTGCTATAAAACCCTAATTCTTTAGTTAGATCCTTGGTTCGAGCTCGCTCGACACCCTAAAATTTTAAAATAGCATACTTGAAGCTTGCCGAAACCGTGTCGGGGTGCTAAGCGAACCCAGCATGTAGACCGGTCCTTCACTTCTAAAGCTCCATATAGTAGTCCCTTTGCTCCAAGTAGTGGCTCCCGAACTCTTCTTAGGCTCCATTAGGCGAAAGGAACAAGCCTGCTTAAGGATCTTCGAGGCCGAAGATGATCTACGTCGAAGAATCTCTAACTCAAGCTACCTCTTCACTAATTGATGATTAGTGAAGTAAACAACCTATACTAAATGGCTAGTTTGGTATAGATTGATGATGTAGGAATTTTACTCACTTTAGAATTAATTTTCTCTCTTTCTTTTTCACCTCACTCAAAAGCTAAAGAGCAAAGAAGGTGATGAAGAAGATGAACAAAATTGATCAACCATGGGTGAAGAAAATATCACAATGATATTTGTAGAGACTTAACCATGGCTAAAGATAATGGTTGGGTTAATAAATATCTAGAGTAAAACAAAATTAGTGGACTTAAGTCAAGGCTTCTACATGCTTCCACAAGCATCTTAGCCATGCTAATTTCCGCCTAATTTTGATTTTTCCCTTAATAATTAATCGCCCAAATTATCTTTAGTTAGGTATGAGTCTCATACACCCAAGTCCAATATATCATCTAGTATGACACAAAAATAAATACATTAATATATATCACATATATATTTATATGTATTTAGAGAAGAGAAATTCTTAAGTGAGCTAATATTAGTTAATATAAATTAATATATCAAATATATAATTATATATTAAATTATCAAATCAACACTTGATTTAATAATCCGGCTATATCACATACAACCGACCAATATCATTTATATGTATATCAAATATACATATAACAAATTATTGAATCAGCACTTGATTCAATAATTCGGTTATATCACATATAACCAATATCGCGAGATTAGAATACTGTATCGCATACACGTATCAATCTCATTCCCACACATATCACATATGCGCCCTACTTCGTTTCGCTTGAGCTAGAAAACCTCTGTGTATGACTCTAAAGACTCATCAATACGCCAGCAGTATGTGATGATCATATCAGTCACCCACAAGCCGTCAGTAATACTAGCCGGACGTAACGGCTACCCAGGTATTGAGCGATCAGAATATCAACAAGCAAACTTGTCCATACTCCCGTGGATCCAGTAAGTAACACTACCGTACAGTCCGGTCTCTTCGTCTGATATGTCGCATATAGAGTCTGGCGGTGGTAAACGTCAGGCCCCAATAACTTGATAAGTCATGCTGATGTGAGGCTTATAACGGGTCGAGAAACTACCGATAACACTTACCAGTAAATCTCATCATCAGCCCTAGCCAAGGACTTCCTGTTATAGCCAATCGAGCATAGCGCATCATCAACCCCTAATACTGGGAGAGACGAAACCCCTCCTATCGCTCATTGCCTCCATGTAACTTAGGACTGTACGCAAAATCCATCGGTTTGCACACTCTCTTGAGCGTGGTAGGGAGGAAATCAAAGCACAGTAGGAATCACACAAGACTCTATGACGATCTCGGGTCTATAGACTAACATGTACCAGTGTCACCAAAGAACTGCTATCTGACGATAGGTATAATATCATCTAGGAGTTCTCGGCGAGTCCTGTTCGGTGTACCCATTCTCCAATGAGCACTTATGTATAATCTTTGATTTCAAACACCAATGGATGTAGGATCATCGATCGCCCCATACAGGGTCAAGAAACGTACACACTAGTCCATTCTGGAATATCGATGCCATGTCTCGATGCTCCCACAACTAGGAACTATTAAAGGATGTACTTATGGACTATCCTGGACCTACTAATATGATCTCCATCATAGTCCTGGCAGTCAAGTACACATCCTAAGGGCTTTATCAACATGTAACAGAGAGACAGTATAAAGATACAATGTACATGTTAAGATAAAGATCAACCAGATAGCATACTATCATATCGAGCAAGAAATTCCTCTCTATATATGTCAAAGAATCCACTATAATATACAACCATGTACAACAATAGTCTCTAGGGCATACATATAACTAACATAAAGAAGTCCAACCATGCTTCAATAGTTGACACAAATGAATAAAGAATTCATTTCACAACTATTGGAGCCATGGCTCTCACCATACCTCCCTCTCCTTCACTTTACACCTCATTTCCATCTATGAATAAATGGAAAAATCCATGATGAGGTGTCCACCTTCTAGAATGTTATCCATAATAAAATACGGATTACAGTCTACAGTATATACATACCTGCATTCGGATAAAAACACGAATGCCCAAAAGATAGAATAACACGAAGAACGTAATACTAGAATATACATATCGAAATACATATATGTAAATTATGAAATCAATACCTGATTTAATAATCCGGCTCAAACCCGAGCCGGCTAGTATTACCGACTGTCCGATTGAAAGTCCAGGTACAAGGTACATCAATCGATCGGAACCCCGCACATATCCAATACGGCTACTACATCATTTCTGTTGGATATAGTGCCCTCAAAGTCAATTATTGGATCGCAGGCACGTGATTGCAATGATTGAGGGAGGACCTATGCCGGTAGGACAGTCTTACTCAAGATGATAGTATGATATTCTGTTTATCTTTATCATCGTGTACATGTTTTAGGTGATGTTACAGATCACTATTGCACGTTGATAGAGCCCTTAGGATTCTTTCTTGACTACCAGCAGTATGATGGCGATCATATACGTGAGAGTTGGGTAGTCTATAAGCACATCCTTAAAGTGGTCCCTAGTCGTAGGAGTTTCGAGACTGGGCATCGATACTCCATTAGTAGACTAGTGTATACAGTCGAGACCCCGACGAGGGGCGGTGGCCGGTCTCACAAGCCATTGGTGTCAGTTGGATCACCTAAGATGTATACAGGTGCTCATTGGGTTATGAGTACACCGGACAGGACTCGTCGCGAACATGCTAGTTGTTATTATACCAGACGTCAGATAGAAGTTCCCTGGTAACATATGTACAAGTTAGTTCATCGACCTGAGATTGTCATTTGTCTCGTGTGAGTTCCCACTGTGCTTTGATTACAACCCTACCACGGCTCAAAGGAGTCGTGCAAACAGGTTTTAGTTGGGTACAGTCCCAAGCCATATGGAGGCAGTGAGCGGATCGGCAGGGGTTTCGTCTCTCCCGGTATTGGGGGTGAGATCGCTCTGTGTCTAGGAGATCCATTACACGAAGTCCTTGGCCAAGGCAGGAGATTTACTGGTGTAGGGTTAGCATAGCACCTTAGCAAGGTTTAGGAAGGCATCACACATCCCATATTGAAAATTTTGGGGTGCTAAACAAACCCTAACCAAGATCTTAAACTAGAGAATTAGGATTAACATGCATGTAAATAACTTTACATCTAAGAGAGAGAGATTACAACCTTTGTAGTCCGTTCCTTCGCTTCATAAGCTCCGAATAGTAGTCCCTTCACCGCGATCCATGAACTCCCGGACTCTAGAGAGGCTCTACAAGTCGAATGATCCGTGCTTGCTTGAAGTCTTCCTTTTCGAAGATGATCTACCTTGAAGAATCTCAAACTCAAGCTCTCACTTCTCTAATCAAGTGTTAGTGAAGTGAACACCCTAATCTATGTGTCTAGAATAGATGAGGATGATGAAGTAGGAATTTTGCACTCTTTTGTTTTCAATTTCTCACTTTAAATCATCACTTCACAAAAACCTAGAAAGCTTTTTCAAGAAGGAAGAAGAAGAAGAAAGCTTTTGTGATGAATAATGAAATTATTGTTATGGTTACAAATCAACCAGGAGTTAATAAATGAAGGCCTTAACTCATATAGAGAATAAACTAGAGTTAAGGGTTTGGGTTGGGTTAACAAAATATCTTCACAAAATATCAAGCTAGAAAACAAAAAGGAAAGCTTCATGAAGCTTCATGAAAAAGCTAACCCAAATCCAAAACCTAACTTTTTTTAAACTTAACAACCATGTTGCATTTGTAACCCTAACTTGTTATAATATTATATATCACATATGCAATATATTTTGTAACAAAAGAAAATAATATAATTAACATATATCGCATATACATCAATGTATTATCCAGTGAGAAAATGAATCAATAAAGCGAGCTTATATTAGTTAACGTAATGTAATATATCACATATATAATTATACATTAAATTATCGAATCATCTCTTGATCCGACAATACGGCTATATTGCATATAACCGACTAATATAACATGTTCCAATTCATCGAATCAACACTTGATCCGATGAGCCGGTCATATCAAATATACCCGGCCGATATCTCATATCGCAAGAATAGAATACGGTATCTAATATCGTATTATTCTTGGTCCTGCACATATCACATATGTGCTCCTACTCCGTTTTGCCTGAGCCAGGAAACCTCTGTGTAGGACTCTAAAGAATCGTCAATACGCCGGCAGCAGGTGATGATCATATCAAACACCCACAAGCTGCAAGCGGTCAGCTAAACGTAACAGCCACCCATGTATTGAGCAATCAGTAGATCAACAAGAAAGCCTGTACATTCTCCTGCAAATCCAATCAGTAACACTCCCGTACAGTCCGATCTCTTCGTTTGATATGTTGCATATCTAGTCTAGGGGTGGTAAACGTCAGACCCCAGTAACCGATAAGTCGTGTCGATGTAAGGCTTATAATGGGTCGATAAACTACTAATAACTCTTACCAGTAAATCTCCATATCAGGCCTGGCCAGGGACTTCCAGTTATAGCCAATCGAACACAGCACAACATCAACTCCCTATACCGGGAGAGACGAAACCCCTCCTATCGCTCATTGCCTCCATGTGATTCGGGAATGTACCCAAAAGCCACCTTTTTGCACGCCCTCTTGGACGTGGTAAGGTGGAAATCAAAGCACAGTGGGAATCAAACAAGACTCTATGACGATCTCGGGTCTTCAGACTAACCTGTACCAGTGTCACCGGAGAACTGCTATCTGACGATAAGTATAATACCATCCAGGAGTTCTCGGTGAGTCCGTTCAGTGTACCCAGTCTCCACTGAGCACCCGTACACCATCTTTGATGTCCAACACCAATGGATATAGGATCATCCATCGCCCATCATATGGGTCAAGATGCGTATACGCTAGCCTACTCTGGAGTATCGATGCCCTGTCTCGATACACCCTCGACTAGGAACAGTTATAGGATGTACTCGTAGACTACAATGGCCCCACAAGTATGATCTGTATCATAGTCCTAATAGTCGAGTACATATCCTAGGGGCTTTATCAACACGTGATCACAAAACAGTATTTGTTAACATGTTAGGATAAAATGAAACCAGATAGCATACTATCATATCGAGCAAGAAAGTCCTCTCTATATATATCCAACCATCCATTATAATATACATCACATGTACAACAATGGCCTCTAGGGCATATACATAATTAACAACTGGTAGGTATTCCAGTAGTATCTCAGGGTGTTCTGGGATACACTCCGACATGACTTGTACGGCTTTTGGTGGTCTGACTTTTACCAACCCCCTAGGCCCGACATGCGATACTCATAGACAAACGGACCGGACTGTACAGTAATTGTCACTGACAGGCTCAGTAGGGTGTCAGGATGAGTTCGCTCATCGACCTCCCTTTTGGTCAATACCTGGTAGCCCGTTACGTACAGCTAGTACCACTGACGTGCTAGTAGTTAAATCCACAACCAAAGTATTGACGAGTCTTTAGAGTCCCCAACAGACGATTTCTCAAGTTTGAGGCGAAATGTTGTAGAGGCCATATAATATTATGGCAGGGTTCGATCATATACGTACAGTAGTGCACAGATCATGATCGGACGGATCATACTAGTGGGTTTTGGTTTAAGCCGGATCCTAGTATTAGATTTGTTGGATTACTTTAGTCTCATCGCATTTGCATTCAATCAGAATGCGGATGCAGGTATGTATATACAGGTGAGGGGTATTCTTGTGATCCGTCACGAGTTTACTTTAGATATTACCATATCTTTTTATTGTTGCAAACATTTGGATTAATGTTTGCTTGTGGAAATTGTGAGTGGATTTCATCATGAAGGGCATTAAATGTGACATGGACATGGGTAGTGACTCATGGTCTCTTTTCTTGTGCAATGTCAATTTATTTGATTGATTATTATGTTGATAAGAGTCTTGGAGAGAGAAGGCCGCCATGTTAGGCTTGGGGTTGCTCTTGATTTATTCTAGCACTCTCATTTTTCTTCATCTCAACATAATAACAAAAAGGCTCCCCATTTTCTTTCTTCTTCTTGCTCACAAGTTCCACCATTGGCATCATCTTCTACCTCCACTCTACCCATCTCATGTGTTGAGAATCCTAGATTGTCAAGAGACAAAGTTATCACACACATTCTCCACTTCACCTTGGACATATCGGCTAGCAAACTTCATGTTCGAGTTGCTTCGGATGAAGCAGGAGCCTGTAAAAAGACTCATTGATGTGGTGCCCTTCCGACGAGGAGACCGGAGATCGGAGATGCCGCGAGGAGCTTGGGATGGTGGCCAAAGACCGAAGGACACGGATCGATCGGTACAGCCACTCTCACTTCTTAGTAGTTAGCTAGTTTAGCGTTAATGGTTTGATCCGGATGAAAGACTACGATAGCGCCGGTTTCCTAAAATGTTTTTGTTTCCGCATTTGGCCTCGGATCGACGGCCGGGGTGCTACCGTAGACTTACATGGTATCAAAGCCACACCATTAACCTTCACTAGCTTGTTCTAACTTGTTTGAAATATCGATCGAATGAAATTTCCAAAACCACGATTCCATTTCATGAAGTTTCTGTCAAAATTTTTTTATGGTCGAAAAATTATTTTCACTATGTCAGAAAATCGTGCAGGCTTTCTAAGACCCCTGAAGAAATTTGAAAGCACGATCTCACCATACTGCCGCGGAAATGCGGCAGAACTGGCATGTTAGTCGTGGTTCCGCGGTGGGATTGTGGACTCAGCGCTTCATTTTTCTTCTGGGTGTCAGGTACATGGAATTGTGGTTTCTGGAATTTTTTGTTTGGGCCCAGATTTTGTTTGAGTACTGGATTTGTACTTGGGGCCCACTTTGGGAAATTTTGTCGTTCAGAATTTCAAATATGTTAGTTCACAGTACTTACATTACTATCTGCGACCGTGAATGTCACTCGAGCGGTAAATCTTGTCTAGTTGCTATAGCTCTTTTAGACGAGTTTGCGAACGTGACATTCACGTTGATGTTCTGTATTGTGCTGTGATGTTGCGGATTTGTCATGGTGGATAGCTTGGTGCAATGTTAGTACAGTTTGGTATTATTTGTACATTTGATATTGCGGGGCGAACGTCCGATATGTGGACTGCCGTCACTGCCTGTTTGTATATTATTCTTTTAGGGCACGACCGGGTTGAGGTCGATGTACCCGTTGTACATATATTTTTCTTTTCTGTATTAGGATTACCCCACGGTGGGGTGCACGGATATCCAAGTTCTAGGGGGCAACAGGCCCGCATCTCATGGCTTTGAGACGGAGGGGGCTTCACTCTAGAATTGGCGGGCTATTCGTCGCACTCGTAGGGGGTATAGGTTGACCCAAGGAAGGGTGCTCAAGTTACCGGATTCCGTGAAGTGCTGGGTGGTCCATTCACATTGCTGAAGGGGGCTGCCTCGCTTCAAGTTTTGGCGGGTAACTTGTCGCACCCATAGGGGTCTAGGATTTTATTGCACAGGCTATCCATACGACCAGGTGAACGTCGGGTTTCAGTTGTGGCTCAAAGGAAACCCAGGGATCCCAGATTATCTGTATTGTTCTGTGATGCTTATTACTTTTCTGTAATGTTGCATTTATCATGCCAGGAGCGATTATTATATATTGCTATATATATACTAGTATATGTTGTATATGTTTTACACCCGCGCTAGTCCAGTCCCCGCTCTGTCGTTAGTTAAGTAACCTAATGGGTGATGACGGGACCCAGTGGCGAATGCGGATGGCATATACGTATATCATATTTTCGTTCTTTTGTGGTGTGATTAATTAATGGGACTGCATTTATTTGGATCAATGCCAGAAAAACAAACCTATTCGATGTTGTTGGAACAATTTTCAAAAAGCTGTTATTGCAAGAACGTTCTCTTTTGTTTTGCACGGTGGTATTCGGTTATGAATATCCAGCACCTCAGTCGACGAGGCAAGGGCCGAGATCTCTTCACCGGGAGTGACCCCTTGGACAGAAGTTTGCATCAGGGTAATAACTTCACTATAGTCGATTACTTTTTGCTTTGCATTGCGGTATTCAGTTGGAAAATCTTGCACCTCATTCTACGGGGAAAGAGCCGAGATCCCTTCACCGGGAGTGACCTCTTTAGCGAAGGTTTTCGCCACTATATTTATAAAAAGCTATCTTGTTCCTTCAACGATATCAAGATCATTACGTTAAAGGTTTTCCGTCAAAAACTATTCATAGCCCTCCGTCATTTCAGACGGGTAGCACTAAGTATTTAGCTATGTTTGTTGGCCTTAGTCAAGGCATAGTGTTGTTGGAGATAGTGCCCTCAGAGTCAATTATTGGATCACAGGCACGTGATTACAATGATTGAGGGAGGACCTGTCCCAGTAGGACAGTCTTACTCGAGATGATAGTATGCTATCTGGTTTATCTTTATCAGCGTGTACTGCTTTAGGTGACCTGACAGTTCGCTATTACACGTTTATAGAGCCCCTAGGATTCTTGCTTGACCACCAGCAGTATGAGGGCGATCATATAAGTGGGAGCTGGGGGTCTATAAGCACATCCTTAAAAGGTCCCTAGTCATGCGAGTTTCGAGACAGGGCATCGATACTCCAGAGTAGACTAGTGAATACAGTCGAGACCCCGACGAGGGGCGGTGGCCGGTCTCACAAGCCATTGGTATCAGTTGGATCACCTAAGATGTATACAGGTGCTCATTGGGTTATGAGTACACCGGACAGGACTCGCCGGGAACTTGCTAGTTGGTCTTATACCAGACGTCAGATAGCAGTTCACAGGTGACATGTGTACAGGTTAGTTCATCGACCTGAGGATCGTCATTTGTCTCGTGTGAGTTCCCACTGTACTTTGATTACTACCCTACCACGCTCAAAGGAGACGTGCAAACAGGTTTTAGTTGGGTACAGTCCCGAGCCACATGGAGGCAGTGAGCGTATCTTCAGGGGTTCATCTCTCCCGGTATTGGGGGTGAGGTCGCGCTGTGTCTAGGAGAGCCATTACACGAAGCCCTCGGCCGAGGCAAGGAGATTTACTGGTAGGTATTCCAGTAGTATCTCAGGGTGTTCTGGGCTACACTCCGACACGACTTGTACCGCTTTTGGGGGTCTGACTTTTACCAACCCCCTAGGCCCGCCATGCGATGCTCATAGATGAACGGACCGGACTGTACGGATATTGTCACTGACAGGCTCAGTAGGGTGTCAGGATGAGTTCGCTCATCGACGTCCCTTTTGGTCAATACCCGGTAGCCCGTTACGTATTGGCTTATACCTCTGACGTGCTAGTGGTTAAATCCACAACCAAGGTGTTGATGAGTCTTTAGAGTCCCCCACATTCAGTTACTCAAGCTTTCGGGCGAAAAGCTGTAGAGGCCGTATGGAGATATGGCAAGGTCCGATCAGATACGTGCGGTATTGCACGGATTAGGATCGGACTGTTAGTACTAGAGGCCGTATGGAGATATGGCAAGGTCCGACCAGATACGTGCGGTATTGCACGGATCAGGATCAGACAGTTAGTACTAGAGGCCGTATGGATATATGGCAGGGTTCAATCAGATACGTGCGGTATTGCACGGATCAGGATCGGACGGATATTACTAGCCGGCTTTGGTTTAAGCCGGATCCTAGTATAGTACAGTGTAGACTTTGTCTCATTGCATTTGTATTTCGGTCGGAATACAAATGCGGGTGTGTATACACAGTATCGGGGTTTTCCTGTAATTTATTACGGGACCAGTTTTCTGGAGTTGCCAGTTTGCTTTCCGTTTCGGCCGATTTCTTTTGTATCGTTCGTTGGCCGAAGATTGGTGGAGGAGGGCTTATTTGCATTGTTGCAAATAAGTATTTGTGGAGGGTGTTCTTTGCATTTTGTTGGATCATGATGGCTCACCATCACATGACTTTCTTTGTGTCATGATGGCTTGACCATTTGTTGTCATCATGCTTGTTGATGATGAAGTGTGATGATTGTTGTTTGAGTATTGGACTTTCCTAGTGATCATTCCTTTGCATGATAGCCTTCTCTCTCTATCCTTTTGGATTATTGGATGCTCTCTCATTTTTTTTGATACACTCTCCACTCTCTCACTCTCTTGCAAGTGAAAGGGCCGGCCACTTAAGGGGAGGGCTGCCCAATTTTGTTTGTGTGGATTTTTGCTTCATTTCATGCTCCAAAAATCCCCAAGTCCTTCCACATATAGCTCTTGTATCATCCCTCCACCAATAAGGCAATTCCTACAACCCCAAATGAGACTTGAGCACTACACATTCTACAGCAAACCTTGGGCACGTCGACTAGTCAGCTTCGTGCCCGAGTTGCCTCGGCATAGAGGTGGGAGCCCGTAAAAGATGTAGGCGATGTGGTGCACTTCCGGCGACGAGGTGGAGACAGGACATTCCGCGGGAGATCGGGACGATGACGAGAAGACCGGAGGACTCGGATCAGTCGGTATATCTCTATTCCCCATCTTGTTGTTAGCTAGGACTAGTTAATGGTTCGATCCGGGTGTTTAGTGCGCGGTGGTGCCAGTTTGCTAGTTTGCAAAATTAAAGTTAACCATCGCTTCCGCATTTGGCCTCGGGATGGAGGCCGGGGCGCCGCCATGCACTTACAGTGGTATCAGAGCCTCGCCATTAACCTAGTCTAACTTTGTTTAATGTGTTTACATTTCCGATCGATCAAAATTCCAAAAACCCGCGTTTTCACATACATCAGTTTTCTGTCGAATTTTTTCTGGCTCGAAATTTTTTTCAGGTTGTAGAAAAGTGATGTACTGAAAGTCCTAAGAATTCTGGAGAAATTCGACACATTGATCTTTCAAGGTGAGCGCGGAACCGCGGCTAAACCCCACTTGGGGCCGCGGTTCCGCCGCGGTATAGAGAGATCGATGCGTCAAATTTTTCCAGTGGGCTTCTAGGGTGAAAATAGGGTTTCTGGAATATTATTTTTGGGCCCAGAATTTCTTGATGTGCTATAGTAGTACTTGGGGGCCCACTTGGTAAGTTTGATCGATCGGATATTTTAAACACAGTATTTACATTATATCTGCGACCGTGAATGTCACTTGATCGGTAAATCCTGTCTAACTGCTATAGCCCGGTTAGACAGATTTGCGAACGTGACTTTCACGTTGATGTTCTGTGATTTTGCTGTGATGTTGCGGATCGGTCGTGGGGATAGCCTGGATGCAATGCTAGTACAGTTTTTGTTGTATTATGTACATTTGATATTGCGGGGCGAGCGTCCGACATGTGGACTGCCGTCACTGCCTGTTTGTATTATTATTTTGGGGCACGACCAGGTTGCGGTCGATGTACCCGTTGTATGTAAATTTTACTGTCTGTACTAGGATTGCCCCGCGGAGGGGTGCACGGATAGCCGGATTCTAGAGGGCAACGAGCCCGCATCTCATGGCATTGAGACGGAGGGGCTTCACTCTAGGATTGGCGGGCTATTCGCCGCACTCGTAGGGGTACTGGTTGACCCAGGAGGGGTGCCCAAGTTACCGGATTCCGTGAAGTGCTGGGTGGTCCATTCACGGAGCTGAAGGGGGCTGCCTCGCTTCAGGTTTTGGCGGGTGACTTGCCGCGCCCGTAGGGGTCTAGGATTTCATTGCACTGGCTATCCACACGACCAGGGGAACGTTGGGTTTCAGCGGCTCTGTGAAACCCGGGGATCCCAGATATCTGTATTGTTCTGTAATGTTCTGTACATTTCTGTGCTGTTGCATTTTATCACGCCTTGAGCGAATATAATATATTGGTATATATATTAGTAGATGTTGTATATGTTTTGCATCCGCGCTAGTCCAGTCCCCGCTCTGTCGTTAGTTAGCTAACCTAACGGGTAATGACGGGACCCAGTGGCGAATGCGGATGGCATATACGTACATCAGTATATTTTCGTTCTTTGTGGTGTGATCAATTGATGGGACTGCGTTGATTCGGATCAATGCAAGCTAAAAACAAACCTAATCTGATGTTGTTGGAACACTTTTCAAAAAGCTGTTATTGCAAGGACGTTCACTTTTGTTTTGCATCATGGTATTCAGTTGGAATATCCTGCTCCTCAGTCGACGAGGCAAGGGCCGAGATCCCTTCACCGGGAGTGACCCCTTGGACAGAAGTTTGCGTCAGGGCATTAACTTCACTATAGCCGATTACTCTTGCTTTGCATCGTGGTATTCAGTTGGAATATCCTGCACCTCATTCTACGGGGAAAGAGCCGAGATCCCTTCACCGGGAGTGACCTCTTTAGCAAAGGTTTTCGTCACTATATTTTCTAAAAAAGCTATCCGGTTCCTTCAACGATATCAAGTTGATTACGTTAAAGTTTTTCGCCAGAAACCATTCGTAGCCCTCTGTCGTTTCAGACGGGTAGTACGTAGTATTCATGCTATGTTTGTTAGCCTTCGTCAAGGCATAGTGTATGGTAGCTGCTTGTTACCTTTCTGCTGCATAGATAGATGCGTTGGTTTGGGACAGTCGTATAGCCTTGTTGGCCTTCGTCAAGGGCTTGTACGGGTGGGTTCAAATTAACCTGGACAATGACGGGTAGAACTTGACATGTGACTTATGATTTGTTGGCCTTCGTCAAGGTCATAAGAGCATGGGAAAAAAAAAATCACATCGGGAGTTTCAAAAGAACTGAAACTTGCCAGATATGCGCATACCTTCTGGAGTGTGATGACGTGAGCGGATTCTGTCACGTTATCATGCGGTGATAGTTGGATCCCGATTCCCACTGATGAGTTAGTTTACTCCTCGGGTGACTCTGACTAATTCTTCTTTCAGGTTTGGAGGAGAATTTGACGGTACAGTGGGAGGTTTCCAGATTAGATAAATTGGTAACCATTCTGATCTATGTTAGAGTGCACGCTGAGTGTTTCTTTTCTCTCTCTCTTCGGCAGCGACCATTGACCCGACCCTAAGACTATGACTCAGTGACCAAATTAACCGAACCTTCTTAAACACTGGCTTTTGGATTGTCAGAGTTGCAAACCTCATTGCCACTCCTACTTTCACCCTTTTCTCCAGGACACCCCGTATTACTACGAACTTCCACTTCCATTGGACAAAACCATCGTATGGTTAGATACGAACTCGAAAGAATTTATTCGATGATGGTTTCAGGTTCTGGAGAAAACGGATAGGATTATTCAGTTGTCTTTTCCTTTTACCTTCTCTCGAGTTGTGAGTACTCCTTGGTTTAGGAGATAGTACACCTATTATGCTTATTGGATAGTCTTCTTCCAAACCATAGGCTGGTGCCGAACGGTAGGGAATGAAGAAAACCAATTAGCCTAACGATGGTGTACAGAAGGTATTATGTAAAGACAAAGCAAGGGATTAGTAAGAGGGCAAAGTAAATTGCAACTGATATTCACGACCAAACCAAGTATTTCTTCGCCAATCCTAAATCACCTTTGTATTTTTCCAGGACACTCCGTATCACTACGAAGATCCCAAGTTTATTGGATAATCCATCGTATGGTTATATACGAACTCGAAAGGAATTTGTTCCAGTTCGGGGATGGATCCTGGTTCAGGAGAAATAGGAATAAGGTTTATTCGGTTGTCTTTTATCCTCACCTTCTGTCGCATTGCGAGTGCTCCTAAGATTAGGACAGTACACCCATTATGCTTATTGGATAGTCTTCTTCCAAACCATAGGCTGGTGCCGAACAGTAGGGAAGGAAGAAAACCATTTGGCCTAAGGGGTGTGCAGAAGGTAATGACTAAAGACATATAAAGGGATTTGGAGAGGTGGCAAAGAATTATACGGTTACAGTCGTGAATCTGGAAAAGGCATTACTAGGAATACCGGGATACCCCATCGAAACATTTCAATGTTTCAGTTTCACCGTGTACTGTTAAAAGAAAACTGGTTTCCCAATTAGTCCTTACTCCAGGGTATGTATTTACCGGGTATGATTCTCACATCTGTATGGTTTTACAGATGATGAGTGGGAGTAAGTTATTGGGAATTGGGTGATCATCCTCATTATATCGGGATTCGTTGTAATCGATGATATTTGAGGAAATCACCTGGGCTGTTTGCCGGTTGGCAAATATTTGGTTTTGAATATCCGCTGTTGTGCACCAATTTCAAATTGATATATCTGTACGTCTATTTTCATAGAGTGAGATATACCTTTTTGAAATTATGTCTATGACATTTACCTATATCAGTGGATGGTTAGGTAAGGAGCATTAAACAACGGTGTAATTCTTCTTAACCATAAGTACAGTTTTCAACCTACGACACACAGTGAATAAGTTATCAGACTCAAGGGACTTATACAGAGTATTGTATGTTGTCCAGGGTCCATCAGGACAGAGGGGTTGGTCCTCGTACTATATTCGGTTTACTTATGACTTCTCTAATTTTAGACAGGTGTTTCGTGGAAACACAGGGTCCGAATTTTGAGAAGTTATAGGTATTTGAATAGAGTAGAGAACCAGGTGTAGCAAGTATCGGGATTCTTCAAAGTGATCGAAGATGTAGACACTTGTATATGGTATTCAGTTGATAGTAATGGTTAAGAGAACTTGCTTCTCTTTCAGGTTACTCATAATTGGAAGTATTCCTAAGTTGAGTAACGCTGATCGGCCTTTTTCCATTTTAGTTGACATGCGCTGGAGACAGCTGCATGATTTGAATCTGGTTCAATTAAATCAGTGCCTCTGGTTCTATATTGGATATAGAACAGTTCATATCTTAACGATGTTAAGGTACGGGGAGTTGTCCGGCCTATGCTTAAAACCAGACTCTGGATAACTCAAGGCACGTTTCTGTAATGGCTGTTTGTGGGTTGACCCAGGCTATGACGAGGGTTGATTTTCTACCATCTGGAAGATCAATAGCGATATTGTTCTAGACTCGCCACAGTTTTATTAAAAATGGATTTTTTCAGAAAACAGTAGTGGGAGTATGGTAGAACTGGAAGTGATTCCAGAACCGCAAACGATTACTGAAGATTTAATAAGGAACCTAAAGATTCAATCTGGTTTGACATTCCATTGGCCACTCCGCAGATTTGGTGGGTAACTTCAGCCACCCAAGAGGTACTCCTGTAGCCTCAAGGACGGTGACAGGGAAGTTCTTGTTTACCCACACTTGCCATTGCTGTTGTTCCAGACTGTGAGACCCGGCAGGAGGATGAGTATAGCGTCGTTCTAAACATGCTTTAGAAGTAAACGTTTATATGACTCTGCCAGAGGGTTGTCATGATCAGTGGGAGCAGCGGAAGCATTGGTGGACAGGTGGCTTATGTCTATTTATAGACTAAAGCAGATGTAGCGGAGATAGATCATCTATTTCTGATGTGACAGTCATAGGTTTGACTTCATCAGAATAGGGGATGGATTTGTTGAGAAGGTAGTAGGGTGTGATGTCATGGTATTTGGATGACATACACAGAATAAGAAAAGAAACTCCTATACGACAATCGGTTATACTTTGGTCGTCACACAGTGGTTTCTCCACACGGGACTTGGATATTGTATCAAACATACTGGTTACTAGATCTATGGTTTTAGATCTAGATTTGGATGGTTTCCCTATCAGGGTACTTAGACAGCATTCTAAGAGTATTTAGAATGGACGACTCCTGGCACGGTAGTTTACCTGCAGGTAATGGAGTCGCCCTCTCTAAAGGTGTCTTACAGACAAAAGTAGAGAGGGATGTGCATGATTGGCAGATCACTTGCTTAGGCAATTGAGTCAATCGTGAGATATCAAGTACCACACCAGATGTTGTTCTTGCAGTAGATGCAATAAGTTGATATTGATCCAATCTTGGAGAAACAATCGGAAGCAGCTTAAGAACTTAAGTGGATGTTCTAGGGATATGATAACGACAGCCTCATTTAGGAGACAGTTATCATTCCAGGCTTCCAAGGTGACCCGGACGACAAGGAGGTTGTCAGAGTTATAGTTTTTCCTTCTGACGAGGGGCAGTATTTTGGACAGGTGGTCCAAGGCAATACCGAGGGTGGCATGGCGCAGGATACTGATTAAGTTCAGTTGACGATACAGTCTAAGAAGTTTGGATTTGGAGTTCATTTATGAGCTAGGTCCCATCAGACATCCAGACATATTCTAAGACAGGTATTGCTCTTTTCGGGAGATGGCTTTCTCCGCGAACTTGAGATATAGAGAGACATAGAAAGAAACATCAAGGCGGATCCACTCACTGAGGCTATTCCTCGAACGCATTAGTTTCGCAAACGAGCTTTGTGAGACTGACTAGTAGAGGAGTTGGGTGTTCGGTATCACACGGGCTGTGAGTATGCGACATCGCAAAAATTAGCCTTGAGTGCAAGTGGGAGATTGTTGGAGATAGTGCCCTCAGAGTCAATTATTGGATCACAGGCACGTGATTACAATGATTGAGGGAGGACCTGTCCCAGTAGGACAGTCTTACTCGAGATGATAGTATGCTATCTGGTTTTTCTTTATCAGCATGTACTGCTTTAGGTGACCTGACAGGTCGCTATTACACGTTGATAGAGCCCCTAGGATTCTTGCTTGACCACCAGCAGTATGAGGGCGATCATATAAGTGGGAGCTGGGGGTCTATAAGCACATCCTTAAAAGGTCCCTAGTCGTGCGAGTTTCGAGACAGGGCATCGATACTCCAGAGTAGACTAGTGTATACAGTCGAGACCCCGATGAGGGGCGGTGGCCGGTCTCACAAGCCATTGGTGTCAGTTGGATCACCTAAGATGTATACAGGTGCTCATTGGGTTATGAGTACACCGGACAGGACTCGCCGGGAACTTGCTAGTTGGTCTTATACCAGACGTCAGATAGCAGTTCCCAGGTGACATGTATACAGGTTAGTTCATCGACCTGAGGATCGTCATTTGTCTCGTGTTAGTTCCCACTGTACTTTGATTACTACCCTACCACGCTCAAAGGAGACGTGCAAACAGGTTTTAGTTGGGTACAGTCCCGAGCCACATGGAGGCAGTGAGCGTATCTTCAGGGGTTCGTCTCTCCCGGTATTGGGGGTGAGGTCGCGCTGTGTCTAGGAGAGCCACATGAAGCCCTCAGCCGAGGCAAGGAGATTTACTGGTAGGTATTCCAGTAGTATCTCAGGGTGTTCTGGGCTACACTCCGACACGACTTGTACCGCTTTTGGGGGTCTGACTTTTACCAACCCCCTAGGCCCGCCATGCGATGCTCATAGACGAACGGACCGGACTGTATGGATATTGTCACTGACAGGCTCAGTAGGGTGTCAGGATGAGTTCGCTCATCGACGTCCTGATTGGTAGGGATTCTGCGTGTTCAAGTTTTAGTTAAATACCGCAATCAAGACGGTTTCGCTCGTAGCTAGCCGGTTGAGTACGGGTCGTCCGCAGGGAGATGGGAGTCTTTTTCTATGTGCTTTAACGAGTTAAGTCCAGTTTTTCAGATTTTGTTGTGATTAATTAAGTGGTAAAATGATATGTAAAGAGAGCTTGTTAGGGTTAGGATTAGGTTAGTTTGAGTTAGGAGTCTCCCACATCTTTCGTTGTCCCTCTTAATCTCGGTGTTACGGTAATCGGCAACAACGGGGATTAGCACGACTAGGAAGGAACTTGCGAGTATAAGCTAGGCTTTCCAACGCATAAGTTCTTCCTTTTGGTGCTTGTCCGTCCGTTCTTGGCTCTTAGCCATAACCTCCGGTTAATTCAACCACAACCGGTCTCACTACGGAATCACCGCTATCATGTAGGATAGGGTGCCGTAAGGAGCGGATTGTGGTTCAATTAACGGGAGTCGAATTAAGCTGTTGGGCAAGGAAAGAGTGAGAGAGATTTCCTTCTCTCAAACTTCCCATATCCTACCCTAACAAGTATGAAACTACTCACACATCATGATACGGAAAAAAGAAAACAAAACAAAAGAGGAAGATAGAAAGAAAGAGATTAGAAGGATAACAACTAGCTATTTGCGACCTCACCTTGGCGAGGATCAAGCGTAAGCATCATGGTTGTGTTAATGATAAAGGAAAAGAGAAGAGAAAGAAACAACAAGAAATAACAACAACTAAGTTAACAAATTAAAATTACAAGCAATTATAAACGAACAAGACAAGATATGATAATAAAATGATCTTCTTTATTCACCATTCTTCACTCACCAAGCTCATTACAAGTTTTAATGGAGAAGAGATGAGAAGAGAAAGAAGAAACACAACTAAACCTTACAAAAGAGAATACAAGATTATGGACCCTTTCCTTCACAAAGTTCTGGGCTATTTATAAGCAGGGAAAATGAAATCTAGGGCAACAAACTGCCTCTTTACAAAAGTTCCAAACTACCCCTGAAAGCCCATGACCTGACTCCACAGTATGGCCGCGGATCCGCGGCCTAAGCCTCCTTATGCCGCGGATCCGCCGCACTCTGGTGGAGTCAGGGCATGGGCTTCTTGGTACTTCCCTGGTATGCTGTGTACTTCATTCTGGTATATGTTTTTTCTCAAGTTGTCTTCACGATTTTTCCAGAATTTGTGTTGATCAAAAGGTGGATCTTTTGTCATGATTTTCTTGAGCTCCGCGTAGATTTCTTGGATCTTGTGTTGCCATTGAGCCTTGTGCGTGAAGGTGACAATCGATTTGCCATTTTGTCTCCCAAACTGGTGTGTGGCAACAGACGGATAAAGAGCGGAGACCGTGTTTTCTCAGTGGTTGGCAGGAACCCGGGTTTTGTCGTGTTTTTCCATGAATTCCACCATTTAGATCCGAGAACCTGTATCCTGCAATTAACTAGCAAACACGGCTCAAGAGTACCTATCGATATGCAATGTGATAAAAATTGGGCGGTATAAAAATGCAAAAATCTGATATGAACACGTCCCTTTTGGTCAATACCTGGTAGCCCGTTACGTATTGGCTTATACCTCTGACGTGCTAGTGGTTAAATCCACAACCAAGGGGTTGATGAGTCTTTAGAGTCCCCCACATTCAGTTACTCAAGCTTTCGGGCGAAAAGCTGTAGAGGCCGTATGGAGATATGGTAAGGTCCGATCAGATACGTGTGGTATTGCACGGATCAGGATCGGAATGTTAGTACTAGAGGCCGTATGGAGATATGGCAAGGTCCGATCAGATACGTGCGGTATTACACGGATCAGGATCGGACAGTTAGTACTAGAGGTCGTATGGATATATGGCAGGGTTCAATCAGATACGTACGGTATTGCACGGATCAGGATCGGACGGATATTACTAGCCGGCTTTGGTTTAAGCCGGATCCTAGTATAGTACAGTGTAGACTTTGTCTCATTGCATTTGTATTTCGGTCGGAATACAAATGCGGGTGTGTATACACAGTATCGGGGTTTTCCTGTAATTTATTACGGGACCAGTTTTCTGGAGTTGCCAGTTTGCTTTCCGTTTCGGCCGATTTCTTTTGTATCGTTCGTTGGCCGAAGATTGGTGGAGGAGGGCTTATTTGCATTGTTGCAAATAAGTATTTGTGGAGGGTGTTCTTTGCATTTTGTTGGATCATGATGGCTCACCATCACATGACTTTCTTTGTGTCATGATGGCTTGACCATTTGTTGTCATCATGCTTGTTGATGATGAAGTGTGATGATTGTTGTTTGAGTATTGGACTTTCCTAGTGATCATTCCTTTGCATGATAGCCTTCTCTCTCTATCCTTTTGGATTATTGGATGCTCTCTCATTTTTTTTTGATACACTCTCCACTCTCTCACTCTCTTGCAAGTGAAAGGGCCGGCCACTTAAGGGGAGGGCTGCCCAATTTTGTTTGTGTGGGTTTTTGCTTCATTTCATGCTCCAAAAATCCCCAAGTCCCTCCACATATAGCTCTTGTATCATTCCTCCACCAATAAGGCAATTCCTACAACCCCAAATGAGACTTGAGCACTACACATTCTACAGCAAACCTTGGGCACGTCGACTAGCCAGTTTCATGCCCGAGTTGCCTCGGCATAGAGGTGGGAGCCCGTAAAAGATGTAGGCGATGTGGTGCACTTCCGGCGACGAGGTGGAGACAGGACATTCCGCGGGAGATCGGGACGATGACGAGAAGACCGGAGGACTCGGATCAGTCGGTATATCTCTATTCCCCATCTTGTTGTTAGCTAGGACTAGTTAATGGTTCGATCCGGGTGTTTAGTGCGCGGTGGTGCCAGTTTGCTAGTTTGCAAAATTAAAGTTAACCATCGCTTCCGCATTTGGCCTCGGGATGGAGGCCGGGGCACCGCCGTGCACTTACAAGTGTATGGTAGCTATTTGTTACTTTTCTGCTGCATAGATAGATGCGTTGGTTTGTGTTCATATCAGATTTTTGCATTTTCATACCGCCCAATTTTTATCACATTTGCATATCCGTAGATACTCTTGAGCCGTGTTTGCTAGTCAATTGCAGGATACAGGTTCTCGGTTCTAAAACAGTGAAATTCATGGAAAACACGAAAAATCCGGGTTCCTGCCAACCACAGATAAAAACACGGTCTCTGCTCTTCATCCGTATGTTGCCAGATATCAATAGGAAGACAAAAGATCAAATCAATGTCATTCTCATGCACAAGGCTCAATGGTAGCACAAAATCCAAGAGATCTACGCGGAGCTCGAGGCAAATCATGACAAAATCTTGACAAAAAGTCCACCTTTCCCTCAACAGAAATTCTGGAAAATTCGTGAATAAATTATGAAAAAATACAGATACCAGAATAAAGGGCACAGAGAACCAGGCCAGCACAAAAAGTTGGAGGTCCCAATTCCACCAAAGGGCCGCGGATCCGCGGCCAAAGTGGGGTCCAGGCCGCGGATCCGCGGCTGTTTAGGCGCCGCATGCGCAGAATTTTGGGGGGTGTTTTGGTCTTTTTGTTTGGGTTCTGGTGGTTGCCCTAGGGTTTCATTTTCTGGCCTATAAATAGCCCAGAAGTTTGAGAAGGAAAGGGTCCATTCTTGTATTTTCATTTTTGCCTAGTTTTAGTGTTTCTCTTCTTCCTCTTCTCACCTCTTCTCCATTAAACTTGTAGTGAGCTTATGAGTGAAGAGTGATGAATAAAGAAGACCATTTTTATTATCATGCTTGTCTCCTTATCTTTATGCTTGTTGTGATTTTAATTTGTTAAGTAGTTGTTGTTATTTCCTTGTTGTTCTTTCTTCTCTCTTTTTCTTTATCATTCATACGACAATGATACTTACGCTCGATCCTCGCCAAGGTGAGGTCGCAAATAGTTAGTCGTATTCTTCTAATCTCCTTCTTTCTATCTTCCTCTTTTGTTTTGTTTTGTTTTTCCTATCATGAAGTGTGAGTAGTTTTATATTTGTTAGGGTAGGATAAGGGAAGTTTGAGAGAAGGAAATCTCTCTCACTCTTTCCTTGCCCAACAACTTAAATCGACTCCCGTTAATTGAACCACAATCCGCTCCTTACGGCACCCTATCCTACATGATAGCGGTGATTCCGTAGTGAGACCGGTTGTGGTTGAATTAACCGGAGGTTATGGATAAGAGCCAAGAACGGACGGACAAGCACCAAAAGGAAGACTTATGCGTTGGAAAGCCTAGCTTATACTCGCAAAGTCCTTCCTAGTCGTGCTAATCCCCGTTGTTGCCGATTACCGTAACACCGATATTAAGTGGGGCAACGAAAGATGTGGAGACTCCTAACTCAAACTAACCTAATCCTAACCCTAACAAGCTCTCTTTAAATATCAACTTAACACTTAGATAACCACAACAAAATCTGAACACAGGACTTAACTCGTCGAAAAACACATAGAAAAAGATTCCCATCTCCCTGCGGACGACCCGTACTCAACCGGCTAGCTACAAGCGAAACCGTCTTGATTGCGGTATTTAAACTAGAACTTGAACACGCACGTATTCTAACAATCAAATGGCGCCGTTGCCGGGGAGACGGTAGTTTGTTTCTTTGTGAAATTTCGGGTTAATTTGTAAGTATAACTCTAACCGAAAAACAAAAAAAAAGAAGGTATATACTTTGTAAAAGAAACCATCTTGTTATTCTTGATTAGTTTTTGTGCAAGTGTGCAGGAAATACGAAGCTCAAGATCGACGCCAAAGACGTTGGAAATACGGAGTTCAAGTACAGTGCCAAAGACGTGGGAAGATAGACCCACATTTTTCACGGCTGCACCGCGACGGACAAAAACGAAGCATCCGGTCTACTGTAAAAATCTGGAGTAGATACAGTGAGCAACTCAGCATTCCACACATCCAGAAAAACAGAGGACACTAAACAGAGCCCACACCAGAAAATTGATGGCCCAACTCTCTGTTCTTGCCGCGGATCCGCTGCAATAGGGGGGACTAGGCGGCGGATCCGCGGCCTGTTGGTGCCTTCAGGGCTCCAAATTTCTCTGTAAGTTCTCTGCCTCTCTCCTCTCCTCTGAACTCCAATAAATTTTGTTTTCTGCAGCCCTCTTTGCGCAAACTCTTCTCCCCCTTCCAATAAACTGTTCTTGTGCAGGATTCTTTGCGCCGCAAATAAAAAAATTGTTTGCAGTTGATTTGTTACTGTTTTGCATTCTTTAATACGGACTTAAGGGGCTTGAAACCAATCCAGATTGGGTGGGGATTTCATCACCCTTCCCAGGACCCCAAAAATCACTAAAGCATATGCATTGTCTATTGTAAATTAAAAAATACTAGACTTCAGCCCTAAGGACTTCGCGCTCATTAGGAGAAGATAAACCTTGTTTAGAACCTCGCTTAACCGTATATTGTTTACGGGGTGTCTAGGAAAGTGTTAAAGGCGCAACCGCCGAAAGAGAAAGGGTTATTTAATTAAAGAACTTCGCGAAAGCGTTGGACAACCTCCCCTTATCTCTGCACTTACCTGGCCTCGTGATCAGTATATTTTTAAGCCCGTTTCTCGACATTGTTTAACTTCGACAATCAAGTTCAGGAGCAGGTCAAGTAGACCTAGGTTACCCTAGATCTAGGTGTGATTGTGCATATTTTGTTTGTGATTGCTTAAGCCGTATTTCCGTACATATTTCTGTAAATCTCTTTCTAAAAAAAAAAAAAAGAAAAAATCAAAAACTTTTATAAAAACTTGCCCTTTGTCGCCAAATCCATTTTCACCCACCACCCATCGCCTTTCTTCATTGACGTTTTCTTACCCTCACCTTCTCCGCTTTGACTATACTAAACTCGTTTAGTGTATGTCCGCTTGGACTCGGGACACTAGCGCCCGTCTAGTCCGCGTTACGTTAGTCGCGACCGACTACGCGATCGACTCCGAAGTCGATACTCCGTCCACTCCTCTTTCACCCCTTCCTTTGCCGGCCAACTCCGACGTTGACCGGAATTCTGTTCATACATCTTCACCTTCACCTTCACCTTCACCTTCACCTTCACCAACCTCTTCTTCCGCGATGTCGGGATTTAATCCGAACATCTCTTTGACCACCCCTGGATTGGCTCCACCTCCTACGGAGACCAATCTTCCACCACCTCCGCCTGTTGTAGCGCCGCAGCGAATTGCGCTCCAGGATCGTTTCTACCCCACCCGTTCTGCACTTCCCACCTGCCTTTCTCTTCCTCCGGCCAATGGGGACAACTTTGAAATTAAGCCCCATTTCATCAACATGCTTCCACGTTTTCATGGGCTTGAATCTGAAGATGCCTATATCTTCATCAACAAATTTCAAAATGTCTGTGCCATGATGAAAACCACCCAGCTGTCGGACGATGCTATACGTCTACGGGTCATTCCGTTCACTTTATGCGACCTCGCTGAAAAATGGCTGTATAGCACCGCTTCCCACTCAATCACCAGCTGGGACGAGTTTGTTAAAGCGTTTCTGAAAAAATTCTATCCAAATCATAAGACCGCAAGAATTCGAAATGAAATCAACCAATTCTCCCAGCTTCCTTCTGAACCCTTCTGGAAGTGCTTTGACCGATACAAAGACCTTCTTGTTCAGTGTCCTCACCACGGTATAGAGAAATGGCAGCTCTGCCAAACCTTATACGAGGGACTGAACCCAGCAACGAAGCAGTTGCTGGAAACCATCTGTCAGGGCCACTTCCTATCGAAATCTGACGAGGAAGCGTGGCAGTTCTTTGACGATCTTGCGGAGCAAACGCTACAGTGGGAGAGCACCAGACCGACTTCTTCTTCTTCTACCTCCACTTCTACCGGTCAGTCTAGGGTAGGAATCCACCAACTCGATGTCTCTATTGCGATGAAAGCTGAAATGGCTGCAATAACACGAAAGCTTGAAGCGATAGAGAGCAAATTTTCTGCTCCTGCCCCCACACCTGTTCTCCCCCTTCGTACCATCTGCGCTTGTTGTTCCGATCCTTCCCACTTGACCGAAGAGTGTCCTTACAATCCACCCTCGCAAGGACAGGATCAGGTTAATGCTTCCTTCCAGCAAAGACCGAGGAATGATCCATACTCTTCCACCTACAATCCCGGTTGGAGGAACCACCCCAATTTCGCCTGGAATCAGAATCAGAATCAGTTCCAGGGCAACAATTTCCAAAGGGCCCCTCCACCGCAACAACAAGCGCAATAACAAACTCAAACTCAGTATCAGCAGCCCTTCCAACCCCAACCTTTCCAAAACCAGACGAACAACTTTGCTCCGAACAACTCTTTTCCACCAAACAACTTTGTTCCGTCGAACAACGATAAGGTTTCCTCGCTCGAGCGAAGTCTGGAGGCATTTGTTAAACAATCGACTCAATCCACCGCCAACATCCAGTCTTCGATTCAATCTTTAGTGCAACACACTGCCGCACACGGGCAAAGCATCAAAACCATCGAGGCCCAGATTGCACAGCTGAACGCGGCTTTAAGCGAGCGAGAAAAGGGGAAGCTCCCGTCCCAGCCACTTCCAAATCCCGGTCACCCACATAATGCACATGTTGCTCTTGAACAACAAAACCATAATGTGAGTGCCGTGACCACACTGAGATCAGGGAGGGTGCTGCAAAACAACATTGGCAGACGGATCAACGATGATGCCCCGGCCGCTGCTGCTTCTTCTTCTTCTTCGTCTCCTTCTTCTTCTTCGTCTTCTGAGCCTATTCTCCGTTCTTCATAAGGCTCTCCTTCCTCTTCTTCTCTGAACGGACCCACTTCTCACTCTACGAAGACACCTATTCTGGGATCCGTTCCAACTCCACAATCTCCTCCTCCAGCTTTAGACTCAACCAATTTTCAAAATGTTCCATTTCCAAACCGGTTGAGGTCTAACAAACAAAATCCACAAATGGAGAAGATTCTGGAGTTATTTAAGCAAGTTAACATTAACATTCCTCTTTTAGATGTTGTCCAACAAGTCCCGTCTTACGCGAAAATCTTAAAGGACTTGTGCATGAAAAAGAGGAAGTCTCAGGTACCCAAGAAAGTTTTCTTGGCTAGTGCTGTGAGTGATGCCTTTACCCAATCTTTACCACAAAAACGGAAGGACCCTGGCTGTCCTACGATTTCAATTACTATTGGGGATAAGAACATCAACCGCGCACTATTAGATCTTGGTGCCAGTGTTAACTTGCTTCCGTATTCAGTATACGAGCAATTAGGCGTCGGAGAGTTGAAACCCACACACTGCACTCTCCAGATGGCCGACCGATCGATCACCCATCCTAGGGGTGAGCTAGAGGATGTGTTAATAAGAGTCGGGGACTTCATATTCCCCGTTGACTTCATTGTCTTAGATACACAGCCTGTAGCTAACCCCCGGAATCAAATTCCGGTGATACTCGGTCGCCCATTTCTCGCAACCTCAAATGCTGTGATCAATTGTCGCAATGGTTCAATGAACCTCTCTTTTGGAAATATGACGATTGAACTCAACATTTTTAGGTTGGGGAATCAGCCCGCCGAACCTAATGCTCATATACTGGATGTCTGCTCGATCCAGGAGATCACCCCCGAAGAGTGTGAATTCAAGGAGTTTCTGTTTGAACACGATAATCTTGACGCCACTAGTGCGTTTCTCTTCGAACCTGCTGCTGCTTCTGCGCCCGACAACGAATACGAGTGTTTCACATCCTTGAACGATCTTAGCCGCGCACAACCCGAGTTTGAATCTTTCGACTTTCCGGATGAGTTACCTGAACCATCCAACTCGGTTGCCTACACTCGCTTTGAACCTTTGCTGGAATCCTTTGAGTTCGAGACCTTTGCACCAGTCTTGCCTTCCATCATTTCACCTCCAACGCTCGAACTCAAGCCTTTGCCGTCTCACCTTAAGTACGCCTACTTAGGTGAGAACGAGACCCTTCCTGTCATCATCTCGGCTTCTCTAGCTCCCGAGCAAGAGAAAGCCCTTCTCGCGGTCTTGCACAGCAACAGGCAAGCTTTTGGCTGGTCCATGGCGGACATCAAGGGGATTAGTCCCCTCATCGTTGAGCATCACATTCATCTGATGGATGATGCCAAACCAGCCCGGGATCCACAAAGACGTCTTAATCCAGTCATGAAGGAGGCTGTGAAGAAGGAGATCGTCAAATGTCTAGATAGTGGTATCATTTACCCTATCTCTGATAGCCAGTGGGTTAGCCCCATTCATGTTGTCCCCAAGAAGTCGGGCATCACGGTCATAACCAACGAGGCGAATGAGTTAATCCCTACTCGCACCCAAACTGGGTGGCGAGTTTGCATTGATTACAGAAAACTCAACGCCGCAACGCGGAAAGACCACTTTCCGCTACCTTTCATTGACCAGATGCTTGAACGATTAGCCGGACACGAGTACTATTGCTTTCTTGATGGCTACTCCGGCTATAATCAAATTCCCATCGCCGAAAAAGACCAGGACAAGACCACTTTCACTTGTCCTTTCGGCACGTTTGCATATCGACGCATGCCCTTTGGGTTATGCAATGCGCCTGCTACCTTCCAGCGGTGTATGATGGGAATTTTCTCGGACATGGTGGAAAAATTTCTAGAGATTTTCATGGATGACTTCTCCATCTTCGGCGATTCCTTCAATGAGTGTTTGCTGCATCTTGACGCTGTCCTTACCCGATGTAAGGACAAGAATCTCACTTTGAACTGGGAGAAATGCCACTTCATGGTGCGCGAAGGTATTGTCTTAGGACATATCATCTCGCAAAATGGCATAGAGGTCGACAAAGCAAAGATTGAGGTCATTTCCAATCTGCCTCCTCCCCGTTGCGTCAGAGATATCCGAGCCTTCCTTGGCCATGCCGGTTTCTATAGACGGTTTATCAAGGACTTTAGCAAGATTGCTAGGCCCTTGACTCTTTTGCTGGCCAAGGATACACCATTTGACTTCAACTCGAGCTGTGTGACTGCCTTCGAGTCACTAAAACGCTCACTCACTTCTGCTCCCGTTCTTTCTTCTCCTGACTGGACGCACCCATTCGAGATTATGTGCGATGCATCTGACTTTGCCATCGGTGCTGTCCTTGGAC
Source organism: Agapanthus africanus (assembly GCA_030015575.1). NCBI lineage: Eukaryota > Viridiplantae > Streptophyta > Magnoliopsida > Asparagales > Amaryllidaceae > Agapanthus > Agapanthus africanus. The sequence continues at coordinate 221,095,018 of CM057349.1, forward strand.
AGCACATCAACAAGATGCCGCACGTAATCTATTACGCGAGCCGAACCCTGAACGACGCGCAACTCAATTATACAACAACTGAGAAGGAATTCTTGGCTGTTGTATTTGCTTTAGAAAAGTTCAGGCCCTACCTCATCGGCTCTCCAGTCATTGTCTATACGGACCATTCAGCTCTGCGCCATCTTTTTGCGAAGAAAGATGCAAAATCTCGGTTAATACATTGGATCCTCTTGCTCCAAGAGTTTGACCTTGTCATTAAGGACAAACGAGGATGTGAAAACGTAGTTGCCGACCATCTCTCACGACTTCCTTCTTCGCCTTCGCTTCCAATTCCAATTAACGACGTTTTCCCGGATGAACAACTCTTGACAGTATCTTGCGAACCCTGGTTCGCAGATATTGTGAACTATTTGGCCACGGGATTACTACCGACCGAATGGTCAAGTCAGGACAGACTTCGCTTCTTATCCCAAGTAAAACACTTTTACTGGGACGAACCCTACTTGTTCAAGTACTGTCCCGACCAGATTATTCGTCGGTGTGTCCCTGATGAGGAATTCAAGAGTGTGCTGTCATTTTGCCACGATCAAGCATGTGGCGGGCATTTTGGCCCCAGAAAGACAGCCGAGAAGATCTTGCAATGTGGTTTCTACTGGCCACAACTTTTCAAAGACGCTCACGACTATTGCAAGACTTGCTCCCGGTGCCAACACATGGGCCGGATATCCCGGAGGAACGAGATGCCGCTCCAACCAATCTTGGTTGTGGAGATTTTCGATGTTTGGGGGATAGACTTCATGGGGCCGTTTCCCAGCTCTTTTGGAAACTTGTACATCCTTCTAGCTGTTGATTACGTCTCTAAATGGGTCGAGGCTGTGCCCAGCCGGACTAACGACAACAAGGTTGTCGTTAGGTTCCTTAAAGAAAACATTTTCTCCCGGTTTGGGCACCCCCGAGCGATCATTAGCGACAATGGAAGTCATTTCTGCAATAGGACTTTCGAGGCCTTGATGCGGAAATACTCCATTAATCATAAGCTTTCTACGCCCTACCACCCCCAAACCTGCGGGCAGGCCGAAGTTTCAAATCGGCAAATCAAGCAGATACTGGAGAAGACGGTTTCCAAGAACCGTAAGGATTGGTCTCTGAAACTCACTGATGCCCTTTGGACATTTAGAACCGCTTATAAGACCGACCTTGGCATGTCTCCCTATCGGCTTGTGTACGGAAAAGCCTGCCACCTTCCTATCGAAATCGAGCATCGCGCATTTTGGGCGATAAAGGAGTTGAATCTGTCTCTTGAGGATGCGGGCAGCCATCGGAAGCTGCAGCTGAACGAACTGAACGAGCTTAGGGATGAGGCTTACGATAACGCGGTTGTCGTTAAGAATCGAACGAAGGTGTTTCACGATAAACACCTTTTGCGCAAAACCTTCGTACCTGGTCAGCAGGTACTGCTTTACGACACCCGACTTCACTTCCATCCTGGAAAGCTGAGATCTCGCTGGAAAGGGCCGTATTTTGTGCGGAATGTGTATCCGCAGGGCGCTGTGGATTTGGAAAATCCAAAGGACGGTTCACTCTTCAAAGTGAACGGACACCGATGCAAACCGTACCTTAGCGCCGAACCAACAGAGGAGCTCCTGTTCTTACAGGAGCCGGTTTACCTTGCATGATCTTCCTCTGCCTACCTCCAAACTTCGGTTATCCAGCCAAGAACAGTGGACACTGTTCCAAATAAGTTTGGGGGTATGTACAAACCATTTTGTTTATATTTGTGTATATTCTTTTTCTTTTCTTTAAAAACAAAAACAAATAAAAAAATTTTTTGTATCGCTAACCGACATTTTTGACCCTTCAAATGATCTCTTCATGCAATGACAGTGAGGACACTGTCCAGTTTAAGTTTGGGGGTACGCTCGGTACGCATTTCTTACCTTCGCATTCATATGTATATTTTGCATCTGCATATTAATATCCATAAAATCCATAAAAATTTGAAAATTTTCTTAAAAAATATAAAAACTTTTTGGTCAAGTTAGCTTGTGGAAGAACTCCGATTCAACATTCGACGGTTTTTGTTTGAAAAAATAGGAATAACTAGATCTTCTGTTTGGATTCTGAAAACATGAAAGATAACTCTCCTTTGATGTTAACTATAGCTGATGTACGTTTTTACATCACACTACACGTGTCGTAAGATTTTGGGAATTAGATGACAAGTCTTTCATGTTTAAACTTTTAAACAGATAAATGATTTTCTGAGGATCAAATAGGTTTGTTCTGAAATAAGTAATGTCAAGAATAGTTTATGAAGTAAAGCGAATATGAAGGAATGTTATTGATGCCGTAATTGGAGCTAAGTCGGAAAAATAACCCATCTGAAACTTGATTGGAATGATTACACACCAAACCCACTAAACACGTCTTTTATCCAAAAAAATAATTGAACTGCCGGTTATATCTCCGTTCGTATTAAATCATCTGATTTTCACGCCAAACTGTCTTTTATTTTTGGACCTAGGTAACTTGAGTAATTAAGTCCGCTGGGGTGTTTCTACACCTAATGCCCTAAAACCAACTGGTTTGGGTGCATTGGCCCAAAGCTCGCTAAGAAGCCTAGAAAGTCCAGTTTAAAACAAAGTCAAGCAAGTGTTCTCTCCGAGTTAAAATTCCTAACGGTTCTTTGTGTGAGAATAATCTTGATAAAAGATAGGCTTTTAAAAAAATTTTAACGGAGATATGAAGGTATTATTCTATGATAAAGACTATTGCACGTTCACAGAGGTGTGTATGAAATGAAAACAAGTTAAAAGGTGGAGTGAAAAATACGACTTAGTTTCCTGTTAAGGAATATAGAAATTCTGAAGTTGAAACCTTACTGGAAAACGAAACTTGAAAAATGCTTAACTCTTTATAAAACTTATGTGATCCTTTTCAAATTGTTATCTGGGCTTTATTGTGCGACATGATGACTTTAATCGATCCTTCTGGAACTTCACGACACTATTTGCACTGCACGTAAAGACATATGAAATCTGTAGTTAAATAAGAAGCGAGGTGTGAAAAATAAAGGTTCGATGGTCTAGACTTAGGATTATAGAATTGCTATTTTCTAAAACAAAACTTTAGGGTTTGAAACTTAGTCATTTTTACAAACCAACTTGACCGGATTTTGTGGGTAGTATCCGCTGAAAACACTCAGGAGACAACACTCCTCCTACTAGGGACACCTAGAGGTTTAACGGCTTGTTGCACATGCTCAGTGCAATCGCGTTCCCTGCGAAAGTGAGGTTAGGAAATTTTTTGTGAATAAATGGGCTTTGCTCGGGACGAGCAAATGATAAGTTTGGGGGTATTTGTTCATATCAGATTTTTGCATTTTCATACCGCCCAATTTTTATCACATTTGCATATCCGTAGATACTCTTGAGCCGTGTTTGCTAGTCAATTGCAGGATACAGGTTCTCGGTTCTAAAACAGTGAAATTCATGGAAAACACGAAAAAATCCGGGTTCCTGCCAACCACAGATAAAAACACGGTCTCTGCTCTTCATCCGTATGTTGCCAGATATCAATAGGAAGACAAAAGATCAAATCAATGTCATTCTCATGCACAAGGCTCAATGGTAGCACAAAATCCAAGAGATCTACGCGGAGCTCGAGGCAAATCATGACAAAATCTTGACAAAAAGTCCACCTTTCCCTCAACAGAAATTCTGGAAAATTCGTGAATAAATTATGAAAAAATACAGATACCAGAATAAAGGGCACAGAGAACCAGGCCAGCACAAAAAGTTGGAGGTCCCAATTCCACCAAAGGGCCGCGGATCCGCGGCCAAAGTGGGGTCCAGGCCGCGGATCCGCGGCTGTTTAGGCGCCGCATGCGCAGAATTTTGGGGGGTGTTTTGGTCTTTTTGTTTGGGTTCTGGTGGTTGCCCTAGGGTTTCATTTTCTGGCCTATAAATAGCCCAGAAGTTTGAGAAGGAAAGGGTCCATTCTTGTATTTTCATTTTTGCCTAGTTTTAGTGTTTCTCTTCTTCCTCTTCTCACCTCTTCTCCATTAAACTTGTAGTGAGCTTATGAGTGAAGAGTGATGAATAAAGAAGACCATTTTTATTATCATGCTTGTCTCCTTATCTTTATGCTTGTTGTGATTTTAATTTGTTAAGTAGTTGTTGTTAGTTCCTTGTTGTTCTTTCTTCTCTCTTTTTCTTTATCATTCATACGACAATGATACTTACGCTCGATCCTCGCTAAGGTGAGGTCGCAAATAGTTAGTCGTATTCTTCTAATCTCCTTCTTTCTATCTTCCTCTTTTGTTTTGTTTTGTTTTTCCTATCATGAAGTGTGAGTAGTTTTATACTTGTTAGGGTAGGATAAGGGAAGTTTGAGAGAAGGAAATCTCTCTCACTCTTTCCTTGCCCAACAACTTAAATCGACTCCCGTTAATTGAACCACAATCCGCTCCTTACGGCACCCTATCCTACATGATAGCGGTGATTCCGTAGTGAGACCGGTTGTGGTTGAATTAACCGGAGGTTATGGATAAGAGCCAAGAACGGACGGACAAGCACCAAAAGGAAGACTTATGCGTTGGAAAGCCTAGCTTATACTCGCAAAGTCCTTCCTAGTCGTGCTAATCCCCGTTGTTGCCGATTACCGTAACACCGATATTAAGTGGGGCAACGAAAGATGTGGAGACTCCTAACTCAAACTAACCTAATCCTAACCCTAACAAACTCTCTTTAAATATCAACTTAACACTTAGATAACCACAACAAAATCTGAACACAGGACTTAACTCGTCGAAAAACACATAGAAAAAGATTCCCATCTCCCTGCGGACGACCCGTACTCAACCGGCTAGCTACAAGCGAAACCGTCTTGATTGCGGTATTTAAACTAGAACTTGAACACGCACGTATTCTAACAATCAGTTTGGGACAGTCATACAGCCTTGTTGGCCCTAGTCAAAGGCTTGTACGGGTGGGTTCTGTTGGAGATAGTGCCCTCAGAGTCAATTATTGGATCACAGGCACGTGATTGCAATGATTGAGGGAGGACCTATCCCAGTAGGACAGTCTTACTCGAGATGATAGTATGCTATCTGGTTTATCTTTATCATCGTGTACTGCTTTAGGTGACCTGACATGTCGCTATTACACGTTGATAGAACCCCTAGGATTCTTGCTTGACTGCTAGCAGTATGATGGCGATCATATACGTGGGAGCTGGTAGTCTATAAGCACATCCTTAAATGGTCCCTAGTCGTAGGAGTTTCGAGACAGGGCATCGATACTCCATTAGTAGACTAGTGTATACAGTCGAGACCCCGACGAGGGGCGGTGGCCGGTCTCACAAGCCACTGGTGTCAGTTGGTTCACCTAAGATGTATACAGGTGCTCATTGGGTTATGAGTACACCGGACAGGACTCGCCGGGAACCTGCTAGTTGGTCTTATACCAGACGTCAGATAGCAGTTCCCTGGTGACATGTGTACAGGTTAGTTCATCGACCTGAGGATCGTCATTTGTCTCGTGTGAGTTCCCACTGTGCTTTGATTACTACCCTACCACGGCTCAAAGGAGTCGTGCAAACAGGTTTTAGTTGGGTACAGTCCCGAGCCACATGGAGGCAGTGAGCGGATCTTCAGGGGTTCGTCTCTCCCGGTATTGGGGGTGAGGTCGCGCTGTGTCTAGGAGAGCCATTACGCAAAGCCCTCGGCCGAGGCAGGAGATTTGCTGGTAGGTATTCCAGTAGTATCTCAGGGCGTTCTGGGCTACACTCCGAAACGACTTGTACCGCTTTTGGGGGTCTGACTTTTACCAACCCCCTAGGCCCGCCATGCGATACTCATAGACGAACGGACCGGACTGTACGGATATTGTCACTGACAGGCTCAGTAGGGTGTCAGGATGAGTTCGCTCATCGACGTCCCTTTTAGTCAATAGCTGGTGGCCCGTTACGTATTGGCTTATACCTCTGACGTGCTAGTGGTTAAATCCACAGCCATTGTATTGACGAGTCTTTAGAGTCCACCACACTTTCAGTTACTCAGCTTTCGGGCGAAACGCTGTAGAGGCCGTATGGAGATATGGCAGGGTCCGATCAGATACGTGCGGTATTGCACGGATCAGGATCGGACGGTTTTGTACTAGTAGCCGTATAGTTATATGGCAGGGTTCGATCAGATACGTGCGGTATTGCACGGATCAGGATCGAACGGATATTACTAGCCGGCTTTGGTTTAAGCCGGATCCTAGTTTAGTACAGTGTAGATTTTGTCTCATTGCATTTGTATCCGGTCGGAATACAGATGCGGGTGTGTATGCACAGTATCGGGGTTTTCCTGTAATTTATTACGGGACCAGTTTTCTGGAGTTGCCAGTTTGCATTCCGTTCCGGCCGGTTTTCCTTTGTTCTTTCCCGGCCGGACTTTACCGTTGGAGGGGGTTATTTGCAGTTTTGCAAATAACTCTTTGTGGAGGGTTTTCTTGCATAAAGATCTATTATGATAGCTTTCTTTTCTTGCACCATGACTTTCTTTAATTGTGATTTGAAAAGGGTATGGGTTTGATGTGAGATGAAGCATGCTTGCATGTTTCTTTGTCTAGGTTGTGGTCACCTCCTCTCTTGCTCCTACACTCACCTCCCTTCATGTGATTGGTTTTATCCCTCCACCATTTCCTATATAGAATGGCCGGCCACTTTAGAGGAGGGAGAGAGAATGGTTCATTTGATTTGGGTGTTGGGAATTTATCATTGATCTCATTTTTCTTGCCACCAAAAACCCTCTCCAAAGTTCATATTTTCTTTTCCCCTCCAAGGCAACTTCACCACCCCATAGAGACTATGATTCTACGCCACTTTCTACAGCAATTCTTGGGCATGTCGAGTTGCCGGCTTCATGCCCGAGTTGCCTCGGTATTGAGGCGGGAGCCCGTAAAAGACGAAGGCGATGTGGTGCCCTTTCCGGCGAGGAGGCGACGATATGGAGACTACACTTTCCGCGGGAGATCGGGACGATGACGAGAAGACTGGAGGACTCGGATCACTCGGTATACATCTCTTCCCTATCTCTTGTTAGCTAGCGTAGGTTAATGGTTAACGATCCGGGTTTTCTTTGTCCGCGGTAGCGCCGGTTTCCAAGTAAGGAAAAAAATTTGATTCCGCATTTTGGCCTCGAGTAAGACGGCCGGGGCGCTGCCGTGGCGCAACATGGTATCAGAGCCACGCCATTAACCTTACCTAGCTTCGTTTGATGTGTTTGCGTTTCCGATCGACCGAAATTTCCAAAAACCGTATTTTTATTGCACATCAGTTTCTGTCGAAATTTTTTGAAGTCCAAAAATTTTTCAGGTGGTTGCAGAATGATGTGCAGGGAAATATAAGAGATCTGGTAAAATTTGGTATCCTGAATCCTTCTTTTCACCGCGGAAGAGCGGCCAAAGCATTGCTTTGGCCGTGCTTCCGCCGCCGATTAAAATCTTTACTGTACCAAATTTTTGCAGATTGTCTTGGACATGAAAATGGGGTATTTGGAATATTAAAATTGGGCCCATGTTTTCTGTGAGTACTACAGTTTTGATTGGGGGCCCACTTGTTAATTTTTGGTCAATCGGAAAATTTTAAACACATTTTTCACAGTATTTACATTATATCTGCGACCGTGAATGTCACTCGATCGGTAAATCCGGTCTAACTGCTATAGCCCGGTTAGACGGATTTGCGAACGTGACCTTCACGTTGATGTTCTATGTATTTGCTGTGTTGTTGCGGATCGGTCGTGGGGGATAGCCTGGATGCAATTCTAGTACAGTGCTGTTGTATTATGTACATTTGTTATTGCGGGGCGAGCGTCCGACATGTGGACTGCCGTCACTGCCTGATTGTATTATTCTTTTGGGGCACGACCTGGTTGCGGTCGATGTACCCGGTGTATGTATATTTTACTTTCTGTACTAGGGTTACCCCGCGGAGGGGTGCACGGATAGCCGGGTTCTAGAAGGCAACAAGCCCGCATCTCATGGCATTGGGACGGAGGGGGCTTCACTCCAGGATTGGCTGGCTATTCGCCGCACTCGTAGGGGGTATAGGATTTCATTGCACAGGCTATCCACACGACCAGGGGAACGTCGGGTTTCAGCAGCGGCTCTGTGAAACCCGGGGCTTCCAGATATCTGTATTGTTCTGTGATGCTGTACAATTCTGTGATGTTGCATTTTATTCACGCCTTGAGCGAAATACTATATATTGGTATATATATTAGTAGATGTTGTATATGTTTTTCATCCGCGCTAGTCCAGTCCCCGCTCTGCCGTTAGTTAGCTAACCTAACGGGTGATGACGGGACCCAGTGGCGAATGCGGATGGCATATACGTACGTCAGTATATTTTCGTTCTTTGTGGTGTGATCATTTGATGGGACTGCATTGATTCGGATCAATGCAAGATAAACAAACCTAATCTGATGTTGTTGGAACACTTTTTCAAAAAGCTGTTATTGCAAGGACGTTCACTTTTGTTTTGCATCGTGGTATTCATTTGGAATATCCTGCTCCTCAGTCGACGAGGCAAGGGCCGAGATCCCTTCACCGGGAGTGACCCCTTGGACAGAAGTTTGCGTCAGGGCATTAACTTCACTATAGCCGATTACTTTTGCTTTGCATCGTGGTATTCAGTTGGAATATCCTGCACCTCATTCTACGGGGAAAGAGCCGAGATCCCTTCACCGGGAGTGACCTCTTTAGTAAAGGTTTTTGTCACTATATTTTCTAAAAAAGTTGTGCAGTTCCTTCAACGATATCAAGTTCATTACGTTAAAGGTTTTTCGCCAAAAACCAGTCGTAACCCTCCGTCATTTCAGATTAGTATTACTTAGTATTCGTGCTGCGTATGTCGTGCTCAGCCGAGGCGTAGTGTTCGGTAGCTATGTAGTGCTTTTCTGTTGCATGGATATGTGATTGGTTAGGACAGTCGTACGGTCATTTTGGCTCAGTCAAGGACTCGTGCGGGTGGGTCTAATGCAATCAAGATAATGACGGGTTGAACTTGACTAGGATCCTTTGATATGTTGGCTCAGTCAAGGTCACTTGGGTCCTAGGGGTAAAAACACACATCGGGAGTTTCAAAAGAACTGAAACTTGCCAGGCATGCGCATACCTTCTGGAGTGTGGTGACGTGAGTGGATTCCGTCACGTTATCATGCGATGAGAGTTGGATCCCGATTCCCACTGATGAGTTGGTTTACTCCTCGGGTGATCCCGACTAATTCTTCTTTCAGGTTTGGAGGAGAATTTGAGGTACAGTGGGAGGTTTCCAGATTAGACAAATTGGTAACCATTCTGATCTAGGTTAGAGTGCACGCTGAGTGTTTCTTTTCTCTCTCTCTGGCAGCGACCATTGACCCGACCCTGGATTTTGACTCAGTGACCAAGTTGACCGAACCTTCTTAACACTGGCTTTTGGATTGTCAGAGTTGCAGACCTCATTGCCACTCCTACTTTTACCCTTTTCTCCAGGACACCCCGTATTACTGCGAACGTCCACTTCCATTGGACAAAACCATCGTATGGTTAGATACGAACTCGAAGGATTTCGAGGATGGTTTCTGGTTCTGGAGAAAACGGATAGGACTATTCAGTTGTCTTTTCTTTTCACCTTCTCTCAGGTTGCGAGTACTCCTTGGTTTAGGAGATAGTACACCTATTACGCAAATTGGATAGTCTTCTTCCAAACCTTAGGCTGGTGCCGAACGGTGGGGAATGAAGAAAACCAATTAGCATAACGATGGTGTGCAGAAGGTATTAAGTTAAGACAAAGCAAGGGATTAGTAGGAGGGCAAAGTAAATTGCGACTGATATTCACGACCAAACCAAGTATTTCTTCGCCAATCCTAAATCACCTTTGTATTTCTCCGGGACACTCCGTGTCACTACGAAGATCCACAGCTTATTGGATACTCCATCGTATGGTTATATACGAACTCGAAAGGAACTAGTTCCAGTTCGGGGATGGATTCTGGTTCAGGAGAAATAGGAATAAAGTACATTCAGGTGTCTTTTATCTTCACCTTCTCTCGCGTTGCGAGTGCTCCTAGGATTAGGACAGTACACCCTTTATGCTTTTTGGATAGTCTTCTTCCAAACCATAGGCTGGTGCCGAACGGTAGGGAAGGAAGAAAACCATTTGGCCTAAAGGGGTGTACAGAAGGTAATGACTAAAGACACATAAAGGGATTTGGAGAGGTGGCAAAGAATTATACGGTTACAGTTGTGAATCTGGATAATGGAAGAGGCATTACTAGGAATACCACGATACCCCAACGAAACATTTCAATGTTTCAGTTTCACTGTATACTGTTAATGGAAAACTGATTTCCCAGTTAGACACTTGCTCCAGGGTATGTATTTACCAGGTTGGATTCTCACATCTGTATGGTTTTACAGATGCTGAGTGGGAGTAAGTTATTGGGAATTGGGTGATCATCCTCATTATATCGGGATTCGTTGTAATCGGTGATATTTGAGGAAGTCACCTGGGTTGTTTGCCGGTCGGCAAATATTTGGTTTTGAATATCCGCTGTTGTGCACCAATTTCAAATTGATATATCTGTACGTCTATTTTCATAGAGTGAGATATACCTTTTGATATTATGTCGATGACATTTACCTATATCAGTGGATGGTTAGGTAAGGAGCATTAAACAGCGGTGTAATTCTTCTTAACCATAAGTACAGTTTTCAACCTACGACACACAGTGAAAGAGTTGTTAGACTCAGCGGACTTATACAGAGTATTGTATGTTGTCCAGTGTCCATTAGGACAGAGGGGTTGGTCCTTATACTATATTCTGTTTACTTTTAACTTCTCTAGTTCTTAGACATGTGTTTCGTAGGAACACAGGGTCTGAGTTTTGAGGAGTTATAGGTATTTGAATAGAGTAGAGAACCAGGTGTAGCAAGTATCGGGATTCTTCAAAGTGATCGAAGATGTAGATACTTGTGTATGGTATTCAGTTGATAGTAATGATGAAGACAGATTGCTTCTCTTTCAGGTTACTCATAATTGGAAACGTTCCTAAGTTGAGTAACGCTGATCGACCTCCTTCCATTTAGTTTACATGCACTGGAGATAGCTGCATGATTTGAATCTGTTTCAATTAAATCAGTGCCTCTGGTTCTATATTAGATATAGAACAGTTCATATCTTAACGATGTTAAGGTACGGGGAGTTGCCCGGCTTATGCTTAAAACCAGACTCCGGATAACTCAAGGCACGTTTCTGTAATGGCTGTTTGTGGGTTGACCTAGGCTATGATGAGGGTTGATTTTCTACCATCTGGATGAACAATAGCAATATTGTTCTACACTCGCCACAGTTTTATTAAAAATGGATTTTTTCAGAAAACAGTAGTGGGAGTATGGTAGAACTGGAAGTAATTCCAGAACCACAAACGATTACTGAAGATTTGATAAGGAACCTAGAGATTCAATCTGTTTTGACATTCCATTGGCCACTCCGCAGATAAGGTGGGTAACTTCAGGCACCCGAGAGGTACTCCGGTAGCCTCAAGGACGGTGACAGGGAATTTCTTGTTTACCCACACTTGCCATTGTTGTTGTTCCAGGCTGCGAGACCCGGCAGGAGGATGAGTATAGCGTCATTCTAAATTAGCTTTAGAAGTGCACGTCTATATGACTCTGGCAGAGGGTTGTCGTAGTCAGTGGGAGCAGCGGAAGCATTGGTGGACATCAGGCTTATGTCTATTTATAGACTAGAGCAGATATAGCGGAGTTAGATCATCTGTTTCTGATGTGACAGTCATGGGTTTGACGTCATCAGAATAGGGGATGGATCTGTTGAGAAGGTAGTAGGAAGTGATATTCCTATACTACGATCGGTTATACTTTGGTCGTCACACAGTGTTTTCTCCACATGGGACTTGGATATTATATCAGACATACTGGTTACTAGACCTATGGTTTTAGATCTAGATTTGGGTGGTTTCCCAATCTGGGTAAATTGACAGCATTCTATGAGTATTTAGAATGGACGACTCCTGACACGGTAGTGCACCTGCAGTTGATGGAGTCACCCTCTCTAAAGGTGTCTTATAGACTAAAGAGGAGAGGGATACTCATGATTGGCAGATCACTTGCTTAGGCAATTGAGTCAATCATGAGATGTCAAGTACCGCACCAGATGTTGTTCTTGCACTAGATGCAATAAGTTGATATTGATCCAATCCTGGAGAAACAGTCGGAAGCAGTCTTAGAACATAAGTTGATGTTCTAGGGATATGATAACGGCTGCCTCCTTTAGGAGACGGTTATCACTCCAGGCTTCCAAGGTGACATGGACGACAAGGAGGTTGTCAGAGTTATAGTTCTCCCTCTGATAGGGGACTGTATTTTGGACAGGTGGTCCAAGGCAATACTGAGGGAGGCATGGCGCAGGATACTGATTAAGTTCAGTTGACGATACAGTCTAAGAAGTTTGGATTTGGAGTTCATTTATGAGCTAGGTCCCATCAGACATCCGGACATTCTAAGACAGGTATTGCTCATTTCGGGAGATGGCTTTCTCCGCGAACTTGAGATATAGAGAGACATAGAAAGAAACATCACAGCGGATCCACTCACTGAGGCTATTCCTCGAATGCAATAGTTTCACAAACGAGCTTTGTGAGACTGACTAGTAGAGGAGTTGGGTGTTCGGTATCACACGGGCTGTGAGTATGCGACATCGCAATAATTAGCCTTGAGTGCAAGTGGGAGATTGTTGGAGATAGTGCCCTCAGAGTCAATTATTGGATCACAGGCACGTGATTGCAATGATTGAGGGAGGACCTATCCCAGTAGGACAGTCTTACTCGAGATGATAGTATGCTATCTGGTTTATCTTTATCATCGTGTACTGCTTTAGGTGACCTGACATGTCGCTATTACACGTTGATAGAGCCCCTAGGATTCTTGCTTGACTGCTAGCAGTATGATGGCGATCATATACGTGGGAGCTGGTAGTCTATAAGCACATCCTTAAATGGTCCCTAGTCGTAGGAGTTTCGAGACAGGGCATCGATACTCCATTAGTAGACTAGTGTATACAGTCGAGACCCCGACGAGGGGCGGTGGCCGGTCTCACAAGCCACTGGTGTCAGTTGGTTCACCTAAGATGTATACAGGTGCTCATTGGGTTATGAGTACACCGGACAGGACTCGCCGGGAACCTGCTAGTTGGTCTTATACCAGACATCAGATAGCAGTTCCCTGGTGACATGTGTACAGGTTAGTTCATCGACCTGAGGATCGTCATTTGTCTCGTGTGAGTTCCCACTGTGCTTTGATTACTACCCTACCACGGCTCAAAGGAGTCGTGCAAACAGGTTTTAGTTGGGTACAGTCCCGAGCCACATGGAGGCAGTGAGCGGATCTTCAGGGGTTCGTCTCTCCCGGTATTGGGGGTGAGGTCGCGCTGTGTCTAGGAGAGCCATTACGCAAAGCCCTCGGCCGAGGCAGGAGATTTGCTGGTAGGTATTCCAGTAGTATCTCAGGGCGTTCTGGGCTACACTCCGACACGACTTGTACCGCTTTTGGGGTCTGACTTTTACCAACCCCCTAGGCCCGCCATGCGATACTCATAGACGAACGGACCGGACTGTACGGATATTGTCACTGACAGGCTCAGTAGGGTGTCAGGATGAGTTCGCTCATCGACGTCCCTTTTAGTCAATAGCTGGTGGCCCGTTACGTATTGGCTTATACCTCTGACGTGCTAGTGGTTAAATCCACAGCCATTGTATTGACGAGTCTTTAGAGTCCACCACACTTTCAGTTACTCAGCTTTCGGGCGAAACGCTGTAGAGGCCGTATGGAGATATGGCAGGGTCCGATCAGATACGTGCGGTATTGCACGGATCAGGATCGGACGGTTTTGTACTAGTAGCCGTATAGTTATATGGCAGGGTTCGATCAGATACGTGCGGTATTGCACGGATCAGGATCGAACGGATATTACTAGCCGGCTTTGGTTTAAGCCGGATCCTAGTTTAGTACAGTGTAGATTTTGTCTCATTGCATTTGTATCCGGTCGGAATACAGATGCGGGTGTGTATGCACAGTATCGGGGTTTTCCTGTAATTTATTACGGGACCAGTTTTCTGGAGTTGCCAGTTTGCATTCCGTTCCGGCCGGTTTTCCTTTGTTCTTTCCCGGCCGGACTTTACCGTTGGAGGGGGTTATTTGCAGTTTTGCAAATAACTCTTTGTGGAGGGTTTTCTTGCATAAAGATCTATTATGATAGCTTTCTTTTCTTGCACCATGACTTTCTTTAATTGTGATTTGAAAAGGGTATGGGTTTGATGTGAGATGAAGCATGCTTGCATGTTTCTTTGTCTAGGTTGTGGTCACCTCCTCTCTTGCTCCTACACTCACCTCCCTTCATGTGATTGGTTTTATCCCTCCACCATTTCCTATATAGAATGGCCGGCCACTTTAGAGGAGGGAGAGAGAATGGTTCATTTGATTTGGGTGTTGGGAATTTATCATTGATCTCATTTTTCTTGCCACCAAAAACCCTCTCCAAAGTTCATATTTTCTTTTCCCCTCCAAGGCAACTTCACCACCCCATAGAGACTATGATTCTACACCACTTTCTACAGCAATTCTTGGGCATGTCGAGTTGCCGGCTTCATGCCCGAGTTGCCTCGGTATTGAGGCGGGAGCCCGTAAAAGACGAAGGCGATGTGGTGCCCTTTCCGGCGAGGAGGCGACGATATGGAGACTACACTTTCCGCGGGAGATCGGGACGATGACGAGAAGACCGGAGGACTCGGATCACTCGGTATACATCTCTTCCCTATCTCTTGTTAGCTAGCGTAGGTTAATGGTTAACGATCCGGGTTTTCTTTGTCCGCGGTAGCGCCGGTTTCCGAGTAAGGAAAAAATTTTGATTCCGCATTTTGGCCTCGAGTAAGACGGCCGGGGCGCTGCCGTGGCGCAACAGGTTCAAATTAACCTGGACAATGACGGGTAGAACTTGACATGTGGCTTATGATTTGTTGGCCTTAGTCAAGGTCATAGGAGCATGGGGTAAAAATCACATCGGGAGTTTCTAAAGAAACTGAAACTTGCCAGATATGCGCATACCTTCTGGAGTGTGATAACGTGAGTGGATTCCATCATGTTATCATGTGATGATAGTTGGATCCCGATTCCCACTGATGAGTTGGTTTACTCCTCGGGTGATCCCGACTAATTCTTCTTTCAGGTTTGGAGGAGAATTTGAGGATACAGTTGGAGGTTTCTTGATTAGATAAAGTGATAACCATTCTGATCTAGGTTAGATTGCACGCAGAGTGTTTCTTTTCTTTCTCTCTTTAGCAGCGACCATAGCCCGACCATAGACTATGACTCAGTGACCAAGATTAACCGAACCTTCTTAAAACACTGGCTTTTGGATTGTCTGAGTTGCATACCTCATTGCCGCTCCTACTTTTACCCTTTTTCCTCCGGAACATTTCGTATCACTACGAATATCCACTTCCATTGGATAAAACCATTGTATGGTTATATACGAACTCGAAAGATCTTGTTCCAGATTCGATGATGGTTCCCGGTTCTGGAGAAAATGAATAGGACTATTCAGTTGTCTTTTCCTTTTACCTTCTCTCAGGTTGCGAGTGCTCCTTGGATTAGGACGGTACATGTTCATATCATAATTTTGCATTATTATATTCCCCATTCTTATTCATTTTAAGAATAAACGGGTGCTTTTGATCCTTGTCTGCTATATAGTTGCAGGTTACAGGTTCTCGGAACAAAAACAGTGAAAAAGATGAAAAGACGATGCAAAAGTGAGACTACGACCAACGAATGGAAGAATCTTGATCAAGACTACAGTTTGGAGAATAAACGAAGATCAACGAACAAGTTCACAAGTACAAAGGCAGTGCAAGGTTCAAGACTTCGACACGAAACAAACGGTAAAGTCCATGACATTATTCACTGTGGAATTCTGGAAGAAACTAGAAGACAATCTGAGCAACCAAGTGAAGAAAATAGAAGAAACAAAGCAACAGAAGAAGACCTGAAGAAATGAAGCATCAAGCTTTCCATACGGCCGCGGAACCGCGGCCAAACCAAGCCTTTGGCCGCGGATCCACGGCCATACGCCGCGCGTGTTGACACGTGTCACGCGTGTCGGTGCGTCGGTGCATTACTTAAGTTTTCTTTAGGTTAAAATTGTAAATGCAGATCTGAATCGATTGTAACCCTAGGGTTTCTATGCTCTATAAATAGAAATCCTAAACCTCTTTTGGAGGTATGCCTCGTCTTGTGCCTCATTGTATCTATCTAAATTCAGAATTTCAATTCTTGTAAAGTATGAAGAGTGCATCAAATTAGAGTAAGTTTTATATTCTTGCCCTAGTTAATTTTATTATCTGTCCTAGTATAATTTTCCTTTCTGCCCTAATTTAGATTTTATTCCCTGCCCTACTTAGATAGTTAGAACATGTTAATCAGTTCCCTAATGAGTGAGTAGGCTCCTCACTTGTTAGGGTTAGATTTGGGGAAGGCTTGAGAGATGAAAATCTCTCACCCCTTTCTTGCCTATCATACGTTTTTATAGGACTCCATGCATACATGCACACACCGCTCCCTACGGCACCCTATCCCACGAGGTAGCGGTGATACTGTAGTATAAACGACCGGTTGTGCATGTTTTCCATAGAGGTTAGGGTAAGAATTAAGAAAGGAAGGACAAGAACCTAGAGGAAGAAACATCGTTTCTTCCCGATGGTACTAATCCACTTTATTAATTATTACCATAACACCTCATAGATCTTATATAGGGTATAGAAAGCGGTGAGGAATATTGACTTTCCAAACTTAACTTAAACCTAACCCTAGCAAGATTCTAGTCCTAGCCTAGATCAACCTTAGTTTTTAGATTTAGTCAATCCGACAACAATCGGAATTAACTCGTTAGAACAATTTGAGAATACACAAAATCCCTATGGACCGACCCGTACTCACCGGCTAGCTACCAAGCGACGCCGTTCTTAACTGCTGTTAATAAATATTTTTGATTCATCTTTTAAAAGTGCATACGCTAAAAACAACAATTCTATCAAATGGCGCCGTTGCCGGGGATGGCGTGTTATTTTCTTTTTGCAATTTCGGGTTAATATAAAATTAAATAAAATCATAAAAACTGAAAAATATAAAAATATAAAAATTTATCATCTTGTTATTTTGTGAAGGGTATTTTCGTGTGAATTTTGCAGGATCGACGAACAAGTTCGGATCTGGAAAAATCCAGAGATCAAAACAGAAAACCCTAGATCTGAGCAACAGAGGAAAATCAAAACAGAGGAACAGAAAAAATCTCGTGAACCGAACAGTCGACACGAAGCGTTTCCGCCGCCGCAACCCACTTCTGGCCGCGCTTCCGCAGTTTTCTGGTGACGTCAGCGCTTGGAATCTCCACTGTAAATTTCTCTCTCCTTCTCTGCAACCCCTGATATCTCCTCTGTAAATATTTTCCTGCAGGATTCTTTGCGCTAAAAAAATTTCTCCCCTTCCAATAATTGGTCTTGTGCAGGATTCTTTTCGCCACGCTAAAAAAAAATTTGTTTGCAAGTGATTGTGTTTACTGCTTTGCATATTTAAGATGACTTTAAGGGGCTTGAACACCAATCCAGATTGGGTGGGGATTTCATTACCCTTCCCAGGACCCCAAAAATCACATAAAGCATATTGCACTGACCATCAAGTAATTAAAAAAGATTAGACTCAGCCCTAAGGACTTCGCGCACAATAGGACAAAGGAATAGTTGTAGGCATCGACCGTTGATCCTAACCTGACTTTGTGGTGCCTAGGCTAGACAGGTAGTGAAAGGTAACTTTAAAAGGCCCGTTTCACGGTGATTCGTGAGCGGATGCCTCCTTTCTCTACTTGTGCTTACCTGGCCACAATTGGCGGTGAAGAGACAGTGAAGAGGTCCTACTTCTTACCCTTTGGAACAGTTAGGAGATCTCTAGTTGACCTAGGTGACCCTAGATCTAGGCTTGATTGTGCATTTGTGATTGATTGAACATGTGTCTGAGCTTTTTATCGAAAATCTTTTTTGTAAAATACTCCACATAAAAAAACACAAAAAGAAAAAAGGAAAAAAATTTTTACAAAAACTTGCAACTTGTCGCTAAGAAATCCATGCACCTCACATTCTTTTTCTTCTATTTTTAAATCATGGGTACCCCACCTCCCAAAACTCTTGCCGGACTTTGGTACCCTCATCCAAACATTACTTCATACGCGAATTGTTTTGGTCGAATTACGGACGACCCCTCCATGGCCAAAATTTCTTTGAAAGATCGAATAGAAGCGTCTAGGAGAAACAGTTCGACTCCACAATCCACTTTGTATCAACCATTTCAACCTTCACCATCTTCTTACGTTGATACTCCTTTTTCGAGTCCTGTTATAACTTCGAAACCCATGTCTATTATTGCTGAGCATATTGAACAATCTCGTAACCGATCTTTCACTCCTTTCAACACTTCTAGTTCTTAGGATCAACAAGTCCATTCACCTTTTTATCCAAATGTTAATCCTACTCCTGTCCAACCATTCAATTCCTACCAGTCCTACCCGACTTCCGCACATTCACTAGACATTGCTTCTACACAACCATTTGGGAGTTTCACGTATCCACACAATTTTGAATCTTTTACTGAAACCCCTTCACAAACCATGTATAGTCTGGAACAGTCGTTGGAAGCTTATATTGTAGCGACAAACCGACAGATGAGGAATTTGGATGCGTCCATTGCCGCCCTTATGCAACCTAGTGAACCGGTAGCTAGTTTCCAACTAGCTCCAAAAATTCCAATGTATGATGAGGCGGTTGGACAGATTGAGAATTTGAGTGGAAAGAGTCAGCTGTGCACCCTTCCAAATCAAACCTATCCATCACCAATTGAATCCCACAACTCTGGTTTTCAAACAAGTGTCCCAAATGATTCACCAGTTGAAGATAAAACGTTTAATGAGTTGTGTGACTTTGTAGTGCTTGATTTGCCAAATTGTGAAGGGTCCCTTTCGAGTGAAACCATCACCAATCCTTTTGACCTCTACACCTCCAATCTAGAACCTGAATTGATAAATATCCATGCTTTTGATGAGGTGTCAGAAAAAATTGATTTTCACTTGAATAAAGATATTGACGCAGGGAATATTTTTGATGATGAACCCATAGATTTGACTGAAATTTTATCTCCAATTCATCGTCCCGAGTTATTAAATGTTTCTCCCGAACTTAATATGCGTCTTGATTTTGAAGATAATTGCATGGATGAGATAACCTTTGCGGAGAATTATGAGGATAGTATTAAGGAGAGTATTAAGGATAGTATTGAGGATGAACCAGTTTTGTTTGATGTGTCGGATTTTCCAATTCATCCTCCTGAACCTTTAACTGTTATACTTCCTAAATCCCCCCCCTCCTTTCCATCGTTCCGACCACGCAAAAGATCACGTAGGAGGACTATGAGCTTGAAAAATTTCTGTTCGATCACAGCAGTTTGGACGCCACTAGTGCGTTCCTCCTTGAATCTGACACAGTTCTCACAACTGATATCGGTTACGAGTGTTTCACTTTTGCGGACGATTTTGAAAACTCACCGCCCGAGTTTGAGTCCTTTGAATTTTCAGATGAGATAGTTGAACCATCAGACTTGGTTGCTTACATTCATTTCGATCCATTGATGGAATCCTTCGAGTTCGAGACAGATTACGTAGGTGAGAATAAGACTATCCCCAAATCACTCCCCTTCGTCCTTTCCATCGTTTCGACCACGCAAGAATCCGTCGCGCTTCCATTTTCAATGGATGGTTTACCAAGTTCAACGTACCCATGTTTTCTTGCGAATCTTGAGAGATTTGACCTCATTTCTCGACGGGTTGATAAATTAGCACAATCGCTTATAGCACATCGGTCATCAGATTTTGCGCTAATTTATTCACTCGATTTACACCCTCAAGTTTGTACTACACTTTTTTCTCTTTTCCGCCATTCTTCTCCTAATATACCGAGACCATATTCCACCTTTCTTCCCATACGGTCTCGTGTGTTTCTTATTTCTTTTCTCTACACTCCATTCATTCACCAACTCTACCACTATCACGATAGAATTTTTGAATGGTTGGTGCTAACCTTTGGTCTGTGTAAGGCCTTGTATAGTTTGATTTTTCTTCTCCCTAACTCTGAACTTTAACGCTTAAAACAGTAGAAACACTGTTTCACTTAAGTTTGGGGGGGCCTTTTTGTATATATATTTTGTTTTTCTTTAAACAATAAAATAACTATAAAAAAAATAAACAGGGGAGTGCCGAAAATTTTGACCCTCTTGGTGTAGCCTGACAGTGAGGACACTGTCAAGTTTAAGTTTGGGGGTATGCTCGGTAAGCCTTCTTCCTTCGCATTCATGTATATATTCTTGCATTTGCAAGCTTATTTTAAAATCCATAAAAATTGAAAATTTTGAAAAATTATAAAAATTAAAACATTCAATTTTGTCCGTAATTAGCTTGAGTTTGACAAATAGGTTAACTAGCTAGGAACAACTAGACCTTAGACTTAGTAAATTAAAACCCCTAAAAATAACCTTTCTTAAAATTTAACGGTAGAAAATATATGTCTTTGTAGTTTATTTAGAAATAGGCAAATTTCGAGTTGACTTCTTGGGCTAAGTTAAAACAAGGGAAAAGTATGATATTTTTATTAAAGTATAAGTTTGAAAAATAATTCCTAAGCTTAAGTCTAGATTCTGAAAAAATATACCCTACAAATTGCACAAACACGAACCTTGAAACCTGGAATAGTAGAAGAGACCTTGAAATGTTCTTTTCTAAAGTCCTTAGTACAAAGAAAAATAAAAATACAAGAGTCAATAAAGAGATAAAAAAAATGAACACTGGTTTTTGTAATTACTTAAGGCTGCATTAATAGAAAAAATATTTAGCGAGGGTGCTTCATCACCTAGTGCCTTAGACCAACAGGTTTGGGAGTCACTGCTAAAAGCCTTAGGGATTACAAGACTAGGAATTACGCCTTAATGTGCAAACACATTTTGTAATCGGTCGTTGGTACCTCAAGAAGTATTAACGGTCGCATGAAGAATGTGTTAGCAATTTCATCTAAAAATTCACCAATTGAAAAGTACTTTGGACAATGGACAAGAGTATAAAAGCTTGAATTGAATTTCCAAGTGTAGGGATGATATATACACACACGTAGGGGTATGTGATTGGGGTGTCGATAAGAGATAGGAATGAAAAATAGGACTTGTATCTTTAGTAGAGATGATAAAAATTCCTAAGTTGAGATAGAACCCTAGAAGGAAAACTCAAAAGATGCTAAAAACTAAGTAAATCTACAAAACATATATAATCTTAAGTTAAATGATAAGGAAGCGTGAAAAATACGGGTGGATAATTTATGAGTCGAAGATAATAGAAATCCTTGTTGGAAAACCTAATTGGAGAATAAAAGTCGATGAGCCGAATTGATAGGATTTTGTGGGTAGTATCCGCTGAAAACCCTCAGGAGACAACACTCCTCCTACTAGGGACACCTAGAGATTTAACGGCTTGTTGCACGAGCTCAGTGCAATCGCGTTTCTGTTAGTTGTATGTATGCCCTAGAGACAAGTATTGTACAGATGATGTATATTATATTGGATGCTTGGACATATATAGAGATGACTTTCTTGCTCGATATGATAGTATGCTATCTGGTTGCTCTTTATCTTAACATGTACACTTGTCTCTTTAAACTGTCTTATAGTTAGATGTTGGTAAAGCCCTTAGGATGTGTACTTGATTACCTGGACTATGATGCAGATCATACTAGTGGGGACATGGTAGTCCATAAGTACATCCTTCAAGGTCCCTAGTCGTGGGTGTATCGAGACAGAGCATCGATATACCAGTGTAGACTAGCGTATATGCTTCTTGACCCATGAGATGGGCGATGGATGATCCCATATCCATTGGTGTTTGACATCAGAGATGGTATACGGGTGCTCAGTGGAGACTGGGTACACTGGACGGACTCGCCGAGAACTCCCAGATGGTATTATACCTCACGTCAGATGGCAGTTCTTAGGTGACACTTGTGCAGGTTAGTCTGTAGACCCGAGATCGTCATAGAGTCTTGTGTGATTCCCACTGTGCTTTGATCTCCACCTTACCACGTCCATGAGGGCATGCAAAATGGTGGTCTTTGGGTAAAGTCCCGAGTCACATGGAGGCAATGAGCGATAGGAAGGGTTTCGTCTCTCCCGGTATTGGGGGTTGATGTTGCGCTGTGCACGATTGGCCGTAACAGGGAAGTCTCTGGCCAGGGATGATCAGAGATTTGCTGGTAAGTGTTACCAGTAGTTTCTCGACCCGTTATGAGCCTCACATCGGCACGACTTATCGGTTATTGGGGTCTGACGTTTACCACCCCTAGACTTGATATGCGACATATCAGACGAACAGACCGGACTGTACGGTAAGTGTTACTGGTTGGATTCACAGGAGTGTGAGCGGGCTAGCTCGTCGATCTTCTGATCGCTCAATACCCGGGTGGCCGTTACGTTTAGCAGACCGCTTGCGGCTTGTGGATGCTTGATATGATCATCATCTGCTGCCGGCGTATTGGCGAGTCTTTAGAGTCCTACACAGAGGTTTCCTGGCTCAAGCGAAACGAAATAGGAGCGCATATGAGATATGTGCAGGACCGAGAATAATGCGTGTATGTGATACCGTATTCCATTCTCGCGATGAATGTATCGATTGGTTATATGCGATATAACCTAGATATCGAATCAAGGATTGATTCGATAAGCCGATACATAGGATACTAGTCGGTTATATGCGATATGACCGGATCGTTAAATCAAGTGTTGATTTAATAATTTAATGTATAATTATATATTTGATATATTACTTTGCATTAACTAGTATTGGTTCACTTTAAAAGGTTTTTCTCACTTGAAGTTCACAAGTTGTATATGTGATATACTTTTGTGCACTTGATTGTATCATGTTTGATGATGCATGCTCACTTGGGTTTGTGTAAAGAATTATACCATGGTTAAGTTAATGATTAGGGTTTTGTTTATTTGATTTACTCATTTATTTATTTATTTATTTTCATTTATATTAGGAAAAGAAATGAAATGGTGGCTCATTTTGGACTTTCTTTTGAAGCTTCATGAAGCTTTGAATGGTTTGACCATTTTGTCTCTTTTCTTAACCCTAACCATTCACTTGAACCATAGTTGATTCTCTACACAAGTTATCTTGACCATGGTTGCTATATGATAAGTATAATCTATTTTCTATTTGATGGATTATTCGTATCATAATCATCTTCATCTTCTTCTTCTTCTTGACATTAAGAAAAGCTTGCCACCATCAATGGAAACTTGAGCAAAAGTGTGAGAAATCCAATTCTAAAGTAAACCCACCTCCTATTTCTTCACCCTCTACCTCTTGCCAAGTAGTATAGGGTGTTTTCTTCACAAGTTTCACAACTTGGTGAAGTTGGAGCTTGATCTAGTGCAACCTCGACGTAGATCATCTTCGGCATCGTAGCCGACGACTTGTCCGCTCATTTCTCCGATGAAGCCGATGCTAGAGTCCGAGATCCGACTAGGACAGCGAGAGGACGTCTACGTGGAGCTAAGGAAGTGGAGAACCGGATCTACAAAGGTTGTAGCTTCTTATCTTTAGTTAAGTTGTTAACTAGCTTATTGTTTCGCCTAAAATTCTAGTTAACGATCCGTATTAGAGTTTCTCGGCACTTGTAAAATCTAAAATTGGCATGGTTGATGCCTTGTGAGACCTCTTGAAAGTGCCTAGGAACCCTACAGTGGTATCAGAGACTAGCTAGAGCCTTAGGCGAAGTCTAGACGACGTTTGAAACCCGAATGAACATCGAAACCCTAAAACAAATTGCTCTCTGGACTTTTTTCAAAAACTGGGTTTTTTCCAGATTAAAAATGCTTAAAAAATTCAGCAGGGAATTCTAAGAATTACGGTGCAAAAATTATCTCATGATGCCTCTAAAGCGTGGCGGAACCGCGGCAGAAGCCTGGCTTCTGCGGCGGTTCCGCGGCCACTTGATGGGATTTGCCTTTAAACTTTGCACAGTAATTCATGTTTTCAGGTGCTGAGTATTCTAGGAATTTTTAATTTGCACTCAAGAGTTGAGTTTTCTAGGGTGTTTTGGAGCTTCGATGATTCGATCGGAAATTTCAAACTTTGCCTATGTGTTTTCCGGATAATTTTAGAATATGTTAAAAAGTTTAACCAGATGTAAATACCCAATTTTTCCCCTGCCACGAAATTTCCAATTATTGGACTTTTCCGTTGTTTAATGACTATCTAAGTAGTGCAAGTAACGCGATGGTCCCTCTAGAAGACAACAAACCTTAACTCGATTATGTGACCGTCTTGAACTGCCCTTTGAACCTTCGGGTTTGGGGCAGTACGGCGTGCCACATGTGAGGCGTTGGCTTGACCCTTCTACGGCTGGACCGTTGGTACTGAGGCATGAAATGAACGTCTTTGAACTTATTTCATGTGTTGAACGGTTTCGGGAAAACTTGGGTGTTCCAATGTTCGATCGGAAAGTTTAATATTTTCTATTTATCCGGAATGGGATACAATAATTGGAATTCACACACAGTTATGAGATAACTGAATGAATGTTATAAATCTAGCGGTTTAGTCTCACTTCATATTGAAAAGGGTTTTCGATAATGGGACTAAAATGCGGGGTTTATAATTGTTAGGCATGTGATGTCTAAGTATTTCATTTGATTAGGCATGCGATGTCTAAAGAGGTTGCGGATTCCAGCTGTTGTAGTTTTACACTTTCTATTCTGTGACCGTAAATGTAATATGTGATATCGCCGGTTTTGTTGCTATATGTCAACGACAATTGGGATGCGCATATTTACTTACGTTGATGACATGTGATGTTATGTGTTGCTGGATATGTTATATTGGATTGTCGTGTTTGAATAGCCGGGGGTTTTTATGTGAGATGAGTGTTTTTCATTTTCATTCATGTAAAAACTTGTATGTAATATTCTTTTATTGGGGCACTTCCAGGTTGCGGAAGTTGTCACCTTTTGTATATTATTTACCTTTCCGCATTAGGATAGACCCAAGGAGGGGAGCACAAGTAACCGGGTTCTAGGGTCCAGTGGGAGACCATCTCGAGGAGTCGAGTCCGGGTCTCCTAACCCTAGAATTGGTAGGGTTGCTTGCCGCTCTCGTAGGGGTCTAGGGGTGTGGGATTGGCTATTCATCACGACCATGGAATCCGTGTTTTATACTGGCTCGTATTGAAAACACGGGCGTCCTAGTATATCCAATGTTTCATATGTTTCTTCTGCTGCGATATCTGTGATGTGATCATGTGATGTTCTGTGATAGATACAGTATATAGTTTATATGATATATTATATAGACGTTACTTATGTTTTGCACCCGCACTAGCCCTGCCCTGCTCTGTCGTTAGTTACCTAACCTAACGGTGCACGAGGGAACATCCAGGCGAATGCGGATGGCATAAGTGTATGTCGTATTTATCTGTAATGTTTAGGTGAATTAAATGACGGGACTTCATTAATGTGATTAATGAAAGAAAAGAAACCTAGGATGTTGTAGAATCAAATTTTAAACAAAAAGGGTAGCTACAGTTCTTGCTTTGCATAGCGGTATATATGATATACCCTGCACCTTATTCGATGAGGAAAGGACCGAGATCCCTTCACCGGGAGTGACTCCTTTAGTAATAACTGGCAGATGCTACACACTCAGTTTGACTTTTGATTGCTTCTATAGTTTCTGATTTGCACAGTGATATATGTGATATATCCCGCACCTCATTCGACGAGGAAAGGGCCGACGATCCCTTCACCGGGAGTGACCCCTTTAGCAAAACTAGAAAAGCCTCAAAATCACTCCATTTCAAAACTGTATTTGATTCTACAACGATATCAAGTTCATTACGCAATAGGTTTTCAGAAAAACCTGTCGTAGCCCTCCGTCATTTCAGATAAGTACTAGTTAGTATTCGTGCTACGCTTATTGACTATGTTAAGGCGTAGTGTGCGGTAGCTGATTGGTGCTTATCTGTATAAGCATATGATGCGATTGGATTAGGGTAGTCGTGCGACTTTGTTGACTATGTTAAGGGTCGTGCGGGTGGGTTTAATTCAATCAGGAAATGACGGGTTGAACTTGACTAGCACTTATGATTTGTTGACTATGTTAAGGTCATATAGCTGCTAGGGGCAAAATATTATCGGGAATTTCAAGTGTTGAAATTTGCAATGAGATTGCATACCTTCTATGAGATAGTTGGATCCCGATACCCACTGCGAGTAAGAGTTACTCCTGAGAGAGTTTTACACATTGCAATTAGCTGATCAAGTAGGTGTCTAGAAAGGTGTCAACGGGGTTACGCCTATGGGAAAACGAGGTTTACATTAATTAGGTTCGTGCGAAAGCACGGGGGACCTCCCTCAAAGTACCGACACTGGCCTGGCTGAAAGATTGGCGAACTTGTAGTGTGTAATTAATCCCGGCTAGTCTTTCCTTTTAGGGTTTGAAGGAAGATTTGATAAAAACCAGTGGGAGCCATCTTGATTAGATAAGATAATAACCAATCTGATCTTGCACGAGCATACGCTAAAGTGTTTTCTTCTCTCTCTCTCCAGGTAGCGACCATTTCATGCCCTAATCAAGATAATAATATGGATGTATTGACCGAACCCGCATGTTATACTGTGCTGGGGAACGTTGGTTCCGTTCTTTCTTATAAGAGTTATAGGAATGAACAGGATATAGGGGAATACCAGGATTCCCATGCCACCCGAATGAAGAAAGTACATGTTGATGCATTTTCTTCGGGTGTGTTCGTTACAGAGAACTGTTTCTCCATTTGCTCTACGTCCTGGGCATTAGATACCGGGTCAGGATCCCATATATGTAATCAGTTACATGGGCTTAGGAAAGGTAGAGAACTTGGAGAAGGTGATAAAGACATTAGAGTTGGAAATGGTGCAATTGTTGCAGCTAAGACTGTCGGGGAATATCACCTTGTATTACCAACTGGTAATACATTGGTTCTGAACGAATGCTATTACATGCCGAACCTGATATGCAACATTATATCGGTTTCTTTGTTGAGTAAAGAGGGATGTAATTTTGTATTACAGGACAATGTTATGAACATTTTCCGTAACCAAAAGTTGGTTGGATCAGGCACGTTGTGCAATAGCATTTATGTTCTAAATCAATCAACACTTCTGAGCATAACTAACACACACAAGAGGAAGAGTTCTGAACTGAACGAATCTTTCTTGTGGCATTGTAGACTGGGTCACATCAATGCGACACGACTAGCTAAGTTGCATAAGGATGGATATTTAAATTCGTTTGAATTTTCATCTTATGACACTTGCCAGTCATGTCTCAAAGGCAAGATGACCAAAACTCCGTTTACGGGACACGGAGAAAGAGTTACCGAACTCTTGGGACTGATACATAGTGATGTATGTGGTCCTATGTCTACACATGCCAGGGATGGTTCTTCATATTTCATTACATTCACTGACGATCTCTCTAGGTTCGGGTATGTGTTCCTGATGAAACACAAATCAGAACCTTTTGAGAAATTTAGAGAATATAAACAAGAAGTTGAGAACCAAGCCGGAAAAAGTATTAAAATCCTACGATCTGATCGAGGAGGTGAATACTTGAGCAATGAATTCCTGGACTTCCTAAAAGAGAATGGGATTCTCTCTCAGCTGACTCCTCCATATACACCACAGCACAACGGTGTATCAGAACGGAGGAACCGCACCCTATTAGATATAGTGCGATCTATGATGAGCACAGCTGAGTTACCTATTTCCTTCTGGGGATATGCGCTGGAAACAGCAACATACCTATTGAATCAAGTTCCATCTAAATCTGTACCTACCACACCATATGAGATATGGAGTGGGAAGAGACCATATTTTAAACGAGTTAAGATATGGGGTTGTCCGGCCTATGTCAAAAGGCAAAATCCAGACAAACTCGAGGCACGGTCAGTTCTTTGCAAGTTTGTGGGATATCCTAAGAATTCACAAGGATATTTTTTCTACCATGCTGAAGAACAAAAGGTGTTTGTTTCTCAATATGCCACCTTTTTAGAAAAGGAATTCCTTGAAAAAGAAATTAGTGGCAAAGTGGTAGAGCTGGAAGAGGTTCCAGATACACAAACCGTAACTGAAGATTTAGTGGAACCAGAAGATTCAGTAGCTCCCAATGAACCTCAGCCTCTCCGCCGATCTAGTAGGGTTCCTCGCCAACCTGAGAGATACTATGGTTTTCTCATGGATGGTGGGAGCGAGGATTGCATCATGGATGATGATGACCCAACTAGCTTCGAGCAGGCCATCACGAGTAAGGACTCGGTGAAATGGCTGGATGCTATGCGGTCCGAGATGGAATCCATGTACACCAACAAAGTATGGACTTTGGAAGTTGCTCCTGAAGGGGTAAAACCCATTGGGAGCAAGTGGATCTTCAAGAAGAAACTTGGTGTAGATGGGAAAGTGGAGACTTTCAAAGCTAGACTTGTTGCAAAGGGTTTTCGTCAAAGACCAGGTGTGGACTATGACGAAACCTTTTCTCCAGTGGCTATGCTTAAATCCATCCGGATCATGCTTGTCATCGCTGCATATCATGATTACGAAATCTGGCAAATGGATGTTAAGACCGCCTTTCTAAATGGTGATTTAGAAGAGAGCGTGTACATGACTCAGCCAGAGGGCTTCGTAGACAGTGGGAGCAGCGGGAAGGTGTGCAAGCTGCTTAAATCCATTTATAGATTAAAGAAAGCATCGCGGAGTTGGAACATCTGCTTTGACGTCGTTATCAAAGAGTTTGATTTCATCAAAAACCCAGATGAACCTTGTATCTACAAGAAAGTGGTAGAGAGTAAGGTTGTCTTCCTCGTATTGTACGTGGACGACATACTCTTGATAGGAAAAGATATTCCTATGCTGCAATCAGTCAAGCTCTTCTTATCACAAAGATTCTCGATGAAAGATCTTGGTGATGCCTCCTGCATATTGGGAATTAGGATCTATAGAGATAGATCCAAACGGATTTTGGGATTGTCCCAATCCAGGTATATTGACACCATACTAAAGAGGTTTAGTATGGAAGAATCCAAGCATGGGAACTTGCCCACGATTTCTGGAGTCACTCTCTCCAAAGAGATGTCTTCCAAGACTGATTTGGAGAGAGCTCGCATGCAAGGGATACCCTATGCTTCGGCTGTAGGCCCTATCATGTATGCGATGCTATGTACCAAACCCGATGTAGCGTACTCACTAAGTGTAGTGAGTAGGTATCAAGCTGATCCTGGAGAGAGTCACTGGACAGCTGTGAAGAGCATTCTCAAGTACTTGCGAAGGACTAAAGAGATGCTCTTGGTGTATGGTAACGGAGAACTCCAAGTGGAGTCCTTTACCGGTTCGAGCTTCCAGAGTGATAAGGACGACTCTAAGTCGCAGTCGGGATTTGTCTTTACCCTTTACGGAGGGGCGGTTAGCTGGAAGAGTTCCAAGCAGGAAACCATGGCAGACTCGACGATGGAGGCTGAATATATCGCTGCCAACAATGCTGCCAAAGAGGCTGTCTGGATCAAGAAGTTCATTACTGAACTTGGAGTGGTTCCATCCATTGTGCATCCAATACCCTTATATTGTGATAACAATGGAGCAGTGGCTTTGGCCAAGGAACCCAGGTCCCATCAGCGATCCAGGCATATTCTGAGGCGGTATCACCTGATCCGGGAGATAGTTGATCGCCGGGAGATCGAGGTTAGGAGGGTTGACACGAAGAACAACACGGCAGATCCACTCACGAAGGCCATTCCCCAGATACAGTTTGAGAGACTCTTCGGGATGCTCGGTATGCGATACTACAGCAGCTGGCCCTAGTGCAAGTGGGAGATTGTTAGTTGTATGTATGCCCTAGAGGCCAGTATTGTACAGATGATGTATATTATATTGGATGCTTGGACATATATAGAGATAACTTTCTTGCTCGATATGATAGTATGCTATCTGGTTGCTCTTTATCTTAACATGTACACTTGTCTCTTTAAACTGTCTTATAGTTACATGTTGGTAAAGCCCTTAGGATGTGTACTTGATTACCTGGACTATGATGCAGATCATACTAGTGGGGACATGGTAGTCCATAAGTACATCCTTCAAGGTCCCTAGTCGTGGGTGTATCGAGACGGGGCATCAATAAACCAGTGTAGACTAGCGTATATGCTTCTCGACCCATGAGATGGGCGATGGATGATCCCATATCCATTGGTGTTTGACATCAGAGATGGTATACGGGTGCTCAGTGGAGACTGGGTACACTGGACGGACACGCCGAGAACTCCCAGATGGTATTATACCTCACGTTAGATGGCAGTTCTCAGGTGACACTTGTGCAGGTTAGTCTGTAGACCCGAGATCGTCATAGAGTCTTGTGTGATTCCCACTGTGCTTTGATCTCCACCTTACCACGTCCATGAGGGCATGCAAAACGGTGGTCTTTGGGTACAGTCCCGAGTCACATGGAGGCAATGAGCGATAGGAAGGGTTTCGTCTCTCCCGGTATTGGGGGTTGATGTTGCGCTGTGCACGATTGACCGTAACAGGGAAGTCTCTGGCCAGGGATGATCAGAGATTTGCTGGTAAGTGTTACCAGTAGTTTCTCGACCCGTTATGAGCCTCACATCGGCACGACTTATCGGTTATTGGGGTCTGACGTTTACCACCCCTAGACTTGATATGCGACATATCAGACGAACAGACCGGACTGTACGGTAAGTGTTACTGGTTGGATTCACAGGAGTGTGAGCGGGCTAGCTCGTCGATCTTCTGATCGCTCAATACCCGGGTGGCCGTTACGTTTAGCAGACCGCTTGCGGCTTGTGGATGCTTGATATGATCATCATCTGCTGCCGGCGTATTGACGAGTCTTTAGAGTCCTACACAGAGGTTTCCTGGCTCAAGCGAAACGAAATAGGAGCGCATATGAGATATGTGCGGGACCGAGAATAATGCGTGTATGTGATACCGTATTCTATTCTCGCGATAAATGTATCGAATGGTTGTATGCGATATAACCTAGTTATCGATTCAAGCGTTGATTCGATAAGCCGATACATAGGATACTAGTCGGTTATATGCGATATGACCGGATCGTTAAATCAAGTGTTGATTTAATAATTTAATGTATAATTATATATTTGATATATTACTTTGCATTAACTAGTATTGGTTCACTTTAAAAGGTTTTTCTCACTTGAAGTTCACAAGTTGTATATGTGATATACTTTTGTGCACTTGATTGTATCATGTTTGATGATGCATGCTCACTTGGGTTTGTGTAAAGAATTATACCATGGTTAAGTTAATGATTAGGGTTTTGTTTATTTGATTTACTCATTTATTTATTTATTTATTTTCATTTATATTAGGAAAAGAAATGAAATGGTGGCTCATTTTGGACTTTCTTTTGAAGCTTCATGAAGCTTTGAATGGTTTGACCATTTTGTCTCTTTTCTTAACCCTAACCATTCACTTGAACCATAGTTGATTCTCTACACAAGTTATCTTGACCATGGTTGCTATATGATAAGTATAATCTATTTTCTATTTGATGGATTATTCGTATCATAATCATCTTCATCTTCTTCTTCTTCTTGACATTAAGAAAAGCTTGCCACCATCAATGGCAACTTGAGCAAAAGTGTGAGAAATCCAATTCTAAAGTAAACCCACCTCCTATTTCTTCACCCTCTACCTCTTGCCAAGTAGTATAGGGTGTTTTCTTCACAAGTTTCACAACTTGGTGAAGTTGGAGCTTGATCTAGTGCAACCTCGACGTAGATCATCTTCGGCATCGTAGCCGACGACTTGTCCGCTCATTTCTCCGATGAAGCCGATGCTAGAGTCTGAGATCCGACTAGGACAGCGAGAGGACGTCTACGTGGAGCTAAGGAAGTGGAGAACCGGATCTACAAAGGTTGTAGCTTCTTATCTTTAGTTAAGTTGTTAACTAGCTTATTGTTTCGCCTAAAATTCTAGTTAACGATCCGTATTAGAGTTTCTCGGCACTTGTAAAATCTAAAATTGGCATGGTTGATGCCTTGTGAGACCTCTTGAGAGTGCCTAGGAACCCTACAGTTTCCCTGCGAAAGTGAGGCTAAGTCTTTTTCGAGAATAAAAGTAGGTTTGCTCGAGGACGAGCAAAAGATAAGTTTGGGGGTATTTATTCATATCATAATTTTGCATTATTATATTCCCCATTCTTATTCATTTTACAAATAAATAGGTGCTTTTGATCCATGTCTGCTATATAGTTGCAGGTTACAGGTTCTCGGAACAAAAACAGTGAAAAAGATGAAAAGATGATGCAAAAGTGAGACTACGACCAACGAATGGAAGAATCTTGATCAAGCCAACAGTTTAGAGAATAAACGAAGATCAACAAACAAGCTCACAAGTACAAAGGCAGTGCAAGGTTCAAGACTTCGACACAAAGCAAATGGTAAAGTCCACGACATTATTCACTGTGGAATTCTGGAAGAAACTAGAAGACAATCTGAGAAACCAAGTGAAGAAAATAGAAGAAACAAAGCAACAGAAGAACACCTGAAGAAATGAAGCATCAAGCTCTCCATACGGCCGCGGAACTGCGGCCAAACCAAGCCTATGGCCGCGGATCCACGGCCGTGCGTCGCGCGTGTTAACGCGTGTCACGCGTGTCGGTGCGTTGGTGCATTACTTAGGTTTTTCTTTAGGGTAAAATTGTATATGCAGATCTGAATCGATTGTAACCCTAGGGTTTCTATGCTCTATAAATAGAAATCCTAAATCTCTTTTTGAGGTATGCCTCTTCTTGTGCCTCATTGTATCTATCTAAATTCAGAGTTTCAATTCTTGTAAAGTATGAAGAGTGCATCAAATTAGAGTAAGTTTTCTATTCTTGCCCTAATTAATTTTATTATCTGCCCTAGTATAATTTTCCTTTCTGCCCTAGTTTAGATTTTATTCTCTGCCCTGGTTTGATAGTTAGAACATGTTAATCAATTCCCTAATGAGTGAGTAGTCTCCTCACTTGTTAGGGTTTGATTTGGGGAAGACTTGAGAGATGAAAATCTCTCACCCCTTTCTTGCCCATCATACGTTTTTATAGGACTCCATGCATACATGCACACACCGCTCCCTACGGCACCCTATCCCATGAGGTAGCGGTGATACCGTAGTATAAACGACCGGTTGTGCATGTTTTCCAAGGAGGTTAGGGTAAGAATTAAGAAAGGAAGGACAAGAACTTAGAGAAAAAAACATCGTTTCTTCCCGATGGTACTAATCCACTTTATTAATTATTACCATAACACCTCATAGATCTTAAATAGGGCATAGAAAGCGGTGAGGAATATTGACTTTCTAAACTTAACCTAAACCTAACCCTAGCAAGATTCTAGTCCTAGTCTAGATCAAGCTTAGTTTTTAGATTTAATCAATCCGACAACAATCGGAATTAACTCGTTAGAACAATTTGAGAATACACAAAATCCCTGTGGACCGACCGTACGCACCGGCTAGCTACCAAGCGACGCCGTTCTTGATTGCGGTTAAAAAATATTTTTGATTCATCTTTTAAAAGCGCATACGCTAAAAACAACAATTCAATCAGTACACCTATTACACTAATTAGATAGTCTTCATCCAAACCATATGCAGGTGCCGAAAGGTAGGGAATAAAGAAAACTGATTAGCCTAAGTGAGCTGTACAGAAGGTAATAAGTAAAGACAAATAAAGGGATTAGAAAGAGGGCAAAGTAAATTGCGACTTCTATTCACGACCAAACCAAGTATTTCATCGCCACTCCTGCTTCACCTTTGTATTTCTCCAGAACACTCCATATCACTATGAAAATCCACAGTTATTTGGATAATCCATCGTATGGTTATATACGAACTCGATGGAACTTGTTCCAGTTCGGGGATGGATTCTGGTTCAGGAGAAATAGGAATAAGGTTTATTAAGATGTCTTTTATTTTTACCTTCTCTCGTATTGCGAGTGCTCCTAGGATTGGGGGAGTACACCCATTATGCTTATTGGATAGTCTTCTTCCAAACCATAGGCTGGTGCCGAACGGTAGGGAAGGAAGAAAGCCATTTTTGCCTAAAGGTGGTGTACATAAGGTAATGACTAAAGACATATAAAGGGATTTGGAGAGATGGCAAAGAAATATACGGTTACAGTTGTGAATCTGATAATAGAAGAGGCATTACTAGGATACCCGGAAACCCCTTCGAAACATTTTACATGTTTCAGTTTCACCGTGCATTGTTAATAGAAAACTGATTTCCCAATTAGACACTTGCTCCAGGGTATGTATTTACCAGGTATGATTCTCACATTTGTATGGTTTTACAGATGATGAGTAGGAGTAAGTTATTAGGAATTAGGTGATCATCCTCATTATATCGGGATTCGTTGTAATTGGTGATATTTGAGGAAATCACCTGGGTTTTTGCAGTATGGCAAATATTTGGTTTTGAATATCCGTTGTTATGCACCAATTTCAAACTGATATATCTGTACGTTTATTTTATAAAGTGAGATATAACTTTTTGAAATTATGTCCATGACATTTACCTATATCAGTTGATGGTTAGGTAAGGAGCATTCAACAGCGGTGTAATTCTTCTTAACCATAGTACAGTTTTCAACCTACGACGCACAGGGTTTGAGTTATTCAACTCAGGGGACTTATACAAAGTATTGTATGTTGTCCAGTGTCCATTAGGACAGAGGGGTTGGTCTTCGTACTATATTCTGTTTACTTGTGACTTCTCTAGTTTTTAGACAACTGTTTTGTAGAAATGCAAGATCTAAGTTTTGAGAAGTTATAGGTATAAGAATAAAG
Source organism: Agapanthus africanus (assembly GCA_030015575.1). NCBI lineage: Eukaryota > Viridiplantae > Streptophyta > Magnoliopsida > Asparagales > Amaryllidaceae > Agapanthus > Agapanthus africanus. Next base: position 221,130,108 of record CM057349.1, read on the forward strand.
TAGAGAACCAGGTGTTGCAAGTATCAGGATTCTTCAAGGTGATCGAAGATGTAGATACTGTAGGGTGTTTTTCGTCACCCCATTGAGATGGGAATACGCGCGCGCTGTAGGGTTCCTAGGCACACTAGTAAGGTCTCACAAGGCATCGAACATACCATTTTAATATTTTTGGTGCCGAGAAACCCTAGACTACGGATCGTTTGCTAGAATTCTAGGCGAAACTAAAAGCTAGTTAACAGTTAACTACTGTGATACGGAAATTACAACCTTTGTAGATCCGGATATCCACCTCCACGGCTCCGCAAGGGTGTCCTCTCGCTGTCCATCATGAATCCTCGACTCGATCATCGGTTTCATCGGGAAAGCAAGCGGAATAGGTCGTCGGCTTTGTGTCAAAGACGATCTACGTCGAGGTTGCACAAACTCAAGCTCCGACTTCACAAACTTGTGAAACTTGTGAAGTAAACACCCAAAACAACTTGGCAAGAGGTAGAGGGTGAAGAAATAGGAGGTGGGTTCACTTTAGATTTGGATTTCTCTCACTAAAACTCAAGTTGCCATTGGAGTAGCAAGCTTGAAGAAGAAGAAGAAGATGAGCTCAAGAAAAGATTATGATAAGTCTTATGTTAAAAATAAATTTAAAATCAAAATACTTATCATAACTTGAACTAGGGTTAAGTGTAGAGAATTAACCATGGTCACTAGGATGGGTTAGGGTTAAGCATGAAGATAAGGATGGTTAGCAAAGTCAAAGCTTCATGAAGCTTCAACTTAAAACAAAAAGAGCCACCATTCTTATCTTAATTTATTTCAAATAAATAAATAAACAAATAAATAAATAAATAAATATGCAAAACCCTAATTATCAAATTAACCATGGATTAATTCTATACACTTAACATAATGATCAAGTATCATCAAACATGATACAAAAAAGGTGCACGAAAGCATATCACATATACAATGTGCATCAAGTGAGAAAAATCCGTTTAAAGTGAACCAATACTAGTTAATGCAAAGTAATATATCAAATATATAATTATACATTAAATCATTAAATCAACACTTGATTCAATGATCCGGTCATGTCGCACATAACCGACTAGTATGCAATGCATCGATTTATCAAATCAATGATTCGATAACTAGGTCATATCTCATATAACCAATCAAAACATTAATCGCGAGAATCAAATACGGTATCACATACACGCATCATTCTCGGTCCCGCACATATCTCATATGCACTCCTATTTCGTTTCGCTTGAGCCAGGAAACCTCTGTATAGGACTCTAAAGACTCGTCAATACTCCGGTAGCAGATGATGATCATATCAAGCACCCACAAGCCGCAAGCGGTCTGCTAAACGTAACGGCCACCCGGGTATTGAGCGATCAGAAGATCGACGAGCTAGCCCGCTCACACTCCTGCGAATCCGACCAGTAATACTTACCATACAGTCCAGTCTCTTCGTCTGATACGTCGCATATCAAGTCTAGGGGTGGTATACGTCAGACCCCAATAACCCGATAAGTCGTGCTGATGTGAGGCTCATAACGGGTCGAGAAACTACTGGTAACACTTACGAGCAAATCTCTAATCAGCCCTGGCCAGGGACTTCCCTGTTACGGCCAATCGAGCACTGCGCAACATCAACTCCCAATACCGGGAGAGACGAAACCCCTCCTATCGCTCATTGCCTCCATGTGACTCGGGACTGTACCCAAAGACCACCGTTTTGCACGCCCTCATAGACATGGTAAGGTGGAGATCAAAGCACAGTGGGAATCACATAAGACTCTATGACGATCTCGGGTCTACAGACTATCCTGTACAAGTGTCACCTGAGAACTGCCATCTGACGTGAGGTATAATACCATCTGGGAGTTCTCGGCGAGTCCGTCCAGTGTACCCAGTCTCCACTGAGCACCCGTTTACCATCTCTGATGTCAAACACCAATGGATATGGGATCATCCATCGCCCATCACATGGGTCGAGAAGCGTATACGCTAGTCTACACTGGTATATCGATGCCCCGTCTCGATACACCCACGACTAGGGACCTTGAAGGAGGTACTTATGGACTACCATGTCCCCACTAGTATGATCTGCATCATAGTCCAGGTAGTCAAGTACACATCCTAAGGGCTTTACTAACATGTAACTATAAGACAGTATAAAGAGACTAGTGTACATGTTAAGATAAATGGCAACCAGATAGCATACTATCATGTCGAGCAAGAAAGTCATCTCTATATATGTCCAAGCATCCAATATAATATACATAATCTGTACAATACTGGCCTCTAGGGCATACATACAACTAACAATCTCCCACTTGCACTAGGGCCAGCTGCTGTAGTATCTCATACCGAGCATCCCGAAGAGTCTCTCAAACTGTATCTGGGGAATGGCCTTCGTGAGTGGATCCGCCGTGTTTTTGTTTGTGTCAACTCTCCTGACCTCGATCTCCCGGCGATCAACTATCTCCCGGATCAGGTGATACCGCCTCAGAATATGCCTGGACCGCTGATGGGACCTGGGTTCCTTGGCCAAAGCCACCGCTCCATTGTTATCGCAATACAAAGGTATTGGATGCTCAATGGATGGAACCACTCCAAGTTCAGAAATGAACTTCTTGATCCAGACAGCTTCTTTAGTAGCATCGTTGGCAGCGATGTATTCAGCCTCCATCGTCGAGTCTGCCACGGTTTCCTGCTTGGAACTCTTCCAGCTAACCGCCCCTCCGTAAAGGGTAAAGACAAAGCCCGACTGCGACTTTGAGTCGTCCTTATCACTCTGGAAGCTCGAATCGGTAAAGGACTCCACTTGGAGTTCTCCGTTACCATACACCAAGAACATATCTCTAGTCCTTCGCAAGTACTTGAGAATGCTCTTCACAGCTGTCCAGTGACTCTCTCCAGGATCAGCTTGATACCTGCTCACTACACTTAGTGAGTATGCTACATCGGGTCTGGTACATAGCATCGCATACATGATAGAGCCTACTGCCGAAGCATAGGGTATCCCTTGCATGCGAGCTCTCTCCAAATCAGTCTTGGGAGACATCTCTTTGGAGAGAGTGACTCCAGAGATCGTGGGTAAGTTCCCACGCTTGGACTCTTCCATACTAAACCTCTTTAGTATGGTGTCAATGTACCTGGATTGGGACAATCCCAAAATCCGTTTGGATCTATCTCTATAGATCCTAATTCCCAATATGCAGGAGGCATCACCAAGATCTTTCATTGAGAATCTTTGTGATAAGAAGAGCTTGACCGATTGCAGCATAGGAATATCATTTCCTATCAAGAGTATGTCGTCCACGTATAATACGAGGAAGACAACTTTACTCTCTGCCACCTTCTTGTAGATACAAGGTTCATCTGGATTTTTGACGAAATCAAACTCTTTGATAACGACGTCAAAGCAGATGTTCCAACTCCGCGATGCTTGCTTTAATCCATAAATGGATTTAAGCAGCTTGCACACCTTCCCGCTGCTCCCACTGTCTACGAAGCCCTCTGGCTGAGTCATGTACACGCACTCTTCTAAATCACCATTTAGAAAGGCGGTCTTAACATCCATTTGCCAGATTTCGTAATCATGATAAGCAGCGATGGCAAGCATGATCCGGATGGATTTAAGCATAGCTACTGGAGAAAAGGTCTCGTCATAGTCCACACCTGGTCTTTGACGAAAACCCTTTGCTACAAGTCTAGCTTTGAAAGTCTCCACTTTCCCATCTACACCAAGTTTCTTCTTGAAGATCCACTTGCTCCCAATGGGTTTTACCCCTTCAGGAGCAACTTCCAAAGTCCATACTTTGTTGGTGTACATGGAATCCATCTCGGACCGCATAGCATCCAGCCATTTCATTGAGTCCCCACTCGTGATGGCCTGCTCGAAGCTAGTTGGGTCATCATCCTCCATGATGCAATCCTCGCTTCCACCATCAATGAGAAAACCATAGTATCTCTCAGGTGGACGAGAAACCCTACTAGATCGGCGGAGAGGCTGGGGTTCGTCGGGTACTACCGAATCTTCCGGTTCCACTAAATCTTCAGTTATAGTTTGTGTTTCTGGAACTTCTTCCAGTTCTACCTCAGAGCCATTAATTTCTTTTGCAAGAAATTCCTTTTCTAAAAAGGTGGCATGTTGAGCAACAAACACTTTTTGTTCCTCACTCTGGTAGAAAAAATACCCATAAGAATTCTTTGGATATCCCATAAACTTGCAGAGAACTGATCGTGCCTCGAGCTTGTCTGGATTTTGTCTTTTGACATAGGCCGGACAACCCCATATCTTAACTCGTTTAAAATATGGTCTCTTCCCACTCCATATCTCATATGGTGTGGTAGGTACAGATTTAGATGGAACTTGATTCAATAGGTATGCTGCTGTCTCCAGCGCATAACCCCAGAAGGAAATAGGTAACTCAGCTGTGCTCATCATAGAGCGCACCATATCTAATAGGGTGCGGTTCCTCCGTTCAGATACACCGTTGTGCTGTGGTGTATATGGAGGAGTCAGCTGAGAGAGAATCCCATTCTCTTTTAGGAAGTCCAGGAATTCATTGCTCAAGTATTCACCTCCTCGATCAGATCGAAGGATTTTAATAATTTTTCCGGTTTGGTTCTCAACTTCTTGTTTATATTCCCTAAATTTCTCAAAAGCTTCTGATTTGTGTTTCATCAGGAACACATATCCGAATCTAGAGAGATCGTCAGTGAATGTAATGAAGTACGAAGAACCATCCCTGGCATGTGTAGACATGGGACCGCATACATCACTATGTATCAGTCCTAAGAGTTCGGTAACTCTTTCTCCGTGTCCCGTAAACGGAGTCTTGGTCATCTTGCCTTTGAGACATGACTGGCAAGTGTCATAAGATGAAAATTCGAAAGGTTTCAAATATCCATCTTTATGCAACTTAGCCAGTCGTGTCACATTGATGTGACCCAGTCTACAATGCCACAAGAAGGATTCGTTGAGTTCAAAACTCTTCCTCTTGTGTGTGTTTGTTATGCTCAGAACTGTTGATTGATTTAGAACATAAATGCCATTGCACAACGTGCCTGATCCAACCAACTTTTGGTTACAGAAAATGTTCATAACATTGTCCTGTAATACAAAATTATATCCTTCTTTGCTTAATAAAGAAACCGATATAATGTTGCATATCAGGTTCGGCATGTAATAGCATTCGTTCAGAACCAATGTATTACCAGTTGGTAATACAAGGTGATATTCCCCGACAGTCTTAGCTGCAACAATTGCACCATTTCCAACTCTAATGTCTTTATCACCTTCTCCAAGTTCTCTACCTTTCCTAAGCCCATGTAACTGATTACATATATGGGATCCTGACCCGGTATCTAATACCCAGGACGTAGAGCAAATGGAGAAACAGTTCTCAGTAACGAACACACCCGAAGAAAATGCATCAACATGTACTTTCTTCATTTGGGTGGCATGGGAATCCTGGTATTCCCCTATATCCTGTTCATTCCTATAACTCTTATAGGAAAGAACAGAACCAACGTTCCCCAGCACAGTATAACATGCGGGTTCGGTCAATACATCCATATTATTATCTTTATTAAGGCATGAAATGGTCGCTACCTGGAGAGAGAGAGAAGAAAACACTTTAGCGTATGCTCGTGCAAGATCAGATTGGTTATTATCTTATCTAATCAGGATGGCTCCCACTGCTTTTTATCAAATCTTCCTCCAAACCCTAAAAGGAAAGACTAGCCGGGATTAATTACACACTACAAGTTCGCCAATCTTTCAGCCAGGCCAGTGTCGGTACTTTGAGGGAGGTCCCCCGTGCTTTCGCACGAACCTAATTAATGTAAACCTCGTTTTCCCAGAGGCGTAACCTCGTTAACACCTTTCTAGACACCTACTTGATCGGCTAATTGCAATGTGTAAAACTCTCCCAGAAGTAACTCTTACTCGCAGTGGGTATCGGGATCCAACTATCTCATAGAAGGTATGCAATCTCATTGCAAATTTCAACACTTGAAATTCCCGATAATATTTTGCCCCGAACGATCTATGACCTTGACAAGGTCAACAAACCATAGACCGCAAGTCAAGTTCAACCCGTCATTTCTTGATTGAATCAAACCCACCCGCACGACCCTTGACAAGGTCAACAAGGCCGTACGACTACCCTAACTCAATCTGCATCATATGCATAAGCAGATAAATACTGGTTAGCTACCGCACACTGCGCCTTGACAAGGTCAACAAACGCAGCACGAATACTAAACAGGACTTATCTGAAATGACGGAGGGCTATGCTAGGTTTTTCTGAAAACCTATTGCGTAATGAACTTGATATCGTTGTAGAATCAAATGAAGTTTTAAAATGGAGTGATTTTGAGGCTTTTCTGGTTTTGCTAAAGGAGTCACTCCCGGTGAAGGGATCTCGGTCCTTTCCTCGTCGAATGAGGTGCGGGATATATCATATATATCGCTGTGCAAAGCAAAAACTCAAAAGCAATCAAAAGCAAACCGAGTGTGTAGCATCTGCCAGTTATTGCTAAAGGAGTCACTCCCGGTGAAGGGATCTCGGTCCTTTCCTCATCGAATAAGGTGCAGGGCATATCACATATACCGCTATGCAAAGCAAGAACTGTAGCTACCTGTTTTATTTTAAAATTTGATTCCACAACATCTTAGGTTTCTTATCTTTCATTAATCACATTAATGAAGTCCCATCATTTAAATACCTAAACATCACAGATAGATATGACGTACACTTATGCCATCCGCATTCGCCTCGATGTCCCCTCGTGCACCGTTAGGTTAGGTAACTAACGACAGAGCAGGTCAGGGCTAGCACGGGTGTAAAACATAAGTAACGTCTATATAATATATCATATATACTATATACTATATCCATCACAGAATCAGAACACAGATATCGCAGCAGAATAAACATATGAAATATTGGATATACTAGGACGTCCGTGTTTTCAATACGAACCAGTATAAAACACGGATTCCACGGTCGTGATGAATAGCCAATCCCACACCCCTAGACCCCTACGAGAGCGGCAAGCAACCCTGCCAATTCTAGGGTTAGGAGACCCGTACTCGACTCCTCGAGTTGGTCTCCCACTGGACCCCAGAACCCGGTTACTTGTGCTCCCCTCCTTGGGTCTATCCTAGTGCAGAAAAGTAAATAATATACAAAGGGTGACAACTCCCGCATCCTGAAAGTGCCCCGAATAAAAGAATATTACATACAAGTTTTTGCATGAATGAAAATGAAAAACACTCGTCTCACATAAAAACCCCCGGCTATTCAAATACGACGATCCAATATAACATATCCAGCAACACATAACATCACATGTCATCAACGTAAGTAAGTATGCATACCCCAATTGTCGTTGACGTATAGCAACGAAACCGGCGATATGAACATACTACACTTACGGTCACATAAAAGAAAGCGTAAAACTACAACAATTGGAATCCGCAACTACTTTAGACATCACATGCCTAACAGTTATAAACCCCGCATTTTAGTCTCATTATCGAAAACACTTTTCAATATCATATGGGACTAAATTGCTAGATTTATAACATTCATCCAGTTATCTCATAACTGTTTGTGAATTCCAATTATTGTATCCAATTACGGATAAATAGAATATATTAAACTTTCCGATCGAACACTCGAACACCCAAGTTTTCCCGACACCGATCAACACATGTAATAGGTTCAAAGACATTCTCTTCATACCTCAGTACCAACGGTCCAGCCGTAGAAGGGTCAAGCCAACGCCTCACATGTGGCACGCCGTACTGCCCCAAACCCGAAGGTTCAAAGGGCAGTTCAAGACGGTCACATAATCGAGTTAAGGTTTGTTGTCTTCTAGAGGGACCATCACGTTACTTGCACTTCTTCGAACGTCTTTTAACCACAGAAAAGTCCAACACTTGGAATTTTTCGGCAGGGGAAAACCTGGGTATTTATATCCGGTCGAACTCTTTAACATATTCTACAGTTATCTGGAAAAACACAAAAGACGAAATTTGATAATCCGATCGAAATACTGATTCCCAATAGTACCCCAGAATACTCTTCTGTAAAGTCACAATAAAAATATCCCAGAAAACACAGCATTGAATTATATGAGTTACTGTGAAGAAAAAATTACACAAAGGAACAGTACGGCCGCGGAAGCGCCGCACATGCCTAGCATGTGCCGCTCTTCCGCGGTGGAAAAGTTGATTCAGGTCCTCGTATTTCACAGTAATTCACATAGCACCCTGCTTGATTTTCTACATATTTTTAATTGACAAAAATCCGAATTTTTAGAAAAAGTCCAGAGAGCATTTTTAGGTTTTGGATTTCGGTTCGATCGGGTTTCAAACGTCGTCGGGACTTCGCCAAAGGCTCTAGCTAGGCTCTGATACTACTGTAGGGTTCCTAGGCACACTAGTAAGGTCTCACAAGGCATCGAACATACCATTTTAATATTTTTGGTGCCGAGAAACCCTAGACTACGGATCGTTTGCTAGAATTCTAGGCGAAACTAAAAGCTAGTTAACAGTTAACTACTGTGATACGGAAATTACAACCTTTGTAGATCCGGATATCCACCTCCACGGCTCCGCAAGGGTGTCATCTCGCTGTCCATCATGAATCCTCGACTCGATCATCGGTTTCATCGGGAAAGCAAGCGGAATAGGTCGTCGGCTTTGTGTCAAAGACGATCTACGTCGAGGTTGCACAAACTCAAGCTCCGACTTCACAAACTTGTGAAACTTGTGAAGTAAACACCCAAAACAACTTGGCAAGAGGTAGAGGGTGAAGAAATAGGAGGTGGGTTCACTTTAGATTTGGATTTCTCTCACTAAAACTCAAGTTGCCATTGGAGTAGCAAGCTTGAAGAAGAAGAAGAAGATGAGCTCAAGAAAAGATTATGATAAGTCTTATGTTAAAAATAAATTTAAAATCAAAATACTTATCATAACTTGAACTAGGGTTAAGTGTAGAGAATTAACCATGGTCACTAGGATGGGTTAGGGTTAAGCATGAAGATAAGGATGGTTAGCAAAGTCAAAGCTTCATGAAGCTTCAACTTAAAACAAAAAGAGCCACCATTCTTATCTTAATTTATTTCAAATAAATAAATAAACAAATAAATAAATAAATAAATATGCAAAACCCTAATTATCAAATTAACCATGGATTAATTCTATACACTTAACATAATGATCAAGTATCATCAAACATGATACAAAAAAGGTGCACGAAAGCATATCACATATACAATGTGCATCAAGTGAGAAAAATCCGTTTAAAGTGAACCAATACTAGTTAATGCAAAGTAATATATCAAATATATAATTATACATTAAATCATTAAATCAACACTTGATTCAATGATCCGGTCATGTCGCACATAACCGACTAGTATGCAATGCATCGATTTATCAAATCAATGATTCGATAACTAGGTCATATCTCATATAACCAATCAAAACATTAATCGCGAGAATCAAATACGGTATCACATACACGCATCATTCTCGGTCCCGCACATATCTCATATGCACTCCTATTTCGTTTCGCTTGAGCCAGGAAACCTCTGTGTAGGACTCTAAAGACTCGTCAATACTCCGGTAGCAGATGATGATCATATCAAGCACCCACAAGCCGCAAGCGGTCTGCTAAACGTAACGGCCACCCGGGTATTGAGCGATCAGAAGATCGACGAGCTAGCCCGCTCACACTCCTGCGAATCCGACCAGTAATACTTACCATACAGTCCAGTCTCTTCGTCTGATACGTCGCATATCAAGTCTAGGGGTGGTATACGTCAGACCCCAATAACCCGATAAGTCGTGCTGATGTGAGGCTCATAACGGGTCGAGAAACTACTGGTAACACTTACCAGCAAATCTCTAATCAGCCCTGGCCAGGGACTTCCCTGTTACGGCCAATCGAGCACTGCGCAACATCAACTCCCAATACCGGGAGAGACGAAACCCCTCCTATCGCTCATTGCCTCCATGTGACTCGGGACTGTACCCAAAGACCACCGTTTTGCACGCCCTCATGGACATGGTAAGGTGGAGATCAAAGCACAGTGGGAATCACATAAGACTCTATGACGATCTCGGGTCTACAGACTATCCTGTACAAGTGTCACCTGAGAACTGCCATCTGACGTGAGGTATAATACCATCTGGGAGTTCTCGGCGAGTCCGTCCAGTGTACCCAGTCTCCACTGAGCTCCCGTTTACCATCTCTGATGTCAAACACCAATGGATATGGGATCATCCATCGCCCATCACATGGGTCGAGAAGCGTATACGCTAGTCTACACTGGTATATCGATGCCCCGTCTCGATACACCCACGACTAGGGACCTTGAAGGAGGTACTTATGGACTACCATGTCCCCACTAGTATGATCTGCATCATAGTCCAGGTAGTCAAGTACACATCCTAAGGGCTTTACTAACATGTAACTATAAGACAGTATAAAGAGACTAGTGTACATGTTAAGATAAATGGCAACCAGATAGCATACTATCATGTCGAGCAAGAAAGTCATCTCTATATATGTCCAAGCATCCAATATAATATACATAATCTGTACAATACTGGCCTCTAGGGCTTACATACAACTAACACGCGCTTGTCAGGCGAACTACAGATTCCCCCTGTCTAGGGTAAGCCGAGGTTTATTGATTGTGGGGATCCGAATCTCCGGCAGCCACGGACTAAGCTGCCGTTAATTACACCTCGCCTTTGGAGCGAGGGAACCTCCGATTAACGGGTTAAACTGGTCATGCGAACTCAATGTGCAGTGTACGTGTGTTTTGTTTTGGAGGGGCTTAGGTATATCGGGAACCACGCAGAGTTTTTACGGGGGTCCCGCTACCCGGATAGCGGGCTGGGGGTCAAGGGGGCTAACATCCCCCTTGCGGGGTGCGGGGCAGCGCCCCGGCCCAAAAAAAAAATTTGGGAGGGAGAGTGTTGTAGAGTATGTGTGTGTGTATATTTATATACACATATATATAAAATAAAAAAAAAAGAAAGGGAAAGGGCATCCAAAGGATGCGTGGGAAAAAGCGCCAGCGCTTTGAGCGCAAGAGCGCTAGCGCACCACGTGTCAGCACGTGGGCGCTCGAGCGCTGGCGCTTTGAGCGCGAGCGCACCACGTGTCAGCACATGGGCGCTCGGGCGCTAGCTCTCTTAGCGCAAGTGCGCGAGCGCGCCACGTGTCAGCACGTGGGCGCTCGGGCGCTAGAGCGCCAGCGCACCACGTATCTGCACATGGGCGCTCGAGCGGCAAAAGAGACTTGGTCCCTGCAATGGGAGTTGTACTCCAAGAAAGGAGCACTTATTATTCTCTCCTCATATATATATATATATATATATATATATATATGAGGAGTTAAACTCCTAGGATGTTTTGAAGCTGATGAAGGGCTTCTCCCCTTGAGCCCTAGTTCTTCCCCAAAGTGGGGTTTCTGGAGATGGGTCTCCTTCTTCTTCCTTTCTTGACCGGATCTTGAAGATCAAGAAGTATGAGATTTTAAAAATCTCTCCTTTCTGAGATCTGATGGCAGATCTGAGTTCCCCTTTATGGATTTTGTGGTGAAAAACTATTTTGTTTTGAAAAAGGAAGAGTAAAACTCATGATTTAATTCAAAAGAAAGAAGAAGGTTTTAGAACCTTGAGGAAGAAGAAGATCACAGATCTGGATTTTTTTGGAGAGAGAAAAAGTTGTTGAGATATTTCATTATCTTTGCCTTTATAGGCTATACACTTTACACATAGCCCCTTGGGCTTCAAAAAATGGCATTTTGCCTATCTCATGGCTTATGTGCCATTTCTTTTTGCACATAAGCCATGGGCTTTACAAAAATTTGGCTTTATGCCCATTTTCTTATATTTATTAATAAAATAAAAATACAAGAAATACAACAAAATTATTTATTACAAAATTTTTATTTTGCCATGGGGGAAGGCCGGCCGCTTCATGTTCGGACTCGACCCGGGCATGGGCCCACTTGATCTGGGCTTGGGCCCACTTGGTTTAGGGTTGGCTTTGATTTTGACCTGGTAAACCACGGTGTAAATTTTTACCCCAACAACTTGCCCCCCATCAATAAATGCACACTACACATGTGGGTCGTGTACATAGGATTGATGGATCTTCTTTCACGTGGAGGCGACTTGATTTGGTTCCCGCTTTTGGGAAGCTAGCACTACACTTTTTATGACATGGACGGTCGATGCTGCCCTTTTAGCGACTTGGACGGTCGCTGCTGCCCTTTTGTGACGTGGACGGTCGGTGCTGCCCTTTTAGCGACGTGGATGGTCGGTGCTGCCCTTTTAGCGACGTGGATGGTCGGTCCTGCCCTTTGTGCGACTTGGATGGTCGGTGCTGCCATTTTAGCGACGTGGACGGTCGGTTCTGCCCCTTTTGTGACTCAGATGGTCGGTGCTGCCCTTTTAGCGACATAGACGGCCGGTTCTGCCCTTTCTGTGACTTGAACGATCGGTGCTGCCCTTTTAGTGACATGGACGGTCGGTTCTGCCCTTTTTGTGACTCGGACGGTCGGTGCTACCCTTTTAGTGACATGGACGGTCGGTTCTGCCCTTTCTGCGACTTGGACGGTCGGTGCTGCCCTTTTAGCGACATGGACGGTCGGTTCTGCCCTTTTTGCGACTCGGACGGTCGGTGCTGCCCTTTTAGCGACATGGACGGTCGGTTCTGCCCTTTTTCCGACTCGGACGGTCGGTGCTGCCCTTTTAGCGACATGGACGGTCGGTTCTACCCGTTTTGCGACTCGAACGGTCGGTGCTGCCCTTTTAGCGACATGGACGGTCGGTTCTGGATTTGACTTGCTCCGCTTCTTGCGGTGTCAGGGATGAAGTTGACTTGTTTCCGAGGTGGAATTTGATTCTGCAAGGGAGGTCATTGGTTGTTTTGCTGATTTGATGTGATTTGGATTGACATCAGCACCGCTACACTGGAATATAGTACTAGGAGCGAATCATCATTTGCCATGAGAGGATTTGGGGATTTTGGTTTTGGTTTGGCATCAGCATCGCTACACTAGAATATGGTACCAGAAGCGAATCATCATTTGCCATGAGGAAATTTCCCTCGTTCCCAGTGTAACGACTTAGAGGTCATTTGGATTGGAGTTTGGAATTTTGAGGTTAGGGTAGGCATCAGCGTTGCTAACACTGAAGCACATGTGCCAAGAGCAATTCATCATTTGCCTTTTCCTGTTGGGGTAGCGATGGCTTAGGAGACAGGTTTAGGTCCCTATCACCAAAAGCTTTTCAATTTTATGGGCCGTGAAGGTCCCATAAAAGCATTTTCTCCCTACGAGTCGTAAGGATCCCGCAGGTGTATTTTCTCCTTAGGAGTCGTGAGGACTCCTAAGTGTGTTTTTCCTTTATGAGTCATAAGGATCCCACAAAGGTTTGTTCTCCTCATGTATCGTAAGGACACATGAGTGGGTCTTCTCAATGGAGCATAATTCCAAAGGCGGAGACCAGCCGCGTAACTGGTGATTGTGGTGGGGGCATGGGTATGACGAGAATTATTTGAGCCCGTGGATTGTATACGGTAGTCAATTTGGGGACTGGCCGTAGGGCTGGAGAATTTTGAGAAATTGGATTTTGGTTGGCGTCTGCATCGCTACACTGGAATTTGGTACCAGGAGCGACTCATCATTCGCCGTTAGGGGACTTGGAATTTGGATCTTGTTTGGCATCAGCATTGCTGCACTGGAATAATGCCAGGAGCAACTCATCATTTGCCTTGGGAGGACTTGGGATTTGGGTTTTTGGTCGGCATCAGTACCGCTAACACTGAAGCGAAATGCCAGGAGCGACTCATCATTTGCCGTTGCCCGTTGGGGAACGATGACTTAGGAGACAGGTTTGGGTCCCTATCACCCAAGGCTTTTCAATTTTATGAGCCGTGAGTGTCTCATAAAAGCATTTTCTCCCTACGAGTCGAGAGGATCTCGCAGGTGTATGTTCTCCTTAGGAATCGTGAGGATTCCTAAGTGTGTTGCTCCTTTGTGAGTCGTAAGGATCTCACGCAGGTATTTTCTCCTCACAAGGTCGAGAGGACTTTGTGAGTGTATTTCATCTCTTTTCACGAGTTTGCGCCCTTTCGGGTTTTCACAAACTCGCCCGTAGTCCTGCTGTTTTTACTCACGGAGCCCTTTGGGTTTTCATCCGTGCCCCCGTTTTGCTTGTGGACATACCCCTTTTTTTTCTTTTTTCTTTTTCTTTTTTTTCTTCTTTTTTTTTGCCGCTGGTGGGACTTTAAAAGTAGTCTCACCGGCAGGATTTGGGAGAGATAGAGGTGATTTACGCCCATGGATTGTGTACGGTTTTACAAGATGTATGATCCAGACCGTAGGGCTGGTGTGCTCAATTCGCCTACGACTTAGAGCATTCACACGTAGTATTCTTGAGATATCAGCCATTGATGGGTGGCATGGGCCTTTCTCCCTCGGCACTTATTATTTGGTAGGATCCTCCGTCGAACACTTTCTCGATGACGTATGTTCCTTCCCAGTTTGGCTCGAATTTTCCCTTGGCATGTCGATTGGGGATGATCGGTCTTTTGAGCACCAACACCAATTCACCTTTCTTGAAAGCTCGGAGACGGGTTATCTTGTCATAGGCCCGTGGCATTTAGGCTCGGTATAGCTCCAGATTTTGTTGCACCGCGAGCCTCTTTTCTTTGAGGGCATCGAGCTCTTCCAGTCGAAGGAGGACGCTTTCCTCCTCCGTCACGTGCTAAACGGCCATTCTTAAGCTTGGAGGGGGAGGCCCGCCTCCACTCCGAAGAGCAATGAGTATGGAGTGGACTGAGTTGGAGTACGGTGCGTGGTACGATATGCCCACAACGCCTCGTGAAGCTTGAGATTCCAGTCTCTCTTGTTGACTGAAGCATTTTTCCTCAGGAGCTTGCATAGAGTCTTATTGAAGGCTTCGGCTAGCCCATTGGCTCTTGGATTATAGATGGAGGAATATCTCCAGTCTATCTTGTGCTGAGTAGCGAACCTTGAGACTTTGAAGCTCTTGAAAGAAGGCCCGTTGTCAGAAATGATTCTTCTTGGTGTACCGAAGCGGTATAGAATATTATGCTGGAAGAATGTCAGAATATCTTCTGTCTTGACTTCTTTTAGCGGGATAGCTTCAGCCCATCTGGAGAAATAGTCGGTTGCAGCCAATATGAACCGGTGGCCTTTGGATGACGGAGGATCAATTGGGCCAACAATGTCGGTGCCCCAGACTTCGAAGGGCCACGATGCCACCGTAAGATGCAACGGATTGAGATGCATGTGAATGAAATCACCATAGATTTGGCAGATATGACATTTCTTTGCATGCTCTCCACAATCCCGTATCATGGTGGGCCAGTAATACCCAAGCCGTTTAATTTGAAGTCGCATCTTGGGGCTAGATTGGTGAGCACCGCAAACACCTGAGTAAACTTCTTTCATGACCTTTTGGGCTTCGGCTAATGACAGACACCTGAGCCAGAGTTGGTCATATGACCTGCGGTACAGCGTGTCATTTACAAACACGTATCGGAGAGCTCTCTTCTTCAGCCGAACCTTCGTAGACCTTCCTTCGGGCAGCTTGTCGTATCGGAAGTACTCTATGAAGGGTTCTCTCCAATCGGGCTCGTCTTGAACGATCGAAGCTTCTTCGGCAGGACTGCTCTTCTGTTCCGTGCTTTCCTTTTCTCGTAAAGAGACAGGGGGTAGAATTTGTCGGCTCCTGACTGTGATCAGAATTTCGTCCATGTCAGGATCAGCCAGCTCTTTGGCTAAGCGAGCGAGTATGTCGGCTTTTCCGTTCAACGCTCTAGGGACTTTCATTAGTTCAATGTGAGTGAACCGTTTCATGAGTTCCACCACTCGGCCTATGTACTAAGCTAACTCGAGTTTGTATATCTTATAGTCGCCACTTACTTGGTTGACGACAAGCTGGGAGTCACCATAAACCCGTAGACGAAGGATTTCCATTTCTATGGTGAGCTCCAAGCCAGCTATCAGAGCTTCATACTCAGCTTCATTGTTTGTTCGAGGCTCAGTGTAACACTTTGAATTTCCGTTAGAATGTTCTTCGTTTTAATTAGTAATTGTACTTGTTATTATATATGTGTTCATAGGATTATTAGTTATAAATTAGTCGTGTTTACCCTAATTGGGAATTTTCTTGTGTTAGTGCACACATGCACACTTAGCATAATTTTCCTTGACCTAGGTTAAAGTGTTAGCCATTCTTTCCTTGCATGTTTCCTTGTTAATTCCCCACCCTTTAATCAAAACAAAACCCCTTTATGAATTCTAAAATCCAAATAAACAAATGAGGCATGGTGGTTAGGTGAGAACTTGACTTTTGACCCCTTTTTCTTTCTCTCTTCTCTCTCTTCTCCTCATTTCTGAATCCAGCAGAAATTCAGCAGCAAAACCCTAGCTTTTCTTCACTTTTCCCTCTCCTTTTCACTTCTCATTGATCTCTACACAAAATCCTACACAAAAACCACTCTTTTCTTTCACAAAACCTTAGGAAAAATGAGTTTTTGAGATGATTGGAGGCAAATCTGCATACTTGAAGGAGGAGCTGGAA
Source organism: Agapanthus africanus (assembly GCA_030015575.1). NCBI lineage: Eukaryota > Viridiplantae > Streptophyta > Magnoliopsida > Asparagales > Amaryllidaceae > Agapanthus > Agapanthus africanus. The sequence goes on from CM057349.1 coordinate 221,146,774, forward strand.
TGTTTGGTGTTTCATAGGGTCTTTTGAAGGTATAAATCTCACTCCTAGCACCCTATCTCCATAACTTGCATGTTTAGTTTCAAAATGTCACCTTTTGTGCAACTTTAGTGCTATTGAAGGGATTTAGTGATGATATGTTAAAATTTATGTTGTTGTGGCTTGATTAGCTTGGTAATGAGTTGTTAGTGTGATTCTAGACTTGGATTTGCTTCAGATTTTAGGAAAATACCATAAAGTTTCAATTTTGTGCAAAAGTGGGGTTTTTAACTAGAAATAGGGTTCTGTTGGATCTGCTGCTACCCGAGATATTTCAGAGTGAAACTAGATGTTATTGTAGCATGTATGGGGGGTATAGAGTGCACACACCAAACCTGGGAGCCCAATTCCCAAGTGAGGCCGCCGGAATATTCGTTCTGGCCGCAATTTGCGGCCAGATGGGTGGGATGGGGTTGGGGTTTGGTCCATTGGAGTCTGCTGCTATGTGGAGTATTTTGGTATATATATTTTTATAATATCTGTTCTGTATCAAAATCTGGAGTAGAATACCCTATTTCCCGTATTTTTAATCTTTCGCGACACGCGTGATACGTGTGTGGGTTTGGGGTTTCTGCGTATCGCGACGCGTCGGAGTGGTTTCAGGCGCGTAATCACACGTTTTAGCGTATCGCGCACACGCGCGCTTGGTTTGCGACACGGGTTTCTAGTTGACTTTAAATGTCGTGTTTGTACGGTTTTGAGCTTATGAGTGATATGTTGTGAAATTATAGGATTCGCAGGCGAGTGCGACGGGCGCCGCGAAGGAGGGGAACAAGTCGTCGGCTATACCTAGCGAGAGACTACGGTGAGTAGATTTAACATCTACGGGGATATCGCCCGCATAGCGTTCTACGTCAGGGCTGATAGGATCTTATAGCTACATTTCCATACATTGACTGTTCATGGCTACTATTTAGTGCATACCACATTCCCGGATGTATGTATATAAACTAGAATTGATAGAACACCGCACTCTTACTAACGGTTCATATTGCACGAGCACTATCCTGCATGTTACACACACACCGTTAGTAATTGCCATGACACTGACACTGTAGAATTTACATCGGATCATTATGTAGTAGCTCATCTTTATATGACTTGACATGATATTCATACTTGATGCATATATTGTAAGTGCACGGCGGCGCCCCGGCCGTCAATCCGACGCCGGAATGCGGAAGCGGTGAATAACTTAAATTTTGCGGACTTAGCAAACCGGCACCACCGCGCACTAAACTCCGGATCGTAACCATTAACAAGTCTACGCTACTAATAAGAAAGGGAAGAGATGTATACCGACTGATCCGAGTCCTCCGGTCTTCATCTCCACTCCGATCTCCTCGCGGGATCTCCGTCCATCTCCTCCTCGTCGGAAAGGGCACCACATCGCCTGTAGCTTTTACGGGCTCCCACCTCAATACCGAGGCAACTCGGGCGCGAAGCTGGCGAATCGACGCGTCCAAGATTTGCTGTAGGAAGTGTAGTGTAGAATCGTAGTCTCTTTTTGGGGTCTTAGAGTTGCCTTTAGATGGAGGGAAGAATGAAACTTTGGAGGCAAATGATGCTATCAATTTTTGCAAGGAAATGAGATGAACAAAATGAAGCACAAAAATGAACCTCTCATTTTTCTCTCATCCTCATGTGTGGCCGGCCAATCCTCTCTTGAAATGGTGGAGGAAAACAAACTATATCATATGAGGGAGGTGAGTGTAGGAGAAGAAGAGAGGGTGACCACAACATCAACCATACCTTTCACTTTAACCCATCCTCATTCAATCAAATCCTATTAAAGCAAAAGCATGGTTCAAAAGAAAAAAATTCTTATCATATCAAACCCTTTTGCAATAAAACCCCTCCACAAATGTTATTTGCACAATTGCAAATAACCCCCTCCATTGGAAAAGTCCGGCCGGGAAAAAACAAAGGAAAACCGGCCGGAATGGAATGCAAACTGGCAACTCCAGAAAACTGGTCCTGTAATAAATTACAGGAAAACCCCGATGCTGTGCATACACACCCGCATCTGTATTCCGTCCGGATACAAATGCAAAGAGACAAAATCTACACTGTACTAAACTAGGACCGGCTTAAACCAAAGCCGGCTAGTAATGTTCGTTCGATCCTGATCCATGCAATACCGCACGTATCTGATCGAACCCTGCCATATACCTATACGGCTACTAGTACAAACCGTCCGATCCTGATCCGTGCAATACCGCACGTATCTGATCGGACCCTGCCATATCTCCATACGGCCTCTACAGCGTTTCGCCCGAAACTTGAGTAACTGAAAGTGTGGCGGACTCTAAAGACTCGTCAATACAATGGCTGTGGATTTAACCACTAGCACGTCAGAGGTATAAGCCAATACGTGACGGGCCACCAGCTATTGACTAAAAGGGACGTCGATGAGCGAACTCATCCTGACACCCTACTGAGCCTGTCAGTGACAATATCCGTGCAGTCCGGTCCGTTCGTCTATGAGTATCGCATGGCGGGCCTAGGGGGTTGGTAAAAGTCAGACCCCCAAAAGCGGTACAAGTCGTGTCGGAGTGTAGCCCAGAACACCCTGAGATACTACTGGAATACCTACCAGTAAATCTCCTTGCCTTGGCCAAGGACTTTGTGTAATGGCTCTCCTAGACACAGCACGACCTCACCCCCAATACCGGGAGAGACGAACCCCTGAAGATACGCTCACTGCCTCCATGTGGCTCGGGACTGTACCCAACTAAAACCTGTTTGCACGACTCCTTTGAGCCGTGGTAGGGTAGTAATCAAAGTACAGTGGGAACTCACACGAGACAAATGACGATCCCCAGGTCGATGAACTAACCTGCACACATGTCACCAGGGAACTGCCATCTGACGTCTGGTATATGACCAACTAGCATGTTCCCGGCGAGTCCTGTCCGGTGTACTCATAACCCAATGAGCACCTGTATACATCTTAGGTGATCCAACTGACACCAGTGGCTTGTGAGACCGGCCACCGCCCCTCGTCGGGGTCTCGACTGTATACACTAGTCTACTAATGGAGTATCGATGCCCGGTCTCGAAACTCCCACGACTAGGGACCTTTTAAGGATATGCTTGTAGACCCCCAGCTCCCACTTATATGATCGCCCTCATACTGCTGGTGGTCAAGCAAGAATCCTAGGGGCTCTATCAACGTGTAATAGCGACGTGTCAGGTCACCTAAAGCAGTACACGATGATAAAGGTAAACCAGATAGCATACTATCATCTCGAGTAAGACTGTCCTACCGGGATAGGTCATCCCTCAATCATTACAATCACGTACCTGTGACCTAATAATTGACTATGAGGGCACTATCTCCAACATATATCACATCGGATCATTATGTTGTAGCTCATCTTTATGTGACTTGACATGATATTCATACTTAATGCATATATCACATCGGATCATTATGCAGTAGCTCATCTTTATGTGACTTGACATGATATTCATACTTGATGCATATATCACATCGGATCATTATGCAGTAGCTCATCTTTATGTGACTTGACATGATATTCATACTTGATGCATATATCACATCGGATCATTATGTTGTAGCTCATCTTTATGTGACTTGACATGATATTCATACTTGATGCACATATCATATCGGATCATTGACTTGCATATTGTTTTGGATTATATGTGATTTCTGGATTTGGGAACCGTGGCTATTTCAAATATGTAATCATTTAAAAACCCGGTTTCCTTGATATGATATTTCGGTGCGTCCACCATGTGTTTCCTCGGTGCTAGAGTGATATATGTGAACTCAAATCGAGGAGATGGATGAGGTCGATTACGGGTACATGGTGGACCCGGTATGGTACCCCGGGATGAGAACGGTTTCGCTGTGTAGTAGACGGTGAGCCTGGCAGAGAGACTACTACCTACCGGTGATTGGTTGGACCTGACAGTTATCCGGAGGATACTGATCAGAGTCGATAGATGGATGCGGGGTGATCCATACTGCCGGGGCCGAGGGCCGATACCGCAGACGGAGCCCGTAGGCTGACCCGGACTGACGGGGCCCGATGGATGACGATTTGCGTGTCGATGTTGGACACGAGTATTTATGATATTTGGGTGCCGATGTTGGGCACTCAGGATTTTCAGAGATTTACAGGATTTGAGGGCCGATGAGAGTTCCGGCGCCTGAGCTATTTAGGGGATCTGGGTGCATTGATGGACACCGATTATATATTCCACGTTGACATTCCGTGTAGATGTTATATTGTCCATGCTCAGCATTTATTATTGTACCTCATCCTGTAATTATATTACCTGATAGAGCACTTGCATGATTATTACACATACTGCTTATCACATATTGATATCAGCTGTTGGCATATGATAGAGTAGCGCAGTATGTGCATGCTCGCGATTACCTTTTTATGTTATCTCTATTCACGAGTAGGCAACTCACCCCCGTTGTGCCACAGTGTTTGCAGGTTGCCCTTCGAAGTAGTCGCGGCAGGCTGCGTTTTGCATCTTTTGGCACAGATACCCCTATAGTTGGTGTACTAGCTCTTTTGCTGATAGGTGGGTTTTACGCGGTATCTGTTATCTTTCAGTTATGTACATTATTGTATCTAGTAATCTCCATCTACCATGTATGTATTGACTTAGAGACAGTGTGAGGACGGTGATGTATATTATTTGTATTCTGGTGTCGAGCTCGTTGTGAGCCGGCTGTACTTGCAGTTTATTCTATCTGTGATGTTCCCACTTGTGGATCTTGATCTTCGCTACGGCGTCCTATATTGTTATCTTGGTGATTGGTTACTTAGATTTCTTAACATGTTAGTAAGTGCTTTCATTTAAAACTTATATCACTCTATACTTTCACTGGTTTGATTTCTGGGTTTTCGGTTCACTTAGTCGCGTTACGCCTGTAGACGTTACGTGGTTAAGTGCCAGTCACGGGCCAAACTTTGGGTCGTGACACTCAGTGAGAGCAAAAGAACGCCGTAGGGTTCCCATTGATGGCATGATGAACACCAACCCTATCCCTGCTTTTATCTCCGGGACGCTTGATTTACTAGAGGTCCTTATTGATGAGGCTCCATCGAAGTAGAGCTCCCAACATGGCTCATCTTCCTCGAGGTGCAGCACTTGTTCGTCGGGTAACTCACAATTTAGCGGCGACCCTTCTGGTATAGGATGAGCGGCGAGGAAGTCTGCAAGAGCTTGCCCTTTCACTGCTTTCTGAGGACTATAAACTATGTCAAACTCAAGTAACATGACAGCCCATCTTGACATTCTACCGGCCAGACTTGCTTTGGTCATTAAGTGTTTGAGCGGGTCGACCCCAGAGATCAGCATAACCCGATGAGAGAGCAGATAGTGACTCAGCTTCTTCACAGCAAATATCAAAGCCAGGCATTGCTTTTCGATTGGGGAATAGTTGTGTTCCGCCCCGACTACAGTTCGACCGAGGTAGTAGAGGGCATTTTCGTTTCCCTCCTCATTGTTCTGGGCAAGGAGCGCACCGAGTGACTCATCTAGCACGGCAGTGTAGAGAATCAGCGGTTTATTTGGAATGGGAGCGGCCAGCACTGGAGGGTGCAACAAGTATTGTTTGATGCTTTCGAATGCTGCTTTACATTAGGCATCCCAGATAAAAGGAGCTCCTTTCTTCATGAGCTTTGAGAAGGGCCTACATCTCCCCGATAAATTTGAGATAAACCCCCGTATATAAGCAAGCTTGCCTTGAAAAGATCTTAGCTGCGTCAGACTCTTCGGAAGGGGCATCTCCATGATGGCCTTTATCTTTCATGGGTCAACTTCGATCCCTCGATGTCGGACTATGAAGCCTAGGAATTTTCCCGATGACACGCCAAAAGCGCACTTTAAAGTATTCATCTTCAGACCGTATTCCCTCAGTCTGGTGAGAACGGTCCTAAGATCTTGGATATGCTTGGACTTGGATTTAGTCTTGACGACCAAATCGTCAATATAGCATTTGACGACTTTATGGATTAGGTCATCAAAGATATTGTTCATTGCCCTTTGATATGTGGCACATGCGTTCTTCAGTCCGAACGGCATCACCTTATAGCAGTATATTCCGATCGGGGTTCGAAATGCTGTGTGCTTCTCATCCTCAGGCGACATCTTGATCTGATTATACCAAGATGAGCCATCCATAAAGGTGAACAACTCATAATTTGAGGTGTCATCGACCATCATTTTCATGACCGGTAGCGGAAAGTCGTCTTTAGGGCATGCCTTGTTGAGGTCCCTGAAATCGACACAAACTCGGATCTGCCCATTTTTCTTCTTCACTGGGACTATGCATGCGATCCAGTCTGCATATTTCTCTTCCCTGATGAAGCCGGCATCGATGAGTTTCTTGGTTTCCTCGATGACCTTTTCTTCCAACCCCCTTCTCATTCTTCGAGGAGCTTGTTTGACTGGCTTAGCATTGGAGATATAGCCAGCTTATGCACGGCTACTTCAGGGGAAAGGCCAGGCATTTCTTTGTACGTCCACGCGAAGCAGTCGACGAACTCGTGCAGCAGGGCGATTATCTGCGCTTTCATTTCCTCTGACAAAAGCGAGCTGATGTAGGTCGGCCTTGGATTATCGGGTGTTCCTAAGTCAATCTCGGTTAGCTCGTCAAAGGTTGCTTGCCCGCCATCTTCGAGTTCTTGAGGAGCTTCTTCTGATTCGGCTATCTCGTCATCATCATTTAATCTTTCACTGGCTTCACCAACATGGATCATGTAGTACGCTTTGGAATCAGGTTGAATGAAGCCTATGCCCCGTCTATCTGGAATTCGTCCATCGATGAGTGTTCGGACCTGGGGCGGATGCCATAGCCCTTCGTAAAACTTTTCTTCAGACTCCGTTTGATATAACCGACATCCACATTTTTTAAAGTTTCCCGCATCTCGGGCCCATAGTATCTGGGATTGAGGACGGACCTTATGCCTCTCTCATAGGGAAGGCATGCGACAGAAAAATCGTCCGGTGCACAACAGGGTTTGACCCATAAAACAGGATGCCCTTCTGTCCATTCTTCCTTCCGGGAAAGTTGAAAGTTTTCAGCTGGTCAACGGTGGAGATTGACAATGCATCGAGCTCTTTGCACATCTGCTCTGGCACCCTTGTGACAGCTAGGAGCCCTTCTGCAATTTCGAAGGTCTCTCGTAGTTTCGCTTGTTGCATGGGGGTCCAATCTGCACCGCTGTTGCACGGCAGGTCCTCTTCCTCCAACTCTTCAGTGTCGCTGCTAAGATGAGGGCGGATTTTGCTGCTAGATGGGCCTTCAGCATCAGATTCGTCCGTATCGCTACCGAAATGAGGGCGAGTTTTACGGAAGGACGGACTTCCAACGTCGGACTCATCAGTGTCGCTACCGAAACGCGGGCGCACTTAGGCATTTTTACTTTTGAAAGTGACAGACGGTGCGGATTTGCTTTTGAGTCTTGGGGCCGCTCTATCCTTAATCAGTTGTGGCTTAGCATTTTGGTGGTTCATAAAGTACCGAGAATCTTCATATTGGACTTCAAGTACACCGAACGGCTGAATGTCTCCGTCAATGCGTCTTTCTTCGCCATTTTTAGTATACATCATGCATTGATGGAGAGTTGACGGAATGATGCCGTAATCGTGGAGCCACGGCCGCCCCAAGAGAATCTTATAAGACGTGTCAACGTCGATCAAGTATATCCTAGCTTCAGTTTGCAGATCCCCGAATTTGATTGGCAGAGCTATGGATCCCAGAACTTGCTGGCAATTTTGGTTGAAGCCTTGAAAGACAATCCTTTCCTTTGACAGGTGTCGGACGTCCATTGACAAACTCTTCAGCGTCCGCAAGTTCATGATGTTCACTGAAGACCCCGGATCAATCAATATGCGATTAATCCAATCTCCGTCATTGTACCCGGTCACGTAAAGCGGCCGATTATGCTCAGTCGTTCCCAGTAGCAAGTCTTCATCCTTAAATGTGACTGCGGCGGCTTGCAAAGTATACTGAGCTTCTTTCATATTAATTTCTGCAAAGCGAGCCTGATATCGCTCGGGGTTTTGTAGAGCGTGAATGAGAACATCTCTAAGCTCTTTAGATAGGACCAAGGCGTCATAGATGCTAAGGAGAGACGGAAGCTTTCGGAGGTGAGCCAAAACATTATAGTCTACTGGGGAAGGACTCGAATCCTTATGAGCAAGTTCTCTGCCATCTTCTTCATTAGCGACCTGTTTTTCCGTCCCTTTTAGGGCATTGCCCTGATTTGGCGGTAGAGCTCTACCGCTTCTGAGCTGGATTTGATTGGCCTTTGTGGCGAGCTCCTCATCCTCTTCGGGAAAACAGAGCTCCCCCTCAGAGTCGTTGCGCAGATGGATGGCGTAGCAGGTCACTATAGGGATCCCTTCATTGGAGTCTTCTTCTAACTCCTCCAGAATCTCAGCCGCTTCTACAGGGAAGAACACTTTCAATTGAATTAGAGTCCTTTCCTTCTGTTCATAGTCTTCGAGGGAATCAATATATTTTTGAATGGTCGATCTCCCTGCAGACTATTTTTCATGCCGAGCTGCACTTTTCTTCTTCTTGAGCTTTTTGGACTTTGAGCCTGATAGAGCCGCATTGGCAGCTGGCATGGTTGGCTTTTTCTTCCCTTCCCATTCCATCCTGGGCTCTTTCCGAAGTAGCTTTATCATCTTCTTCGTCTTATTAGATATGTGCGTACTCCTCGGAGGCTGCGGTGGGCCCGTTTCATCTCTCAGGGTAGCGGGTTCGACTGTCTGCTCCCAGAAGGCTTCAGTTTTTGTCTGTATAAAGTTGGTGGTTGCAACTTGATTGTTCACCAACACACTTTTGGACAGCTCGATCTCTCTAGCCTTGTACTACTTCTCGACCCAGTCCTTGAAGATATAGCAATCCTCGATTGCATGGCTCACTACTCGGTGGTACGGGCAATACAGGGGATTGTCGGTCATTTTTGCTTCTTGAGGACTTTTCAACTCTGGCAATTGTAGACCGTTGTTCAAGGCATCTTTAAATATCTTTCAGACCTTGTCCCTCTTGATAGAGTAAACCTTGTTCTTTTTCTCCTCTAGGGAAGGCCCATCTCCTCCCAGCAATGGCTTTCGAGACCGGTTGGTTTTGGATTCGCCCGCCCTTCGCTTTTCTTCATTGTCGGACGCATTGAAGACATTGGTACTGCTGGAACTCCCACTTCTACCGCTGTCGTCCCGCTTGCTCTTCCAAGTTTTGTCTCTCTGAGAATCCGTGGTAGACTCTTACTTCGAGCGTTCCAGCATTTGGACTTTCTTGGTTAGCTCTTGAAACGTCTTGAGGCCTGCTGTACACAAGAACGGGACCATCCAATTGCTGAGGTTCCCAATGAGAAGGATGACGGACTGGTCCTGCTCAAGCGGCGGTTCGCACTTGACCGTGAGATTACGCCATCGGGCGATAAAGTCGGTGTTGCTATCATTCTTCCCTAGCTTGGTACACACAAGGTCGGCAATGGAGATTTTATCACTGACACTCATGAACCTTTGCCGAAACAGAGACTCCATTTGGGTAAAGGTAATGATGAACCCGTCTGGTATACTCGCGTACCAGTCGAAAGCGACACCAGTCAAGCTGTTGACGAACTGACGAAGAAGGAGCGCATCATTGCCCCCTGTATTTCAACACGATGCTTTGAAGTGGGCGACGTGCTGATTTGCATTTCCTGTTCCATCAAATCTTCTGAACTTAGGAATGACATAGCCGCTCGAGAACTCGATCAGATCGTACTGTGCGGGATATGGCCGCCCACTACTGCTAATTTCTTTCTGAGCTTTAGCTTCGGCCACCAATGTTTTAACTTTACTAGTGACCAAATCCATTATCCAATCTTGTGTTAGTGGGATAGTGCTATCTGGGGCCAAGGCATCCCCAAAAGCGGAATGTGGCCAGCTTTCGTGCGGCTCGACCAGTCTTGGACCCAAAGGAACAGGCATTGGCTGCTTCGGATTGTCATCACCCGGCTGATTAGTAGCGACCTATGCTTGATTGGGAGGTGCTCGAGCAATTTGAGCCGTAAGCTGCATCACAACGTTCGTTAAGTCGTCAATTTTCGAATAGAGCATTGCCATCTCTTTATCTTTTCTCCTGAGCTGTTTTCGAAGCTCCTGAAGTAGCTCTTGCTCCGCGGTCCTAGGGCAGAAAGTCGGCTCTTCCTCGCTGTCCAAGCTCGACTCTGCATGGACCGAGGGGTCTTTCTGCCTATCTTCCTCCTCGAGAGGATTTTCATCATCCAGCGGAGGCGGCTGTTCTTGGGCAGCGGCAACCACATTCAAGCCAGATTGGGCTTGGGATGTAGTGGCCCCATCCTTGCTTTTGCTGCGAAGGTTGTCGCTGGGGCACCCGCCCGCCATATAGACCGTATGGATAATATATCCAGCCGTCTTTTTATCACCGGCGGATGATTTCACAGATCGCTGTCTTGACCCCCCTATTTCGGTAGCGGGCAGTCGTTTGAAGGCGGCTGGCCTGACCAGGTTCTTGAATGGTGCTGGCGCTTCCTTTCTGGGTTTGCCCCGCTGCTTTCGTGCGTCACAGAGCGCCTGATAGACTCTTGAAGAGACAGTGTCATACTTTTTCTGTTGGGGCCGGGACACGTCTCTTTGTAGCATTGTTCGGACCGCTGTCTTCTTGATTCTGGCGGTCATGGCATTTTTCTTAACCCACTTCAGAGGCTCGAAGGAATTGCTGATTCTTACATCCGACTCAGCCATCGTCGCGGGGCGACCCTGCTCTTGGAACCTCACAAGATTCCACCTGGCCGGGGTCCTGGCCCTCTTGTTGTCCCGATACCTGAGCTGCTTCTGCCTTAACTTTTCTGTTCTAAGCACCTGGCAGACTCCGAAACTTTGGGAAGACGCCGTAGACCGGGCGATGGAGGATTTTGGAGATACGCTCGATTGTGCATTTATTGGAGTCATCGCCTGAGCTCTTTCGCAACATTTGATGTTGCCCTTTGTACCGGAAGTCTTGCTCCCAGCCGGAGAGCCAAAGAGTCGTTCAGACACCGTTTTAAGCTTCGGTTGTGGTGCCTTAGTGATCACAATATTTGGCCTCTTGCCCCTTGAGACCGGCTTGGCCACCTGTTTTGCCGGGATTTCTTCCAGATGAGCGCTTCCGGCAGGGTAGATGATGACGGAGCCAAACTGGCGGGGCAGTTCCTCCCACTGTCGACTGAGGCTTGCGGGGAGAACCACACGACCATTGACCTTGACCACGTACGGCATCGGGGTCGCGTTGGAAGCTAAATTCATCTTGGGAGACATTGTCGTCGAAAGTTGATTGCTGGACAAAAAAAAACATCATTTCAGTATAGGAAATCGACATGTATATTTATTGAGTTCGCATGTACGTTTAACCCGAAATATGGGAGGAGAGATAGGTCCCAACGGGCGTGCCAGAATCTGTAGGGTGTTTATCGTCACCCTATTGAGATAGGAATACGCGCGTGCTTGTCAGGCGTACTACAGATTGCCCCTGCCTAGGGTAAGCTGGGGTTTATTGATTGTGGGGATCCGAATCTCCGGCAGCCGAGGACTAAGCTGTCATTAATTACCCCTTGCCTTTGGAGCGAGGGAACCTCCGATTAACGGGTTAAACTGGTCATGCGAACTCAATGTGCAATGTACGTGTGTTTTGTTTTGGAGGGGGCTTAGGTATATCGGGAGCCACGCAGAGTTTTTACGGGGGTCCCGCTACCCGGATAGCGGGTTGGGGGTCAAGGGGGCTAGCAGCCCCCTTGCGAAGTGCGGGGCAGGGCCCCGTCCCAAAAATTTTTTTGGGAGGGAGAGTGTTGTAGAGTATGTGTGTGTGTGTGTTTATATATACATATATATATAAAAAAGAAAGGGAAAGGGCATCCAAAGGATGCGTGGGGAAAAGCGCCAGCGCTTTGAGCGCAAGAGAGCTAGCGCTCTGAGCGCTAGCGCACCATGTGTTAGCACGTGGGCGCTCGAGCGCTGGCGCTTTTGGCGCGAGTGCAAGAGCGCTAGCGTTTTGAGTGCTAGCGCACCACGTGTCAGTACATAGGCGCTCGGGCGCTAGCGCACTGAGCGCAAGATCGCTAGCGCTTTGAGCGCTAGCGCGCCACGTGTCAGCACGTAGGCGCTTGGGCGCTAGCACTCTGAGCGCAAGAACACTAGCGCTTTGAGTGCTAGCGCAACATGTGTCAGCACGTGGGCGCTCTCTAGGCGCTAGCGCTCTGAGCGCAAGAGCGCTAGCGCCCCACGTGTCAGCACGTGGGCGCTCAAGCTGCAAAAGGGACTTGGTCCCTGCAATGGGAGTTGTACTCCAAGAAAGGAGCACTTATTATTCTCTGTGCTTATATATTTATATATATATATATATATGAGGAGTTAAACTCCTAGGATGTTTTGAAGCTGATGGCGGGCTTCTCCCCTTGAGCCCTAGTTCTTCCCCAAAGTGGGGTTTCTGGAGATAGGTCTCCTTCTTCTTCCTTTATTGGCCGGATCTTGAAGATCAAGAAATATGAGATTTTAAAAATCTCTCCTTTCTGAGATCTGATGGCAGATCCGAGTTCCCCTTTATGGGTTTTGTGGTGAAAAATTATTTTGTTTTGAAAAAGGAAGAGTAAAACTCTTGATTTAATTCAAAAGAAAGAAGAAGGTTTTAGAACCTTGAGGAAGAAGAAGATCACAGATCTGGATTTTTTTGGAGAGAGAAAAAGTTGTTGAGATATTTCATTATCTTTTCCTTTATAGGCTATACACTTTACACATATCCCCTTGGGCTTCAAAAAATGGCATTTTGCCTATCCCATGGCTCATGTGCCATTTCTTTTTGCACATAAGCCATGGGCTTTACAAAAATTTGGCCTTATGCCCATTTTCTTACATTTATTAATAAAATAAAAATACAAGAAATACAACAAAATTATTTATTACAAAATTATTTATTACAAAATTTTTATTTTGGCATGGGGGAAGGCCGGCCGCTTCTTGTTCGGACTCGACCCGAGCATGGGCCCACTTGATCTGGGCTTGGGGTTGACTTTGATTTTGACCAGGTCAACCAGGGTGTAAATTTTTACCCCAACAGATACTTGTATTCGGTATTCAATTGATAGTAATGGTTTTGAGAAACTTGTTTCTCTTTCAGGTTACTCATATCTGGATGCATTCCTAAGTTGAGTAACGCTGATCGGCCTTCTTCCATTTAGTTTACATGCACTGGAGACAACTGCATAATTTGAATCTGGTTCCAATTAAATCAGTGCCTCTGTTTCTATATTGGATATAGAACGATTCATATCTTAACGATGTTAAGGTACGGGGAGTTGTCTGGCTTATGCTTAAAACCAGACTCTGGATAACTCAAGGCACGTTTCTGTAATGGCTGTTTGTGTAGGGTTTCCTTATCACCTCATATAGGGTTTGGAAGCATCGTACATGCCACAATTTAAATTTCAAGAGGTGCTAAGCAAACGTTACTAGGAATCGAACTAGAAATATAGGGTAAAACTTATAGTATCACAGACTAAAGTTAATTTATGACTAAGTGGAGAGACTACAACCTTTGTAGACCTCCTAGGGTTTGAACGAGCTAGCTTGAACCTCCTCCACGTCCACGACGATCCACCCGGAGTTCCTTTGCTCAAAGCTCCTTGCTCCAATAGATCACAAAGATGATGAAGCAAACAAACTACACCAAGGGGCTAAACAAGTGTAGTGTGTTGATATGGTTGTGTTCTCATATAAAAACCCTTTCTTTCTTTTAACCCCACTCACTTTTGAAACTCAAGAGAGAGCTAGAGAGAGGAAGATGAAGATGGCAACCATTTTCTCATTTTTCTTTTGGATGAAAAGATAATAATGAAAGATAAATGAGAGAAGGATAAATATCAAGAATAAATATCTCTTTTGAAACCATGGTTAATAAAATATCTAGATATTTTAGAATGAGAAGAAAATAACAAATGAAAAAGAAACCATGGTTTAATTTTGGTCAAGTTAAGAAAAGTCAACAATGATTTAAAATCAATTTTCTTTTTCTCATTCTAATATATATAAATATATTAACTTTCCATGTATTTCTTATATTGCCATCTTTGTTGTATCATCAACCATGATACATTTGCATGTATGTATGTGTGTATGCACATCAACATGTACATATACATGCATGCATCCATCATAAAGAAAAAGTTTATTTAAATGAGATAAAAGTCAATATTAAATCAACACTTTATTTAATAAACCGGTCATATCTCATACGACCCGACCAATATAAAACGCCCGATTAAAACACGGCATCATATACACGTATTTAATCGAGCTCCCGCACATATCTCATATGTACACCACATCGTTTCGCCTGAGCCAGGAAACTCCTATATAGGACTCGAAGACTCGTCAATACGCCGGCAGTAGGTGATGATCACATCAAACACCTACAAGCCGCAAGCGGTCAGCTAAACATAACGGGTACCCGAGTATTAAGCGATCAGAAGAAAAACAAGCGAACTTGTCAAAACTCCCGTCAATCCAACTGGCAACACTTACCGTACAGTCCGGTCTCTTCATAGATATGCTGCATATCGAGTCTAGGGATGGAATCGTCGACCCCAATAATTCAATAAGTCATGCCCGTATATAGTCTACAACAGATCGAGAAACTACTGATAACACTTATCAGTAATATCTCAGCAGCCCTGGCCAGGGACTTCCTGTTATAGCTAATCGAGCACTGCGCAACATCAACCCCCAATACCGGGAGAGACAAAACCCCTCCTATCGCTCATTGCCTCCATGTGCCTCGGGACTGTACCCAAAATCCACCTGTTTGTACGACTCAGTAGAGCCGTAATAGGGTGGAGATCAAGATACAGTGGGAGGACACACAAGACTCTTTAGCGATCTCGGGTCTACAGACTAACATGTACCAGTGTCACCTAAGAACTGCTATCCGACGTATGATATAATACCATATAGGAATTCTCGGTGAGTCCGTTCAGTGTACCCAGCCTCACTGAGCACCCGTATACAATCTTTGGTGTCACCACACCAGATGGATATGGGATCATCCATCGCCCATCATATGGAACAAGAATAGTATACGCTAGTCTACACTGGAATATCGATGCCCTGTCTCGATATACCTACGACTAGGAACATTTCAAGGATATGCTTATAAACTACAGGTGTCCCACTAGTATGATCCATATCATAATTCCAGTAGTCAAGCCAATATCCTTCGGGCTTTATCAACATGTACCAAATGAGTAAAAACATGATCAAGTGAACATACGATAAAGAGAAACCAGATAGCATACTATCTTGTCGAGCAAGACTGTCCTCTAAATATATATATACACACATCAGTACATACACTATCATATAATGGCCTCTAGGGCATACATATATCCAACAATCTCCCACTTGCACTAAGGCCAATTATTGGCGTATCTCATACCCAACATCTCAAAAAGTCGCTCATGCTGTGGCTGAGGGAAGGCCTTGGTGAATGAATCCGCAGTGTTGTCCTTTGTATCTACTCTCTTAATCTCGATCTCGTGGCGATCAACTATCTCTCGGATCAGATGATATCGCCTCAGGATGTGTCTGGACTTCTGATGGGACCTGGGCTCTTTGGCCAACGCCATAGCCCCATTATTGTCATAATACAAAGGTATTGGATCAATAATGGTTGGAATTACTCCTAGCTCCGAGATGAACTTCCTCATCCAGACGGCTTCCTTGGCAGCATCATTTGCAGCAATGTACTCAGCTTCCATCGTTGAGTCTGCAACGGTATCCTGTTTGGAACTCTTCCACTTATCGTCCCTCTATTGAGGGTAAATGCAAACCCTGAGATAGACTTGCTGTCATTCTTGTCACTGTGGAAGCTTGAATCGGTAAAGGCCTCCAATTGGAGATCCCCGTTACCATACACCAAGAACAATTCTTTAGTCCTTCGCAAGTACTTAAGAATGTTCTTCACAGCAATCCAGTGATTCTCCCTTGAGTTTGACTGATACCTTCTTAGTATACTAAGTGCATAAGCTACATCAGGACGTATACACAACATCGCATACATTATCGATCCTACTGCCGAAGCATAGTGAATAATGCTCATGCGAGCTCTCTCTTTATCAGGCTTTGGGCAATCGTCCTTGGAGAGAGTGACCCCGTGGCAAGCGGGTAAGGCACCCCGCTTGGAGTCTTCCATACTAAACCTCTTTAGGATGGTGTTGATGTACTTGGTTTGGGACAATCCCAATAACCGTTTGGATCTATCCCTATAGATCCGTATGCCCAATATGTACGTGGCATCACCCAGGTCCTTTATGGAGAACCTTTGTGATAAGAATGATTTGACCGACTGTAGCATAGGAATATCATTTCCTATCAGAAGTATGTCATCCACGTACAATACGAGGAATGCGACAGATTTCCCTACAGTCTTCTTATAAACACAAGGTTCATCTGGATTTTTGATAAAATCAAACTCTTTGATAACATCATCAAAATAGATGTTCCAACTCCGCGATGCCTGCTTTAATCCATAAATGGATTTAAGCAATTTACATGCTTTTCCGCTGCTCCCACTGTCAATGAAGCCCTCTGGCTGATCCATATAAACGCATTCATCTAAATCACCATTTAGAAATGCAGTTTTAACGTCCATCTGCCAGATTTCATAGTCGTAGTGAGAAGCAATAGCAAGTAGGATCCAAATGGATTTAAGCATGGCTACCGGAGAGAAAGTCTTGTCATAGTCCAAACCTGGTCTTTGACGAAAACCTTTCGCTACCAACCTTGCCTTATAGGTATCTTCCTGTCCATCTACACCGATCTTTCTTTTAAAGATCCATTTGCAGCCTACAGGTTTTATCCCGGAGGGTACATCCTCTAAAGTCCATACTCTGTTGGTGTACATGGACTCCATTTCGGATCTCATGGCATCCAGCCATTTCACAGAGTCACCACTCGTGATAGCTTGATGAAAACTGGCAGGATCATCATCATCCATGATGCAATCTTCTCTATCACCATCAATGAGAAAACCGTAGTATCTCTCCGGTGGGCGAGAAGTCCTACCAGATATACGGAGTGGCTGAGGTTCATTATATTCTGTTATAACATCAGGTTCAACCAAGTCGTCATTTGTAACTTGTGTTTCTAGAACCACTTCTAGATCTACCACATTGCCATTAGTATCATTTGGAAAAATCTCATTTTCTAAAAATGTGGCATACTGAGAAACAAACACCTTTTGTTCCTCCTTGTGGTAGAAAAGATACCCAAACGAATGTTTTGGATATCCTATAAATTTACATTTGACCGATCGTGTCTCTAGTTTGTCTGGATTCTGCTTTTTGATAAAAGCCGGACAACCCCAAATCTTAACTCGTTTAAGAGATGGTCTTTTCACATGCCATATCTCATATGGAGTGGTAGACACGGTCTTGGTTGGAACTTTGTTTAACAGAAAAGCTGCATTTTCCAATGCATGCCCCCAAAACGAGAGGAGTAACTCAGAATCACTCATCATGGATCGTACCATATCTAATAGGGTACGATTCCGCCGCTCTGACACACCATTGTGCTGTGGTGTGTAAGGGGGAGTGAGCTGAGAGAGAATCCCATTCTCTTTTAGGAAGTCCAAGAACTCAGTACTTAAGTACACTCCACCTCGATCTGATCGAAGTATCTTGATTCTCATTCCTGTTTGGTTTTCTACTTCAAGTTTGTACTCCTTGAATTTCTCAAAAGTTTCAGACTTATGCTTTATCAAAAACACATGACCGAATCTTAAGAAATCATCAGTAAAATTTATGAAGTAAGAAAAACCGCCTCTTGCATGTGTAGACATTGGCCCACATACATCACTATGTATGAGGCCTAGGAGCTCAGTAGCTCTTTCTCCGTGCCCAGTAAACGGAGTTTTGGTCATTTTACCTTTGATACAAGACTGGCAAGTTGCATAAGATTTATACTCAAAAGAATTTAAATATCCATCTTTATGAAGCTTGTTTAGGCTTGTTTCATTAATATGACCAAGTCTATAATGCCAAAGAAAAACTTCATTTATATCTGAAAATTTTCTTTTACTTGTGTGTTGAATGTTGAAAACTGTGTGTTGATTAAGGACGTATATCCCGTTATTAAGTGTACCACAACCAATCAACTCATGATTAAGTCTAATGTTCATAATATTGTATTGCACAGCAAAATGATATCCTTCATTGTCTAACAAAGAAATGGATATAATATTACAAAGCATACTTGGCACAAAATAACATGGGTTTAAAACCAATATACAACCCGATGGCAACCCTAGGTGATACTCTCCCACTGAAACTTCATTTTCATTTGAACCATTTCCAACTTGGAGAGTATGATCACCTGTCTTCAAAACTCTGCTATTTCTCAACGCCTGCACAGAATTGCAAATATGAGAACCCGAACCGGTATCCAATACCCAGGAAGCAGAGTTAATAGAAAAAACAGATTTCAATTAAGAACACACCTGAAGCTGAAGCATCACTATGATTCTTCTTGAGTTCAAGGTACTCAGTACAGTTCCGCTTCCAGTGTCCCGTCTTTTTGCAGTGGAAACATTCTCCTTTCCCTGATTCCCAAATCTTGGACTTGTCTTTCCCCTTAACCTTTTTAACTCCACCCTTAGGTTTGGTGGGTTTCTTCTTCATCTTTTCCTTGACCTTAGCCTTTGGGCGAGAGGAGGAATATGTCCCAACACTCAAAACGGGAGTCTTCACTGACTTCAGCGTGCTCTCTGCACTCCTTAACATATTAAGAAGTTCAAGTAGTTCCTTCTCCATGTTGTGCATGTTGAAGTTAACTATAAATTGAGCAAAGGTGGAGGGGAGAGACTGCAGAATAATATCCATATATTGCTCATTGTCCATTGTCCACCCAAGGTCCTCAAGCTCTTCTATGAGAGCTATCATCTTCAGAACATGGTCTCATACTGCTATGCCAGGGGCCATTCGCATCTAGAACAGCTTTCTGGATACTTCGTATCGTAATACGCGAGATTGCTCTCCATACAACTCTTTTGTATGGAGGAATATGGATTGTACGTCCATATCCTCGTGCTGCTTCTGATGTGTGTTATCCATCGATGCAAGCGCAAAGCATTTGGCCGTGGAACAGTCAGCGTCCCATGTCTTGCGGATTTCCTTATCCGCAACTGAAGGTTTAGGACCTGGGATGGGCGGGGTTGGAGCCGTGAGGACATATGATACCTTATCATAAGTCAAGGCAATGTTGAGATTCCTCAGCCAATCTTTATAATTGGTCCCATTCAGTTTATTTTTATCTAGTAGAAGCTTGAGTCCTGACATTGGTATCTGCCAATTAAGAGAGAGAAAAGAATACACTCAGCGAAAGCTCTTGCAAAGATCAGATTGGTTATTATCTTGTCTAATCGATGCCTCCCACTGTTTTTATCAAATTTTCTTTAAAACCTTTAAAAAGAAAACTAGCCGGGATTAATTACATTCTACAACTTCGCTAACCGTTCAGCCAGGCCAGTGCCAGTACTTGAGGGAGGTTCCCCGTGCTTTCGCACGGACCTAATTAAAATAAACCTCGTCTTCCCAGAGGCGTAGCCCCATTTGACACCTTTCTAGACACCTAATGAGTTAGCTAATTATAAAGTGCAAAACTCTCCCGGGAGCAACTTTTGCTCACAGTGGGATCGGGATCCTACTATCATATAGAAGGTATGCAATCTCATCGCAAATTTCAACTCTTGTATAGGGATGCTAGGCACTCTCACAAGGGTCTACGAGGCATCAACCATGCCCGATTTAAAATTTAGACGTGCCGAACAACCCTTAACAAGATCTTTAAACTAGAGTTTAGGCGAAAACAAGCATGTTAAACACTTTAACACTAAGTGAGAGGGATTACAACCTTTGTAGATCTGGTCCTTCACTTCATAAGCTCCGTGTTGAGATCCCTTCGCTGCGGTCATCGTGTTCCGGACTCTCGAGAGGCTCTACGAAGAGAAAGATGCAAGCTTGCTTCCGATCTTTGATAACAAAGATGATCTACCTTGAAGTTTCATTAACACAAGCTCTCACTCACTAAATGAAGTGAGCACCCTCATCTAAATGGCAAGGATAGATGAGGATGATGAAGTAGGATTTTTGCTCTCATTTGTTTTCTATTTCTCACTCATTTTCATCACATAAGAAAAACCTAGAAAGCTTTTTCCAAAGCTTAAAGATGAAGAAGAAGAATAGTAATGCTTTTGTGATGAATAATGAAAAGAAGATAATGATTAATAATGCAACCATGGTTAACAATGATAAGGGTAACTCATGTAGAGATTTAAGTAGGGCTAGGATTTTGGGTTGGGTTAAGTATGAGTCACTTGAAAATATCTTTGCAAAAACAAAAAGGAAACCTTCTAGAAGTATCAAGAAGGAACTAACCCAAAACAAACCCTAACCTTGTTTAATCTCCACTAAACATGTTGCATTAGTAATCATATCATGTTACAATATTATATATCACATATATAATATTTATTGTAACAAAATAAAATAATACAATTAACATATATCGCATATTTATCAATGTATTACCCGAGTGAGAAAAAGAATCTTTTAGTGAGCTTATATTGGTTAATTTAATTTAATATATCACATATATTATTATACATTAAATTATCGAATCAACACTTGATCCGACAATCCGGCTATATCGCATAAAACCGACTAATATAATCTGTATCTGTTCATCGAATCAACACTTGATCCGATGACCCGGCTATATCACATACACCCGGCCGATATCTCGTATCGCGAGAATCTAATACGGTATCACATACACGTATTGTTCTCGGTCCCGCACATATCACATATGTGCTCCTACTCCGTTTTGCCTGAGCCAAGAAACCTCTGTGTAGGACTCTAAAGAATCGTCAAGACGCCGGTCGCAGGTGATGATCATATCAATCACCCACAAGCTGCAAGCGTCCGGTTAAACGTAACAGCCACCCAGGTATTGAGCGATCAGAAGATCAACAAGCAAGCCTGTATATTCTCCTGCGAATCCAATCAGTAACACTCCCGTACAGTCCGGTCTCGTCGTCTGGTATGTCGCATATCTCGTCTAGGGGTGGAAAACGTCAGACCCCATTAGCTTGTAAGTCGTGTCGATATGAGGTCTATAACAGTTCGGGAAACTACTGATAACACTTACCAGTAAATCTCAGCAACCCTGGCCAGGGATTTCCAGTTATAGCCAATCAAACACAGCGTAACATCAACTCCCTATACCGGGAGAGACGAATCCCCTCCTATCGCTCATTGCCTCCATGTGATTCGGGACTGTACCCAAAAGCCGCCTTTTTGCACACCCTCTTGGACGTGGTATGATGGAAATCAAAGCACAGTGGGAATCACACAAGACTCTATGACGATCTCGGGTCAACAGACTACTCTGTACCGGTGTCACCGGAGAACTGCCATCTGACGTGAGGTATAATACCATCTGGGAGTTCTCGGCGAGTCCGTCCAGTGTACCCAGTCTCTACTGAGCACCCGTACACCATCCTTGATGTCAAACACCGATGGATATGGGATCATCCATCGCCCATCATATGGGTCAAGATGCATATACGCTAGTCTACACTGGTGCATCGATACCCTGTCTCGATACACCCTCGACTAGGAACAGTTATAGGATGTACTCGTAGACTACGTGGCCCTACTAGTATGATCTCATCATAGTCCCAGTAGTCGAGTACATATCCTAAGGGCTTTATCAACATGTAACATAGAGACAATCAATGTACATGTTAAGATAAAGTACAACCAGATAGCATACTATCATGTCGAGCAAGAAAGTCCTCTCTATATATGTCCAAGCATCCATTACAATATACATCGTATGTACAGTAATGGCCTCTAAGGCATACATATAACTAACAATCTCCCACTTGCACTAGGGCCATCTGTTGTAGTATCACATACCCAACAATTAGCTGTGGTTGAAGTATCTCATACTCAACCATCCCATAAAAGTCTCTACTGGGAAAAAGGCCTTTGTGAGTGGATCCGCGCTGTTGTCCTCTGTGTCTACTTTCCTAACCTCGATCTCCCTGGAGATCAACCATCTCCATGGAGATCAACCATCTCCATGATCAGGTGATACTGCCTAAGAATTATATCTGGATTTCTGATGGGACGGGGGTTCCTTGGCCGAAGCCATAACTCCATTGTCACACAATGGCAGGAACGAAGTTCATCTCATGAACTTCTATATATCCAGACTGCCTCTTTGGTAGCATCCTTGGTAACGATGTATCTTTCCTTTAATCGTCTAGTAAGTCACGGTATCTAGCTTGGAACTCTTTCAACATACCGTCCCTCTACTGAGGGTAAAGACAATGCCTGGGACTGACATTCAGTCGTCCTTATCACCCTGAAACCTTTCCAGTGATTCTCCCCCGGATCGATTGATACCATCTCACTACAACTAGTGAGATTCCTAACATCCAATTAGATCTATCTCATAGATATAAAACCTAGAATTTAGGAAGTATCACCTTGATCCTTTATGGAGAATCCTTGTGATAAGTGGAGCTTGACCGAGCGTAGCATAGGAAACTCCTTCCCTATCAAGAGTATGTCATCCACATACTCTACGAGGATCACCACCATACTCTCTACTACCTTTTTGTATATACATGGTTCATCTACCATTTTGATGAAGTCAAACTCTTTGACTACCACATCAAAACAGACGTTCCAACTCCGCGATGCCTGATTTATCACATTTAACATCTTGCTCACGTTTCCGCTGCTCCCACTATCTACGAAGCCCTCTGCCTGTATACTTATAGACGCTCTCTTCCAAATCATCATTTAGAAAAGCAGTAATGACACCCAACCACCAGATATCGTAGTCATGGTATATAGCCGTGGCAAATAGGATCTGGATGGACTTAAGCATAGCTTTGAAATTCTCAACTTTTCCATGTACACCAAATAATCTTCTCAAGATATACTTGCTCCTGATGGAGATTTAACCCTTCAGATAAAGCAACTAAAGTCCATACTTTGTTGGTGTATAAGGATTCCATCTCAGATCGCTAAGCATCCAGCCATTCTTATAGAGTCCCACTCCTGATGGCCAGCTCGAAAATAGTGGGGTCATCATCTCATGATGCAATCCTCGCTCCCACTGTCATAGAGAAAACCGAAGTATCTCTCAGGTGGGTAAGGAACCCTACTAGATCGGCGGAGAGGCTGAGGTTCGTTGGAAAGTATTGAATCCTTTGGTTCTACCAAATTATCAGCTGCAGTTTGTATAGCTAGAACTCTTTCCAGTTCTACCTCATGACCAATAATTTCTTCACAAGAAATTCCCTTTCACAAAGGTGGCATGCTGAGAAACAAAACATCTTTTGTTCCTCGGTTTGGTAGAAGATATTCCCTTGCGAATGCTTGGGATATCCAACAAAACTTCCACAGAACTGACTTTACCTCGAGCTCGTCCGGATTATACTTTTAGACATAGGCCGGACAACCCCAAATCTTAACAAACTTAAGATATGGGCTCTTCCCTTTCAATATCACATATGAAGTGGTAGGCAACTGATTTGATTGGAACCCTTTTCAATAGGTATGCAGCTTCTCAAGTGCATAACTCCCAAAAGGAAATAGGAAACTCAGTAGTACTCATCATAGAGCTCACCATATCTAATAGGGTGTGATTGCTCCGCCCCGATACACCTATGTGTTGTGGTGTATACGGAGGAGTAATGCAGAGAGAGAATCTCATTCTCCTTTAGAATAGTCCAGAATTTCCGTGCTCAAGTATTCTCCTCCTTGATCTCATCAAAGGACATAATACTTTTACCTATTTTTGGTTCTCTACTTCTAACTTATATTCTGTGAATATCTCAAAAGGTTCGGACTTGTGTTTCAACAGGAACATATGTCTGAATCTTGAGAGATCATCAGAGAATGTAATGAACTACAAAGAACCGGTCTTGGCATGTATAGATAGGGGACCTGATACATCAGCATGTATCAATCCCAAGAGTTCACTAACTCTTTCTCTGTTTCCAATAAATGGAGCTATGGTCATCTTATCTCTGTGACATGACCGGCAAGTTTCACAAAATGTAAATTCAAACTAATTTAAATATGCTTCTAAATGTAACTTCAGCTAGTCGGGTCGCATTGATATGACCTAGTCTACAATACCTCAAGAAGGATTCGTTCATTTCTAAACTCTTCCTCTTGTGTGTGTTCTATACGTTAAGAACTGTGGTTTGATTTAGAACGTCTATGTATTTAGATAACGTGCCTGAACCGATCAACTCTTGATATAGGAAATGTTCAAAACATTATCCAACAATACAAAATTATATCCTTCTTTACTAATAAAGAGATTGATATGATGTTGTATATCAGGTTCGGTATCTAATAACATTCGTTCAGAATCAATGTATTCTGGTAATACAGGGTGATAGTGACCAACAGACTTGGCTGCAACACTTGCACCATTTCTATCTCATGAAACTTATCACCCGTTCTCAGTTCTCTACCTATCTGTAGCCATGTAACAAATTACATATGTGGGATCCTGATTCGGTATCAAATACCCAGGACGTAAAGGATACTGAGAAACAGTTCTCGATAATGAACACACCCGAAGAAGATGCATCAGCATGCACTTTCTTCGTTTGGGTGGCACGGGAATTCTGGTAATCCCCTATTTCCTGCTCTGTCTTATAACAATTATAAGTTGGAGCGGGACCAACGTTCCTTAGCGCAGTATAACAAGCTGGTTCGGTCAATACATCCATATTATTATCTTGATTAAGGCGTGACATAGTCGCAACCAGGAGAGAGAGAGAAGAAAACACTCAGCGTGCGCTTTTACAAGATTAGATTGGTTATCAATTTATCTAATCAGGATGTCTCACAATGTTTTAGTCAAATCTTCCTTCAAATCCTAAAAGGAAAGACTAGCCGGGATTAATTACACTCTACAAGTTCGCCAATCTTTCATCCAGGCCAGTGCTGGTACTTTGAGGGAGGTTCCCCGTGCTTTCGCACGGACCTAATTAAAGTAAACATCGTTTTCCCAGGGGCGTAACCCCGTTGACATCTTTCTAGACACCTACTTGATCGGCTAATTGTAATGTGTAAAACTCTCCCAGGAGTGACTCTTACTCGCAGCGGGTATCGGGATCCAACTATCTCATAGAAGGTATGCTATCTCATTGCAAATTTCAACACTTGAAATTCCCAATAATATTTTTCCCCTAGTGACTTATGACCTTAACTATGGTCAACAAATCATAAGCACTAGTCAAGTTCTACCCGTCATTTCTTGATTAAATAGACCCATCCACATGACCCTTAACTAAGGTCAAAAAGTCACATGACTGTCCTAACTAATTGCATCATATGTTGTATAGGAAGACATCACTTAACTACCATACACTGTGCCTTAACTAAGGTCAACAAACATTGCACGAATACTAAGTACTCTACTTCCTAAAATGACGGAGGGTTACGACAGATTTTTAAGAAAACCTTTTGCGTAATGAACTTGATATCGTTGTAGAATCGAGTGATTTTTTTAAAAGGAATGTTTTTTAGGCCTTTTCTAGTTTTGCTAAAGAGGTCACTCCCGGTGAAGGGATTGTCGGCTCTTTCCTCATCGAATAAGGTGCAGGATATTTCACAAATATCACTATGCAAAGCAAGAACTATAGAAGCAATCAAAAGACAAACCGAGTTTGTAGCATCTGCTAATTTCACTAAAGAGGTCACTCCCGGTGAAAGGATCTCGCTCTTTCCTTATCGAATAAGGTGTTGGATGTTCTACAAGGAACACCGCTATGCAAAGCAATAACTAGAGCTACCAGTTTTTAAACAAGTTTCTACAACATCTTTAGGTTTCTTTTATTTCATTAATCGCATTAATGAAGTACCATTTTATTATGCTTCATAAGCATCACATTTGAAACGAAATCTGGAATATAACATATATCTCATATATATAATATAAACATTCGTCTCAGGCAGTAATATGATCTCATCACAGAACATTGCAGCAGAAGAACATATATGAAATATTGGATATACTAGGACGTCCGTGTTTTCAATACGAGCCTGTATAAAACACAGATTTCAAGGTCGCGATGAATAGCCAAACCCACATCCCTAGACCCCTACGAGAGCGGCAAGCAACACTGGCAATTCTAGGGTTAGGAGACTCGGTCTCAACTCCTCGAGATGGTCTCCCACTGGACCCTAGAACCCGGTTACTTGTGCTCCCCGCCTTGGGTCTACCTAATGCGGAAAAGTAAATAATATACAATGGTGACATCATCCTCAGCCCGGAAGTGCCCCAATAAAAGAATATTACATACAAATGAATTTTACATGAATGAAAAAGAAAAACTCTCATCTCACATAAAACCCCCCGGCTATTCAAAACGCGACGATCCAATATAACATATCACAACAACACATAATATCTCATATCATCAACGTTAGCAAGTATGCGTATCCTGATTGTCGTTGATGTATAGCAACGAAGCCGGCGATACACCACATACTACGCTTACGGTCACAGAAAAGAAAGTGTAAAACTACAACAGTTAGAATCTGCCTAACATAATGAATTCCTTAGACATCGCATGCCTAACAATTATAAACCCCGCATTTTAGTCTCATTATCGAAAACTCTTTTCAATATCAAGTCGGGCAATTCAACAAGATTCCCGACACCTTGATCGAATGCTCGTCGCAAACTTTAGTAGACGGCCGCACCCCCAGATGCCGTCGACGAAGTGCACTAAGGCGGAACACCGCTGCCACGAGCACCCGAACGGATGCTTTTGGCGATGGGGTTCTCCTACAGTCACTTGGTCAGGGCTATGGGGCATGGCTATCTATGAAGTTTACCCGGCGAGTATCCGCGTACGCTACGTGATTGCGACAGACTTTTGATCACATCAAAATCCCGTGGCAACCGATCAATTGAGACTAAACTGCTAAATTTATAACATTCAAATTAGTTATCTCATAACTACATGTGGATTCCAAATATTGTATCACATCCCAGATAAATAGACAATGTTAAACTTTCCGATCGAATAATCAAACACCCAAGTTTTCCCGAATAGTTCTCAACACTTGAAATTAGTTTTAAAACATCCATCACATGCCACAGTACCAATGGTCCAGCCATAGAAGGGTCAAGCCAACGCCTCACATGTGGCACGCCGTACTGCCGCAAACCCTAAGGTTTAGAGGCAGTTCAAGACGGTCACATAATCGAGTTAAGGTTTGTTGTCTTCTAGAGGGTCCACCGCATTACTTGCACGACTTAGAACGTTCTTAAACTACGGAAAAATCCAACACATGGAAATTTTCCGGCAGGGGAAAAAGTGAGTTATTGATATCCGTTCGAACTTTTTAACACGTTCTAAAAGTTACCCGGACAAACTAAACGAAGTTAAATTACCCGATCGAATCAACGAGCCCCCAATACAACCCAGAAAACTCAACACTTGAGTAAAATTAAAAATTCCCAGAAGAATCAGGAATTACCTACGGAGGTTACTGTGCAAAAACTAACCCTTAATCTACAGTAACGACCGCGGAACCACCGCTAATGCCGTGGTTTGGCCGTGGTTCCGCGGCGCAATAATTGAGTTAGGGTGTCGTTTTTCACAGTTCCCCATAAAATTACCTGCTGAATTTTCTGAGCATTTTTAATATGAAAAATGTCAACTTTTTGAAAAATTTCCAGAAACTAGGTTAAAATGGGGTTTCGGGGTTCGATCGGACTTTAAACTTCGTCTAGACTTCGCCTAAAGCTCTAGCTTGGCTCTGATACCATTGTAGGGATGCTAGGCACTCTCACAAGGGTCTACGAGGCATCAACCATGCCCGATTTAAAATTTAGACGTGCCGAACAACCCTTACCAAGATCTTTAAACTAGAGTTTAGGCGAAAAAAAGCATGTTAAACACTTTAACACTAAGTGAGAGGGATTACAACCTTTGTAGATCCGGTCCTTCACTTCATAAGCTCCGTGTTGAGGTCCCTTCGCTGCGGTCATCGTGTTCCGGACTCTCGAGAGGCTCCATGAAGAGAAAGATGCAAGCTTGCTTCCGATCTTCGATAACAAAGATGATCTACCTTGAAGTTTCATTAACACAATCTCTCACTTACTAAATGAAGTGAACACCCTAATCTAAATAGCAAGGATAGATGAGGATGATGAAGTAGGATTTTTGTTCTCATTTGTTTTCTATTTCTCACTCATTTTCATCACATAAGAAAAACCTAGAAAGCTTTTTCCAAAGCTCAAAGATGAAGAAGAAGAATAGTAATGCTTTTGTGATGAATAATGAAAAGAAGATAATGATTAATAATGCAACCATGGTTAACAATGATAAGGATAACTCATGTAGAGATTTAACTAGGGCTAGGATTTTGGGTTGGGTTAAGTATGAGTCACTTGAAAATATCTTTGCAAAAACAAAAAGGAAACCTTCTAGAAGCATCAAGAAGGAACTAACCCAAAACAAACCCTAACCATGTTTAATCTCCACTAAATATGTTGCATTAGTAATCATATCATGTTACAATATTATATATCACATATATAATATTTATTGTAACAAAATAAAATAATACAATTAACATATATCACATATATATCAATGTATTACCCGAGTGAGAAAAAGAATCTTTTAGTGAGCTTATATTAGTTAATTTAATTTAATATATCACATATATTATTATACATTAAATTATCGAATCAACACTTGATCCGACAATCCGGATATATCGCATATAACCGACTAATATAATCTGTATCAGTTCATCGAATCAACACTTGATCCGATGACCCGGCTATATCACATATACCCGGCCGATATCTCGTATCACAAGAATCTAATACGGTATCATATACACGTATTATTCTCGGTCCCGCACATATTACATATGTGCTCGTACTCCGTTTTGCCTGAGCCAGGAAACCTCTGTGTAGGACTCTAAAGAATCGTCAATACGCCGGTAGCAGGTGATGATCATATCAATCACCCATAAGCTGCAAGCGTTCGGTTAAACGTAACAGCCACCCAGGTATTGAGCGATCAGAAGATCAACAAGAAAGCCTGTACATTCTCCTGCGAATCCAATCAGTAACACTCCCGTAAAGTCCGGTCTCGTCGTCTGATATGTCGCATATCTCGTCTAGGGGTGGTAAACGTCAGACCCCAGTAGCTTGATAAGTCGTGTCGATATGAGGTCTATATCAGTTCGAGAAACTACTGATAACACTTACCAGTAAATCTCAGCAATCCTGGCCAGGGATTTCCAGTTATAGCCAATCGAACACAGCACAACATCAACTCCCTATACCGGGAGAGACGAATCCCCTCCTATCGCTCATTGCCTCCATGTGATTCGGGACTATACCCAAAAGCCGCCTTTTTGCACGCCCTCTTGGACATGGTATGATGGAAATCAAAGCACAGTGGGAATCACACAAGTCTCTATGACGATCTTGGGTAAACAGACTACTCTATACCAGTGTCACCGGAGAACTTCCATCTGACGTGAGGTATAATACCATCTGGGAGTTCTCGGCAAGTCCGTCCAGTGTACCCAGTCTCTACTGAGCACCCGTACACCATCCTTGATGTCAAACACCGATGGATATGGGATCATCCATCACCCATCATATGGGTCAAGATGCGTATACGCTAGTCTACTCTGGTGCATCGATGCCCTGTCTCGATACACCCTCGACTAGGAACAGTTATAGGATGTACTCGTCGATTACCGTGGCCCTACTAGTATGATCTCATCATAGTCCCAGTAGTCGAGTACATATCCTAAGGGCTTTATCAACATGTAACATAGAGACAATCAGAGTACATGTTAAGATAAAGTACAACCAGATAGCATACTATCATGTCGAGCAAGAAAGTCCTCCCTATATATGTCCAAGCATCCATTACAATATACATCGTATGTACAGTAATGGCCTCTAGGGCATACATATAACTAACATCTTGAAATTCCCGATATTATTTTTACCCCTAATACTCATGACCTTAACTATGGTCAACATATCATAAGTACTAGTCAAGTTCTTCCCGTCATTTCGTGATTAACTAGACCCATCCACATGACCCTTAACTAAAGTCAACATAATCATATGAATGTCCTAACTAATCTGCATCTTATGTAGTGTAGGAAGACATCACTTAGCTACTGTACACTGCGCCTTAACTAAAATCAAAATACGCAGCGCGAATACTAAGTACTCTACTTCCTAAAATGACAAAGGGCTGTGGATAGTTTTTAAGAAAACTTTTAATGTTTTGAACTTGATATCGTTGTAGAATCCCATGGGTTTAAAAAGGAGTGGCTTAAGCTCCGCATTTTGAAACTTGCTTTTTCATAAATGGCCGAGTGTGTTTCAAATCCGATTCTACAACATCTTTTAAAGTTCATTTTTCTTTACATTAATCTCATTAATGTAGTCCCATCATTTAATTCCTTAAGCCATCACAAAAAGAAACGAAAATATAACGTACGCTTATGCCACTCGCATTCGTCACAGTGTCCCGTTATACACCGTTAGGTTACTTAACTAATGGCATACCAGGACGGGGCTAGCGCGGGTGCAAAACATAAGCAATGTCTATTATATATCATATATATAATATTCCATTCGTCTCAGATATATTAAATGAACACATCAAAGAATATAAGCAGCAGAAGCACATTTAATATAGGATATCTAGGAGGTCCGTATTTTGTATTTAGCCATCAATAGAAAATACGGATTCCACGGTCGCGATGAATAGCCAAGCCCACACCCCTAAACCCCTACGAGAGCGGCAAGCGACCCTACCAATTCTGGAGTTTAGGAGACCCGGTCTCGACTCCTCGAGATGGCCTCCCACTGAACTCCAGAACCCGGTCACTTGTGCTCCCCTCCTTGGGTCTATCCTAATGCAGAAAAGTAAATAATATACAACACTGGTGACATCATCCTCAACCCGGAAGTGCCCCAAATAAAAGAATTTTACATACAATTGAATTTTACATGAATGAAAAGAAAACTCTCATCTCACATAAAACCCCCGGCTATTCAATCACGACAATCCTGCATAACAAATCTCAGCAACACATAATATCACATATCATCAACGTAAGTAAGTATGCGTATCCCGATTATTGTTGATGTATAGCAACGAAACCGGCGATACACCACATACTACACTTACGGTCACAAAGAAATAAAATGAAAAACTACAACAATTGGAATCGTAACTTCCTTTAGACAACACAAACCCGGAATATCACATATCCAAGATTTCATGCCTAACAATGTAAAGCTCGCATTTAGGTCTAACCCATGAAAACACCTTTTCATAACAAGTCGGATAATTCAACAAGATTTCCGATTATTCCAGAGACCGAAATGCCAGATTTACACGCAACAAACAAATTTGTAGATTCCAATTATTGTATACATACTAATAAACTAGGCGCGGTTAAAACATTCGATCGAACGATTGAAAACCCAAAGACTTCTCAGAAAGCTCAACACTTGAGCAGCTTTAAAATTTACCAGAAACTGCAACAAGTACATACGGGCCAGCGCAAGAAGGCACAGTCCAAGCTTCACCAACGGCGCCGCGGAACCGCCGCAGAATGACCATTCTGGCCGCGGTTCCGCGGTCCTTTAGTGGAGTTAAGGCTTCGTACTTCTTGTGGGCCCATAAAATACCCTGCACGAATTTCTGAGTATTTTTAATGTGAAAAAATCCACGTTTTTGAAAAATGTCCAGAGAGCACCCTTCGGGCGTCGGTTTTCGTTCGTTCGAGGTTTTTAACGTCGTCTAGGTTACTCTAAAGCTCTAGCTTGGTTCTGATACCACTGTAGGGTTTTCTTATCACCTCATATAGGGTTTGGAAGCATCACACATGCCATAATTTAAATTTCAAGAGGTGCTAAGCAAACTTTACTAGGAATCGAACTAGAAATATAGGGTAAAACTTATAGTATCACATACTAAAGTTAATTTATGACTAAGTGGAGAGACTACAACCTTTGTAGACCTCTTAGGGTTTAAACGAGCTAGCTTGAATCTCCTCCACGTCCACGACGATCTATCCGGAGTTCCTTTGCTCAAAGCTCTTTGCACCAATAGATCACAAAGATGATGAAGCAAACAAACTACACCAAGGGGCTAAACAAGTGTAGTGTGTTGATTTGGTTGTGTTCTCATATAAAAATCCTTTCTTTCTTTTAACCTCATACACTTTTGAAACTCAAGAGAGAGCTAGAGAGAGGAAGATGAAGATGGCAACCATTTTCTCATTTTTCTTTTGGATGAAAAGATAATAATGAAAGATAAATGAGAGAAGGATAAATATCAAGAATAAATATCTCTTTTGAAACCATGGTTAATAAAATATCTAGATATTTTAGAATGAGAAGAAAATAACAAATGAAAAAAAAACCATGGTTTAATTTTGGTCAAGTTAAGAAAAGTCAACAATGATTTAAAATCAATTTTCTTTTTCTCATTCTAATATATATAAATATATTTACTTTCCATGTATTTCTTATATTGCCATCTTTGTTGTATCATCAACCATGATACATTTGCATGTATGTATGTGTGTATGCACATCAACATGTACATATACATGCATGCATCCATCATAAAGAAAAGTTTTATTTAAATGAGATAAAAGTCAATATTAAATCAACACTTGATTTAATAAACCAGTCATATCTCATACGACCCGACCAATATAAAACGCCCGATTAAAACACGGCATCATATACACGTATTTAATCGAGCTCCCGCACATATCTCATATGTACACCACATCGTTTCTCCTGAGCCAGGAAACTCCTATGTGGGACTCTAAGACTCGTCAATACGCCGGAAGTAGGTGATGATCACATCAAACACCTATAAGCCATAAGCGGTCAGCTAAACGTAACGGCTACCCGGGTATTGAACGATCAGAAGAAGAACAAGCGAACCTGTCAAAACTCCCGTCAATCCAACTGGCAACAGTTACCGTACAGTCCGGTCTCTTCGTCAGATATGCTGCATATCGAGTCTAGGGATGGAATCGTCGACCCCAATAACCCAATAAGTTATGCCCGTATATGGTCTACAACAGATCGACAAACTACTGATAACACTTATCAGTAATATCTCAGCAACCCTGGCCAGGGACTTCCTGTTATAGCTAATCGAGCACAACGCAACATCAACCCCCAATACCGGGAGAGACGAAACCCCTCCTATCGCTCACTGCCTCCATGTGCCTCGGGACTGTACCCAAAATCTACCTATTTGTACGAATCAGTAGAGCCGTAATAGGGTGGAGATCAAGATACAGTAGGAGGACACACAAGACTCTTTGGCGATCTCGGGTCTACACACTAACATGTACCAGTGTCACCTGAGAACTGCTATCCGACGTATGATATAATACCACAAAGGAGTTCTCGGTGAGTCCGTTCAGTGTACCCAGTCTCACTAAGCACCCGTATACAATCTTTGTGTCACCACACCAGATGGGTATGGGATCATCCATCGCCCATCATTTGGAACAAGAATGGTATACGCTAGTCTACACTGGAATATCGATGCCCTGTCTTGATATACCTACGACTAGGAACATTTCAAGGATATGCTTATAAACTACAGGTGTTCCACTAGTATGATCCACATCATAATTCCAGTAGTCAAGCCAATATCCTTAGGGCTTTATCAACATGTACCAAATGAGTAAAAACATGATCAAGTGAACATATGATAAAGAGAAACCAGATAGCATACTATCATGTCGAACAAGACTGTCCTCTGAATATACACACACACACACACACACACACACACACACACACACATCAGTACATACACTGTCATATAATGGCCTCTAGGGCATATATATATCCAACAGTTTGTAGGTTGACCCGGGCTATGACGAGGGTTAACTTTCTACCATCTGGAAGATCAATGGTGATATTGTTCTTGACTCGCCACAGTTTTAGTAAAATAGACTTTTTCAGAAAACAGTAGTGGGAGTATGGTAGAACTGGAAGTGATTCCAGAACCGCAAACGATTACTGAAAATTTAATAGGACCTAAAGATTCAATCTGGATTGGCATTCCATTGGCCACTCCGCAGATATGGTGGGTAACCTCAGGCACTCGAGAGGTACTCGATATGCTCAAAGACGGTGACAGGGAGGTTCTTGTTTACCCAAACTTGACACTACTGTTGTTCCAGACTATGAGACCCGGCAGGAGGATGAGTATAGCGTCGTTCTGAACTAGCTTTAGAAGTGCACATGTATATTATTCTGCCAGAGGGTTGTCGTAGTCAGTGGGAGCAGCGGAAGCATAGTGGACAAGTGGCTTATGTCTATCTATAGACTAAAGCGGATATAGCGGAGATAGATCATCTATTTCTGATGTGATAGTCATAGGTTTGACTTCATCAGAATAGAGGATGGATCTGTTAAGAAGGTAGTAGGGTGAAATGTCCTGGTATTTGGATGACATACACAGAGTAGGAAGTGATATTCCTATACTACGATCGGTTATACTTTGGTTGTCACACAGTGGTTTCTCCACATAGGATATAGATATAATATCATACATCCTGATTACTAGATCTATAGTTTTAGATATAGATTTGGGTAGTTTCCCAATCTGGGTACTTAGACTGCATTCTACAGGTATTTTAGAATAGACGACTCCTGGCACGGTAGTATACCTGCAGGTGATGGAGTCACCCTCTCTAAAGGTGTCTTACAGACTAAAGGGGAGAGGGATGTGCATGATTGACATATCACTTGCTTAGGCAATTGAGTCAATCACGAGATGTCAAGTACCACACCAGATGTTGTTTTTGCACAAGCTGCAATAAGTTGATATTAATCCAATCCTGGAGAAACATTCGGAAGCAGTTTTAGAACATAAGTGGATGTTCTAGGGATATGATAACGACAGCCTCTTTCGGGAGACGGTTATCATTCCAGGCTTCCAAGGTGACCTGGATGACAGAGTGACTGTCAGAGTTATAGTTTTCCCTCTGACGAGGAGCGGTAGTTTGGACAGGAGGTCTAAGCGGATACTGAGGGATGCATGGCGCAGGATACTGATTAAGTTCAGTTGACGATACAGTCTAAGAAGTTTGGATTTGGAGATCATTTATGAACTAGGTCCCATCAGATATCCAGACATATTCTAAACTGGTATTGCTCATTTCGGGAGATGTCTTTCTCCGCGAACTTGAAATAACGAGAGATATAGAAAGAAACATCAGGGCGGATCACCTCACTGAGGCTATTCCTCGAACGCAATAGTTTCGCAAATGGGCTTTGTGAAACTGATTAGTAGAGGAGTTGGGTGTTCGGTATCACACGGGCTATGAGTATGTGACATCGCAATAATTAGCCTTGAGTGCAAGTAGGAGATTGGTGGATATAGTGCCCTCAAAGTCAATTATTGGATCGCAGGCACGTGATTGCAATGATTGAGGGAGAACCTATGCCGGTAGGACAGTCTTACTCAAGATGATAGCATGCTATCCGGTTTATCTTTATCATCATGTACATGCTTTAGGTGATGTTACAGATCACTATTGCACGTTGATAGAGCCCTTAAGATTCTTTCTTGACTACCAGCAGTATGATGGCGATCATATACGTGAGAGTTGGGTAGTCTATAAGCACATCCTTAAAGTGGTCCCTAGTCGTGGGAGTTTCGAGACTGGGCATCGATACTCCATTAGTAGACTACTGTATACAGTCGAGACCCCGTCAAGGGGCGGTGGCCGGTCTCACAAGCCATTGGTGTCAGTTGGATCATCTAAGATGTATACAGGTGCTCATTGGGTTATGAGTACACCGGACAGGACTCGCCGGGAACATGCTAGTTGGTATTATACCTGACGTCAGATAGCAGTTCCTTGGTGACATGTGTACAGGGTTCATCGACCTAAGATCGTCATTTTTCTCGTGTGAGTTCCCACTGTGCTTTGATTACTACCCTACCACGGCTCAAAGGAGTCGTGCAAACAGGTTTTAGTTGGGTACAGTCCCGAGCCACATGGAGGCAGTGAGCGGATCGACAGATGTTTCGTCTCTCCCGGTATTGGGGGTGAGATCACGCTGTGTCTAGGAGAGCCATTACACGAAGTTCTTGGCCAAGGCAGGAGATTTACTGGTAGGTATTCCATTAGTATCTCAGGGTGTTCTGGGCTACATTCCGATACGACTTGTACCGCTTTTGAGAGTCTGACTTTTACCAACCCCCTAGGCCCGACATGTGATACTCATAGTTGAACGGACCGGACTGTACAGATATTGTCACTGACAGGCTCAGTAGGGTGTCAGGATGAGTTTGCTCATCGACCTCCCTTTTGGTCAATACCTGGTAGCCCGTTACGTACAGCTAGTACCACTGACGTTCTAGTGGTTAAATCCACAGCCAAACTATTGACGAGTCTTTAGAGTCCCCCACAGACAGTTTCTCAAGTTTTGGGCGAAACGTTGTAGAGGCCGTATGATATTATAGCAAGGTTCGATCATATACGTGCAGTAGTACACGGATCATGGTCGGACGGATCATACTAGTGGGTTTTGGTTTAAGCCGGATTCTAGTTTTAGATTTGTTGTATTACTTTATTCTCATCGCATTTGCATTCAGTCGGAATGCGGATGCATGTATGTATATACAAGTGAGGGGTATCCTTGTGATCCGTCACGAGTTTACTTTAGATGTTGCCATATCTTTTTATTGTTGCAAACATTTGGATTAATGTTTGCTTGTGGAAATTATGAGTGGATTTCATCATGAAGGGCATTAAATGTGACATGGACATGGGTAGTGACTCATGGTCTCTTTTCTTGTGCTATGTCAATTTATTTGATTGATTATTATGTTGATATGATGCTTGGAGAGAGAGAGAGGATAGCCATGTTAGGCTTGGGGTTTCTCTTGATTTATTCTAGCACTCTCATTTTTCTTCATCTCAACATAATAACAAAAAGTCTCTCCATTCTCTTTCTTCTTCTTGCTCACAAGTTCCACCATTGTCATCATCTTCTACCTCCACTCTACCCATCTCATGTGTTGAAAATCCTAGAGTGTCAAGAGACAAAGTTATCACACACATTCTCTACTTCACCTTGGACATGTCGGCTAGCAAACTTCATGTTTGAGTTGCTTCGAATGAAGCGGGAGCCCGTAAAAAGACTCATTGATGTGGTGCCGTTCCGACGAGGAGACCGGAGATCGGAGATACCGCGAGGAGCTTGGGATGGTGGCCAAAGACCAAAGGACACGGATCGATCGGTATAGCCACTCTCACTTCTTACTAGTTAGCTAGTTTAGCGTTAATGGTTCGATCCGGGTGAAAGACTACGATAGCGTCGGTTTCCTAAAAAGTTTTTGTTTCCACATTTGACCTCGGATCGACGGCCGGAGCGCTACCGTAGACTTACAATTTCGTCTGAACCAGGGAAACCCTCTGTGTGGGACTCTAAAGACTCGACAGTACACCGGCAGTGAGTTACTGGATAAATCCATGTCCATAAGCACGTCAGCGGCACTAGCTGTACATAACGGCTACCCGGGTACCTGTCGAAAAGGAAGGCCGGTTAGCAAACTCATCCGGATCCCTACTGAACCTATCCATGACAATCTCCGTACAGTCCGGTCTCTTCGTCTGAGAGTATCGCATACCGGGTCTAGGGGGTGGTAAACGTCATACCCTAATAACCCGATAATTCATGCTGATGCGACTCAAGACCAATCCAGGAAACTACTGATCAGCCTATCAGTAAATCCCAACTGCCTTGACCAAGGTCTTATGGTCCTGACCAATGGAACACAGTGCGATATCGACTCCCTATACCGGGAAAGACAAATCCCCGACAATCGCTCACTGCCTCCATATGGCTCGAGACTGTACCCAACCAAAACCTGTTTGCATGACTCAGTAGAGCCGTGGTAGGGTAGTGATCAAAGCACAGTGGGAACTTACACGAGACAAATGACGATCTCAAGTCTAAAGACTAACATGTACTCATGTCACCTGAGAACTTCTA
Source organism: Agapanthus africanus (assembly GCA_030015575.1). Classification (NCBI taxonomy): domain Eukaryota; kingdom Viridiplantae; phylum Streptophyta; class Magnoliopsida; order Asparagales; family Amaryllidaceae; genus Agapanthus; species Agapanthus africanus. The sequence continues at coordinate 221,185,015 of CM057349.1, forward strand.
TCTGACGATAGGTATAGTACCGTCTAGAAGTTCTCGACAAGTCTGTCCGGTGTACTCACACCCAATAAGCACCTGCATACGATCTTAGGTGCGAAAGACCAATGGTTGCGAGACCATACCATCTCCCCTCGTCGGGGTCTAGAAACGTATACACTAGTCTACTCCAGAATATCGATGCCCAGTCTCGATACTCCCACGACTAGGGACCTTTAAGGATGTGCATACCGACTACCCAGCTCCCACAAGTATGATCGTCATCACAATGTAGGTAGTCTAGCAATGATCCTACGGGCTTTATCAACATGTATGAATGATACGTAATAGCAAGTAAAACATATGCACATGTTAAGATAAAGACAAACCAGATAGCATACTATCATATCGAGCAAGACTGTCCTATACATATATATGTCCAAGCATCCACATGTATACAAATACAATAATGGCCTCTAGGGCATACATATCCAACATTAAACATAAGCATGTCAGCGGCACTAGCTGTACGTAACGGCTACCCAGGTATTGAGCGAAAGGGAGGCCGACGAACAAACTCATCCTGACCCCTACTGGGTCTGTCCGTGACAATATCCGTAAAGTTCGGTCTGTTCATCTAAGTGTATCGTATATCGAGTCTAGAGGAGTGGATAAAGTCAGACCCCTGATAATGCGACATTTCGTGTCGGTATGAAGCCCATCACCAACTGAGAAACTACTTATCCAAATCAGTAATTCTCGACTACCTTGGCCAAAGATTTCTGGTGATGGCCACCCGTCCACAACGCGACATCAACTCCCAATACCGGGAGAGACGAATCCCTGACGATCCGCTCACTGCCTCCATGTGGCTTGGGACTGTACCCAACTAAAACGTGTTTGCACGACTCCTTTGAGCCGTGGTAGGGTAGTAATCAAAGCACAGTGGGAACTTACACGAGACAAATGACGATCTCGGGTCGATAGACTAACCTGCACACATGTCACCTGGAAACTGCTATCTGACAACAGGTATAGTACCAACTAGCAGGTTCCTGGCGAGTCCGTCCAGTGTACTCATAACCCAATGAGCACATGTATACTATCTTAAGTGAACAAACTAACACCAATGGCTTGTGAGACCTGGCCACCATCCCTCGTCGGGGTCTCGATCAGTATACACTAGTCTACTCTGGAGTATCAATGCCCAGTCTCGAAACTCCCACGACTAGGGACATTTAAGGATGTGCTTATAGACCACCCAACACCCACGTATATGATCGCCATCGTAATGCTGGTAGTCAAGCAAGAATTCTATGGACTCTATCAACATGTAATAGTTATCTGTAATACCATATAAAGCATGTACATGATGATAAAGACAAACCAGATAGCATACTATCATTTTGAGTAAGACTGTTCTATCCATATAGATCCTCCCTCAATCATCGCAATCGCGCCTGCGATTCAATAATTGACTTGAGGGCATTATAGCCAACAAAAAGAATATACAAACTGGCGGAAACGGCGGTCCACAAGTCGGACGCTCGCCCCACAATAATGAATATACAAATGAGTCTAAACTGTATAACTACCATTGCACTAGAGGCTATGCCACACGACGATCCGAACAAACCATCACAAATAACAACATCACAGCAGTATAAGCAAGTATGTGCAACCCCGTTTAAATGACATATAGCAAATAGACGACGTTTGAAAAACACATACACCACATCACAGATATCAACGATGCAAAATTTCAACTTTGGAAACTTTCCAAGTTTCCCCCAAAGCAAAGACAACACTAAGTGAAATCTGGGGAAATCAAACAAAACCAAAAACACCAATTTACAAAACCCAAGACACTGGATGAAAAGGGGCCTAGAAATGAATAGTAAAAAGGCAAAATCTGGAAATTTAGGATTTTGGCCGGCCAAGTTTTGAGGGAATGCCCTCGATTTTATCGTGTGTCACATACATGTCTAGACTATGTCTCTGCACTTGTTTAAAATATTTTTAGAGACCAAAAAAATTTCAGAACAGAGAGTGGGTTTTGAAATCGGAATTTTTCGGTTTTGAAACTAATACATTGTCTGCTACTAGTTTCTAATGTTTGAGTGGCTCTGATACTATGTTAGGGTTCCTAGCACCCTAGCTATCGACCGCGACCGTTACAGAACAAAAAATTTTGGTGTTTAAAAACTTGGCGCTAGAAACAACTACCTAGAATCAAAACCAAATATGAAACTAGCAAGCTACAAAGATATTATCTATTGAGATAGAAGCGTTATACCAAAAGATCCGTGTCCTTCAGTCTTCTACCCTCTTTCTTAGCTCCTTGATGTCTCTTTGATCTAGCTTGGCCGCCGGTCTTTCTCCGTCGAAGATGATCCACCCGAGAGATGTGGTTCATGGCTCTAGCTCCATACTAAAAATTTAGTAGAGCAACTAGGAACTCAAGGTTGCTAATCTAGAGTGTCTAGAGATGTAGTGAGTTGTTCTTAGTGTATTTTTATCTCTCATCCTCCCTTGATTCTCAACACATAAGATGGTAGGGTGGAAGATCAAGAAGAAGGAGGAGGAGCTCAAGAAAGGCCGGTGAGGAGAGATGAGGCAAATGGTGAGAATGTTTTTCATCAAAAAAACCATTCAAGTGTTCATCCAACATCCAAAATGAGAGTATAATATGAAGCATGGTTTTGTAAAAACCATTTTCCAAATAAAATAAAGCAGCCATACTTGAATAGTTTGCACAAATGAATTTTCAATTTATTTGTCAACATTATTCAAGCATGGTTCTCACCATTCTCTCTTCACTACCTTTACATCTCATTTCCATTTAAATTAATAAGTGGATAAACCAAAATGAGGTGTCCACCTTCTAGAATGTTTTCCGTTTAAATACAGAATACACTAACCTGTATATACATACCCGTATTCATATCAAAATACGAATACCAAAAGAGATAGAATAACACAAAGAACATAATACTATAATATACATATCAAAATATATATACGTAAATTATTAAATCAATACCTGATTTAATAATCCGGCTCAATCCTAAGCCGGCTAGTATTATCAACTGTCCGATCGAAAGTCCGGGTAACTAGTACAATCATTCGATCGGAACCTTGCATGTATCAAAATATGGCTACTATATCATTTCGTCGGAACCAGGGAAACCCTCTGTGTAGGACTTACTCGACAGTATTCCGGCAGTAAGTTACTGGATAAATCCATAATCATAAGCACGTCAGCGGCACTAGCTGTACGTAATGACTATCCAAGTACCTGTCGAAAAGGAAGGCCGACGAGCAAACTCATCCGGATCCCTACTGAGCCTTTCTATGACAATCTCTATACAGTCCGGTCTCTTCGTCTATGATTATCGCATATCAGGTTTAGGGGGTGGATAAAGTTAGACCCTTAATAACGCAATATTTCATGTCGGTGTGAAGCCCAATACCCACTGAGAAACTACTGATCCAAATCAGTAATTCCCATTTACCTTGGCCAAGGATTTCTGATGATGGCCTCCTGTGCACAGCGCGGCATCAATCCCCAATACAGGGAGAGATGAATCCACGACAATCCGCTCACTGTCTCCATATGACTCGGGACTGTACCCAACTAAAACATGTTTGCGCGACACCTTTAAGCCATGGTAGGGTGGTAATCAAAGCACAGTGGGAACTCACACGAGACAAATGAAAATCTCAGGTCGAATGACTAACCTGTACTCATGTCACCTGAGAACTGCTATCTGACAATAGATATAATACCATCTAGCATATTCCCGGCGAGTTCGTCCAGTGTACTCACCCCCAGTGAGCACCTATATACGATCTTAGGTGCGGAAGACCAATGGCTGTGGGACCAACCATCGCCCCTCGTCGGGGTCTAGAAACGTATACACTAGTCTACTCCAGAATATCGATGCCCGGTCTCGATACTCCCACGACTAGGGACAGTTAAGGATGTGCTTATGGACTACCCAGCCCCCACATGTATAATCTCCATCATAACGCTGGTAGTCAAGCAAGAATCCTATGGGCTCTATCAACATGTAATAGTGATCTTTAATACCACATAATACATGTACATGATGATAAAGACAACCAGATAGCATGCTATCATTTTGAGTAAGACTGTTCTATTCGTATAGGTCGTCCCTCAATCATCACAATCGCATGCCTGCGATTACAATAATTGACTTGGGGGCACTATATCCAACAATATCAACTATCAATACCGGGAGAGACGAATTCCTGACAATCACTCACTGCCTCCATGTGACTCGGGATTGTACCCAACCAAAACCTGTTTGCACGACTCAGTGGAGCTGTGGTAGGGTAGTGATCAAAGTACAGTGGGAACTCACACGAGACAAATGATGACCTCAAGTCCTAAGACTAACCTGTATAAGTCTACTGTAGCGTCCCGGCCGTCGGTCCGAGGCCAAAATGCGGAAACGAAAACTTTTTCTAAACTAGAAACCGGTGCTATCGTATACTTTAAATCCGGATCGAACCATTAACCTATAACTAGCAACTAGAGAAGGGTTAGAAAAGTTATACCGATCGATCCGTGTCCTTCGGTCTTTGGCCACCAACCCAAGCTCCTCGCGGCATTGTTAGTGTATATGCCCTAGAGGCCATTACTGTATCATACTAGTTTGTATATTACTTGATGGAAGCTTGGGATATTCACAGTTGTATATACAATCTTGCTCGAAATGGTAGTATGCTACTTGGTTTGTCTCTGCTTTAATATGTGCATGTGTTTCTTTTAGCATATTGCTGATATACATATTGGTAGAGCCCTTAGGATCTTTGCTTGATTACCAGCGTTGTGATGGCGCTCACACTCGTGGGAGCTGGGTGATCTATAAGCACATCCTTATACAGGTCCCTAGTCGTTGGACTATCGAGACAGGGCATCGATACTCCGGAGTAGACTAGCGTATGCGCTTCTCATCCCAGCGTGGGAGACGGTCTGTCCCACAGCCGTCAGTACGTCGTACTTGAGATAGTATGCGGGTGCTCGTTAGGTTACGAGTACACTGGACAGGACTCGTCAGGAACTGTTGGTTGGTATTATACCTATCGTCGGTTATCAGTTCCCAGGTGACATGAGTACAGCTTAGTCCGCTGACTTGACACTGTCACTTCGCCTCGAGTGTGTTCCCACTGCACTTTGATTACTTCCCTACCACGGCTCAAAGGAGTCGTGCAAACAGGAAGTTTTTGGGTGCAGTCCCGAAGCACTTGGAGGCAGTGACGGTTAGACAGGATTCGTCTCTCCCGCTATTGGGGGTTGACATCGCGCTGTGTCTAGGAGAGCCATTACACGAGTAGTCCCTGGCCAGGGCAAGCGAGATATATTGGTAGGTTTCCAGTGTTATCTAAGGGTGTTCTGGGCTACACTCCGACACGACTTGTACCGCTATTAGGGGACTGACGTTCACCGCCCCCTAGGCCCGCCATGCGATGTATCAGACGAACAGACCGGACTGTACGGAGATTGTCACATACAGGCTCAGTAGGAGTTCGGATGGGGTTCACCTCGTCAGTCTTCTTATCGACATCTACCTGGGGACCGTTACGTACAGCTAGTGCCGCTTGCGGTCTGTGGTTAAACCCACTGCCAGCGTAGTGTCGAGTCTTTAGAGTCCCACACAGAGAGCTATTCGCCTTTAGGCAAAATGAGTAGAGGTCGCATGGTTTTGCGACAGGGTTCGTTCACATTCACGCACTTGTGCACGTTTGCTGTCCGGACAGTTTATACTAGCGGGCTTTGGTTTAAGCCGGATCCTAATATATGATTTGGGATTGGTTTTTCTCATTGTATTCGTGTTCCTCGGATCACGAATGCGGGTGCGTATGCACGGTTGCTTGAGATTGAGGGAGAGGACTTTGATTAGGGTTAATGACTATTGTCATTTGTATTAACCCTAATGATTATGTGTGTATTATTGTTAATTGATATTAGTTTAATAATTGTGCATAGTTATGGTTGTTGACCATTTGACCCACCTTGACTTGTTGACCTTGTTGACACTTTGACCATCATCATTTCATTTGGAAGATGCTCTTTGATCCTTGCAATTTGCATTAAAAATGAAATGATAATGGTCATGTCCTGATTTAGCCATGACAATTATCTCACCAATTATCTAATTACAATAATTCACATATATGAGAGAATGCTTCATATTATTCTCTCATTCTATCATATCCTTTCTCTCTCTTGTTCTTCCTCTCCCTCAAGCTCTCTCCCTCTCATGTGTTGAGAAACACTTGAGCTTGAGAAAAACCCTCTCTTGATCATCTTTACTCTCATCTAGGGTTCAAGGACTAGCACTTCTTACACCCTAGTTACTTCTAGCTTGGAGTTGAAGCCAAAGGTTGAGGCTTTCGGGTGGATCTTTCTTCGACGTGAGAAGACGATCAAGGTGACCTCCTTCCACCACTCCAAGGAGCAAGGAGAGAAGGACTTAAAGCCCAAGGTATAACCTTTCTAGCACTTAGCTAGTTACTAGTTAGCTTTAGCAAGTTTTTGTTTAGCAAAGATCCTTCATAGTCTAGTCCATGTTGCCTAAGCTCATAAAAATTCGATTTTTATTCCGTTTTCCGCCTCCCTGCAAGTACCGGGGTGGGCAATGTGGAGTTACAGTGGTATCAGAGCCTAACTAAACATAAACTAGCTAGGTAGTGAAGTGTGTCGAAGTTCGAAACGGAAAAATCGAAAAACCAAAATATCAAAACCCTAGTTTTCTGTTAAAATTTTTTCTGGTCAAAACAAAATTTGTTATACTCCAAAAATCATCTCAGGGTTTTGTAAAGATAGCCACCAAAAACGATCAAGTGAATCGACCAACGTGCCGCGGTTCCGCGGCAATAGCAAGCTATTGCCGCGCAACCGCGGCCGTCTTGGCTCATCACTTGGTCGAGTTTGGTGCAGTGTATCTCTGGCTTGGTTTTAGGATTTTTAAGATGGTTTATATGTGCCCAGATTTTCCAGAATAGAAATTTGTTTTTGGGGGCCTATAAATCCGTATTTTTTTCCGAACTTCAATACACTTTGACTAAAAGGTTATATCTGTGATGTTTACATGTATTGAACGTCGGCTAATCGCTATATGTCGATTAGTCGGGGTTATACATATCTGTGATCTGTGATTAGATGATGGTATGTGTATATGAATGGGTTGGATTGTCGCGGATGAATAGCCGGGGTTGTAGCCGTCATTGTATAATTCTTTTTACTGTTTTTGCTCCTAGGATAAACCTATGGAGGGGGTGCACAAACTACCGGGTATCTCGAAGTGCCGAGTGGCCTACTCACGGTGGTGAGGGAGGTTGCTTCGCTTCGGGTACTTGGCGGGTAGTTTGCCGCACCCGTAGGGGTCTTGGGTGGGGTATTGGCTATTCACCGCGACCGTGTAATCCTCTTTTCGTTGCTGGCTCGAACGGATTGCGGATTCCTAGTATATCCAATGTATTCATCTGTGAACTGTAATGTCTATCATTGCTATATATTTATATATGATAACTATTTAGGCGTTGCTTATGTTTTACAGCCGCGCTAACCCAGCCCCCGCTCTGTCGTTAGTTAAGTAACCTAACGGGTGATGACGGGGCCCCGTGGCGAATGCGAATGGCATAAGCGTACGTCATATTTTGGTTGTTTTCTGCAATGGTAGGATTAAATGATGGGACGCATTAAAAGAACTAATGCAAGAAAATAAACCAAGTAAAAGTCGATTGGAACACTTTGAAAACCACTCGGTTCTTTTCAAAACTAAACTTTTAAACGCGGAGCTTGAACCACTCCTTTTAAAAGCTATCTCGTTCCATCGATTAGATCAAGTTCACTACGTTCACGGTTTCGCCAAAACCATTCGTAGCCCTCCGTCATTCCATATGAATGGTCAAAAAGTATTCAAGCTATGTATTTTGGCCAAAGTCAAGGCATAGTGATTGGTAGCTATTGGGTATTCATGTGCAGCATAGATAGATGCGTTGGTTTGGGACAGTCGTGCTGCCATTTTGGCCAAAGTCAAGGGTAGGTACGGGTGGGTCCAAATTAACCAGGAGAATGACGGGTAGAACTTGACATGTGACTTATGATATTTTGGCCAAAGTCAAGGTCATAAGAGCATGGGGCAAAAATCCACATCGGGAGTTTCATAAGTACTGAAACTTGCTAGCGTTGCATACCATTTGGAGTGTGATGATTCTGGTAGGATTCCTTCGGTTTTATCACACGATGATATTTGGATCCCGATCCTACTATGAGTATATGCTACTCCTCGGGAAAACTCTCACTTAACGATCAATGCTATAAACTTAGTAGGTGTCTAGAAAGGTGTTAGCGGGGCTACGCCCACAGGGAAAAGAGGTTACTTAATTAAGGAACTTCGCGAAAGCGTTGGAAAACCTCCCTCGAAGTACCGACACTGGCCTGGCTGAACGGTTAAGCAAGTATTGTACGGTGAGATTGATCCTGACTAATCCTTTCTTTACGGTTTGAGAAGGGATTCGAGAGACAGTGGGAGCCATCCAGTTTAGACAAATTAAAAACCACTCTAAACTTGCAAGAGCATCATGCTAAAGTGTTTCTTTTCTCTCTCCTAATTGCAGCGACCATTCAACATGACCGGACTTAAATTATTACTAGATAAAAACATATTGACAGGGCCAAACTACAAAGATTGGCTCAGGAATGTCAAGATGGCAATCACTTATGACAAGTTGGGGTATGTCCTTACCACCAATGCTCCCCCTGTCCCAGGTCCCAAAACCAGTGTCGTAGATAGGGAAATCTACAAGACCTGGGAAATAGATTGCGCGAAGGCCAGATGCCTCGTACTTGCCTCGATGGACAACGAACATCAGAGGAGGCACGAGAATATGGACCTAGAGTCCATATTTCTTCATACAAAAGAACTGTATGGAGAGCAGTCTCGTATCGCAAGATACGAAGTGTCGAAGAAGTTGTTTTCGGCAAGGTTGGCCGTCGGATCATCGGTAGCGGAACACGTGCTTAAGATGATTGGCTACATTGAGGAGCTCGCGGCCCTTTAGTGGTGTTGGGCTGTGGGCTTTGGTCGGGGTCCCTGGTTTGTTGTCCTCTTCAGTGTGGTATATGACTTTTCTCAGAATCTCTTCACAATATTTCCAGAATTCTAGCACAACAAAAAGGTGATGTGATGTGGATCTTTTGCCATGATTTCCTCGAGCTCCGCGTAGATTTCTTGGATCTTGTGTTGACCTAGAGCTTTGTGCATGACATGACAATTGATTTGCCATCTTGTCCCTTAACTGGTATGTGGCAACACACGGATAGAGAGCGGAGACCGTGTTTTATCTGTTGTTGGCAGTAATCCGGAATTTGTCATACTTTTCCATGATATTCATTGTTCAGAGCCGAGAACCTGTATTCTGCAATTATGTAGCAAACACTGATCAAAAGTACCTACCTATAAACACACGAGCGTAAGAATGGGCGGTATAAAATGCAGTATTCTGTTATGAACAAATACCCCCAAACTTAACTTTTGCTCGTCCCGAGCAAAACCAATTATTCACAAAAAAAAGAAAATCCTAACCGCACTTTCGCAGGGAACGCGATTGAACTGAGCGCGTGCAACAAGCCGTTAAACCTCTAGGTGTCCCTAATAGGAGGAGTGTTGTCTCCTGAGGGTTTTCAACGGATACTACCCACAAAATCCCGTCAAGCTAGTGTCATAAGTTAACATTGATTCTACTCCTACAGTTTAGTATTTACGTTAGAAACTCTATCATCCTAAGTTAGAAATATCCAACCCTTATTTTTCACACCTCCTATCTATTTAACCTTGGTTCATATACGTTCCAAAAAAGTTTAGAAAGATGTTGGTTCTCCTGAGTTTTCCTTCTAAAGTGCGGCCTCAAATCAGGGATTTTTATCAACTTTACAGAAAATACAAGTCTTATTCTTTATTTCTATCTTTTATCCAAACATCGATTGTATACCCCTACGTGTGTGTGTATTTGCACCCCTACACTCAAGAATTCAATTCAAGCTATAATACCCTTGCCCTAATACCTAATACTACTTCTTTTCATTAAGGATGGACGGATTTGCTCACATACCTTTTATGCGACTATTAATGCTTCCTGAGGCACTAACGGCCGATTACTGAATGTGTGAACTTTAAAGCGTAAATAGCAGTTTCCAGGTCTTGACTTTATTCTATTTTTCTTTTTCTTTTTCTTTTTCTTTTTCAAGACCGGATATATTTTTCAATATGCTCTTTTGGTGTTTAGCTTTAAATACCGTTTTTTCTTTCATACTAGGCTTTCAGGCAAGAGTATTTCTAGGTATCCTCTACTATCCCAAGTTTCAAGGTACGTGTAGGTGCAGTTTGTAGGGTATATACTTTCTAAATTTGAACTCGAGAAAAGAAACTATTTTTCAGACTTATCCTTCAGTAGAGCTTCAATACTTTCCCTTCATCTTGACTTAACTCAAGAACTGAACTCAAGATTACCTATTTCTTAAAAAAAACTGTAAGGACGTATACTTACCAAAGTTAGACAGAATGAGGGTTATTTTTAGGGTTTTCAATCCCTAGGCCTAGAATTTAGTTATTTCTATCATATCAACTAAACTTTCGGAATAAAGATCTAAGTTACCCTATTACTAACTTGACGACAAAGTTTTTATATTTTTTGGAAAATTTTTAATTTTTTCTGGGTTTTTAATAAAGTATGCAAATGCAAAATATACAAATGAAGGCGAAGGAAGAAAGCTTACCGAGCACACCCCCAAACTTAAACTTGACAGTGCCCTCACTGTCAGGCTACACCAAGAGGGTCAAAAAATGTCGGCGCTCCCTAGAAACAAATTATATACAAAACAAAAAGGAAAACAAAAAATATATACAAAAAGGAGTCCCCCCCAAACTTAAGTAAAACAGTATTTCCACTGTTAAGCATTGAAGTTCAGGATTAGGGGGGAAGAACAGTATCTATCTATACAAGGCCTTACACAGGCCAAAGGTGAGCACCAACCATTCAAAGATCTTATCGTGATAAAGCAGTGGCCGGTGAAAGAAGGCGTAGAGAAAAGAGATGGAGAATACGCGAGACCGTATGGAGATAGAAGTGGTATACGGTCTCGGTATATGAGAAGAAGAAGAATGGCGGACGGGAAAAAGAAGTGGAATACGAACTTGAGGGTGCAAATTGAGTAAATAGATTAGCCCGATCTGTGATGAGCGATGTGTAAAAAGCGATTGTGCTAATATATTTACCCGTCGAGAAATGGGGTTAAATCCCTCAAGATTCGTGAGAAACCATGGGTACGCCGAACTTGGTAAACCAGACATACGTAATGAAAGTGAGACGGGTTCTTGCAAGGTCGGAACGATGGAAAGAATGGAGGGAAGTGATCGAGGAGGGGTATCGGTTAAAGGTTCAGGAGGGTGTACACAGTTAATGACAGGGACAGGATGAATGGGAAAATCCGACTCATCAATTAAAACTGGTTCATCCTCAAAACTATCCTCAATATTCTCCTCAAAATTTAGCACATCCATGCACTTCTCTTCAAAATCCAGACGCATATGGGGTTCGGGAAAAACATTTAATGACTCGGGATGATGATTTGAAGAGACAAACTCAGCCAAATCTATGGGTTCATCATCCAAAATATTCCCAGCGTCAATATCCTCAATCAAGTGAAAGTCAATTTGCTCAGACACCTCATCAAAAGCATGGATTTCAATCGATTCTGGTTCTAAGATGGAGGTGTAGAGGTCAAAAGGATTGGGATTAGTTTCACTTGGAAGGGACCCTTCACAATCAGGTAAATCAAACACTACGAAGTCGCACAACTCATTCATCATTCTATCTTCAATTGATAAATCATGTGGGATACTCGATAGACTTTCAAAACAGGAGTTGTGGGATTCAATTTGGGACGGGTAGGTTTGATTTGGAAGGGGGTACATCTCACTCTCTCCACTCAAATTCACAGCCTGTCCTGCCGCCTCATCATACATTGAAAAATTTGGAGCCAGTTGAAAACTAGCTACCAGATCACTAGGTTGTATGAGGGCGGCTATGGACGCATTCAAATCCATCATTTGTTGGCTTGACGCTACCCTAAAGTCTTCCAACGACTGTTCTAGACTAGACATTGGTTGTGAAGGGGTTTCAGGAAAAGATTCAAAGTTGTTTGGATACTGAAAACTCCCAAATGGCGGTTCCGAAGCAATGTCTAGGGAAGGTGCAAAAGTAGGGTAGGATTGGTAGGAATGGAATGGTTGGACAGGAGTAGGATCAACATTTGGATAAGAAGGTGAATGGAACTGTTGATCCCAAGAATTTGAAGTGGTGAAAGGAGTGAAAGATCGGCTACGGGATTGTTCAATTCGTTCAGTAAGAGACATTGGTCTCGGGTTTACAACTGGACTTTCAAAAGGTGTATCAACGCAAGAAGGGGTGAATGTTTGAAACGGTTGGTACGAAGTGGATTGCGGGGTCCAGTTGTTCGTCCTAGATGCGTCTATCCGATCTTTCAAAGAAATTTTTGGCATGGAGGGGTCGTTTGAAGTTCGACCAAAACAAGAACCGTATGAAGTAATGTCTGGTTGTGGGTACCAAAGTTCGGCAAGAGTTTTTCGAGGTGGGGTACCCATGATATGAAGAGAGAGAAACAAAGGTAGAGAAAAGGAGGGGAAAAAGAATGTGATATTTTTTTTTATTTTTTTTAGTTTATATATTAACAAAAGAAAAAAAAACAATATGGACAAAAACATTCACGACACAAAAATACCACACACCTAATCGTTCTAGGGTTAACCTAGGTCAACTAGACCTGCTCCAGAACTTAATTGTCGAAGTAAAACTGTGTCGAGAAACAGGCTCAAGATACACTGATCACGAGGCCAGGTAAGTGCAGAGATAAGGGGAGGTTTTCCAACGCTTTCGCGAAGTTCCTTAATTAAATAACCCTTTATCTTTTGGCGGTTTCGCCGTTAACACTTTCCTAGACACCCCGTAAACAATATACCGTTAAGCAAGGTTCTAAACACAGTTAACTTCTCCTAGTGAGCGCGAAGTCCTTAAGTCTTAAAGTCTAGTTTCTTTTAAATTTGTGCGGGTAAACGTTATGCTCAAGTTCGTGATTTGTGGGCCACGGAAAAGGTGATGAAATCCTTTACCGTATATTATGGGGTTCGCTTGCCCTTAAGTCCGTATTAATGTATGCAATGCGCAATTCAATAAAAATTCTATAAAGAATCAAAAAATTGTTTTTTTTTTATTTTAGCACGGCACTGCAACAAATACTGGTTAGTCAATTTTGGCGTTTGCTAGCAAACTTGCAAAGAATTCTGCAAAGAATAGTATATTGGAAGCGTCGGATTTGAGAAGAAAGTGTTAGGAAAGTACGTACCGTTAAGTTTTGGGTTAGGAAACCCCCGTTGAATCAAATCCGGTAAGCTTGAAAGGTTCGTTTGCGCGGGTCAAACTACCCGGATCTTTGGCACTGTACTTCGTAAATCACCCTTGCCTTGAATGCACACTTTGCTCCCCACAATCGCAGTTTGCAAACTTGCAAAAATCTGCACTCTTGCCCACAAAAATGATCAAAAAAAAAAACAAAAAAAAAAAGATATTTTTTTTTATAAATATATACAAAAAGAATATTAACCCGAATAACAAGAAAGAAAATACGCTACCGTCTCCCCGGCAACGGCGCCATTTTATTGGAATAATTAAAGTTAACCGCAATCAAGACGGTGTCGCTATGCAGCTAACCGGTTGAGCACGGGTCGATCCACAGGGAGATGGTTGTATGTCCTTTCTTGTTTTAGACGAGTCAATAAAGAATTTATGTATGTTTGTTCGAGACTATCCTATGTGTATTATTTGCAAGTATAAAGTTGTTAAGAAGAAGATACGAGATTGTAAGCTAAAGAAATCCGTACTCAAAACCTTTGAGCCGAGTCTTGACCAATTGAAGCTAGAGCAATCGGCAACAACGTGGATTAGGGGATTTAAGCGCGGTATTCGTGGAATACGGCTTATTTACCCTTGTCCTTCCGTTCTTGTCTCTTGCTTTCGCCTCCGGCCAAACCGAACGCAACCGGTCGCGGTTAGGAATCACCGTTACCTTGTTAGGGTAGGGTGCCTAACGGAGCGCTTGCGTATGGTTTGGGCGGAGTTCAATGGAAAATAACGGGAAAAGGAAATGAGAAAGAAGATATTAACTTACAATACCGTATTTCATCTTAACAACAATAATTACAACCATTCACAAAATGAACAAAAGAGAGCAAAAGAAAAGAACAAAGAAAAGAAAAGATTACAAGTAATTAAGTGCATGAATAAAATTACAAGAAATAAAAGACAAGAATGAAAAAAGCAAGAAAGAATAAAAAACAAGTAATAAATAAACAAGAAAGAAATTACAAGAACAAAAAACTAGAACTCAAGACAAGCATGTGATCAATAGCCAACCCTTAAACTTGCAAGCTCAATCAAGAGGTTGCAAGATCAAGGGAAGGGTAGAGAACGCATGTGAAATGAAGCGCTAATTCCATAAGAAAATACGACCCTTGAGATCAATAACTAACCCTTAACCATTCAAGCTCAATGAAGAGGTTGAATGATCAAGAGAAAGCAAGAATCTCAAGGGGAAGAAGAAACAAAAGAGAATGATACAAAAAGCCTTCATCTTCATTGATCTCCCACTCAAAAAGCTCTCACTACAATTTTCATGGAAAAAGAAATGAAGAAGAAGAAGAAAAAGACTAAATCCTAAAAAGAAAGAAGAACAAAGAATGACTAAAATTGGACCCTTGGCTTGGCTCAGATCTGCTGTATTTATAGGCAGGGAAATGAAACCCTAGGGGCAAATTCTGACATAAAATGAAGTACCCAAAGTGCCCATGAAAAACGACAGAATGAAGACCCCACATGGCCGCGGATCCGCGGCCAATACCCCCTATTGGCCGCGGATCCGCGGCCCTTTAATGGTGTTGGGCTGTGGGCTTTTGTCGGGGTCCCTGGTTTGTTGTCCTCTTCAGTGTGGTATATGACTTTTCTCAGAATCTCTTCACAATATTTCCAGAATTCTAGCACAACAAAAAGGTGATGTGATGTGGATCTTTTGCCATGATTTCCTCGAGCTCCGCGTAGATTTCTTGGATCTTGTGTTGACCTAGAGCTTTGTGCATGACATGACAATTGATTTGCCATCTTGTCCCTTAACTGGTATGTGGCAACACACGGATAGAGAGCGGAGACCGTGTTTTATCTGTTGTTGGCAGTAATCCGGAATTTGTCGTACTTTTCCATGATATTCATTGTTCAGAGCCAAGAACCTGTATTCTGCAATTATGTAGCAAACACTGATCAAAAGTACCTACCTATAAACACACGAGCGTAAGAATGGGCGGTATAAAATGCAGTATTCTGTTATGAACACTTCCTTCCACTTACGCCCAGTTTATTCTTAACTTCAACATGCAAGGAAAGGAGGTTGAACTTTCCGAGCTTCTGAACATGTTGAGGAGTGCTGAGGGCACCTTACAGAAGGGTAGGGAGACATCCACTTTGTTTGTAGGAGGATCTTGCTCTTCTAGTTCCAGGGCGAAAGCCAAGGGCAAGAAGAAGAAAGCCCCCGCCAAACCAAGAGGCGGTGTCGGTAAAGTGGATACGAAGGGAAAAGGAAAAGCAACAAAGGTAGCGGGAAAGCTGGTGGGGAAGGAAGAATGCTTCTATTGTCACAAAAATGGTTACTGGAAACAGGATTGCAAGGCTTGGAAAGCCAGAACACGGGATTTGAAGCGAGTTGCAGCTTCAGCTTCAGGTGTGTATGTTATTGAAAACTGTCTATCAATAAACTCTACGTCCTGGGTATTGGATACCGGATCAGGATCTCATATCTGTAATTCTTTGCAGGCGTTGAGAAAGCGTAGAGTTTTGAAGGCAGGTGACATGACCCTCAGAGTTGCAAACGGTGCTAGCATGGATGCTGAGGCCGTGGGGGACTATCACCTGGGATTGTCGGATGGACATTTTTTGGTTTTGCGTAGTTGTTATTATGTACCAAATGCAACCTGTAATATCATTTCTCTATCTTTATTATCTAAAGAAGGTTATGAATTTGCATTTGTAAGTAATGTAGTGAACATTCACCTTAATCAAGTTTTGATTGAGTCAGGTACATTGAACAACGGTATATACGTATTAAACCAGCCACAGATTTTCAATGTCCAGAATACACACAAAAGAAAGTCTCCAGAAATCGATAAAACTTTCTTATGGCATTGTAGACTGGGTCACATCAATGAGAGAAGGTTGACTAAGTCACATGCAGAAGAATATTTGGATTCGTTCTAATATCAATCGTATGCAACTTGTCAATCCTGTCTCAAGGGAAAGATGACAAAGACTCCGTTCACTGGACACGGAGTAAGAGCGAGCGAGCTCTTGGGACTCGTACACAGCGACGTGTGCGGTCCAATGTCTACACATGCGCGAAGCGGTTATTCTTACTTCATTACTTTTACGGATGACTTTTCAAGATACGATTATGTTTTCTTAATGAAACATAAATCCGAGGCTTTTGAAAAATTCCAGGAATATAAGAATGAAGTAGAAAAACAAACAGGCAAAAGTATCAAGGCACTGAGATCTGATCGAGGTGGTGAATACTTGAGTGCCGAGTTCCTGGATTACTTAAAAGAGAATGGAATTCTCTCTCAGCTTACTCCTCCATACACTCCGCAACATAACGGTGTATCGGAGAGACGGAACCGAACCCTATTGGATATGGTACGGTCCATGATGAGTAACGCTGAGTTGCCGCGATCGTTCTGGGGATATGCGCTAGAATCAGCTGCATACCTTTTGAACCGAGTTCCAAATAAGACTGTGCCTACTATACCATATCAGATGTGGTGTAGGAAGAGACCTATCTTAATCACATTAAGACATGGGGATGTCCAGCTTTTGTAAAAAAGCAGCATGCGGACAAGCTCGAGGCACGCTCAGTACAGTGCAAGTTTGTGGGATATCTAAAAAGCTCCAAGGGATATTACTTCTATTGCGAAGAGGAACAAAAAGTCCTTGTTTCTCGCCATGCCCACTTTCTAGAACACCAGTTCATAGAAAAAGAATTAAGTGGGAGCGCAATAGAACTGGAAGAAATTCCAGAACCACGAGCTATTACTGAAAGCTTGGTTGAACCAGAGGGTTCGAAAGATCAGGACATTCCCACGCCACTCCGCAGGAGTAGTAGGCAGTCTCATCTACCCGAGAGATACTATGGTTTTCTCATTGACGGGGATAGAGAGGATTGCATCATAGACTTTGATGAGCCTACTAGCTTCCAGCAAGCCATTCAATGCGTCGACTCGGTAAAATGGCTGGATGCAATGCGGACCGAAATGGAGTCCATGTACACCAACAAAATATGGACGTTGGACATTGCTCCAGATGGGGTAAAACCCGTAGGATGCAAGTGGATCTTCAAAAGGAAGATTGGTGTAGATGGACAGGTTGAGACCTATAAAGCTAGACTGGTAGCAAAAGGTTTTCGTCAGCGACCTGGTTTGGACTATGACGAAACTTTTTCTCCAGTAGCTATGCTGAAATCCATTCGGATCCTTCTTGCCATTGCTGCCTTCCACGATTATGAGATTTGGCAGATGGACGTAAAGACAGCTTTTCTAAATGGACATTTAGAGGAGTGTGTCTATATGGATCAGCCAGAGGGTTTCATTCAGAGTGGGAGCAGCGGAAAGGTGTGCAAGTTGCTTAAGTCCATTTATGGACTAAAGCAGGCATCGCGGAGTTGGAACATCTGTTTTGATGAGACGGTCAAGGAATTTGGCTTTATCAAAAATCCAGATGAACCATGCATCTATTGTAGATTTGTAGCGAGAACTGTGGTATTCCTCGTTTTATACGTGGATGACATTCTCTTAATAGGAAATGACATTCCTATGCTATAATCTGTCAAGGGGTTCTTGTCACACAGGTTCTCCATGAAAGACCTGGGTGATGCCTCATACATTCTGGGTATCCGGATCTACCGTGACAGATCCAAGAGGATATTAGGACTTTCGCAGTCCAGGTACATCGACACCATACTGAAGAGATTCAGTATGGAAGATTCCAAGCGCGGTAATCTACCCGCTTGACACGGGATCACTCTCTCCAAAGAGATGTCTTCCAAGACTGATTTGGAGAGGGATCGCATGTCTATTATACCCTACGCTTCTGCGGTAGGCTCTATAATGTATGCGATGTTGTGTACCAGACCGGATGTGGCTTATGCACTGAGTGTGGTAAGCAGGTATCAGTCAAACCCTGGGGTGAAACATTGGATAGCAGTAAAGAACATTCTCAAGTACCTGAGAAGGACTAAGGAGATGTTCTTGGTGTATGGCGGAAAAGACCTGCAGATTGAGGCCTTTGCTGACTCCAGCTTCCAGAGTGACAAGGATGATTCCAAGTCCATGTCGGGTTTTGTCTTTACCCTCAATGGAGGGGCGGTGTGTTGGAAGAGCTCCAAACAGGAAACCGTTGCTGACTCGACTATGGAAGCGGAATACATCGCTGCATCTGATGCCGCAAAAGAAGCTGTCTGGATGAGGAAGTTCTTGAGAGAACTTCAGGTGGTTCCATCCATTATTGACCCAATACCTCTGTATTGCGACAACAACGGGGCTATAGCTTTAGCGAAGGAACCCAGGTCCCATCAGAAATCCAGACACATCTTAAGGCGGTATCACCTGATCAGGGAGATCGTAGATCGCCAGGAGATCGAGGTCCGGAGAGTTGCATCAGAGGATAACACTGCAGATCCATTCACCAAGGCCTTGCCCCAGACTCAGTTCGAGTGGCTGATCGAGATGATAGGTCTTCGATACGCCAGTACATGGCCTTAGTGCAAGTGGGAGATTGTTAGTGTATATGCCCTAAAGGCCATTACTGTATCATACTAGTTTGTATATTACTTGATGGAAGCTTGGGATATTCACAGTTGTATATACAATCTTGCTCGAAATGGTAGTATGTTACTTGGTTTGTCTCTGCTTTAATATGTGCATGTGTTTCTTTTAGCATATTGCTGATATACATATTGGTAGAGCCCTTAGGATCTTTGCTTGATTACCAGCGTTGTGATGGCGCTCACACTCGTGGGAGCTGGGTGATCTATAAGCACATCCTTATACAGGTCCCTAGTCGTTGGACTATCGAGACAGGGCATCGATACTTCGGAGTAGACTAGCGTGTTAGTTATGTATATGCCCTAGAGGCCATTGTTGTACATATGATGTATATTATAATGGATGCTTGGATATATATAGAGATGACTTTCTTGCTCGTCATGATAGTATGCTATTTGGTTTCACTTTATCTTAACATGTTGACTTGTATTGGTTTACTGTTTTACTCTCACATGTTGATAAAGCCCTTACGATCTGTACTCGACTACTGGGACTATGATGAGATCATACTAGTGGGGCCGAGGTAGTCGATGAGTACATCCTATAACTGTTCCTAGTCGAGGGTATATCGAGACAGGGCATCGATACACCAGAGTAGACTAGCGTATACGCATCTTGACCCATATGATGGGTGATGGATGATCCCATATCCATCGGTGTTTGACATCAGAGATGGTGTACGGGTGCTCAGTGGAGACTGGGTACACTGGACGGACTCGCCGAGAACTCCCAGATGGTGATATACCACACGTCAGATGGCAGTTCTCCGGTGACACTGGTACAGGGTAGTCTGTAGACCCGAGATCGTCATAGAGTCTTGTGTGATTCCCACTGTGCTTTGATTTCCACCTTACCACGTCCAAGAGGGCGTGCAAAACGGTGGCTTTTGGGTACAGTCCCGAATCACATGGAGGCAATGAGCGATAAGAGGGGATTCGTCTCTCCCGGTATAGGGAGTTGATGTTGTGCTGTGTTTGATTGGCTATAACTGGAAGTCCCTGGCCAGGGCTGATATAGAGATTTACTGGTAAGTGTTACTAGTAGTTTCTCGACCCGTTATGAGCCACACATCGACACGACTTATCGGTTACTGGGGTCTGACGTATACCACCCCTAGACTTGATATGCGACATATCAGACGAACAGACCGGACTGTACGGGAGTGTTACTGATTGGATTCACAGGAGAACGCACAGGCTAGCTTGTTGATCTTCTGATCGCTCAATACCTGGGTGGTTGTTACGTTTAGCTGACCGCTTGCAGCTTGTGGGTGTTTGATATGATCATCACCTGCTACCGGCGTATTGACGATTCTTTAGAGTCCTACACAGAGGTTTCTTGGCTCAGGCGAAACGGAGTAGAGGCACATATGTGATATGTGCAGGACCGAGAATAATGCGATATGAGATACCGTATTATATTCTCGCGATATTTAGATATGAACCGGGTCGTCGGATCAAGTGTTGATTCGATGAATCGGTACATGATATATTAGTCGGTAATATTCGATATGGCCGGATCATCAAATCAAGTGTTGATTCGATGATTTAATGTATAATAATATATATGATATATTGTATTACATTATCTAATATTGGCTCGCTTTATTATTTCATTTTCTCACTGGATGATACATTGATATATATGCGATATATGTTAATTGTATTATTTTCTTTTGTTGCAAATATATAATATATATGTGATATATATTATTGTGACATGATATGATTAATTGTTAAACATGTTTAAGGATAATTAATTGAGGTTAGGGTTTGATTAGGGTTGGATGCTTCATGCACCTTCTAGAAGCTTTTTCTTTTGTCATTCTTAAGATATTTTGGATGACCCATTCTTAACCCAACCAAACCCTAACTCTAGTTTATTCTCTACTAAATCTTGACCACTCATCCTTGACCATGGTTAATATATCAATCATATAGCTTTGTTTTCTATTCATCACAAAAGGATGATTATTATTATCATTTCCATGATCATCTTCTTCTCTCTTGAAAAAAGCTTACTTGATTTTCTTTATGTGATGAATAAATATGAGAAAATGATTTAAAAAGAAAGCAAAAATACTACTCTCTCATCCTCATCTCATCTAGCCCATGAGATTAGTGTGTTCATCTCTTTAGAGTGAGAAAGCTTGAGTCTTTGCAACTTCGAGGTAGATCATCGGAGATTTGGAATACTTCGAGCTAGCATGGATTGTTCGAGTCGTGGAGCCTCTCATGAGTCCGGGAGATCGTGGATCGCGGCAAAGGGACTTCTACTCGGAGCTTGTGAAGCGAAGGAGCAGACTACAAAGGTTGTAATCCCTCACACTTAGATAAAAGTTATCATCTTGCATGTTTAACCCTAATAATCTAGCAAAGATCCCGGCTTTGGGTTGTTCGGCACGTCTAAATTTTTATCCGGGCATGTTTGATGCCTTATGAACCTTCACAAGAGTGCCTAGGAACCCTACATAGCGTATGCGCTTCTCATCCCAGCGTGGGAGACGGTCTGTCCCACAGCCGTCAGTACGTCGTACTTAAGATAGTATGCGGGTGCTCGTTAGGTTACGAGTACACTGGACAGGACTCGTCGGGAACTGTTGGTTGGTATTATACCTATCGTCAGTTATCAGTTCCCAGGTGACATGAGTACAGCTTAGTCCGCTGACTTGACACTGTCACTTCGCCTCGATTGTGTTCCCACTGCACTTTGATTACTTCCCTACCACGGCTCAAAGGAGTCGTGCAAACAGGTAGTTTTTGGGTGCAGTCCCGAAGCACTTGGAGGCAGTGACGGTTAGACAGGATTCGTCTCTCCCGGTATTGGGGGTTGACATCGCGCTATGTCCAGGAGAGCCATTACACGAGTAGTCCCTGGCCAGGGCAAGCGAGATATACTGGTAGCTTTCCAGTGTTATCTCAGGGTGTTCTGGGCTACACTCCGACACGACTTGTACCGCTATTAGGGGACTGACGTTCACCGCCCCCTAGGCCCGCCATGCGATGTATCAGACGAACAGACCGGACTGTACGGAGATTGTCACATACAGGCTCAGTAGGAGTTCGGATGGGGTTCACCTCGTCAGTCTTCTTATCGACATCTACCTGGGGACCGTTACGTACAGCTAGTGCCGCTTGCGGTCTGTGGTTAAACCCACTGCCAGCGTAGTGTCGAGTCTTTAGAGTCCCACACAGAGAGCTATTCGCCTTTAGGCAAAATGAGTAGAGGTCGCATGGTTTTGCGACAGGGTTCGTTCACATTCGCACACTTGTGCACGTTTGCTGTCCAGACAGTTTATACTAGCGGGATTTGGTTTAAGCCGGATCCTAGTATATGATTTGGGATTGGTTTTTCTCATTGTATTCGTGTTCCTCGGATCACGAATGCGGGTGCGTATGCACGGTTGCTTGAGATTGAGGGAGAGGACTTTGATTAGGGTTAATGACTATTGTCATTTGTATTAACCCTAATGATTATGTGTGTATTATTGTTAATTGATATTAGTTTAATAATTGTGCATGGTTATGGTTGTTGACCATTTGACCCACCTTGACTTGTTGACCTTGTTGACACTTTGACCATCATCATTTCATTTGGAAGATGCTCTTTGATCCTTGCAATTTGCATTAAAAATGAAATGATAATGGTCATGTCTTGATTTAGCCATGACAATTATCTCACCAATTATCTAATTACAATAATTCACATATATGAGAGAATGCTTCATATTATTCTCTCATTCTATCATATCCTTTCTCTCTCTTGTTCTTCCTCTCCCTCAAGCTCTATCCCTCTCATGTGTTGAGAAACACTTGAGCTTGAGAAAAACCCTCTCTTGATCATCTTTACTCTCATCTAGGGTTCAAGGACTAGCACTTCTTGCACCCTAGTTACTTCTAGCTTGGAGTTGAAGCCAAAGGTTGAGGCTTTCGGGTGGATCTTTCTTCGACGTGAGAAGACGACCAAGGTGACCTCCTTCCACCACTCCAAGGAGCAAGGAGAGAAGGACTTAAAGCCCAAGGTATAACCTTTCTAGCACTTAGCTAGTTACTAGTTAGCTTTAGCAAGTTTTTGTTTAGCAAAGATCCTTCATAGTCTAGTCCATGTTGCCTAAGCTCATAAAAATTCGATTTTTATTCCGTTTTCCGCCTCCCCGCAAGTACCGGGGTGGGCAACGTGGACTTACAGGCATCTCCGATCTCGATCTCCTCGTTGGAAAGGGCACCACATCTTCGAGTCTTTTTACGAGCTCCCGCTTCTTCCGAAGCAACTCGGACACGAAGTTCGCTAGCCGACGTGTCAAAGGCGATGTAGAGAATGTGTGTCATCACTTTGTCTCTTAAGGATTTAGTGGATGTCATTAGTGAGAAGATAATGAGCTCAAGAAAGAAAGAAGAGGAAGAAGAAGAAGTTTTTCCTTTTCTTTTCTTTTGTGTTCTTGTGATAAAATGAGAGAGAGTGTTAGAATGAAAAATGCAAGACCAAACTATCATATGGCAGCCCTCTTTCTCTCTCCCTCTCATTTCAACACTCAAATCCATCAAAAATGTGACACGTGCACAAAGAAAGAGATCATGAGTCATCACTTGTGTATGTGTCACAATTAATGCTCTTAATCATGATTTTGTGCTCATTATTTCCACATGCAAACATTAATCCAAATGTTTGCAACAATAAAAAAGAGAATGGCATCTACTAAAGTAAACTCGTGACGGATCACAAGAGTACCCATCACCTGTATATACATACCTGCATCCGCATTCCGACTGAATGCGAATGCGATGAGACTAAAGTAATCCAACAAATCTAATACTAGGATCCGGCTTAAACCAAAGCCCACTAGTATGATCCGCCCGATAATAATCCGTGCATTACTGCACGTATATGATCGAACCCTGCCATATATCGTACGGCCTCTACAACTGTCACGTCCCGAAAGTACGGAACATGACCGGCACTTAAACTACGAAACGTCTCGAGGCGTACGTAATCTAAGTAAACCGAAAACCCAGAAATCCAAACCAAGAAAAGAAGTAGAGTGAAGGAAAACCAATTTAAAACAAGTAGTTTTAATAGCATAAGCCGAATTATGCGGTTTTTTTAAGAACATCAAAATTTACTGAAAATTTCGGCAGAGTCTCCTTTGTAAATACTGGCTCCCAAACGGGATACAACATGAATAGTATACGAAATCAATAAAAAGGCATCCCCAAGCGAGAGCTAGCTCTTCGTCAATCGACGGTCACAACCACACAAGCAATATAATATACAACGCCAACGACGAGGATCAAAACTCAAAAGGAAACTCAAAACCACCAGAAATATAACGAGCGACTCTAAGGTCGAAAGAATAAACAACACTGGTCTCTATCTCAATAAATACATGTTTGGTTGATGGAATTTACTAGATACAACGGAATAATATTATACAAGGTAATATGATGGGTACGATACAAGAAAAACCCACCTACTAGCAAGTCACCCGAATGAAACTGAGCCCGCAAAGCCGTAATGAAACCTGTACGGCAACCTGCAAGAAACTGGGGCACAACGGGGGTGAGTTGCCAACTCGTGAATAGAAAAAATATCTACGCACAGAAATCGCATAAATAACGCAATCCTAGGCCAATGATCATAATATATCCTCAAAAAATGTATATAACACGTAGCCTATAACAAGGCTAGGGTAAATATCTAACCCGAGTGTAATCTCATGTGGCCGTGTCTGTGCCTCAAGTAGCAATATATCATATGAATGAGGTATACATGCATGAAACAGAATACATGTAAATGAAGAAACTGTTTTCATAAATTAGTGAGATTTCCTTCGTATTTTTAAACTGAGGTATCATAAATGAAATCAGTATCAACAGTGTTTAGCATCGACACAAAACATAAATCTCACTGTCTCGAAATATCAATGTCTCAATCTCAATATCTAGGGCGCCGTCAGTCCAGACCGGCCCCTACCATCCATCTCAAGACCACGACGGTATCCTCCGGATATCCGACGCGTCGGGTAATATCACCGGTCGGTAGTGCTCCCCTGCCGGGCTCAACATCAACACCACATTCCTCTTGCCCCGGGGTACCGCACCGGGCCCACCATGTACCCGTGACGGTTCCTCCACTCCTCGACACGGATCTCGAAAACCACAGCAAACTCATAGTGGACGACACTTTACATCACTAGAAAACCGCAACATTTTATATTTTAAAAGATCATAAGTTGTAAATTTTGCGGCTTTCCCCGAAATCCAGAAATATCATAAATCTCAAGAAATCATCACAAGTGCATATGTCAATGATAATGAATGCATATGGTATCAATAACCAAGTTGCAATGTATGATTAATAAACTAGGCATGTAAGGCAGGTACACTAATATCATATCAAACTACTAACTAACAAGCTAAGTCAAGCAAATATATTCTCTAAAGTGTACGTGACATGGCAATTACCGATGAAGATGTGTGTGAGCCGGCAAGTAGGTGTACGTGGTACATACGCATCATCGGTAATGGTGCTGGTGTCCTAACAGCATGATATCAATAATGGAATATGCAGCAAAATAAGTATGCGAGGCAGAGCGAACAGCAATAATATGCGGGAGCTGAAAACTAGACACAACGATAACTAATCTGTAATAATCTAATATAAGTCCTACAAATGGTGCCTTTTGAAATAACACGAATCATGGGGTTTTGAAAATAGGGCTACGGTGTTTTTATGAAAAAGTACGTCTTTTGAAATATCCGTAGGGTCCCTTGGGCTGTCTTTTAAAATACCCACGATTCGTTAGTTTTTGAAATAGGTAAGAATCGAATCTAATCTAACAACTAAACTAAACTAAAGGGCTAAGCTAACAAGCTGAACTACAGGTAAGGAAACCGCCTATCATCTGAGTCGATACATATACATACCTGTATATGTATAGTCGGTGATCCCGCCTCAATAATATCATATCCGATACCATATCTATAATCAGGCATCCCAAGTTAAGAGTGCGGATCAATCATCAATATATAGCGCGTACGTAAATCCGTCGTACGGCATCCCCAAATCTGGGTACGGGTCAAAGTCACATCAATCACACTATTCATTTGGTATCTTCTTTATCAAATATCATGATCCGGAATAATGTCCTACGTCTAGTACAATATTGATGCCATCTATGTATGCATGCGGGTGTAAAAATTACTACGTTAGAAGACCCGCTAAAACATCATGTCGTATCTCAATACGAACCAAATCACATCACCGATCTCCTGGCCTCAAGCCCAAATCTCATCGACTCAGCTCAATCCCAAGTATCATCCTAAAATCCGTATGTGAACACATAGTCCCATACCCATGTGAACACATAACTATAAGGAATTCCATGAGCACATATAAATAGGAATGTATGCAAGTATGTATGTGTGTATGTGTAGTGCAACACTACCCTAGGGTTCGCAACACTAAAGTAATCCAACACACCAATGTCCATCCTAAGCATCGTTATTAGTCCCAAATAACATACAATAATAATTGTTGGTGTGTATACGCATCCGTATACACCACCACGGACTGCGGGGGTGCTATACGCCATCCACCCGACTTCTCCCCGTAGATATAAATCTACTCACCTGGTCCTCGCTCGCCGGTGCCGACGTCGCCACGCGCTTACTTGTCGTCTCGAAGTCCACATGAGGTACCTACATATCATAATGCACCGTATCGCATTAAAACTAAATTCGAAATCGAAACGGCATACGAAAATCAAATCGGCACGCGTATCATACATAGGTCCAAACCTATCGCCTACGTATGCAAGAATAGTCAAACCAACCCTCGATGTCGATGTACAAACGTCAAACCATCGAGAAAAATCCAATCACACTCATTTGCACATTCACGAACACTAATTTTAATATAAACTAGGTTAAAACTCACAAAAACCCCAATTTCACTTAAAAAGTCATTTTTCCAAAAATCTAGCAAGCACAATTCGCTGTTTTTGTACAAAACATGATGTTTAAATGAATGTAGCGGCCAATATACTTATTAAATATCTTAAATAAGTCATATAAACAATTTCCGGAATTTAATCTCATTAAATTCCAAAAACCCTAATATTCTAGTTTACAAAATACCCTCTCTTTTTTTAACAACTTCATAGCAAAAATGCACAAACTACAATTTAGGTTGGATTTCCATGAACTAAAGTGTTAAACTACACTTAATAAAGTTAATAATATGATAAAAATCCTAACCATATTTTTAATCTCATATTTCGAATTAAATCAAAAAACCTAGTTTGCACAAAAAAAGCTTAATTTGGACATTTTTCAAGTAACAACTTGTAATATGCAACTAGATAAATTTTAACAATCATTTTTCAAGATGTTAGCTCACATCACAAACCATGCACAAGTGATCACAACCCAATTTCAAAACAAAACCCTAACTAGAATTCCTTAATCATACAATTGAACCCACATAAAACCAAATTAACACTTAATTAAGCTAACTACAAGCAATTAACAACAATTTAAGCAAAAGGGTTAGAATTTACCCAAACAAATTGAAGTTCCCACAAGCACACATAGCCCTCCAAAATTCTCCCTTGTCACCAAAATCCATGCTATACGGGCTAAGCTAAAATGGGTAGGAGTCGGATTTTGATTTGGATTTTTGCTTGATTTTTAGTGGATTTTTCTTTGGATTTTCTTTGATGGAACAAAGAGAGGAGAAGAGGAAAATGGGGCTGTTGGGGGGTTGCTGGTTTCGGCCAGGTTGTGGGGGGGGTTGGGTGAGGGAGGAGAGAGAGTGAGGTGGAGAAAGTTAGTTCAAGTCAAAGTCAACTCAAATTATATCATTTTCTACTCTTTTCTTTTCTTTTCTTTCATTTCATTTCCTTTGAAATCCAAGTGGGGACAAAAGAGGGGGCTGCTGAATTCTTCAAGGGGATAAGTGAATGGGGGTGTGTGGGTGTGGGTACGGGTGTGGGGTGATGAAAAATGATAAATACAATACCCCAAACATCCATTTACGCTAAAAAAAAAGCCTTTTTTCTTCAATAATTTCTAAACCGTTTTGGCAAATGATTTCGTTCCAAAAACCACATGATAAAATTTTATTTAATGTTTTATGATGCACAAAATTTGTTTCAACTCATTCCAATCTATAATTTTCCCTAATTAAATGTATTAGTGACGGCTTAAAATAATAATAAAATAATATTTTTTTCAGAAAATTTGAAATTTCACCCGCGGCTCAATAAACACCAAATAATAGCAATTTCATAGCTAGAATATGTATATTTAATTTTTATAATAAGATATTTGTATTTTGACTTTATACAGAAAACCCTCTTATTTTACCGATTTTTTTGAAATTTCACCGAAACGATTTTCAAAACGTTACAATCTTCCCCCCTTAAAGAAATTCGGTCCCCGAATTTAAATTCAAACTCCCCCAAATACTAAAACATCTAAGAAAAACCATCAAGTCGTCGGGGCTCCGAAATTGTAACTACATAAAACAATTCGTAGCGCAGCGCATGCGCTTGAAAAATGAGTATATAACTCAAATCAAAACTCCGTCAAGCATCCCGCAATCATCGGAGTCATGGAGAAGACATCAATGCCAAATCTAAATCAAACCAATATAATATAACTCAAAACTATACATGTAAACATCGAATCTATATCTGTAAGTATCTGAAGGAAATGCATGCAAAATCTTTTTAAGTCGCTGTGCAATGCGTATAACACTGCACAGTGGCGGACGTCTATCATAAGAAAATAACTATATACATATATACCTTTGTTTGAAATGTACGTTCCGCCGTTTTGGAAACAATTTAGAAGGGTCTCTGTTCCCCTCCGAACGGCGGCCGAGACATGGGCTGTCTCGCCTGAGGTCCGGGGCAGATGCTAATTGGTGCTATCCGTCTACCTCTCCGAAGATGTCAAGTTGATTTATGGCACCATGTATCGAAGGTTTAAACGGATGCGTCCGATGTAGCAGACTTCGTCAGATTCCCCCTCGCTTGAGGGGTTTTTGATTGTGGGGACGCTCTTCCCTGCAGGCGCAAGCCCCTGCAGTTAATTACGCTACCGCATTGCGGTAACAACTTTCTCCTTCTCCAGATGGTCACTTCGTGTCGTGTGTGTTTGTTTTATTTGTGGTTGCCCGTGGATTGTATACGGAGACCAATTTATGTCGTCGCCCGTAGGACGTGGATTAGTCCAAATCCGTGTTTTCTTAGATTTGGGTTTGGGGTTTTGGTTTGAGGATACGTTAGCCATATTTGAGGCTAAGATCAACTCAAACGTTTGTTAAGGATACGTTAGTCCAGTTTGAGACTAAGATCAACTTAACGGGATCGTTTAGATCCGACAAAAGAGCGTTTGGCTCTATTGTTCCAGTTTAGGGACATAGGGGTCCATTGAATGTATGGCCGTCGGGACCCGTCACCTCTCTGACGTCGTTGAAGGATTACAACGACAGATGTCAGAGGAGTTCAGAGATGTACCCTTGAACCAAAGTAGATTGGGGGGATCTATAGTCCAATTTGGGACTAAAGTCTGTTTGAAGGTTTAAGGATGCGTTAACCATATTTGAGGCTAAGATCAACTTAAACGGTTGTTAAGGATACGTTAGTCCAGTTTGGGACTAAGATCGACTTAACGGGATCGTTTAGATCCGACAAAAGAGCAATTGGCTCTATTGTTCCAGTTTAGGGATATAGGGGTCCATTTCCAGTTTAGGGACGTAGTGGTCCATTTCCAGTTTAGGGACGTAGTGGTCCATTTCCAGTTTAGGGACGTAGTGGTCCATTGGTAGTTTAAGGACGCATAAGTCCATGGGTTTAAGGACCCCACAGTCCATATGGGTGTGTTTAAGGACGCATTAGTCCGTTAGTTTAAGGATGCATAAGTCCGCGGGTTTAAGGACCCCACAGTCCGTATCTTGGTTTAAGGATGCATAAGTCCATGAGTTTAAGGACCCCACAGTCCGTGTTGATGTGTGGTTGTCGGGACCCGTCACCTCTCTGAAGACGTTGAAGGATTACAACGACAAATATCAGAGGAGTTCAGAGATGTACCCTTAAACCAATGAGTTGGTTGAAAGAGCAGATGTGCTCAGATCAAGATGATTTGAGGACTTATGGCCAGTTTGGGCTAAGTCCAGTTATGTTTGAAATATTGGCCCTCTGTTGGTCCATTGAAGGAGAGGCTTTGCCTCTAAAAACTTAGCCAATTGGGCTAAAGCTAGTGTTAAACACTACAGACTAACAGTGTTGAACACTGAGAACAGAGTTTTTAAATTAGTGTTAAACACTAAGCAAATCAGTGTTAAACACTGCAAATAGAGTTTTCCAATTAGTGTTAAACACTAAGGAGGGAGGGGTCACGTGCGGACACGTGAGAGCACCCTGATTTCCCTTATCTTATTCTGCAAATCAGTGTTTTAACTCTTTTAATTCTGACGGCCATCACGTGTGAGCACGTGATGGAGGCCCCCGCTCTGGTCTGTTGGAACGCTCATTAGGGGTCACGTGGTGACACGTGAGAGCGCCCTAAATGCGGAGCCACATCTCCTTTGTTTTATCCTCAAATCTGCGAATAAGTGTTAAACACTTTTCATCTTTTTTTTAGAGCATCACGTGTTGGCACGTGATGGGGGTTTATGCATCGAATATTACAGCACTTGCTGAGGGGTCACGTGGGGACACGTGAGGGCGCCCAAAGCTTCTTTTCTTTTCTTTTGCCATTAAGTGTTAAACACTTTCATTTTAGAGCATCACGTGTTGGCACGTGATGGGGATCTGTGCGCCAATTGTTAAAGCATTTGCTGAGGGGTCACGTGATAACACGTGAGAGCGCCCAAAGCTTTCATTCCCTTTGCTTTTTCTTTCTGCGTTCTGGGAGTCACGTGGGAGCACGTGGGGTGATGCTTCAAAGTTCTTTGCAGGGGATCTTTTCAAGGGTCACGTGGGGGCACGTGACCCTAGTTCTTTTCATGAACAGAGATCTTTTAAGAATTGAATTCTTTATAGGGTTAAACCCTAATTATGATTTTGAAGGAATTGAATTCCTATCGTGAAAGAATTAAATTCTTATTTAGGATAAAACCCTGATTTCTTTTCAAAGGAATTAAATTCCCAGATATGTAAAAGAATTAAATTCTTGATTAGGGTTAAACTCTAGTTTTATTTTAGGAGAATTAAATTCTCAAAACTCAGTTCCCCTTCTAAGTTTAGGATCTGCATGGCAGGATCTCAACCCGATGAGAATTAAATTCTCATCCTATGGGGAGATGTGCTCTGTACAGATCTTCAACCAGAAGAAGAACTAAGTTCTTCTTTTTTTTTTATAAGAGTTAAACTCTTGAATTTTGAGAATTAAATTCTCTTTTTGAAGTTAATCTTTTCCCTTTTCTCACCTAGGGTTTTTCTTTTGCAGAGAATTAAATTCTCCTCTCTTTGCTTTCCTCTTGAGAATTAAATTCTCCTCTCTCTGTTTTTCTCTCAAAAAATAGATCCCCTCTCTTCTCTTCTTGGCTCCTATTTATAGGAGAAGAAAGAGAATCAATTTGTTTAGCAAATCTCTCATTAAGAGATTTGATTTGTATGTTGAGAGATTTGATTTGCATTCATCATTAATCTGGGCATTTAGATTGTTAAGTGAATTTTATTCACCGTGGATTTTAAATCCAAAAGATATTCTATTTGTTATCTCGGTTAGATTTAGGGGGAATCTTCCCTTATTTAAGATTTTTCCATAATTTGGTGATTTTTAATCACCTTTGGATCTTTAATCCAACGGTTCCCCATAATCCTTTTCCATTTGGAAAGATTCAGAACTTTTAGAATTTAATTCTATTAAATTATAAGGCTTTTAAAGCCAGTCACGTGCTGGCACTGACCTTTGGTCACGTGTGAGCACGTGACCCCCAATTGGGTTCCTTTCTCAGCCGCTTATTTATATTTCAGTTTTAACCATCACGTGTCAACACGTGACCATTGGTCACGTGTAAGCACGTGATACCTCGTTGAGGT
Source organism: Agapanthus africanus (assembly GCA_030015575.1). Taxonomy (NCBI): domain Eukaryota; kingdom Viridiplantae; phylum Streptophyta; class Magnoliopsida; order Asparagales; family Amaryllidaceae; genus Agapanthus; species Agapanthus africanus. Next base: position 221,217,067 of record CM057349.1, read on the forward strand.
AATTTCTGACTTTTAGAATTAAATTCTATCATTATTTTAGAGGCTTTAAAAGCCCATCACGTGTCTGCACGTGACCCATGGTCACGTGTGAGCACGTGATGCCCCATTGGGGTCTTTTCCGAGTTCTTATTATATCTTTTAGCTCCTCCAGCGGGTTCTTAAAGGCCCATCACGTGTGGACACGTAATTCCTCATAACTTTTGATCCCGAATGAATTACGAGGCCCATAATATATCAAATCGAAGGGTTTTTCGAGCCGCTTTTGATACCATCAGAATTTATCTGTTTCTCATTCGGGAGTTTGTCAAAAAACAGCCCGGAAGATACTGGTTCCCATTTTCTTAAGCGTATCACTGCCATTTGATACCTTGGGCTCTTTTGCGCAGAAATTTTTGGCGGGAACAAATGCCCCCCACTACTTTGCCCACGTAAGCATATACATGGGTGAAGTAGTGCAGAGTGATGCATAGTGTATGACCAGTTTCGGGTTGGTATATAACTTTCAGAATCTTGATCTGAGAAGATAACGAGCGGACACAAGCGTCGTCATTTATCATTGACTCAAATCTTGACTCTTAAGAGATATAGTTCCAAACACTTAACTCCATGAGCCGCACCCTTCTATCTCTTTGTGTCTTACTCTGGCGGGAAGTAGTTTATATGCTCATGAGCTTCTCCATTTCAGTGGGATGTAGCTGTGGAAAGTGTGGCTCATGGATGGTCCATCTTGACCTCTTTGCAGGGCAGTGATGGCTTAGGAGACAGGGTTAGGATCTGCCACCTAAGACTTTTCAACTTTATGAGCCGTGAGGGTCTCATAAAGACTTTTCTCCCTACGGATCGAGAGGATCTCGTAGGTGTATTTTCTCCTTAGGAGTCGTGAGCATTCCTAAGTTTGTTTTCTCTTATAAGTCGTAAGGATCTTATGAGAGAATTTTTCCCTCTTACGAGTCGAGAGGACCCGTAAGTGGTTGTTCCCCTCCTTGTCGAAATTCGACTTCGGAGAGTGAGACCCGTGGATAGTATGCAAGAGACCATTTTGGGCCGACTTGCAGGATCCCAGTGCTTAGGAAACAGGTTTTTTAATCCCTACTGCCTAAGGCTTTATCTCACGAGTCGAGACGAATCGAGAAGTTCTCGCAAAGACATCATTTTCCTCACGAGTCGAAACGAATCGAGCAGATCTCGCAAGAATATCCTAACGTCACAGTTAACCTCTGCTCTTTACGACAGAAGTCCGTTAGGGTCTGTGGTACTTAGGGTTTTGGCCGTCGTACCGTCGCATGAGCTGATGTATTCCTCGATAGGCAATCGTGCTGTTCGAGTAGCCCTGCGACTGCCGTGTCTCTGATCCCTTCGGGGGCTGGACAAGACGTCTTCAAGCAATCCTCCTTGGCAGTTTGACCGTCGGAAGAGCAAGCGCTAGGAATTTGCCATGCCGCTTTTTACTTGAGGTTAGGCTCATTTTGGAGAGCCCCGATGAGTCATAACCACTCCGCGCTGGTGTGGGATGATCTCCGATAGTCTTTCAGGCTTTATATGACTTGCCGTTAAGACCCTGAAGCTAGGAATTTGGCCTTTGCTTCGTTTGCTGGCATTGCGTCCTCTGTATCGAGACGAATGTCGTGGTTGTCTCTAGGTTGCTAGTGAACCGTCGAGGTTTGGAACTAGGGATTTTGCCGTTGCTCCTTTTGGTGATGTTGTGTCTGCTGTATCGAGACGAACGTCGAGGTGGTGATTACTCCGCATTGGTTCAAGATGATCTCTGATTGTCTCTCAGGCTTTATATGACTTGCCGTTAAGACGTTGAAGCTAGGAATTTAGCCTTCGCTTCGTTTTCTTTGTCGCGTCCGAATCCTGCTGGGGGAAGAACGCCGGGGTGACATTTCATCTGCTGTATCGAGATGATCGTCGAGGTGGTGACCACTCCGCGCTGGTGTGGGATGATCTCCGATTGTCTTTCAGGCTTTATATGACTTGCCGTCAAGACGTATGAAGCTAGGAATTTGGCCTTCGCTTCGTTTGCTTTGGCGCGTCCGAATCCTGCTGGGGGAAGAACGCTGGGGTGGCATTTCATCTGCTGTATCGAGATGATCGTCGAGGTGGTGACCACTCAGCGCTGGTGCGAGATGATCTCCAATTGTCTTTCAGGCTTTATATGACTTGCCGTCAAGACCTTGAAGCTAGGAATTTGGCCTTTTGCTTCATTTACTTGCACTGCGTCTGCTGTATCGAGACGAATGTCGCGGTGGTGATCACTCCATGTTGGTTTGAGGACCAAGATCCGCTCTGGACGTTTCCCACGGGGTTGAAGAGTGACGTTATCGGCGTTCCACGCGACCAGGAATTTTGCTCTAGATGCTTCACACGAGTTCACTGCCGTGTTAGGCGAGGACTAGGCTCCGCTCTGGATGCTTTGCACGGGTTCACTGCCATGCTCAGTGAGGACCAGGATCCGCTCTGGACGTTTTCCACGGGGTCAAAGAGTGACGTTATCCGCGTTCCACGTGACCAGGAATTTTGCACTAGATGCTTCACACGGTTTCATTGCCGCGTTAGGCGAGGACTAGGCTCCGCTCTGGATGCTTCACACGGGTTCATTGCCGTGCTCTGCGAGGACCAGGATCCGCTCTGGACGTTTTCCACGGGGTCAAAGAGTGACGTTATCCGCGTTCCACGTGACCAGGAATTTTGCACTAGATGCTTCACACGGTTTCACTGCCGCGTTAGGCGAGGACTAGGCTCCGCTCTGGATGCTTCACACGGGTTCACTGCCGTGCTTTGCGAGGACCAGGATCCGCTCTGGACGTTTTCCACGGGGTCAAAGAGTGACGTTATCCGCGTTCCACGTGACCAGGAATTTTGCACTAGATGCTTCACACGGGTTCACTGCCGCGTTAGGCGAGGACTAGGCTCCGCTCTGGATGCTTCGCACGGGTTCACTGCCGTGTTCTGCGAGGACCAGGATCCGCTCTGGACGTTTTCCACGGGGTCAAAGAGTGACGTTATCCGCGTTCCACGTGACCAGGAATTTTGCACTAGATGCTTCACACGGGTTCACTGCCGCGTTAGGCGAGGACTAGGCTCCGCTCTGGATGCTTCGCACGGGTTCACTGCCGTGTTCTGCGAGGACCAGGATCCGCTCTGGACGTTTTCCACGGGGTCAAAGAGTGACGTTATCCGCGTTCCACGTGACCAGGAATTTTGCACTAGATGCTTCACACGGGTTCACTGCCGCATTAGGCGAGGACTAGGCTCCGCTCTGGATGCTTCACACGGGTTCACTGCCATGTTCTGTGAGGACCAGGATCCGCTCTGGACGTTTTCCACGGGGTCAAATAGTGACGTTATCCGTGTTCCACGTGACCAGGAATTTTGTTGATTATATCCGCATTTCACGGAGTTGGGATTTGACTCTCTGTGGGAGTACATCATCGAGTCATGGAACTGGGAGTTGCCGCTGTTCCGCTTTGCTTGATGATGTGTCCGCTGTGACGAGACGAGTGCTGAGGTGGAGCTGGGATTTTGCCATCACTCCGCTTTGCTGACCATGGGGTCTTTTATTTGCTTTGCATGTACATCCTGCTGGACTGCGAAGGAACGCCGTTGTTGGTCTCCAGGCTGTAGATGTGGCCATTGAGATTTGGAACTAAGGACTTTGCCATGGTTCCGTTTCGTTGCGACTCTAAGGTCGATTGTTGACGTCACATCTGCATCTGGCTGGAGTGAGGAGAAACACCGTTGGTGATCTCTAAGTTGTCGATGTTGACGTCGAGACCCTGAAGCTCGGGATCTTCTTTTTGCTTCGTTTGTTGACATTATGTCTGCAATATTGCGATAAATGTCGAGATTATCTCTAGGTTGTCTACTAACCGTCGAGATTTGGCTCCGCTTTCTGATGGAGCCTGTTGGGAAGGTATGGTTCCCTTTTTATCTGTGCCCCTGGATTGTATACAGGGATCGATGTGATTTCACCTGTAGGGCAAAAAGTTTCATTCTTTCATTTTTTTTTATTCTTTCCGCGATGCTCTATCATTTCAGCTTTTTATATCGCGAAAATCGCGATTGCCCAATCATTTCGGCTATTTTTCACGGTGCCCAATCATTTCGGCTATTTTTCTTTTTACTCGCTGCTTTTTATTGCGAGTTGCCCAATCATTTCGGCTATTTTTCATGCATACATTTTTACTTGCTGATTTTGTTTGCAAGTTGCCCCATCATTTCGGCTATTTCGTATGCATTTTTTTTTTTGGCTCGCTGATTTTTTCTCGCGAGTGTGGAACTTGGAATCTGGTGTCAATCTCAGCATCGCTGCGACTGGAATATAGCCAGGAGCGAATCATCATTTGCCTTGAAAGGGCTTGGAATTTGATACTGGTTTAGGCATCAGCATCGCTACAACTGGGATATTGCCAGGAGCGAATCATCATTTGCCGTGAGAGGACTTGGAATTTGATACCGGTGTAGGCATCAGCATCGCTACAACTGGGATATTGCCAGGAGCGAATCATCATTTGCCTCTGTCGATGTCGAACAAAGGTGGCTTAGCGAACAGGGTTAGGATCCCGTCGACTAAGGCTTTTGACTTCGTGAGCCGTAAGGGTCTCACAAAGGTATTTCTCCCTACAAGTCGTGAGGATCTCGTAGGTGTGTTTTCTCCTTAGAAATCGTGAGGATTCCTAAGTGAATGTTCCCCTGTAAGTCGTAAGGATCTTACAAAAGGGTTTTCTCCTTACAAGTCGAGAGGACTTATAAGGGTTGTTCACCGTATGGACATATCCCCAGTCACGGGTGGGACTTGGTTAGGGAAATGTTTATTCGTGCCCGTGGATTGTATACAAGGGTAAGTATTGAGCCGCTTGTAGGGCCAAAAGGTTGTGGGGGTTGCTTAAGAACAGGTTCAGGTCTCTATAACTTAAGACTTTCAAATCTTATGAGCCGTGAGGGTCCCATAAGAGAGTTCTCCTTACGAGTCGTGAGGATCTCGCAAGTGTAATTTCTCCTTAGGAATCGTGAGGATCCCTAAGTGTGTTGCTCCCTTGTGAGTCGTAAGGATCTCACGCGGGTGGTTTCTCCTTACAAGGTCGAGAGGACCCTATAAGTGTCTTTTTACGAGGTTGCGCCCTTTCAGGTTTTCACAAACACTCGCCGGCAGCCCTGCTGTTTTTACTCACGGAGCCCTTTCGGGTTTTCATCCGTGCCCATTTTGCTTATGGACATACCGTTTTTTATTTTTTTTTTATTTTTTTTTTAACCACATCAGCCTGAAGATGCTGCAGGTTGGGAGTAGTTTAACGACGTTTCGGTCATTTGCAAGTTTTAGGACATTGCGGTCCATCGTTAGTTTAAGGACATTTCGGTCCAACGCCAGTTTTAGGACATAGTGGTCCATCGTTAGTTTAACGACATTTCGGTCTATGAGGCTTTCTCTATGACTGAGCATGATGCCCCCGGCATATCCATCTTTCTCAGAGCATGTGGTTGTGGCAGGTTTACTTTCCACTTTTCGGGCAGCGTGAACCTGCCTTGTTGGTATTGGTCTTCAACCCAGTTTTTGAAGACGTAGCAATTTTCGAGTGGGTGACCCATTACTCTGTGGTAGGGACAATAGTTAGGATTGTTAACGTCACCTGGTTGCAATGGACGTTTTGGATCTGGCAGAGTGATGAGCCCGCTGCGCACTGCTAGCTCGAACAGTCTCCTCGTTTTATCCTGAGGAAACGAGTAAGGACGTTTCAACTTCTCATTGAGGTATCGCGGCTTGTTGTTTTGATGACACAACAGTCTCGGGTTACTCGGCTGTTGTTGGGTGTTGGCAACAAAGGCCGTTTTTTCCTTTTCCTTTCTCATTTCGTTTGCTCCGTCGTTTGCGGGTCCGAGATTCTTTCCGGGCAGCGTGAGATTGTATGGCTGAATGTTCTCGCAACTCTCTAATTCTTTTGTTTTAGAAATGAATTCCTTGAAGAGAGGGTTGAGGGTGGCTTCTTCGTCAGAATCGCTTCCAAAGGTGAGAACTCGTGATCCCCCGGGCTCGTCCCTATGACAATTGCCGGCAACTCTTTTATGCTCATCTGTCGTATTTTTTCGCTGTCTATGAGCTTCCCGCTTTATTCTATTGACGTGTTGTCTATGAGCGACATATCCTTGCCACCAACACTTAAAGGAGTTGCAGTCTTTAGTAGGATGTGCGATCCTCTGATGATATAAGCAGAAGTTAGGGTGTACGTCCGTTTCATCAAAATGTATACCACCAAGAGAATTTCCTCTGAAAGAGGGCGGCCTCATCCCTATTGATATGGCTTTGGAGAATCGTTTCCTTGTCTTGATCCTGCTTTCATTTGCGGCGGATGTACTTTGATCTGGTAGGAGTGTTTCGACCCTTTTGTCCAGTCGCCGGCGTTTGGCCTTTTCAAATATGGCCATCTCACGCTCCCGGTCGGCTTTACTTTTCAGACGAATCTCATTCAGGAAGGCATCGATCATCTCGTCTGACGGCCACAGAAGTTCTGGTTCAGGATCCGCCCCCGGTTTCTCGGTGCAAGGAGCCTCTCTATCATCTATCAATGAGTGAGAGATCACATGACAGCTTGCTACGTAGTCCTCAGATTCATCTGATGAGTCTTCTCCATCATTTTCGTCCTCGAGGACGTGGCTGAGGAACTCTTGGAGCGTGATTGGAATCCGCGCCTTCTGGTTATACTCTTCCAGCGTATCAATCTGTTTCTGCAAATCCGTGCGCTTGTCGCCAGGCTTCACGGGCTTCTTGGATTTCTCCTTCTTTTTCGAAGATTTCGACGGCTGGGTGTGAATGCTTTGGCTATCACCACCGATATTTGGAATTGGGCGCGGCTTCAGCATCCCCTTGATGATCTCAGGTTCCAACGGGTTCTTCCATCTACTCGCCGGGCACGTCTGAAGTTCCTTCAGCATTCTTTTAGTTTTGGTCGAAAGAGTCACCTCCCATGGAGCTTCCTTAACAAAAGAGCATGTTGCCCCCGGTGTGTTTGTCTTCTTAGGAGTGTGAGGCTGTGGCGGGTTCACCTTCCAGTTTTCGGATAACACGAACTTGCCCTGTTGGTACTGATCCTCGATCCATCCCTTAAAGACGAAGCAATCTTCGATTTGATGGCTTACCGCTTGGTGGTAAGGGCAGTAATTTGGATCGTTGACATCGCCTAGCTGCAACGGACGTTTTGGATCCGGCAAATTTATAAGCTTGTTGCGCACTGCCAGCTCGAACAGTCTCCTCGTTTTATCCTGAGGAAACGAGTAAGGACGTCCTAGTCTCTCCTCGAGGGATGGGCGTGTACGCATATTATTTTGACAGACAACCGGCTTTAAGTTGCTCGACTGTTGTTGAGTATTAGCGACGAAAGTTGCTTTCCCTTTCTCCTTTTCATTCCGAGGGTCCGTCTTTGAAGGAGATGATCTATGATCCATCTGATCCATTTGGGCCAACTTGTCAATCAAAGCCTGGAAAGTAGTTGGCTTGAAGAACATCATGAATTGCGAGATGGTCGCTTGCGGATCAAGAGTGCCCACGAACATGCCTATCGCAGGTGCTTCTTCGATGCGTTGTTCGCACTTCGACCATAGATTCCGCCATCGTGTCGCGTATTGAACCCACGTCTCGCCTGGCCTTACCCTGGCATTAATCAGTGCCGTGATCGGGGTGCGTCCGCTAGCACTTGCGAATCTTTGTGTAAACAGTAGCTCCATCTCCGCAAATGTTTTGACAGAGTCGTTAGGTAGCTCCGAATACCATTCAAAGGCTGTTTCTGTTAAGCTGCCGACGAATTGGCGAAGCAGCAGTTTATCATCGCCTCCAGTGTTGCCGCATAAGGCCCTGAACTGGGCGACATGCTGATGTGGATTCCCTGTCCCTTTATATACGTGGAACTTAGGGTTCGTATATCCCGGCGGGTAACTGATTTGGTCATACCAGCTCGGATAGGGCCGTCCGGTTCTAACAATTTGCCCAGTCGCTTCATTCGCCTGATGAATCCGGATCTGATGAGCTATATAGTCATCCAGCGCAGCCTTGGAAATGGTTTCATCTTTGGCTGCTGAAAGAGTCGGAGGCGGATTAGATGTCTCTCCTCTATCGTCTTCAGTAATGATCGGAGGGTCTTCAACTGGAGGGTCCGGCTGTAGCATCATCCCTACCATATCTTGGAAGAGGAGCGCCATTTGCTTTATGTTAGCCGCTTGCTCTGCGGCTTCTCTGTCCTTCTTTTCGAGGACTCTGCGTAAGAAGTCAGCATCAGTTTCTTGTTCGTGACGCTGCTCTGATGATGCCTCCGGGCTTTCTTTTGGTTCGGTGAGCGCGGCCATTGCAATCATCATCTCCTGAAGCTTCTGTTGCTGCTCCTGGGTTTTCGTCATGGATCGGGTGAGCGGTCGGTGACCCGTCGAAGCACGGCTTTCCTCCTTTCCAGAAGCCATGTATACGGTGTGCACCACCGTGCCCACAGACTTGGGGCGTTTGGGTTTAGCGTCTTTGTGGTCTTCCACGTTTACTGGGGCTTTCTTTGGCCTCCTTCTTTTCTGAGTGGTTGACGTCGAGGGGGCCGCTGTCGTGAGCACCCAAGTAGTCGTCATCTTTTGTGGCTTAACAGGACGGTTTTCTTCCTGCCGGACCTTCAGCTTCTTTTGCTGGGGGGAGAAATTTCGATCAATCACCGAGTCTTGGACGTGGCGCCAGACCTTGTAGATTTTAGAGGACAGCCGCTGAGAGGACTGTTCTGGCTTGGTTTCCGCAACATTTCCCACCGAAGGAGGGGATCTTTTTAGTACGGCGGTAGGAGAGTTTCTGTGCACCGTGTTCAGCAATTCAAAGCTGTTCCCAGTTGGAACAGCAGCATCGCTCCCCACCATTGGAGCTGGCGAAGTTATCCCAGAGGGGGAGTTGCCCCCAGCCTTCCTCACTCGGTGCCAGTGGCGACGTCGAGCGTGTCTTGCGGATGGAGTTGTTTTAGCTATAAGGGTGACTTCGTCATGCCCCCTCTGGACAGCGGAAGCAACCTTGAGGACCTCGCCAGGAGCAGCAACCGGAGTGGCCAGCCTTGTAAAAACTGACTTCTTGGAAGGAGGAGCCTTTCCAATAATTTTGTCCGCTTGAGCCGGGAGGGCTATCCGCTTTGGGATGGCAGCTTCGGGTATCGCGGGCTTATAGACATTCTGGCCCGGTCTGTTGAAAACTGAGGTATTGAAGTTGGGCGACCCGTTGAGAGGGGCCGCGGTAGTTATAAGCCGATCAAAGACCGACTTCTTTGGGGCTTCTTGCAACGTCATTGTGGCATTGAAGCTCAACGGTGGGAGCATGGTCCCGAAGAATAATCCAGTGGTGGCTTGAGGTACCTGCTCCACTGGCATAGCGAAGATGGAGGCCGCTTGGGGCCCATAAGTCACTCCTCCAGTAAGGACGGAGCGAGAGTTGTAGTTACAGGCAGTGCAGTTTGAAGCCATTGATCTTCTGTTTTCTGCACGGAGCAAGACACCAAATCTTAGTACCTCGAATCCACAGGCAACCACAATAAACCGCGATTCATTCGCGAACACGACACACGAAGTGTGGAGTGGAAAGAGGAAAAGGTCCCACCGGGCGTGCCAGAATCTGTTCCCCTCCGAACGGCGGCCGAGACATGGGCTGTCTCGCCTGAGGTCCGGGGCAGATGCTAATTGGTGCTATCCGTCTACCTCTCCGAAGATGTCAAGTTGATTTATGGCACCATGTATCGAAGGTTTAAACGGATGCGTCCGATGTAGCAGACTTCGTCAGATTCCCCCTCGCTTGAGGGGTTTTTGATTGTGGGGACGCTCTTCCCTGCAGGCGCAAGCCCCTGCAGTTAATTACGCTACCGCATTGCGGTAACAACTTTCTCCTTCTCCAGATGGTCACTTCGTGTCGTGTGTGTTTGTTTTATTTGTGGTTGCCCGTGGATTGTATACGGAGACCAATTTATGTCGTCGCCCGTAGGACGTGGATTAGTCCAAATCCGTGTTTTCTTAGATTTGGGTTTGGGGTTTTGGTTTGAGGATACGTTAGCCATATTTGAGGCTAAGATCAACTCAAACGTTTGTTAAGGATACGTTAGTCCAGTTTGAGACTAAGATCAACTTAACGGGATCGTTTAGATCCGACAAAAGAGCGTTTGGCTCTATTGTTCCAGTTTAGGGACATAGGGGTCCATTGAATGTATGGCCGTCGGGACCCGTCACCTCTCTGACGTCGTTGAAGGATTACAACGACAGATGTCAGAGGAGTTCAGAGATGTACCCTTGAACCAAAGTAGATTGGGGGGATCTATAGTCCAATTTGGGACTAAAGTCTGTTTGAAGGTTTAAGGATGCGTTAACCATATTTGAGGCTAAGATCAACTTAAACGGTTGTTAAGGATACGTTAGTCCAGTTTGGGACTAAGATCGACTTAACGGGATCGTTTAGATCCGACAAAAGAGCAATTGGCTCTATTGTTCCAGTTTAGGGACATAGGGGTCCATTTCCAGTTTAGGGACGTAGTGGTCCATTTCCAGTTTAGGGACGTAGTGGTCCATTTCCAGTTTAGGGACGTGGTGATCCATTGGTAGTTTAAGGACGCATAAGTCCATGGGTTTAAGGACCCCACAGTCCATATGGGTGTGTTTAAGGACGCATTAGTCCGTTAGTTTAAGGACGCATAAGTCCGCGGGTTTAAGGACCCCACAGTCCGTATCTTGGTTTAAGGATGCATAAGTCCATGAGTTTAAGGACCCCACAGTCCGTGTTGATGTGTGGTTGTCGGGACCCGTCACCTCTCTGAAGACGTTGAAGGATTACAACGACAAATATCAGAGGAGTTCAGAGATGTACCCTTGAACCAATGAGTTGGTTGAAAGAGCAGATGTGCTCAGATCAAGATGATTTGAGGACTTATGGCCAGTTTGGGCTAAGTCCAGTTATGTTTGAAATATTGGCCTTCTGTTGGTCCATTGAAGGAGAGGCTTTGCCTCTAAAAACTTAGCCAATTGGGCTAAAGCTAGTGTTAAACACTACAGACCAACAGTGTTGAACACTGAGAACAGAGTTTTTAAATTAGTGTTAAACACTAAGCAAATCAGTGTTAAACACTGCAAATAGAGTTTTCCAATTAGTGTTAAACACTAAGGAGGGAGGGGTCACGTGCGGACACGTGAGAGCACCCTGATTTCCCTTATCTTATTCTGCAAATCAGTGTTTTAACTCTTTTAATTCTGACGGCCATCACGTGTGAGCACGTGATGGAGGCCCCCGCTCTGGTCTGTTGGAACGCTCATTAGGGGTCACGTGGTGACACGTGAGAGCGCCCTAAATGCGGAGCCACATCTCCTTTGTTTTATCCTCAAATCTGCGAATAAGTGTTAAACACTTTTCATCTTTTTTTTAGAGCATCACGTGTTGGCACGTGATGGGGGTTTATGCATCGAATATTACAGCACTTGCTGAGGGGTCACGTGGGGACACGTGAGGGCGCCCAAAGCTTCTTTTCTTTTCTTTTGCCATTAAGTGTTAAACACTTTCATTTTAGAGCATCACGTGTTGGCACGTGATGGGGATCTGTGCGCCAATTGTTAAAGCATTTGCTGAGGGGTCACGTGATAACACGTGAGAGCGCCCAAAGCTTTCATTCCCTTTGCTTTTTCTTTCTGCGTTCTGGGAGTCACGTGGGAGCACGTGGGGTGATGCTTCAAAGTTCTTTGCAGGGGATCTTTTCAAGGGTCACGTGGGGGCACGTGACCCTAGTTCTTTTCATGAACAGAGATCTTTTAAGAATTGAATTCTTTATAGGGTTAAACCCTAATTATGATTTTGAAGGAATTGAATTCCTATCGTGAAAGAATTAAATTCTTATTTAGGATAAAACCCTGATTTCTTTTCAAAGGAATTAAATTCCCAGATATGTAAAAGAATTAAATTCTTGATTAGGGTTAAACCCTAGTTTTATTTTAGGAGAATTAAATTCTCAAAACTCAGTTCCCCTTCTAAGTTTAGGATCTGCATGGCAGGATCTCAACCCGATGAGAATTAAATTCTCATCCTATGGGGAGATGTGCTCTGTACAGATCTTCAACCAGAAGAAGAACTAAGTTCTTCTTTTTTTTTTTATAAGAGTTAAACTCTTGAATTTTGAGAATTAAATTCTCTTTTTGAAGTTAATCTTTTCCCTTTTCTCACCTAGGGTTTTTCTTTTGCAGAGAATTAAATTCTCCTCTCTTTGCTTTCCTCTTGAGAATTAAATTCTCCTCTCTCTGTTTTTCTCTCAAAAAATAGATCCCCTCTCTTCTCTTCTTGGCTCCTATTTATAGGAGAAGGAAGAGAATCAATTTGTTTAGCAAATCTCTCATTAAGAGATTTGATTTGTATGTTGAGAGATTTGATTTGCATTCATCATTAATCTGGGCCTTTAGATTGTTAAGTGAATTTTATTCACCGTGGATTTTAAATCCAAAAGATATTCTATTTGTTATCTCGGTTAGATTTAGGGGGAATCTTCCCTTATTTAAGATTTTTCCATAATTTGGTGATTTTTAATCACCTTTGGATCTTTAATCCAACGGTTCCCCATGATCCTTTTCCATTTGGAAAGATTCAGAACTTTTAGAATTTAATTCTATTAAATTATAAGGCTTTTAAAGCCAGTCACGTGCTGGCACTGACCTTTGGTCACGTGTGAGCACGTGACCCCCAATTGGGTTCCTTTCTCAGCCGCTTATTTATATTTCAGTTTTAACCATCACGTGTCAACACGTGACCATTGGTCACGTGTAAGCACGTGATACCTCGTTGAGGTAATTTCTGACTTTTAGAATTAAATTCTATCATTATTTTAGAGGCTTTAAAAGCCCATCACGTGTCTGCACGTGACCCATGGTCACGTGTGAGCACGTGATGCCCCATTGGGGTCTTTTCCGAGTTCTTATTATATCTTTTAGCTCCTCCAGCGGGTTCTTAAAGGCCCATCACGTGTGGACACGTAATTCCTCATAACTTTTGATCCCGAATGAATTACGAGGCCCATAATATATCAAATCGAAGGGTTTTTCGAGCCGCTTTTGATACCATCAGAATTTATCTGTTTCTCATTCGGGAGTTTGTCAAAAAACAGCCCGGAAGATACTGGTTCCCATTTTCTTAAGCGTATCACTGCCATTTGATACCTTGGGCTCTTTTGCGCAGAAATTTTTGGCGGGAACAGTCTCCTTGTTTTAAACATTTCGTGTCATATCAGACACGTAGGTAAATACTGAGGCTATAGCTCGCTTTTTGGAAATCCCTTCAATAACTATCAATGCATGCAAAATATATTCAGGTACTGTCCTCTGACTAGTCCTGCTCAGTACGAAAATACATAGCAATATCATAAAAACGTACTGCTCTATACGAAATCAATCCCAAAATATGCACATGAATGCTACGTGCGTCTGGTGCGCACGGAAATCAAAATCCATGAATGTGCCATACATGCACACAGAAACAACATCTAAGTACATCGGGTGTGCACGAAACATCTGTCGTAGGCAACATGTGTGCCTGACAGCAAAATCAGGTGCATCTATCGTGCACGAAATCATGAAATCCAATATCAAGCGCCGAACGTGCGCAAAATCAATCAGGTGCACAAGGTGCACAAAACAAATATCGAACATCACCATCGAAATCAAAGTCCAGTGCATCTAAGTGCACAAAAGGCGTATCACTGTACTGCAAGCATATATAAACTATACAGAGTGCAGGAACCAAATCGTGTGCGTGCATACACACAAAATCAACTCAAATGTCTAAAACCGTAAAATCACAAACATGTGAAACCCAAGCACGAAAACGATATCAAGTGCAACACTGTGCAAAGATCGTAAATCCTCAATCATCAAAATCAAATCATGTGAATAAATCACCCAAAACATCGAAATCAATAATGGCAGAATAGTATCGCTCAACTGTTAGTGTATATGCCCTAGAGGCCATTACTGTATCATACTAGTATGTATATTACTTGATGGAAGCTTGGGATATTCACAGTTGTACAGACAATCTTGCTCAATATAGTAGTATGCTACTTGGTTTGTCTCTGCTTTAATGTGTACATGTGTGTTTATTTATATCACCTATACGCATTAGTAGAGCCCTTAGGATCTTTGCTTGATTACCGGCGTTGTGATGGCGATCACACTCGTGGGGGCTGGGTAATCTACAAGCACATCCTTATACACGTCCCTAGTCGTGGGAGTACCGAGATAGGGCATCGATACTCCAGAGTAGACTAGCGTATGCGCTTCTCATCCCAGCACGGGAGACGGTCTGTCCCACAGCCGTCAGTACGTCGTACTTGAGATAGTATGCGGGTGCTCGTTAGGTTACGAGTACACTGGACAGGACTCGTCGGGAACTGATGGTTGGTATTATACCTATCGTCAGTTATCAGTTCCCAGGTGACATGAGTACAGCTTAGTCCGCTGACTTGACACTGTCACTTCGCCTCGAGTGTGTTCCCACTGTTCTTTGATTGCTACCCTACCACGGCTCTACTGAGTCGTGCAAACAGGTAGTAGTTGGGAGCAGTCCCGAAGCACTTGGAGGCAGTGACGGTTAGACAGGATTCGTCTCTCCCGGTATTGGGGGTTGACATCGCGCTGTGTCTAGGAGAGCCATTACACGAGTAGTCCCTGGCCAGGGCAAGCGAGATATACTGGTAGGTTTCCAGTGTTATCTCAGGGTGTTCTGGGCTTCACTCCGGCACGACTTGTACCGCTATTAGGGGACTGACGTTTACCGCCCCCCTAGGCCCGCCATGCGATGTATCAGACGAACAGACCGGACTGTACGGAGACTGTCACATACAGGCTCAGTAGGAGTGCAGATGGGGTTCACCTCGTCAGTCTTCTTATCGACATCTACCTGGGGACCGTTACGTACAGCTAGTGCCGCTTGCGGTCTGTGGTTAAACCCACTGCCAGCGTAGTGTCGAGTCTTTAGAGTCCCACACAGAGAGCTATTCGCCTTTAGGCTAAATGAGTAGAGGTCGCATGGTTTTGCGACAGGGTTCGTTCACATTCGCGCACTTGTGCACGTTTGCTGTCCGGACAGCTTATACTAGCGGGCTTTGGTTTAAGCCGGATCCTAGTATATGATTTGAGATTGGTTTTTCTCATTGTGTTCGTGTTCCTCGGATCACGAATGCGGGTGCGTATGCACAGTTGCTTGAGATTGAGGGAGAGGACCTTGATTAGGGTTAATGGCTATTGTCATTTTATTAACCCTAATCTTTATGTGTGTGTTATTGTTAATTAGTAATTAGTTTAATAATTATCCATGGTTATGGTTGTTGACCATTTGACTTCTTTGACTTGTTGACCTAGGTTGACACTTTGACCATCATCATTTCTTTTGGAAGATACTTTTTGATCTTTGCAAATTGAAATGATAATGGTCATGTCATGATTTACCATGATAATTATCTAGCTAATTATTCAATTAAATTAATTCACACATATTAGTGAGAATGGCTCTATTATTTTCTCATTCTCTCATATCATTTCTCTCTCTTGTTCATCCTCTCCCTCAAGCTCTCTCCCTCTCATGTGTTGAGAAACAAAAAGCTTGAGAAAAACCTTCACTTGATCTTCTCTACTCTCTTCTAGGGTTCAAGTCTTAGCATTTCTTGCACTCTAGTTACTCCTAGCTTGGAGTTGAAGCCAAAGGTCGAGGCTTTCGGGTGGATCCTTCTTTGACGGGAGAAGACAAGCAAGGTGACCTCTTTCTACCATTCCTAGGAGCAAGGAGAGAAGGACTAAAGACCAAAGGTATAACCTTTCCATCACTTAGCTACTTTGTAGTTAGGGTTAGCAAGTTTATGTTTAGCAAAGATCCTCACAAGCTTGGTCCATGTTGCCTAAGTCCATAAAAATCCAATTTTTATTATATTTTCCGCCTCCCCGTAAGCACCGGGGTGGGCAACACGGACCTAACAGTGGTATCAGAGCCTAACTAAACATAAACTAGCTTGGTAGTAAAGTGTATCGAAGTTCGAAACGGAAAAATCGAAAAAACCAAGTTATAAAAACCTGAGTTTC
This sequence comes from Agapanthus africanus, assembly GCA_030015575.1. NCBI lineage: Eukaryota > Viridiplantae > Streptophyta > Magnoliopsida > Asparagales > Amaryllidaceae > Agapanthus > Agapanthus africanus. The sequence goes on from CM057349.1 coordinate 221,233,156, forward strand.
TGTTAAAAAATTTTCTGGTCAAAACAAAATTTGTTATATCCCAAAAATCATCTCAGGCTTTTTAGAAGAAACCCACCAAAAACGAGACAGGAACTCTACCAGAGCGCGGCGCTTCCGCGGCAATAGCAAGCTATTGCCGCGGAAGCGCGGCCAACTAGGTGAGTTACTGTGTCGTCTTTGGTGCAGTGTGTTTCTGACATTGTTTTAGGATTTTTCAGATATATTATATGTGCCCAGATTTTCCAGAATAGAAATTTGTTTTTGGGGGCCTATAAATCCGTATTTTTCCGAACTTCAATATACTTTGACTATGTTGGTTATATCTGTGATGTTCTTATGTATTAAACGTCGGCTAATCGCTATATGACGATTAGTCGGGGTTATACATATCTGTGATCTGTGATTGTTGTTGATGGTTTGTGTATATGAACTCGTTGGATTGTCGCGGATGAATAGCCGGGTGGATGTGAGATGAGAGTTTCTTTCATTCATGTAATAAAATTGTAAATTGATGTAATATTATTTGTTTGGCCGCACAACCGGGTCGGGGTTGTAGCCGTCATTGTATAATTCTTTTTACTGTTTTTGCTCCTAGGATAGACCCATGGAGGGGTGCACAAACTACCGGGTAGCTCGAAGTGCCGAGTGGCCTACTCATGGCATTGAGGGAGGTTGCTTCGCTTCGGGTACTTGGCGGGTAGTTTGCCGCACCCGTAGGGGTCTTGGGTGGGGTTTTGGCTATTCATCGCGACCGTGTAATCCGTTTTTCGTTGCAGGCTCGAACGAATTGCGGGTTCCTAGTATATCCAAAGTGTTCATCTGTGATCTGGATTGGCTATCATTGCTATATTGCTATATATAATAACTATTTAGGCGTTGCTTATGTTTTACAGCCGCGCTAGCCCAGCCCCCGCTCTGTCGTTAGTTAAGTAACCTAACGGGTGATGACGGGGCCCCGTGGCGAATGCGAATGGCATAAGCGTACGTCATATTTTGGTTGTTTTCTGCAATGGTAGGATTTAAATGATGGGACGCATTAAAAGAACTAATGCAAGAAAATAAACCTAAAAGACGTTGTTGGAACAAGTTTTTCAAAAAGCTGTTATTACAAGGACGTTCATCTTTTTGTTTTGCATCGCGGTATTCGGTTATGAATGCCCAGCACCTCAGTCGACGAGGCAAGGGCCGAGATCCCTTCACCGGGAGTGACCCCTTGGACAAAACTTTGCGTCAGGGTAATAACTTCATCATAGTCGATTATTCTTGCTTTGCATCGAGGTATTCATCTTACGAATGCCCAGCACCTCACTCGACGAGGAAAGAGCCGAGATCCCTTCACAGGGAGTGACCTCTTTAGCAAAAGTTTTCGCCACTATGTTTTTCAAAAGGATGTATCACGTTCCTTCAACGATATCAAGTTCATTACGTTAACGGGTTTTTCGCCAAAAACCCAGCCGTAGCCCTCCGTCGTTTCTTATAAGTTATACTTAGTATTCGTGCTGCGTTTGTTGACTGTGTCAAGGCGCAGTGAACGGTAGCTAAGTGTAGCTTATTTGCTGGATACAATGTGATTGGTTAGGACATTTGTAGAACCTTGTTGACTGTGTCAAGGGTTATGCAGGTGGGTTTAATGCAATCAAGATAATGACGGGATGAACTTGACTAGGACCTTTTGATTTGTTGACTGTGTCAAGATCACTTGGGTCCTAGGGGCAAAAACCACATCGGGAGTTTCAAAAGAACTGAAACTTGCAGATTTAGCATACCTTCTGGAGTGTGGTGACTAGAGTGGATTCCATCTAGGTTATCACATAATGACAGTTGGATCCCGATCCCACTGATGAGTTGGTCTACTCTCGGGAGATTATTTCACTTAACGATCAATGCTATAAACCTAGTAGGTGTCTAGAAAGGTGTTAGCGGGGTTACGCCCCCAGGGAAAAGAGGTTATTTAATTAAGGAACTTCGCGAAAGCGTTGGAAAACCTCCCTCGAAGTACCAACACTAGCCTGGCTGAAAGGTTAAGCAAGTATTGTGACGTGAATTAAAACCCGGCTAGTTCTTCTTTTAAAAGGTTTTAAGAAGAATTTGAGTAAACAGTGGGAGACATCCTGGTTAGATAAATTAATAAACCAATCTAATCTTGCAAGAGCATACGCTGAGTGTTTCTTTTCTCTCTCTCCAGGCAGCAACCTTTTCACGCCCTAATCAAGATAATAAAATGTATCGCTTGACCGATCCGAATTCTTATTCGGGACTGGGGAAAGTTGGTTCAGCTCTAACTTGTGACAACAGTCATGAGTATGAAAATGGGAAAGAGGAAAGTATGGATTTCCAGGATACCCAGTTGAAGAAGAAGCATGGTTTTGCATCTACTTCAGGTGTTCTTGTAATTGAGAACTGTTTTACGGTCAGCCCTACCTCCTGGGTACTTGATACCGGATCAGGATCTCATATCTGTAATTTATTGCAGGGACTGAGAAAAAGTAGGAAAGTTGCACCGGGTGATATGTCGCTCAGAGTAGCGAACGGAGCACAAGTTAATGCGGCAGCCGTCGGTGAATATCACCTAGTATTGCCTAATGGCAAGACTATGATTTTGAACGATTGCTACTATGTACCCTCCATGGTTTGCAACATCATATCAGTTTCTTTACTCGATAAAGATGGATATGACTTTGTTCTTGAAAAGAATATCATGAACATTTACCTTCATAAGGTACTGGTTGCAGAGGGTACACTGTGTAATGGTATCTACGTTCTAAATCAGAATACAGTTCTCAATATACAAAACACACGCAAGAGGAAGAATTCAGATACGAATGAATCCTACTTGTGGCATTGTAGGCTTGGTCATATCGGAGAGAAAAGACTGAGTAAGTTGCATAAAGATGGACTCTTGAATACGTTTGAGTTTTCATCTTATGAAACTTGTCAGTCTTGTCTCAAAGGGAAGATGACCAAATCTCCGTTCACCGGACATGGAGAAAGAGCAAGAGAGCTCTTGGGACTCATACACAGTGATGTGTGTGGTCCGATGTCTATACATGCAAGGGGTGGGTTCTCGTACTTCATCACATTCACTGACGATCTTTCTAGGTTCGGATATGTGTATCTGATGAAACACAAATCTGAAGCTTTTGAGAAATTCAAGGAATTCAGAAAGGAAGTAGAGAACCAGATTGGCAAAAGTATCAAGATCCTCCGGTCTGATAGAGGAGGGGAGTACTTAAGCATGGAATTCCTAGATTACTTAAAAGAGAATGGTATTCTCTCTCAGCTTACTCCTCCTTATACACCACAGCACAACGGTGTATCGGAGCGGAGGAATCGTACCCTACTGGATATGGTTCGCTCCATGATGAGTAGTGCTGAGTTACCTCTTTCATTCTGGGGATATGCACTTCAAACTGCAGCACATCTATTGAATCAAGTTCCATCCAAATCCGTGCCTAAAACTCCGTATGAAATATGGAGTGGTAAAAGTTTGTATCTTAAACGTATTAAGATTTGGGGTTGCCCAGCTTATGTCAAAAAGCAGAACCCAGACAAACTTGAGGCACGGGCAGTTTTGTGTAAGTTTGTGGGATACCCAAAAGATTCAAGTGGGTATCTATTCTACCATGCAGAGGAACAGAAGATAATTGTTTCAAGAAATGCCACATTTTTAGAAAAAGAATTTCTTGTTAAAAACATTAGTGGCAGCACGGTAGAACTGGATGAAATTCCAGAAACACAAGCTTTAACAGAAAATTTGGAGGAACCGCTAGATTCAATAACCCCAAACGAACCTCAGCCACTCCGCAGATCTGGTAGGATTTCTCATCCGCCCGAGAGATACTACGGTTTTCTCATAGACGGGGATCGAGAGGATTGCATCTTGGAAGAAGATGACCCTACCAGTTTCAGGCAGGCCATTATCAGTAGGGACTCTGATAAGTGGCAGGAAGCAATGCAATCCGAAATGGAGTCCATGTACGCCAATAAAGTGTGGACCTTGGATATTGCTCCAACTGGGGTAAAACCCGTTGGATGCAAATGGATCTACAAAAGAAAACTTGGTGTAGATGGGCAGGTGGAAACCTATAAAGCTAGGCTCGTTGCAAAAGGTTTCCGTCAAAGACCTGGTTTGGACTATGACGAAACTTTTTCTCCGGTGGCTATGCTCAAATCCATTCGGATCCTACTTGCCATTGCTGCCTTCCATGACTATGAGATCTGGCAGATGGATGTTAAAACGGCTTTCCTAAACGGTTGTTTGGAAGAGTGCGTTTACATGGATCAACCAGAAGGTTTCGTAGACAGTGGGAGCAGCGGAAAGGTGTGCAAGTTGCTTAAATCCATTTATGGATTAAAGCAGGCATCGCGGAGCTGGAACATCTGTTTTGATGAGGCAATCAAGGAATTTGATTTCATCAAGAACGAAGATGAACCCTGTGTTTATAAGAAGATTGTAGGACGAACTGTCGTATTCCTAGTCTTGTACGTGGACGACATTCTTCTGATAGGAAATGACATTCCTATGCTACAATCGGTCAAGCTGTTTTTGTCACAAAGGTTCTCCATGAAGGACCTGGGTGATGCCTCGTACATTCTGGGGATCAAGATCTATAGAGATAGATCCAAGAAACTATTGGGACTTTCGCAGTCCAGGTACATAGAGACCGTACTAAAGAGATTTAGTATGGAGGATTCCAAGCGCGGTAACATACCCGCATTGCACGGAATTACCCTCTCCAAGAAGATGTCTCCTAAGACTGACGAGGAGAGGGTTCGCATGAGCACTATACCCTACGCTTCGGCGGTAGGATCTATAATGTATGCGATGCTATGTACAAGACCAGATGTAGCTTACGCGTTGAGCACGGTAAGCCGGTATCAGTCGGACCTAGGGGAGGACCACTGGACAGCAGTGAAGAACATTCTCAAGTACCTGAGAAGGACTAAGGAGATGTTCCTGGTTTACGGTAATGGAGACCTTAGGGTCGAGTCCTTTACCGATTCAAGCTTCCAGAGTGACAAAGATGACAGCAAGTCCGTCTCGGGTTTTGTGTTTACCCTCAACGGAGGGGCGGTATGTTGGAGGAGTTCCAAGCAGGATACCGTCGCAGACTCAACGATGGAGGCTGAATACATTGCTGCAAGCGATGCCGCAAAAGAGGCGGTCTGGATTAAGAAGTTCATTAGTGAACTTCAGGTGGTTCCGTCCATTGTTGACCCAATACCTTTGTATTGCGATAACAATGGGGCTATAGCTTTAGCGAAGGAACCAAGGTCCCATCAGAAATCCAGGCACATCTTAAGGCGGTATCACCTGATCAGGGAGATCATTGATCGACAGGAGATCGAGGTGCGGAGAGTGGACACAAAGGACAACACTGCGGACCCATTCACGAAGGCTCTACCCCAGACTCAGTTCGAGCGGCTGATCGAGATGATAGGTCTTCGATACGCCAGTACATGGCCTTAGTGCAAGTGGGAGATTGTTAGTGTATATGCCCTAGAGGCCATTACTGTATCATACTAGTATGTATATTACTTGATGGAAGCTTGGGATATTCACAGTTGTACAGACAATCTTGCTCAATATAGTAGTATGCTACTTGGTTTGTCTCTGCTTTAATGTGTACATGTGTGTTTATTTATATCACCTATACGCATTAGTAGAGCCCTTAGGATCTTTGCTTGATTACCGGCGTTGTGATGGCGATCACACTCGTGGGGGCTGGGTAATCTACAAGCACATCCTTATACACGTCCCTAGTCGTGGGAGTACCGAGATAGGGCATCGATACTCCAGAGTAGACTAGCGTATGCGCTTCTCATCCCAGCACGGGAGACGGTCTGTCCCACAGCCGTCAGTACGTCGTACTTGAGATAGTATGCGGGTGCTCGTTAGGTTACGAGTACACTGGACAGGACTCGTCGGGAACTGATGGTTGGTATTATACCTATCGTCAGTTATCAGTTCCCAGGTGACATGAGTACAGCTTAGTCCGCTGACTTGACACTGTCACTTCGCCTCGAGTGTGTTCCCACTGTTCTTTGATTGCTACCCTACCACGGCTCTACTGAGTCGTGCAAACAGGTAGTAGTTGGGAGCAGTCCCGAAGCACTTGGAGGCAGTGACGGTTAGACAGGATTCGTCTCTCCCGGTATTGGGGGTTGACATCGCGTTGTGTCTAGGAGAGCCATTACACGAGTAGTCCCTGGCCAGGGCAAGCGAGATATACTGGTAGGTTTCCAGTGTTATCTCAGGGTGTTCTGGGCTTCACTCCGGCACGACTTGTACCGCTATTAGGGGACTGACGTTTACCGCCCCCCTAGGCCCGCCATGCGATGTATCAGACGAACAGACCGGACTGTACGGAGACTGTCACATACAGGCTCAGTAGGAGTGCAGATGGGGTTCACCTCGTCAGTCTTCTTATCGACATCTACCTGGGGACCGTTACGTACAGCTAGTGCCGCTTGCGGTCTGTGGTTAAACCCACTGCCAGCGTAGTGTCGAGTCTTTAGAGTCCCACACAGAGAGCTATTCGCCTTTAGGCTAAATGAGTAGAGGTCGCATGGTTTTGCGACAGGGTTCGTTCACATTCGCGCACTTGTGCACGTTTGCTGTCCGGACAGCTTATACTAGCGGGCTTTGGTTTAAGCCGGATCCTAGTATATGATTTGAGATTGGTTTTTCTCATTGTGTTCGTGTTCCTCGGATCACGAATGCGGGTGCGTATGCACAGTTGCTTGAGATTGAGGGAGAGGACCTTGATTAGGGTTAATGGCTATTGTCATTTTATTAACCCTAATCTTTATGTGTGTGTTATTGTTAATTAGTAATTAGTTTAATAATTATCCATGGTTATGGTTGTTGACCATTTGACTTCTTTGACTTGTTGACCTAGGTTGACACTTTGACCATCATCATTTCTTTTGGAAGATGCTTTTTGATCTTTGCAAATTGAAATGATAATGGTCATGTCATGATTTACCATGATAATTATCTAGCTAATTATTCAATTAAATTAATTCACACATATTAGTGAGAATGGCTCTATTATTTTCTCATTCTCTCATATCATTTCTCTCTCTTGTTCATCCTCTCCCTCAAGCTCTCTCCCTCTCATGTGTTGAGAAACAAAAAGCTTGAGAAAAACCTTCACTTGATCTTCTCTACTCTCTTCTAGGGTTCAAGTCTTAGCATTTCTTGCACTCTAGTTACTCCTAGCTTGGAGTTGAAGCCAAAGGTCGAGGCTTTCGGGTGGATCCTTCTTTGACGGGAGAAGACAAGCAAGGTGACCTCTTTCTACCATTCCTAGGAGCAAGGAGAGAAGGACTAAAGACCAAAGGTATAACCTTTCCATCACTTAGCTACTTTGTAGTTAGGGTTAGCAAGTTTATGTTTAGCAAAGATCCTCACAAGCTTGGTCCATGTTGCCTAAGTCCATAAAAATCCAATTTTTATTATGTTTTCCGCCTCCCCGTAAGCACCGGGGTGGGCAACACGGACCTAACATCAACCGCATCCTCTAAGAATCTCGGCCAACTGTCGCGGTCCCTAGTGGGACGTCTCGTCGATGATCATGAACTCTGTCCTGCTGGCGTGCGTAACCATGACCACTCCTGGGTCAAGGTCTTCACTGTGAATTACCAATCTTTCGGTCCATCGGCTCATCGGCCCTGTCAGGTGTGCTAACGGGGACGATTCCGTTCTGGCACTTCTCTGGTCATCTCTTGGTCAATCATCGCGACCACTCGTAAGACAGCATATTACTGGCGTCGGCCTCTGGCTCTCTGAATGTACGTGACACATCTGATCCTGGGTGCAAGTATCATTGCAGCAGTGTCCTGGAAGGAATCCTGCTCACGGTCTCTTCCATGTCTCGTCTCTGCCAACTGTCCGGAAGTCGTTGTCCTTTCCTATATCTGCATCTTGCTCTGGAACGACTGCATACTCATCGCGACTCCTTCTGGAAGGTAAGTCCAAGTACCATGCCTCGGCATGCGCATCGCATCTCTGATGTCTGCGGAGTGGAATGTCATCTCATCTAGATCTGGTACGAACCTCTTACTCCACTTTTCTCTAATGTCGTCTACTTTGGACTCGTCTCGTCGTGGCTGCATGGACTAAGCTCCAACGGCTATCCTCATATCTGGAGTCTCCCAAGAAATGCATCTCACCACCTACCATCCGCATTAAGTCGAACCATCCAATCGATTGTCAAAACCTCATAATCCCCCAAGGGCTCAACATCTTGGGTACAGTTTAATAGTATCGAGTACATACCACAGTATCGGTGGTCCAGCCGTAGAAGGGCAAACCCAAGCCTCACTAATGGCGCCGTAGAACTGCCGCAAACCCGAAGGTTCAAAGGCTTTCACACGGTCATTAAGTCGAGTTAGGGTTTCATTCTTCTAGAAGGACCATAGAATTGCCTGCATGTCTTTCCGACTACTTTAAACTTGGAATAATAGGTTTCTGACATTCGATCGTCTCTGTCGACTCCCAACGTCTCCGCGTGAAGTCGTCTCTAGCTGGAATCAATCTATCTGATGACCTCGCATCGGGGTAGGCGAACGATCCACATGTCCTAGTCATTCATCCTCGATGACTAGCGACCTTCTATCATCTCTTAGTACAACTCGTTCTGCACTAACGCCAGCATCTGGGGCAATATCTCGCCGTTCGCAGCAATAACTGGCTCGCTCGTCTGCACGCTGAACAGTGCCTCAACCATCATGAATAAGCAACACACCAACGGTCATCAAAATCTGGCTGGCCTCTGCCAGTGGCCCAATCCTCTGATACTGATCGGCACGTCCGAGAAATCTCATAAAGGCGATCCGCCAAACGCTCGTGGTGCGAAAACACAATCAAAAGACACCTCTCTACAATCGGGTGTCGCCGGAATTTCGCCCTGGTCAGTCCTCGTCCGTGACGAGCTCGTGCTGACCGCAACTCTAGCCGTAGCTCTCCCTGCCCGTAATCATGGCAGCAAAACCAAACTGGTAACGATGAGGCTAGATCAGGAAGGAATATAATACTGAACAAGGAAATATACATCCTAAGGCTTCTTAAGTGGAGTGGCGTGTCGTAAATATGCCGCGGAACATATCAACGGTACGTCACTCTACTTTAGTCACCTATTCCATCAACCAAGGGTCATCCTACGCTCCGAAGGTTAAAACCTAACGCTCTGATACCAACTTTGTCACGTCCCGAAAGTACGGAACATGACCGGCACTTAAACTACGAAACGTCTCGAGGCGTACGTAATCTAAGTAAACCGAAAACCCAGAAATCCAAACCAAGAAAAGAAGTAGAGTGAAGGAAAACCAATTTAAAACAAGTAGTTTTAATAGCATAAGCCGAATTATGCGGTTTTTTAAGAACATCAAAATTTACTGAAAATTTCGGCAGAGTCTCCTTTGTAAATACTGGCTCCCAAACGGGATACAACATGAATAGTATACGAAATCAATAAAAAGGCATCCCCAAGCGGGAGCTAGCTCTTCGTCAATCGACGGTCACAACCACACAAGCAATATAATATACAACGCCAACGGCGAGGATCAAAACTCAAAAGGAAACTCAAAACCACCAGAAATATAACGAGCGACTCTAAGGTCGAAAGAATAAACAACACTGGTCTCTATCTCAATAAATACATGTTTGGTTGATGGAATTTACTAGATACAACGGAATAATATTATACAAGGTAATATGATGGGTACGATACAAGAAAAACCCACCTACTAGCAAGTCACCCGAATGAAACTGAGCCCGCAAAGCCGTAATGAAACCTGTACGGCAACCTGCAAGAAACTGGGGCACAACGGGGGTGAGTTGCCAACTCGTGAATAGAAAAAATATCTACGCACAGAAATCGCATAAATAACGCAATCCTAGGTCAATGATCATAATATATACTCAAAAAATGTATATAACACGAAGCCTATAACAAGGCTAGGGTAAATATCTAACCTGAGTGTAATCTCATGTGGCCGTCTCTGTGCCTCAGGTAGCAATATATCATATGAATGAGGTATGCATGCATGAAACAGAATACATGTAAATGAAGAAACTGTTTTCATAAATTAGTGAGATTTCCTTCGTATTTTTAAACTGAGGTATCATAAATGAAATCAGTATCAACAGTGTCTAGCATCGACACAAAACATAAATCTCACTGTCTCGAAATATCAATGTCTCAATCTCAATATCTAGGGCGCCGTCAGTCCAGACCGGCCCCTACCATCCATCTCAAGACCACGACGGTATCCTCCGGATATCCGACGCGTCGGGTAATATCACCGGTCGGTAGTGCTTCCCTGCCGGGCTCAACGTCAACACCACATTCCTCTTGTCTCGGGGTACCGCACCGGGCCCACCATGTACCCGTGACGGTTCCTCCACTCCTCGACACGGATCTCGAAAACCACAGCAAACTCATGGTGGACGACACTTTACATCACTAGAAAACCGCAACATTTTATATTTTAAAAGATCATAAGTTGTAAATTTTGCGGCTTTTCCCGAAATCCAGAAATATCATAAATCTCAAGAAATCATCACAAGTGCATATGTCAATGATAATGAATGCATATGGTATCAATAACCAAGTTGCAATGTATGATTAATAAACTAGGCATGTAAGGCAGGTACACTAATATCATATCAAACTACTAACTAACAAGCTAAGTCAAGCAAATATATTCTCTAAAGTGTACGTGACATGGCAATTATCGATGAAGATGTGTGTGAGCCGGCAAGTAGGTGTACGTGGTACATTCGCATCATCGGTAATGGTGCTGGTGTCCTAACAGCATGATATCAATAATGGAATATGCAGCAAAATAAGTATGCGAGGCAGAGCGAACAGCAATAATATGCGGGAGCTGAAAACTAGACACAACGATAACTAATCTGTAATAATCTAATATAAGTCCTACAAATGGTGCCTTTTGAAATAACACAAATCATGGGGTTTTGAAAATAGGGCTACGGTGTTTTTTTGAAAAAATACGTCTTTTGAAATATCCGTAGGGTCCCTTGGGCTGTCTTTTAAAATACTCACGATTCGTTAGTTTTTGAAATAGGTAAGAATCGAATCTAATCTAACAACTAAACTAAACTAAAGGGCTAAGCTAACAAGCTGAACTACAGGTAAGGAAACCGCCTATCATCTGAGTCGATACATATACATACCTGTATATGTATAGTCGGTGATCCCACCTCAATAATATCATATCCGATACCATATCTATAATCAGGCATCCTAAGTCAAGAGTGCGGATCAATCATCAATATATAGCGCGTACGTAAATCCATCGTACGGCATCCCCAAATCTAGGTACGGGTCAAAGTCACATCAATCACACTATTCATTTGGTATCTTCTTTATCAAATATCATGATCCGGAATAATGTCCTACGTCTAGTACAATATTGATGCCATCTATGTATGCATGCGGGTGTAAGAATTACTACGTCAGAAGACCCACTAAAACATCATGTCGTATCTCAATACGAACCTAATCACATCACCGATCTCCTGGCCTCAAGCCCAAATCTCATCGACTCAGCTCAATCCCAAGTTTCATCCTAAAATCCATATGTGAACACATAGTCCCATACCCATGTGAACACATAACTATAAGGAATTCCATGAGCACATATAAATAGGAATGTATGTAAGTATGTATGTGTGTATGTGTAGTGCAACACTACCCTAGGGTTCGCAACACTAAAGTAATCCAACACACCAATGTCCATCCTAAGCATCGTTATTAGTCCCAAATAACATACAATAATAATTGTTGGTGTGTATACGCATCCGTATACACCACCACGGACTGCGGGGGTGCTTACGCCATCCACCCGACTTCTCCCCGTAGATATAAATCTACTCACCTGGTCCTCGCTCGCCGGTGCCGACGTCGCCACGCGCTTGCTTGTCGTCTCGAAGTCCACATGAGGTACCTACATATCATAACGCACCGTATCGCATTAAAACTAAATTCGAAATCGAAACGGCATACGAAAATCAAATCGGCACGCGTATCACGCATAGGTCCAAACCTATCGCCTACGCATGCAAGAATAGTCAAACCAACCCTCGATGTCGATGTACAAACGTCAAACCATCGAGAAAAATCCAATCACACTCATTTGCACATTCACGAACACTAATTTTAATATAAACTAGGTTAAAACTCACAAAAACCCAAATTTCACTTAAAAAGTCATTTTTCCGAAAATCTAGCAAGCACAATTCGCCGTTTTTGTACAAAACATGATGTTTAAATGAATGTAGCGGCCAATATACTTATTAAATATCTTAAATAAGTCATATAAACAATTTCTGGAATTTAATTTCATTAAATTCCAAAAACCCTAATATTCTAGTTTACAAAATACCCTTTTTTTTTAACAACTTCATAGCAAAAATGCACAAACTACAATTTAGGTTGGATTTGTTAGTGTATATGCCCTAGAGGCCATTACTGTATCATACTGGTTTGTATATTACTTAATGGATGCTTGGGATATTCACCTTGTATATACAATCTTGCTCAAAATAGTAGTATGCTACTTGGTTTGTTTCTACTTCAATGTGTACATGTGTTTATTTTTGTATATCGCCTATACACATTAGTAGAGCCCTTAGGATCTTTGCTTGATTACCAGCGATGTGATGGCCGTCACACTAGTGGGGCTGGGTAATCTATAAGCACATCCTTATGCAGGTCCCTGGTCGCAGGACTATCGAGACAGGGCATCGATACTCCGGAGTAGACCAGCGCATGCGCTTCTCATCCCAGTGTGGGAGACGGTCTGTCCCACAGCCGTCAGTACGTCGTACTTGAGATAGTATGCGGGTGCTCATTAGGTTACGGGTACACTGGATAGGACTCGTCGGGAACTGACTAGTTGGTATTATACCTATCGTCAGTTATCAGTTCCCAGGTGACATGAGTACAGCTTAGTCCGCTGACTTGACACTGTCACTCCGCCTCGAGTGTGTTCCCACTGTACTTTGATCACTACCCTACCACGGCTCAAAGGAGTCGTGCAAACAGGTAGTGGTTGGGTGCAGTCCCGAAACACTTGGAGGCAGTGACGGTTAGACAGGATTCGTCTCTCCCGGTATTGGGGGTTGACATCGCGCTGTGTCTAGGAGAGCCATTACACGAGTAGTCCCTGGCCAGGGCAAACGAGATATACTGGTAGGCTTCCAGTGTTATCTCAGGGTGTTTTGGGCTTCGCTCCGGCATGACTTGTACCGCTATTGGGGGACTGACGTTTACCGCCCCCTAGGCCCGCCATGCGATGTATCAGACGAACAGACCGGACTGTATGGAGAATGTCACACTCAGGCTCAGTAGGAGTTCAGATGGGTTTCGCCTCGTCGGTCTTCTTGTCGGCATTACCTGGGGACCGTTACGCACAGCTAGTGCCGCTTGCGGTCTGTGGTTAAACCCACTGCCAGCGTAGTGTCGAGTCTTTAGAGTCCCACACAGAAAGCTTTTCGCCTTTAGGCAAAAGAGTAGAGGTCGCATGGTATTGCGACAGGTCGCATGGTTTTGCGACAGGGTTCGGTCACATCCGTGCACTTGTGCACGTACAGTGTCCGGACAGTTTACACTAGCGGGTTTTGGTTTAAGCCAGATCCTAGTGTACCTTTTGGGATTGGATTTATCCGGTTTGCATTCGTGTTCCTCGGAACGCGGATGCGGGTGTGTATGCACAGTTGACAGGGAGGCAAAGGCAGCGGATTCTCATTAGGGTTGTTGACAGTTGACCGTTGACTATTTGACTTTTTGCTCAACCCTAATGAGAATATGATATGTGATTAACTATTGTATTAATTAAGTATTATGGTGATATGGTTGTTGACTTTGTTGACTTGTTGACTTTTGTTGACTTGTTGACTTTGTTGACTTGTTGACTTTTGTTGACTTGTTGACTTTGTTGACCGGTTGACTAGGCTTGACTAGTTGACCATCATGATAACCATAGCCATTATTTCATGGCAAAGACTTTTGTTTACTTGCTCATTTGTGTAAAATGAGTGCATGAAATGATATGGTTATGGTTGCTTCAACCATCACATAAGACTTTTTTTTGATATGATGAGTTATGATCACTTTGGATTATGAGAGGGTGAAAGACAAAAGAGAGCCTCATTCTTTCTTGCTCATTCTCTCTCTTGTTCTTGAGCTCTCCTTTTGCTCTCACCCTCAACCTCTTGCTCCCTCTCTTGATCCTATGGTTCTATTGTCTCATGAGTTGAGAATCAAGAACCATAGATAAAATCCCATTCTTATTCTTCTCTACTCATTCTAGTTCACTAGGTTTAGCAAACCAAGTGAACTAGTTTCTTCAAAGAACGAAGAAGGAGCTAAAGGTTGGAGCTTTCAGGTGGATCTATCTTCGGCGTACGGAGACGACGAGAAGAAGCCATCGGACCACCATCGGAGTTTTGAAGACGAAGGAGTTCAAGACAAGCAAGGTATAACCCCCTAACCGAGTAGCTAAAAACTCATAGTTAGGTGTTAGATAGATGTTTAACCAAGATCCGGGTTATAGGTCCATGTTACCACCTCCGTAAAAATTGTTTTTTACCAAATTCCGCTTTCCCGAAAGTACCGGGAGAGGTAGCATGGACTTACAGTGGTATCAGAGCCTAGTTAAACTCTATCTAACATGTTAGCAAGTAACTAGAAGATCGATCAACGCAAAAGTCCCGAAACGAACCCCAAGATTTTCAAGTTTCTGTCGATTTTAAAAGTGCTGGAAAACTTTTTTGAAATACACCTAAAATCGACTCAGGCTTTTTTAAAGAAACTGCAAAAATTTGGGCCCATGACTCGATCAAAGCGCCGCGGTTCCGCGGCGGGAGCACGCTCCCGCCGCGGATCCGCGGCCGAGTTGACTCGGTCATGGGTTTTCTTTTTTGCAGTTTGCTAATTGGGGTATTTTGGGATTTTTAGTATATATATTTTCAACCCAGATTTTCCAGAACGAAAATTTTATTTTGGGGTCCCGAAAATCCGTATTTTTGATCGAACTTCTAAAAGACTTGAGCTAACGGGTTTTCTGTAATGTGATATTTGTATTGAACGTCTACTAATCGCTATATGTCGATTAGTGGGGGTTATACAAATCTGTGATCTGTAATATGCTGGAATGTGTATATGAATATGTTGGATTGTCGCGGGTGAATAGCCGGGGGTTGTGAGACGAGAGTTTTTCTTTTCTTTCAATTCATGTAAATTTGTAAATTGATGTAATAATTATTTGTATGGCCGCACAACCGGGTCGGGGTTGTAGCCGTCATTGTATAATTTCTTTTTACTGTTTTTGCTCCTAGGATAGACCCATGGAGGGGGTGCACAAACTACCGGGTATGCCGAAGTGTCGAGTGGCCTACTCATGGAGATGAGGGAGGTTGCTACGCTTCGGGTACTTGGCGGGTAGTTTGCCGCACCCGTAGGGGTCTTGGGTGGGGTTTTGGCTATTCACCGCGACCGTATAATTTGTCTTTCGTTACAGGCTCGTGCGAATTACAGATTCCTAGTATATCCAATGTATTCATCTGTGATCTGAAATGTTTATCATTGCAGTATATCTATATATGATATTATTTAGGCGTTGCTTATATTTTACAGACGCGCTAGCCCAGCCCCCGCTCTGTCGTTAGTTAAGTAACCTAACGGGTAATGACGGGGCCCCGTGGCGAATGCGAATGGCATAAGCGTACGTCATATTTTGGTTGTTTTCTGCAATGGTAGGATTAAATGATGGGACACATTAAAAGAACTAATGCAAGAATATCACGCATTAAAAGAACTAATGCAAGATAATAAACCAAGTTAAAGTCGTTGGAACACTTTCGAAAAACCACTCGGTTCTTTTCAAAACAACTTTTAAATGCGGAGCTTGAGCCACTCCTTTTAAAAGCTATCTCGTTCCATCGACCAAATCAAGTTCACTACGTTCACGGTTTTGCCAAAACCATCCGTAGCCCTCCGTCGTTTCACATGAATAGTCAATAGTATTCAAGCTGTGTTTGTTGGCCAAAGTCAAGGCACAGTGATTGGTAGCTATTGGGTATTCATGTGCAGCATAGATAGATGCGTTGGTTTGGAACAGTCGTACTGCCTTGTTGGCCAAAGTCAAGGGTAGGTGCGGGTGGATTCAAATTAACCTGGAGAACGACGGGCAGAACTTGACATGTGACTTATGATTTGTTGGCCAAAGTCAAGGTCATAAGAGCATGGGGCAAAAATCCACATCGGGAGTTTCATAAGTACTGAAACTTGCTAGATTTGCATACCATTTGGAGTGTGATGATTCTGGTAGGATTCCTTCGGTTTCGTCACGCGATGATATTTGGATCCCGATCCTACTGTGAGTATATGCTACTCCTCGGGAAATTTCACACTAAACGATCAATGCTATAAACCTAGTAGGTGCCTAGAAAGGTGTTAGCGGGGCTACGCCCCCAGGGAAAAGAGGTTCTTTAATTAAGGAACTTCGCGAAAGCGTTGGAAAACCTCCCTCGAAGTACCGACACCGGCCTGGCTGAACGGTTAAGCAAGTATTGTACGGTGGGATTGATCCTGACTAATTCTTCCTTTATGGTTTGAGGAGGGATTCGAGAAACAGTGGGAGCCATCCTGTTTAGACAAACTAAAAACCACTCTAAACTTGCAAGAGCATCATGCTGTGTGTTTCTTCTTCTCTCTCCTAATTGCAGCGACCAATCAACATGACTGGACTTAAGTTACTCCTAGATAAAAACAAACTGACAGGGCCAAACTACAAAGATTGGCTCAGGAATGTCAAGATAGCAATCACTTACGACAAGCTGGGGTATCTTCTTACCACCAAAGCTCCCCCTGTCCCTGGTCCAACTTCCAGCGTCGCGGATAAGGAAATCCGCAAGACTTGGGAGATTGATAGCGCGAAGGCTAAATGCCTCCTGCTTGCCTCGATGGACAACGAACATCAGAGGAGGCATGAGAATATGGACATGGAATCCATATTGCTTCATACAAAAGAACTGTATGGAGAGCAATCTCGTATCGCAAGATACGAAGCGTCGAAAAAGTTATTTTCGACAAGAATGGCCGTCGGATCATCAGTAGCCGAGCACGTGCTAAAGATGATCGGCTACATTGAGGAGCTCGCTGACCTAGGGATCACATTGGAGAGTGAGCTATATACGGATATAGTTCTCCAGTCCCTTCCTTCCACTTACGCCCAGTTTATACTGAACTTCAACTTACAAGAAAAAGAGGTTGAACTTTCAGAGCTCCTCAACATGCTGAGGAGCGCAGAGGGCACCCTACAGAAAGGTAGGGATACATCCACTTTGTTTGTAGGAGGATCATCTTCTTCTAGGTCCAAGGCGAAAGCCAAGGGAAAGAAGAAGAAGGCCCCCGCCAAACCAAGGGGCGGTGTTAGTAAAATGGATACGAAGGGAAAAGCAAAAGCAACAAAGTTAGCGGGGAAGCTTGTGGATAAGGAAGAATGCTTCTATTGTCATAAGAAAGGACACTGGAAGAATGATTGCAGGGCCTGGAAGGCCAGAACACAGGAATTGAAGCAGGTTGCAGCTTCAGCTTCAGGTGTGTATGTTATTGAAAACTGTCTTTCAATAAACTCTACTTCCTGGGTATTGGATACCGGATCAGGATCTCATATCTATAATTCTTTGCAGGCGTTGAGAAACCGTAGGGTTTTGAAGGCAGGTGACATGACCCTCAGAGTTGCGAACGGAGCTAGCATGGATGCTAAAGCCGTGGGGGACTATCACCTGGGAATGTCAGATGGACATGTTTTGGTTTTGCGTAATTGCTTTTTTGTACCCAACGCAACTTGTAATATCATTTCTGTATCTTTAGTTTCTAAAGAAGGTTATGAATTTGCGTTTGTAAGTAATGTTGTAAACATTCACCTTAATCAAGTTTTGATTGGGTCAGGTACATTGAATAATGGTATATACGTATTAAACCAACCACAGATTTTCAATGTCCAGAATACACACAAAAGAAAGTCTCCAGAAATAAATCAGACTTTCTTATGGCATTGTAGATTGGGTCACATCAATGAGAGAAGGTTGACTAAGTTACATACAGAAGGATATTTGAATGCGTTCGAATATCAATCGTATGCCACTTGTCAATCTTGTCTCAAAGAAAAGATGACAAAGACTCCGTTTACTGGACAAGGAGTAAGAGCGAGCGAGCTCTTGGGACTCGTACACAGTGACGTGTGCGGTCCAATGTCTACACATGCCCGAAGCGGACATTCTTACTTCATTACTTTTACGGATGACTTCTCAAGGTATGGCTATGTCTTCTTAATGAAACATAAGTCCGAGGCCTTTGGAAAATTCCAGGAGTATAAGAATGAAGTAGAGAAACAGACCGGCAAAAGTATTAAGATTCTAAGATCGGATCGAGGTGGAGAATACTTAAGTGCCGAGTTCCTGGACTATTTAAAAGAGAACGGAATTCTCTCTCAGCTTACTCCTCCATACACCTGTTCACACCATAATATTGTATTTTATATTCCCCATTCTTATGCATTTTACAATAAAAACAGGTGCTTTTGACCCATGTCTGCTACATGTTACAGGTTACAGGTTGTTGGAGCAAAAACAGTGAAAAACACAAAAGAAGACACAAAAGAAGGATTTTGACCAACAAATAGGAAGATCTTAGTAAAGCTCAGCAGAAGAACGGTTCACCATCAACAAGACAACAAAAGATCCAAATTTACAAGAAAGACGGTTACAAGATCCATTGCAAAGTGTTCGTTGAAAATCTGGTATCACTGTAGAAGCCCAAATGATAACCTGAATACAGAACCAAGAAGACCAGAAGAACCCCAAGAAGCCCAAGAAAAACCCAAAGATGACCTCATCATTGGGCCGCGCTTCCGCGGCCCAAAGCCCATATACGCGGCGCTTCCGCGGCTGTAAGAAGCCCTAGTGCGCAGGAAAATTTTCCATATTTCTTTGGCGGCTATTGAAAGATTTTCTAGGGGTATATTTGTAACTTTAGACATGCGGTGCAATTGTAAACCCTAGGGTTTCTATTTCCTATAAATAGAACCCAAGACCTTGTAATTTCTCATGCCTCTTTTCAATCAATAAAATTCAGATTTTCTGAAAGCAAAATTCAGATCTGTTCTTCTTGTTTGGAGGGAGCCGTCAACTAGTAAGTATTTTTATTCTTTTAATGTCTTCTCATCCCCTAATGAGCGAGTAGTCTCCTCGCTTGTTAGGGTTAGCCTTAGGGAAAGGGTTGAGAGATGAAATCTCTCGCCCCTTTCAATGCCACCTTCACCTAATGAATAAGAACTTCACGCATACGAGCACAACCGCTCCCTGCGGCATCCTACCCTTCGAGGTAACGATGAACCGCAGTATAAAGGGCCGGTTCCGCGCGTTTTCCGTGAGGGTTAGGTTAATTATCAATAAAGGTAGGGTACAAATCTAGAGGAAGAAACATCTTCCCAAAAGATTTGTATCCACTTTATGGATAGTTAACTTAACATCTAAGAGATCTAAAAAAGGAAGGTATTGAAAGCGGTGAGGAAAAATCTTTAATTTCCAAAACTTCCCCTAATCCTAACCCTAGCAAGATTCTTAATTAAATTAATTAGATCTAGTCTTTAGATTTTTATAAACCTACCAAAACTACAAAAAGAATCAACTCGTTAAATCACTTTAAAGAAATTTACCCGTCTCTGTGGATCGACCCGTACTCACCGGCTAGCTGCGAAGCGACGCCGTTTCTGATTGCGGTAAACTCAAATTTTTGGATTAATCAAATGGCGCCGTTGCCGGGGACGGTGTAATCTTTCTTTTTGTGAATTTTCGGGTTGATATAAATTTTAAAAATCATAAAAATTTGAAAAAATCAAAAAAAAATATATATATAAAAAAAAATATCATCTTTTATTGTTTGAAGGGTACTCTTTGTGAATCTTTGCAGGTTTCACGGATCTGGAATTTTACAGAGGGCAAATCAGAAGTTGGTGCATAAAAACAGAGGAGAAATTGGACAGAGGAGCAGTAAAAAAATTTCCAAAGCCCGATCTTTCATTTTGGCCGCTCTTCCGCCGCGAAATTGGTCTTCCCGCCGCGGATCCGCGCTCAGTTGGCCACGTCAGCAACTAAAAATTTGCTGGTTTGATTTTTCTCTCTCTCCTCTGCAACCTCCCATATATTTCTCTGTAAAAATATTCTGCAGGATTCTCGCGCTAAAAATCTTCTTCCCCCTTCCCATAATTGATTTTCTGCAGGATTCTTTGCGCCGCGCTTAAAAGCAAATTGATTGCAAGTGATTTACTGCTTTGCATACTTTAATCTGACTTTAAGAGGCTATTGACCAATTCAGATTGGGTGGGGATTTCATTACCCTTCCCAGGACCCCAGAAATCACTTAAAGCATCTGCATTGACCACTTTTAATCTAAAAAATATTAGACTCAGCCCTAAGGACGTCGAGCTCATTAGGACAGAGGACTAGTATAGACATCGGCCGTTTATCCTAACCGACATTGCGGTGACTAGGCTAGTGGTTTTTAATTAGGCCCACTGTAGTGGTGGTTCCTTCCCACTTACCTGGCCGTACTTGTCCGTGAAGAGGCGGTTTGAGGTTCTATCTCTAGCCCTTTGGAACAGTTAGGAGCTGTCTAGCTGACCTAGGTGACCCTAGACTTAGGTCTGATTGTGCATGTGTGGTTAATTGCAGTTGTGTCACTAGTCTCTTTTAAAAATCTTTTTGCAAAAGCTCACTTAAAAAGAAAAAGGAGAATCTTTTCAAAACTTGCAACTTGTCGCTAAAGAATCTTTGCACTCACTTACACCACTTCTTCTCAAAGTCGTTTTCTTACCCTCACATTCTGTTTTCTGACTGCACTACCCTTTAGTGTATGTCATCTTGGACTAGGGATACTAACGCCCGATTAGTCCGTGTTTCGTTGGTACCGACCAAAGAACCCTTCGACGAACCCTTCGTCAACGTTCCCTCCTTCTCCTTACCTCCATCTTCAAATTCTTCTTTCGAAGGTATGTCGGGACACGACCCCAACTATACCTTGCCGACGGGAATGATTCCGCCTCCGTTAGGTGCGAATAACCCGAATCTCCCGCCTGTTGAAGCGCCCGCACGAGTCGCGCTCCAGGATCTCTTCTACCCCGTCCGCACCGCCCTCCCCACTTGTCTTTCCCTCCCACCGGCTAATAGGGACAACTTTGAGATAAAACCACACTTCATCAATATGCTGCCTAAGTTTCATGGTTTGGAATCCGAGGATGCATATATTTTTATTAATAAATTCCAAAACGTTTGCGGCATGATGAAGACAACCCAATTAAGTGATGACGCAATAAGGCTAAGGGTCATTCCTTTTACCTTATGTGACCTAGCCGAGAAGTGGCTATACAGCACCGCATCACACTCCATTAGAAATTGGGACGAGTTTGTGAGAGCTTTTCTGAAAAAGTTCTATCCTCACCACAAAACTGCTAGAATCCGAAACGAAATCATACAATTTTCACAGCTTCCGTCCGAACCATTCTGGAAGTGTTTTGAGAGATTTAAAGACCTACTTGTTCAATGCCCTCATCATGGGATAGAAAAGTGGCAGCTTTGCCAAACATTATACGAGGGATTGAACGCAGCAACGAAGCAGTTGCTAGAAACAATTTGTCAAGGTCATTTTCTCTCCAAGTCTAGCGACGAAGCTTGGCAGTTTCTTGAGGACCTAAGTGAGCAAACAATTCAATGGGAGAGTACCAAGACCACATCATCTTCTTCAGTTGGTCAATCTAGGGCAGGCATACATCAAATAGATATGTCGATAGCTATGAAGGCCGAGATGGCCTCACTTATGAAAAAGCTAGAAGCGATTGAGACCAAAATCTCATCGACTTCTCCTGCCCCTACTCTACCCACACGAACTGTTTGTGCTTGTTGTTCTAATCCATCACATCTCACCGAAGAGTGCCCTTATAATGCACCCATGCAAGGGCAGGATCAAGTCAATGCTGCATTCCAGCAAAGACAAAGAAACGATCCTTACTCTTCGACATACAATCAGGGGTGGAGGAGTCACCCAAATTTCGCTTGGAACCAAAATCAACAAGTCCAAGGGAATAACAATTTTCAAAGAGCTCCTCCACAACAACAACAAGCACCCTTACAAACTCAAAATCAGCAACCTTTCCAACAACAACCTTATACAAATCAAACGAACAATTTGGTTCAACCTAATGATGATAAGGTTAGCTCGCTCGAGAAAAGTCTTGAAGCATTTCTCAAGCAAACTACAGATTCCGCAGCAAGATTTGAAAGTTATGTTCAATCTTTAATGAATAACAATGCCTCACATGATCAAAGTATCAAATCCATCGAGGCACAAATTGCACAATTAACTGCTGCGTTGAGCGAGAGAGAAAAGGGAAAGCTTCCATCTCAACCATTGCCCAATCCCGGTCACACACTAAACGCATATAACAATCACAATGTGAATGCGGTGACCACGTTGAGATCCGGAAGAGAGTTGCAAAATAATGTGGAAACTAGTGATGACATCCCCGCCGGTGGTTCTTCTTCCCCTTCTTCATTTTCTTCACTTCCTTCTTCACCTTTTTCTTTAGAGCCTATTCTCCACCCTTCACACGGCTCTACTTCTTCTGACTCGAACGGACCCATTTCTAACAACACGAACACATCCACACTGGGATCCGTTCCTATTCCACATTCTACTCCACAGACTTGTGACTCAACAAATTTTCAAAATGCACCATTTCCAAACAGGTTGAGTCCTAATAAACCAAATGCACAAGTGGAGAAGATTGTGGAGATCTTTAAGCAGGTTAGCATAAATTTACCTCTCTTGGATGCTATCCAACAAGTCCCTTCATACGCGAAAATCTTAAAGGGCTTGTGCACCTCGAAGAGAAAGGCATCTCAAGTACCCAAGAAAGTGCTAGTGGCTAGTGCAGTGAGCAATGCTATTAACCACCATCAAACCTTACCCCAAAAACGAAAGGACCCCGGCTGTCCTACGATTTCCATCACAATTGGGGATAAGCAAATTAATCGAGCACTTTTAGATCTTGGGTCTAGTGTTAACCTGATTCCTTACTCCGTGTACGAACAATTAGGGGTTGGAGAGTTGAAACCCACTCGTTGCACTCTCCAAATGGCTGATCGATCAATCACCTATCCAAGGGGTCAACTAGAGGATGTGTTAATCAAAGTCGGGGAATTCATATTCCCCGTTGATTTTATCGTTATGGATACACAACCTGTTGCTAACCCAAGAAACCAAATTCCGGTGATTCTTGGTCGACCATTTTTGGCCACTTCCAATGCCGTAATAAATTGTCGCAATGGCTCCATGACTCTATCCTTCGGAAAGAGGTCTAGTGAGTTCAATATTTATAAGATGGGAAGTCTGCCCCCCGTGCCTAAAACTAGTACACGAGAAGTTTGCTCTATTCACGAAATCACGCAGGAGGACTGCGAGCTTGAAAGATTTCTATTTGATGAAAACAGTTTTGACGCCACTAGTGCGTCCCTCCTTGAGCCTACTACTGTTGACACAACCGATGCTGATTATCAATGTTTCACTTTTTCGGATGACTCACAGCCCGAATATGAGTCGTTTGAATTTTTG
This sequence comes from Agapanthus africanus, assembly GCA_030015575.1. Lineage (NCBI taxonomy): Eukaryota > Viridiplantae > Streptophyta > Magnoliopsida > Asparagales > Amaryllidaceae > Agapanthus > Agapanthus africanus. The sequence goes on from CM057349.1 coordinate 221,256,864, forward strand.
GATGAGTCAGTCGAACCATCCGAATCGGTTGTTTGCAGTGATTTCGAACCTGTGTTAGAGTCCTTTGAGTTCGAGGTAGATTCCGCAATGGTTCTTTCGCCTCAGAAATTCGAACTCATGCCCTTGCCGTCTCACCGTAGATATGCTTATATAGGTGAGAATGAGACTTTTCCCATTATCATATCAGCCTCTCTAGCCTTCGAGCAAGAGAACGCTATTTTAAAAGTCTTACAAGATAGGCGGCAAGTTTTTAGTTGGACTATGGCGGACATCGAGGAGATCAGTTCCCTCATAAGTGAATATCATACACAATTGATGGATGATGCCATGTCAATAGAGGACACACGGGAACATCTTGGGGGTATTGTGGTGAGCCAACTTCCTCCCTTAGAAGTTGAAATACCCCCATTTCTTTTAATAAGGTACGAGAATGCCAACACTCCATTGATTGCTGATCACTTACATTCTCGTATCGATGCCTCACCATCACCTGTATATTCACCTCCACACCTCCCATTCCACTACTTCTATCTTCCCCAATTCTTTGCGGACCACCACTACTTATTTTTTCACCCACCAATATTCTTTACTGATAAATTTTTCGAATGGTTGGTGTTGACTTTTGGCCTATGCAAAGTTAGGCAATCTTGTCTAACATAGTTTAATTGAAGTTTGGGGGAGGGTCTTTTTGTATATATTTTTGTTTTCTTTTTCTCTAAAAAATGAAAAAAAAAATTCAAAACATTAAAAAAAAAAAATTATAAATAAATAAACAGGGGAGTGCCGGTATTTTGACCCTCTTGGTTTAGCATGACAGTGAGGACACTGTCAAGTTCAAGTTTGGGGGTATGCTCGGTACGTCTTCTTCCTTCGCATTCATTTGTACATATTTTTGCATTTGCATACTTATTTGAAAACCCATAAAAATTTGAAAAATTTCAAAAATTATAAAAATTAATGTATTCAATTTTGGCTAATTGACTAGAGTTTGACAAATAGGTTAACTGGTTAGGAACAACTAGATCTTAGACTTAGTAAATTAAAAACCCTAAAAATAACCTTCCTGAAAGTTTAACGGTAGAAAGTATATGCCTTGTAGTTTATTTAGAAATAGGCAAATTTTGGGTTCACTTTTTGGGCTAAGTCGAAACAAGGGAAGAGTATTGATGTTCTTATTAGAGTATAAGTTTGAAAAATAGTTCCTAACTTAAGTCTAGATTCTGAAAACGTATACCCTACAATTTGCACAATCACGCACCTTGAAACTTGGAATAGTAGAGGAGACCTTGAAATGCTCTTGTCTAAAGTCCTTAGTACAATAAAAAAAAAGGGTGAATAAAGAAAAAAAAATGAACACTGGTTTTTGTGATTACTTAAGGCTGCAAAAAAAAATAGAAAAATATTTAGCGAGGGTGCTTCATCACCTAGTGCCTTAGACCGACTGGTTTGGGAGTCACTGCTAAAGCCTTGGGGGTTGCAAAGACTAGGAAGTACGCTTTAAAGTGCAAACGCATTTTGTAATCAGTCGTTGGTACCTCAAGAAGTATTAACGGTCGCATGAAGGATGTGTAAGCAAATTTCATTCACCAACTAATTAGTACTTTGGACAATGGATGAGAGTACGATTGCTTGATTTGAATTTCCAAGTGTAGGGGTGATCTATACACACACGTAGGGGTATGTGATTGGAATCTAGATAAGAGAAAGGAATGAAGAATAGAACTTGTATCTTTAGTAGAGTTGATAAAAATTCCTAAGTGGAAATGTAACCCTAGAAGGAAGACTTAAGAAATGCCGAAAGCTAAGTAATTCTATAGAACATATATAATCTTAAGTTAAATAATGAGGAAGTGTGAAGAATATGGGTGGATAATTTGCGGGTCGACGATAATAGAATTCTTAGTTAGAAAACCTAATTGGAGAACAAAAGTCGAAAAGCCAAATTGATAGGATTTTGTGGGTGTAATCCGCTGAAAACCCTCAGGAGACAACACTCCTCCTACTAGGGACACCTAGAGGTTTAACGGCTTGTTGCACGAGCTCAGTGCAATCGCGTTTCCCTGCGAAAGTGCGGTTAGGATTTTTGTAGAGAATAAAACAATAAGTTTGCTCGAGGACGAGCAAAATATAAGTTTGGGGGTATTTGTTCACACCATAATATTGTATTTTATATTCCCCATTCTTATGCATTTTACAATAAAAACAGGTGCTTTTGACCCATGTCTGCTACATGTTACAGGTTACAGGTTGTTGGAGCAAAAACAGTGAAAAACACAAAAGAAGACACAAAAGAAGGATTTTGACCAACAAATAGGAAGATCTTAGTAAAGCTCAGCAGAAGAACGGTTCACCATCAACAAGACAACAAAAGATCCAAATTTACAAGAAAGACGGTTACAAGATCCATTGCAAAGTGTTCGTTGAAAATCTGGTATCACTGTAGAAGCCCAAATGATAACCTGAATACAGAACCAAGAAGACCAGAAGAACCCCAAGAAGCCCAAGAAAAACCCAAAGATGACCTCATCATTGGGCCGCGCTTCTGCGGCCCAAAGCCCATATACGCGGCGCTTCCGCGGCTGTAAGAAGCCCTAGTGCGCAGGAAAATTTTCCATATTTCTTTGGCGGCTGTTGAAAGATTTTCTAGGGGTATATTTGTAACTTTAGACATGCGGTGCAATTGTAAACCCTAGGGTTTCTATTTCCTATAAATAGAACCCAAGACCTTGTAATTTCTCATGCCTCTTTTCAATCAATAAAATTCAGATTTTCTGAAAGCAAAATTCAGATTTGTTCTTCTTGTTTGGAGGGAGCCGTCAACTAGTAAGTATTTTTATTCTTTTAATGTCTTCTCATCCCCTAATGAGCGAGTAGTCTCCTCGCTTGTTAGGGTTAGCCTTAGGGAAAGGGTTGAGAGATGAAATCTCTCGCCCCTTTCAATGCCACCTTCACCTAATGAATAAGAACTTCACGCATACGAGCACAACCGCTCCCTGCGGCATCCTACCCTTCGAGGTAACGATGAACCGCAGTATAAAGGGCCGGTTCCGCGCGTTTTCCGTGAGGGTTAGGTTAATTATCAATAAAGGTAGGGTACAAATCTAGAGGAAGAAACATCTTCCCAAAAGATTTGTATCCACTTTATGGATAGTTAACTTAACATCTAAGAGATCTAAAAAAGGAAGGTATTGAAAGCGGTGAGGAAAAATCTTTAATTTCCAAAACTTCCCCTAATCCTAACCCTAGCAAGATTCTTAATTAAATTAATTAGATCTAGTCTTTAGATTTTTATAAACCTACCAAAACTACAAAAAGAATCAACTCGTTAAATCACTTTAAAGAAATTTACCCGTCTCTGTGGATCGACCCGTACTCACCGGCTAGCTGCGAAGCGACGCCGTTTCTGATTGCGGTAAACTCAAATTTTTGGATTAATCAACACCCCGCAACATAACGGTGTATCGGAGAGACGGAACCGCACCCTATTGGATATGGTGCGGTCCATGATGAGTAACGCTGAGTTGCCGCGATCATTCTGGGGATATGCGCTAGAATCAGCAGCATACCTTTTGAACCGAGTTCCCACTAAGACCGTGCCTACTACACCATATGAGATGTGGTGTGGGAAGAGACCCTATCTTAAGCACATTAAGACATGGGGATGTCCAGCTTTTGTCAAAAAGCAGCATGCGGACAAGCTCGAGGCTCGCTCGGTACAGTGCAAGTTTGTGGGGTATCCGAAGAACTCCAAAGGATATTTCTTCTACTGTGAAGAGGAACAAAAAGTTCTTGTTTCTCGTCATGCCTACTTCTTGGAAACTGAGTTTTTGGAAACCCAGATAAGTGGGAGCACAGTAGAACTGGAAGAAATTCCAGAACCACGGACTATTACTGAAAGTTTAGTGGAACCAGAGGGTTCGGAAGAACAGGACATTCCTACGCCGCTCCGCAGGAGTAGTAGGCAGACTCATCCGCCCGAGAGATACTACGGTTTTCTCATAGACGGGGATAGAGAGGATTGCATCATAGATTATGATGAGCCTACTAGCTTCCAGCAGGCCGTTCAGAGCGTTGACTCAGTGAAATGGTTGGATGCAATGCGGACCGAAATGGAGTCCATGTACACCAACAAGGTATGGACGTTGGACATTGCTCCAGACGGGGTAAAACCCGTAGGATGCAAGTGGATCTTCAAAAGGAAGATTGGTGTAAATGGACAGGTTGAGACCTATAAAGCTAGGTTGGTAGCAAAGGGTTTTCGTCAAAGACCTGGCTTGGACTACGACGAAACCTTTTCTCCAGTAGCCATGCTGAAATCCATTCGGATCCTTCTTGCCATTGCTGCCTTCCACGATTATGAGATCTGGCAAATGGACGTAAAGACAGCTTTTCTAAATGGAAATTTAGAGGAGTGTGTCTATATGGACCAGCCAGAGGGTTTCATTCAGAGTGGGAGCAGCGGAAAGGTGTGCAAGTTGCTTAAGTCCATCTATGGACTAAAGCAGGCGTCGCGGAGTTGGAACATCTGCTTTGATGAGACGGTCAAAGAATTTGGCTTTATCAAAAATCCAGATGAACCATGCATCTGTAGTAGATTTGTAGCGAGAACTGTAGTATTCCTCGTTTTATATGTGGATGACATTCTCTTAATAGGAAATGACATTCCTATGCTACAATCTGTCAAGGGGTTCTTGTCACACAAGTTCTCCATGAAAGACCTGGGTGATGCCTCGTACATTCTGGGTATCCGGATCTACCGTGACAGATCCAAGAGGATATTAGGACTTTCTCAGTCCAGGTACATCGACACCATACTGAAGAGATTCAGTATGGAAGATTCCAAGTGCGGTAACCTACCGGCTTGTCACGGGATCACCCTCTCTAAAGAGATGTCTCCCAAGACTGATTTGGAGAGGGATCGCATGTCTATTATACCCTACGCTTCTGCGGTAGGCTCTATAATGTATGCGATGTTGTGTACCAGACCAGATGTAGCTTATGCACTGAGTGTGGTAAGCCGGTATCAGTCAAACCCTGGGGAGAAACACTGGATAGCGGTAAAGAACATTCTCAAGTACCTGAGAAGGACTAAGGAGATGTTCTTGGTGTATGGCGGAAAAGACCTCCAGATCGAGGCCTTTGCTGACTCCAGCTTCCAGAGTGACAAGGATGATTCCAAGTCCATGTCGGGTTTTGTCTTTACCCTCAATGGAGGGGCGGTGTGTTGGAAGAGTTCCAAACAAGAAACCGTTGCAGACTCGACGATGGAAGCGGAATACATCGCTGCATCTGATGCCGCAAAAGAAGCTGTCTGGATGAGGAAGTTCTTGAAAGAACTTCAGGTGGTTCCGTCCATTGTTGATCCAATACCTCTGTATTGCGACAACAACGGGGCTATAGCTTTAGCGAAGGAACCCAGGTCCCATCAGAGATCCAGGCACATCTTGAGGCGGTATCACCTGATCAGGGAGATCGTGGATCGCCAGGAGATCGAGGTTCGGAGAGTCGCTTCAGAAGATAACACTGCAGATCCATTCACCAAGGCCCTGCCCCAGACTCAGTTCGAGCGGCTGATCGAGATGATAGGTCTTCGATACGCCAGTACATGGCCTTAGTGCAAGTGGGAGATTGTTAGTGTATATGCCCTAGAGGCCATTACTGTATCATACTGGTTTGTATATTACTTAATGGATGCTTGGGATATTCACCTTGTATATACAATCTTGCTCAAAATAGTAGTATGCTACTTGGTTTGTTTCTACTTCAATGTGTACATGTGTTTATTTTTGTATATCGCCTATACACATTAGTAGAGCCCTTAGGATCTTTGCTTGATTACCAGCGATGTGATGGCCGTCACACTAGTGGGGCTGGGTAATCTATAAGCACATCCTTATGCAGGTCCCTGGTCGCAGGACTATCGAGACAGGGCATCGATACTCCGGAGTAGACCAGCGCATGCGCTTCTCATCCAAGTGTGGGAGACGGTCTGTCCCACAGCCGTCAGTACGTCGTACTTGAGATAGTATGCGGGTGCTCGTTAGGTTACGGGTACACTGGACAGAACTCGTCGGGAACTGACTAGTTGGTATTATACCTATCGTCAGTTATCAGTTCCCAGGTGACATGAGTACAGCTTAGTCCGCTGACTTGACACTGTCACTCCGCCTCGAGTGTGTTCCCACTGTACTTTGATCACTACCCTACCACGGCTCAAAGGAGTCGTGCAAACAGGTAGTGGTTGGGTGCAGTCCCGAAGCACTTGGAGGCAGTGACGGTTAGACAGGATTCGTCTCTCCCGGTATTGGGGGTTGACATCGCGCTGTGTCTAGGAGAGCCATTACACGAGTAGTCCCTGGCCAGGGCAAACGAGATATACTGGTAGGCTTCCAGTGTTATCTCAGGGTGTTTTGGGCTTCGCTCCGGCATGACTTGTACCGCTATTGGGGGACTGACGTTTACCACCCCCTAGGCCCGCCATGCGATGTATCAGACGAACAGACCGGACTGTACGGAGAATGTCACACTCAGGCTCAGTAGGAGTTCAGATGGGTTTCGCCTCGTCGGTCTTCTTGTCGGCATTACCTGGGGACCGTTACGCACAGCTAGTGCCGCTTACGGTCTGTGGTTAAACCCACTGCCAGCGTAGTGTCGAGACTTTAGAGTCCCACACAGAAAGCTTTTCGCCTTTAGGCAAAAGAGTAGAGGTCGCATGGTATTGCGACAGGTCGCATGGTTTTGCGACAGGGTTCGGTCACATCCGTGCACTTGTGCACGTACAGTGTCCGGACAGTTTACACTAGCGGGTTTTGGTTTAAGCCAGATCCTAGTGTACCTTTTGGGATTGGATTTATCCGGTTTGCATTCGTGTTCCTCGGAACGCGGATGCGGGTGTGTATGCACAGTTGACAGGGAGGCAAAGGCAGCGGATTCTCATTAGGGTTGTTGACAGTTGACCGTTGACTATTTGACTTTTTGCTCAACCCTAATGAGAATATGATATGTGATTAACTATTGTATTAAATAAGTATTATGGTGATATGGTTGTTGACTTTGTTGACTTGTTGACTTTTGTTGACTTGTTGACTTTGTTGACTTGTTGACTTTTGTTGACTTGTTGACTTTGTTGACCGGTTGACTAGGCTTGACTAGTTGACCATCATGATAACCATAGCCATCATTTCATGGCAAAGACTTTTGTTTACTTGCTCATTTGTGTAAAATGAGTGCATGAAATGATATGGTTATGGTTGCTTCAACCATCACATAAGACTTTTTTTTGATATGATGAGTTATGATCACTTTGGATTATGAGAGGGTGAAAGACAAAAGAGAGCCTCATTCTTTCTTGCTCATTCTCTCTCTTGTTCTTGAGCTCTCCTTTTGCTCTCATCCTCAACCTCTTGCTCCCTCTCTTGATCCTATGGTTCTATTGTCTCATGAGTTGAGAATCAAGAACCATAGATAAAATCCCATTCTTATTCTTCTCTACTCATTCTAGTTCACTAGGTTTAGCAAACCAAGTGAACTAGTTTCTTCAAAGAACGAAGAAGGAGCTAAAGGTTGGAGCTTTCAGGTGGATCTATCTTCGGCGTACGGAGACGACGAGAAGAAGCCATCGGACCACCATCGGAGTTTTGAAGACGAAGGAGTTCAAGACAAGCAAGGTATAACCCCCTAACCGAGTAGCTAAAAACTCATAGTTAGGTGTTAGATAGATGTTTAACCAAGATCCGGGTTATAGGTCCATGTTACCACCTCCGTAAAAATTGTTTTTTACCAAATTCCGCTTTCCCGAAAGTACCGGGAGAGGTAGCATGGACTTACAGGATTTCCATGAACTAAAGTGTTAAACTACACTTAATAAAGTTAATAATATGATAAAAACCCTAACCATATTTTTAATCTCATATTTCGAATTAAATCAAAAATCCTAGTTTGCACAAAAAAAAGCTTAATTTGGACATTTTTCAAGTAACAACTTGTAATATGCAACTAGATAAATTTTAACAATCATTTTTCAAGATGTTAGCTCACATCACAAACCATGCACAACTGATCACAACCCAATTTCAAAACAAAACCCTAACTAGAATTCCTTAATCATACAATTGAACCCACATAAAACCAAATTAACACTTAATTAAGCTAACTACAAGCAATTAACAACAATTTAAGCAAAAGGGTTAGAATTTACCCAAACAAATTGAAGATCCCACAAGCACACATAGCCCTCCAAAATGCTCCCTTGTCACCAAAATCCATGCTATACGGGCTAAGCTAAAATGGGTAGGAGTCGGATTTTGATTTGGATTTTTGCTTGATTTTTAGTGGATTTTTCTTTGGATTTTCTTTGATGGAACAAAGAGAGGAGAAGAGGAAAATGGGGCTGTTGGGTGGTTGCTGGTTTCGGCCAGGTTGTGGGGGGGTTGGGTGAGGGAGGAGAGAGAGTGAGGTGGAGAAAGTTAGTTCAAGTCAAAGTCGAGTCAAATTATATCATTTTCTACTCTTTTCTTTTCTTTTCTTTCATTTCATTTCCTTTGAAATCCAAGTGGGGAAAAAAGAGGGGGCTGCTGAATTCTTCAAGGGGATAAGTGAATGGGGGTGTGTGGGTGTGGGTACGGGTGTGGGGTGATGAAAAATGATAAATACAATACCCCAAACATCCATTTACGCTAAAAAAAAGCCTTTTTTCTTCAATAATTTCTAAACCGTTTTGGCAAATGATTTCGTTCCAAAAACCACATGATAAAATTTTATTTAATGTTTTATGATGCACAAAATTTGTTTCAACTCATTCCAATTTGTAATTTTCCCTAATTAAATGTATTAGTGACGGCTTAAAATAATAATAAAATAATATTTTTTTCAGAAAATTTAAAATTTCACCCGCGGCTCAATAAACACCAAATAATAGCAATTTCATAGCTATAATATGTATATTTAATTTTTATAATAAGATATTTATATTTTGACTTTTTACAGAAAACCCCCTTATTTTACCGATTTTTTTGAAATTTCACCGAAACGATTTTCAAAACGTTACAACAACGTTTCGCCCGAAACTTAAGAAACTGTCTGTGGGGGCCTTTAAAGACTCGTCAATACATTGGATGTAGATTTAACCACTAGCACGTCAGAGGTACTAGCCGTACGTAACGGGCTACCAGGTATTGACCAAAAGGGAGGTCGATGAGCGAACTCATCCTGACACCCTACTGAGCCTATCAGTGACAATATCCGTACAGTCCGGTCCGTTCATCTATGAGCATCGCATGGCGAGCCTAGGGGGTTGGTAAAAGTCAGACCCCCAAAAGCGGTATAAGTCGTGTCGGAGTGTAGCCCAGAACACCCTGAGTTACTACTAGAATACCTACCAGTAAATCTCCTGCCTTGGCCAAGGGCTTCGTGTAATGGCTCTCCTAGACACAGCGCGATCTCACACACAATACCGGGAGAGACGAAACCCTGCCGATCCGCTCACTGCCTCCATGTGGCTCGGGACTGTACCCAACCAAAACCTGTTTGCGCGACTCCTTTGAGCCGTGGTAGGGTAGTAATCAAAGCACAATGGGAACTCACACAAGACAAATGACGATCTCAGGTCGATGAACTAACCTGTACACATGTCACCAGGGAACTGCTATCTGACGTCAGGTATAATATCAACTAGCATGTTCCCAGCGAGTCATGTCCGGTGTACTCATAACCCAATGAGCACCTGTATACATCTTAGGTGATCCAACTGACACCAATGGCTTGTGAGACCGGCCACCGCCCCTCATCGGGGTCTCGACTGTATACACTGGTCTACTAATGGAGTATCGATGCCCAGTCTCGAAACTCCCACGACTAGGGACCACTTTAAGGATGTGCTTATAGACCCCAGCTCCCACGTATATGATCGCCATCATACTGCTGGCCGTCAAGCAAGAATCCTAAGGGCCTTATCAACGCGCAATAGTGACCTGTAAGGTCACCTGAAGCAGTACACGATGATAAAGATAAACCAGATAGTATACTATCATCTCGAGTAAGATTGTCCTACCGGCATAGGTCCTCCCTCAATCATTGCAATCACGTGCCTGTGATCCAATAATTGACTCTGAGGGCACTATATCCAACAATCTTCCACTTGCACTCAAGGCTAATTATTGCGATGTCGCATACTCACAGCCCGTGTGATACCGAACACCCAACTCCTCTACTAATTAGTCTCACAAAACACGTTTGCGAAACTATTGCGTTCGAGGAATAGCCTCAGTGAGTGGATCCGCCCTAATGTTTCTTTCTATATCTCTATTTATCTCAAGTTCGCGGAGAAAGCCATCTCCCGAAATGAGCAATACCTGTCTTAGAATATGTCTGGATATCTGATAGGACCTAGTTCATAAATGAACTCCAAATCCAAACTTCTTAGACTGTATCGTCAACTGAACTTAATCAGTATCCTGCGCCATTCCTCCCTCAGTATCCGCTTGGACCTCCTGTACAAACAACTGCCCCTCGTCAGAGGAAAACTATAACTCTGACAGTCACTCTGTCATCCAGGTCACCTTGGAAGCCTGGAATGATAACCGTCTCCTAAAAGTGGCTGTTGTTATCATATCCCTAGAACATCCACTTATGTTCTAAAACTGCTTTCGAACGTTTCTCCAGGATAGGATTAATATCAACTTACTGCATCTAGTGCAAAAACAATATCTGGTGTGGTACTTGACATCTCATGATTGACTCAATTTCCTAAGCAAGTGATCTGCCAATCATGCACATCCCTCTCCCCTTTAATCTGTAAGACACCTTTAGAGAAGGTGACTCCATCACCTGCAGTACACTACCGTGCCAGGAGTCGTCCATCCTAAAACACCTTTAGAATGCTGTCTAAGTACCCAAATTGGAAAACTACCCAAATCTAGATCTAAGACCATAGATCTAGTAACCAGAATGTCTGATATTATATCTATATCTTTTGTGGAGAAACCACTGTGTGACAACCAAAGTATAACCGACCGTAGTATAGGAATTTCACTTCCTACTCTGTGTATGTCATCCAAATACCAAGACATCACACCCTACTACCTTGTTAACATATCCATCATCTATTCTGATGCTGTCACATCATAAATAGATGATCTATCTCCGCTATATCTGCTTTAGTCCATAAATAGACATAAGCTACTTGTCCACCAATGCTTCCGCTGCTCCCACTGACTACGACAACCCTCTGGCAGATTCATATACACGTACACTTCTAAAGCTAATTTAGAACGACGCTATACTCATCCTCCTGCCGGGTCTCACAGTCTGGAACAACAGCAATGGCAAGTCTGGGTAAATAAGAACCTCCCTATCACCGTCCTTGAGGCTACCGGAGTACCTCTCGGGTGCCTGAGGTTACCTACCATATCTGCGGAGTGGTCAATGGAATGTCAAACCAGATCGAATCTTTAGGTTCTTATCAAATTTTCAGTAATCGTTTGCGGTTCTGGAATCATTTCCAGTTCTACCATACTCCCACTACTGTTTTCTGAAAAAATCCATTTTTATCAAAACTGTGGCGAGTCAAGAACAATATCACTATTGATCTTCCAGATGGTAGAAAATCAACCCTCGTCATAGCCCGGGTCAACCCACAAACAGCCATTACAGAAACGTGCCTTGAGTTATCTAGAGTCTAGTTTTAAGCATAAGCCGGACAACTCTCCGTACCTTAACATCGTTAAGATATGAACCGTTCTATATCCAATATAGAAACAGAGGCACTGATTTAATTGGAACCAGATTCAAATCATGCAGCTGTCTCCAGTGCATGTAAACTAAATAGAAGGAGGCCGATCAGCGTTACTCAACTTAGGAATGCATCCAGATATGAGTAACCTGAAAGAGAAACACGTTTCTCAAAAACCATTACTATCAACTGAATACCACACACAAATATCTACATCTTCGATCACCTTGAAGAATCCCGATATTTGCAATACCTGGTTCTCTACTTTACTCATATACCTATAACTTCTCAAAACTTAGACTTTGTATTTCTACGAAACGTTTGTCTAAAAACTAGAGAAGTCATAAGTAAACCGAATATAGTACGAGGACCAACCCCTCTGTCCTAATGGACACTGGACAACATACAATACTCTGTATAAGTCCCCTGAGTTGAATAACTCAAACCCTGTGCGTCATAGGTTGAAAACTGTACTATGATTATGAAGAATTACACCGCTGTTTAATGCTCCTTACCTAACCATCAACTGATATAGGTAAATGTCATGGACATAATTTCAAAAAGTTATATCTCACTTTATAAAAATAAACGTACAGATATATCAATTTGAAATTGGTGCATAACGGATATTCAAAACCAAATATCTGTCGTCCGGCAAACAGCCCAGGCGATTTCCTTAAATATCACCAATTACAACGAATTCCGATATAATGAGGATGATCACCTAATTCCCAATAACTTACTCCCACTCATCATCTGTAAAACCATACAGATGTGAGAATCATACCTGGTAAATACATACCCTGGAGCAAGTGTCTAATTAGGAAATCAGTTTTCTTTTAACAGTACATAGTGAAACTGAAACATGTAAATGTATCGAAGGGGTATCCGGGTATTCTTAGTAATGCTTCTTCCATTATCCAGATTCATGACTATAACCGTATATTTCTTTACCATCTCTCCAAATCCCTTTATTTGTCTTTAGTCGTTACCTTCTGTACACCTTCGTTAGGCTAAATGTCTTTCTTCCTTTCCTACCGTTCGGCACCAGCCTATGGTTTGGAAGAAGACTATCCAATAAGCGTAATAGGTGTACTGTCCTAATCCTAGGAGCACTCGCAACGCGAGAGAAGGTAAAGATAAAAGACAACTGAATAAACCTTATTCCTATTTCTCCTGAACCAGAATCCATCCCCGAATTGGAACAAGTTCCTTTCGAGTTCGTATATAACCATACGATGGAGTATCCAAATAACTGTGGATCTTCGTAGTGATACGGAGTGTCCTGGAGAAATACAAAGGTGAAGAAGGAGTGGCGATGAAATACTTGGTTTGGTCGTGAATAGCAGTCGCAATTTACTTTGCCCTCTTTCTAATCCCTTTATTTTCTTTACTTATTACCTTCTGTACACCAATGTTAGGCTAATTGGTTTTCTTCATTCCCCACCATTCGGCACCTGCCTGTGGTTTGGAAGAAGACTATCCAATTAGCGTAATAAGTGTACCGTCCTAATCCAAGGAGCACTCGCAACCTGAGAGAAGGTAAAAGGAAAAGACAACTGAATAGTCCTATTCATTTTCTCCAGAACCGGAAACCATCCTCGAATTTGGAACAAGTTCCTTCGAGTTCGTATATAACCATACGATGGTTTTATCCAATGGAAGTGAATGTTCGTAGTAATACGGGGTGTTCTGGAGAAAAGGGTAAAAATAGGAGTGGCAATGAGGTATGCAACTCTGACAATCCAAAAGCCAGTGTTTTAAGAAGGTTCGGTTAACTTGGTCACTGAGTCATAGTCAAAGGTCGGGTCATGGTCGCTGCCAGAGAGAGAGAGAAAAGAAACACTCTGCGTGCACTCTAACCTAGATCAGAATGGTTACCAATTTATCTAATCAGGAAACCTCCCACTGTATCGTCAAATTCTCCTCCAAACCTGAAAGAAGAATTAGTCGGGATCACCCGAGGAGTAAACCAACTCATCAGTGGGAATCGGGATCCAACTATCATCGTATGATAACGTGATGGAATCTACTCAGGTTATCACACTCCAGAAGGTATGCGCATATCTGGCAAGTTTCAGTTTCTTTAGAAACTCCCGATGTGATTTTTACCCCATGCTCTTATGACCTTGACTTTGGCCAACAAATCATAAATTACATGTCAAGTTCTACCCGTCATTATCCAGGTTAATTTGAACCCACCCATACCTACCCTTTACTTTGGCCAACAAAGCAGTACGACTGTCCCAAACCAACGCATCTAACTATGCAACAGAAAAGTAACAAATAGCTACCATACACTATGCCTTGACTTTGGCCAACAAACATAGCATGAATACTAAGTGCTACCCGTCTGAAATGACGAAGGGCTACGAATGGTTTTTGGCGAAAAACCTTTAACGTAATGAACTTGATATCGTTGAAAGAACCGGATAGCTTTTTATAAAAATATAGTGGCGAAAACCTTTGCTAAAGAGGTCACTCCCGGTGAAGGGATCTCGGCTCTTTCTCCATAGAATGAGGTGCAGGATATTCCAACTGAATACCATGATGCAAAGCAAAAAGGCAATCGGCTATAGTGAAGTTATTACCCTGACGCAAACTTCTGTCCAAGGGGTCACTCCCGGTGAAGGGATCTCGGCCCTTGCCTCGTCGACTGAGGTGCTGGATATTCATAACCGAATACCACTGTGCAAAACAAAAGAAAACGCCCTTGCAATAACAGCTTTTTTTTGAAAAATGTTCCAACAACATCAGATTTGTTTAGCTTGCATTGATCCAAATCAATGCAGTCCCATCAATTAATCACACCACAAATGAACGAAAATATGATGTACGTATATGCCATCCGCATTCGCCACTGGGTCCCGTCATCACCCGTTAGGTTACTTAACTAACGACAGAGCGGGGACTGGACTAGCGCGGGTGTACAACATATACAACATCTACTAGTATATATATCAATATATAATATTCGCTCAAGGCGTGATAAAATGCAACATCACAGAAATGTAATAAGTATCACAGAACAATACAGATAATCTGGGATCCCCGGATTTCATAGAGACGCTACTGAAACCCGACGTTCCCCTGGTCGTGTGGATAGCCTGTGCAATGAAATTCTAGACCCCTACGGGTGCGGCAAGTTACCCGCCAAAATCTAAAGTGAGGCAGCCCCCTTCAACAAAGTGAATGGACCACCCAGTACTTCATGGAATCCGGTAACTTGAGCACCCCTCCTTGGGTCAACCTGTACCCCCTACGAGTGCGGCGAGTAGCCCGCCAATTCTAGAGTAAAGCCCCCTCCGTCTCAAAGCCATGAGATGCGGGCTCGTTGCCCTCTAGAACCCGGCTATCCGTGCACCGCACCGCGGTGTACTCCTAGTATAGAAAATAAAAATATATACAACGGGTACATCGACCTCAGCCCGGTCGTGTCCCAAAAGAATAATATACAAACAGGCAGTGACGGCAGTCCACATGTCGGACGCTCGTCCCGCAATATCAAATGTACAAATACAACCAAACTGTACTACCATTGCATCCAGGCTATCCACCACAACAAATCCGCAACATCACAGCACAACACAAAACATCAACGTGAATGTCACGTTCGCAAATCCGTCTAAAAGAACTATAGCAATTAGACAAGATTTACTGATCAAATGACATTCACTGTCGCAGATATAAAGTAAGCACTGTGAACTAACATATTTAAAATTTCGATCGACAAAATTTCCCGAAGTGGGCCCCAAGCACAATTCTCAGTACTCAAAATAATCTGGGCCAAAACTAAAATTACCAGAAACCCCAATTCCAATTCAAAGAGCACTGTAGGAAAAATGGTGCAGTGCAGCTACAGTACTGCGGCGGAACCGCGGCCTAAGCGGGGGTACGGCCACAGTTCCGTGGCTCTACAGTGAGCTCATGCTACAAATTTCCTGCAGTGTTCTAATAAAAGCCTGCCTGATTTTCTGCAATACTCAAAAAAAAAATTGACGATAAAAAAAATTGGACAAAAACTTCAGAATTGGAAATGCAGTTTTGGAAAATTTCGTTCGATCGAAATTCTAAACACGTTAGAGCAAGCTAGTAAAGGTTAATGGCGTGGCTCTGATACCATGTAAGTCTACGGTAGCGCCCCGGCCGTCGATCCGAGGCCAAAATGCGGAAACGAAAACTTTTTCTAAACTAGAAACCGGCGCTATCATATACTTTAAATCCGGATCGAACCATTAACCTATAACTAGCAACTAGAGAAGGGTTAGAAAAGCTATACCGATCGATCCGTGTCCTTCGGTCTTTGGCCACCAACCCAAGCTCCTCGCAGCATCTCCGATCTCGATCTCCTCGTCGGAAAGGGTACCACATCTTCGAGTCTTTTTACGGGCTCCCGCTTCGTTCGAAGCAACTCGGATACGAAGTTCGCTAGCCGACGTGTCCAAGGCGATGTAGAGAATATGTGTCATCACTTTGTCTCTTGAGGATTTAGTGGATGCCATTAGTGAGAAGATAATGAGCTCAAGAAAAAAAGAAGAGGAAGAAGAAGAAGTTTTTCCTTTTCTTTTCTTTTGTGTTCTTGTGATAAAATGAGAGAGAGTGTTAGAATGAAAAATGCAAGACCAAACTATCATATGGCAGCTCTCTTTTTCTCTCCCTCTCATTTCAACACTCAAATCCATCAAAAATGTGACACATGCACAAACAAAGAGACCATGAGTCATCACTTGTGCATGTGTCACAATTAATGCTCTTAATCATGATTTTGTGCTCATTATTTCCACATGCAAACATTAATCCAAATGTTTGCAACAATAAAAAAGAGAATGGCATCTACGTAAACTCGTGACGGATCACAAGAGTACCCCTCACCTGTATATACATACCTGCATCCGCATTCCGACTGAATGCGAATGCGATGAGACTAAAGTAATCCAACAAATCTAATACTAGGATCCGGCTAAAACCAAAACCCACTAGTATGATCCGCCCGATCATGATCCGTGCACTACTGCACGTATATGATCGAACCCTGTCATATATCATACGGCCTCTACAACGTTTCGCCCGAAACTTGAGAAACTATCTGTAGGAGACTCTAAAGACTCGTCAATACATTGGCTGTGGATTTAACCACTAGCACGTCAGAGGTACTAGCCGTACGTAACGGGCTACCAGGTATTGACCAAAAGAGAGGTCGATGAGCGAACTCATCCTGACACCCTACTGACCCTGTCAGTGACAATATCCGTACAGTCCGGTCCGTTCGTCTATGAGCATCGCATGGCGGGCCTAGGGGGTTGGTAATGTTGGAGATAGTGTCCTCAGAGTCAATTATTAGGTCACAGGTACGTGATTGTAATGATTGAGGGAGGACCTATCCCGGTAGGACAGTCTTACTCGAGATGATAGTATGCTATCTGGTTTACCTTTATCATCGTGTACTGTTTTAGGTGACCTGACACGTCGCTATTACACGTTGATAGAGCCCCTAGGATTCTTGCTTGACCACCAGCAGTATGAGGGCGATCATATAAGTGGGAGCTGGGGGTCTACAAGCATATCCTTAAAAGGTCCCTAGTCGTGGGAGTTTCGAGACCGGGCATCGATACTCCATTAGTAGACTAGTGTATACAGTCGAGACCCCGACGAGGGGCGGTGGCCGGTCTCACAAGCCACTGGTGTCAGTTGGATCACCTAAGATGTATACAGGTGCTCATTGGGTTATGAGTACACCGGACAGGACTC
Organism: Agapanthus africanus; assembly: GCA_030015575.1. Taxonomy (NCBI): domain Eukaryota; kingdom Viridiplantae; phylum Streptophyta; class Magnoliopsida; order Asparagales; family Amaryllidaceae; genus Agapanthus; species Agapanthus africanus. Next base: position 221,274,340 of record CM057349.1, read on the forward strand.
GCCGGGAACATGCTAGTTGGTCATATACCAGACGTCAGATGGCAGTTCCCAGGTGACATGTGTGCAGGTTAGTTCATCGACCTGGGGATCGTCATTTGTCTCGTGTGAGTTCCCACTGTACTTTGATTACTACCCTACCACGGCTCAAAGGAGTCGTGCAAACAGGTTTTAGTTGGGTACAGTCCCGAGCCACATGGAGGCAGTGAGCGTATCTTCAGGGGTTCGTCTCTCCCGGTATTGGGGGTGAGGTCGTGCTGTGTCTAGGAGAGCCATTACAAAAAGTCCTTGGCCAAGGCAAGGAGATTTACTGGTAGGTATTCCAGTAGTATCTCAGGGTGTTCTGGGATACACTCCGACACGACTTGTACCGCTTTTGGGGGTCTGACTTTTACCAACCCCCTAGGCCCGCCATGCGATACTCATAGACGAACGGACCGGACTGTACGGATATTGTCACTGACAGGCTCAGTAGGGTTGTCAGGCTGAGTTCGCTCACAGACATCCCTTTTAGTCAGTACCTGGTAGCCCGTTATGTGTTGGCTTATACCTCTGACGTGCTAGTGGTTAAATCCACAACCAAGGTGTTGATGAGTCTTTAGAGTCCCCCACATTCAGTTACTCAGCTTTCGGGCGAAAGGTTGTAGAGGCCGTATGGAGATATGGCAAGGTCCGATCAGATACGTGCGGTATTGCACGGATCAGGATCGGACAGTTTGTACTATAGGCCGTATTGGTATATGGCAGGGTTCGATCAGATACGTGCGGTATTGCACGGATCAGGATCGAACAGATATTACTAGCCGTCTTTGGTTTAAGCCGGATCCTAGTATAGTACAGTGTAGACTTTGTCTCATTGCATTTGTATTTCGGTTGAAATACAGATGCGGGTGTGTATGCACAGTATCGGGGTTTTCCTGTAATTTATTACGGGACCAGTTTTATGGAGTTGCCAGTTTGCTTTCCGTTTCGGCAAATTTCCATTGTTCCGTTCATTGGCCGAAGATTGGTGGAGGAGGGTTTATTTGCATTGTTGCAAATAGACTTTTGTGGAGGGGGTCCTTGCATATTATCATGTCATGATTATAGCACCATCCTTTGACTTGCTTGACTTCATACTTCATGATGGATTGACTTTGGATATCATCATGGTTGATGAGTGATAGAAGAGTGTGGTTTTCACCTTGCTATCATTGGTTCACATGATTGTCTTTTCCTCTCTCTTGCATGATAGAGTTCCCCCCCCCATTCTTTTTGCTATCCATCTCATTCTCTCCATTCTTGAAAGAGTGTGGCCGGCCAAGTCCATTTGGGGCTGTCCAAATATTGTAGTGGGTTTTTGGTGTTGATTTGATGTTCCAAAAATCCACAAGTTCCTCCACAAAACTCCTTGCATCATCCCTCCACCACAATGGCATCTCCAATACCCCAAAAGTGAGACACAAGCTCTACCAAACATTCTACAGCGAACCTTGGGCACGTCGAGTAGCCGGCTTCGTGCCCGAGTTGCCTCGGCATTGAGGTGGGAGCCCGTAAACATAGTTGGCGATGTGGTGCACTTCCGGCGACGAGGAGGAGACGGGACTTTTCCGCAGGAGATCGGGACCATGACGAGAAGACCGGAGGACTTGGATCGTCGGTATATCTCTAACCCTTCTTCTAGTTAGCTTAGACTAGTTAATGGTTACGATCCGGGTGTTTAGTGCGCGGTGGTGCCGGTTTGCTAAGTCCGCAAAATTTAAGTTTTTCACCGCTTCCGCATTCCGGCGTCGGATTGACGGCCGGGGCGCCGCCGTGCACTTACAGTGGTATCAGAGCCGCGCCATTAACTTAGTCTAGCTTTGTGAAATGTGTTTTTTAGTTCCGATCGATCGAAATGTCCAAAAACCCGTATTTGCCCACATCAGTTTTCTGTTGGAAATTTTTGGTCTCGGAAAATTTTTCAGGTGGTCTCAGAATGATGTTCAGGGATTTATAAGAACACTGGAAAAATTTCGTAGCACGATCCCTCCGTACGACCGCGGAAGGGCGGCCAAAACCCTCTTATGGCCGCGCTTCCGCCGCAAGTTTGTGGGCTCGTGTGATAATTTTTTTGCTGTGGGCTTCTGGGCTTAAATTAGGGGTTTTGGAATATTAAAATTGGGCCAATTATTTCTGTAAGTGCTACAGTTTTCTTTGGGGCCCACTTGTTAATTGTTTGATCAATCGGAAAATTTTAAACACATTTTTCACAGTATTTACATTATATCTGCGACCGTGAATGTCACTTGATCGGTAAATCCGGTCTAACTGCTATAGCCCGGTTAGACGGATTTGCGAACGTGACTTTCACGTTGATGTTCTGTTTTTGCTGTGATGTTGCGGATCGGTCGTGGGGATAGCCTGGATGCAATGCTAGTACAGTTGTGGTTGTATTATGTACATTTGATATTGCGGGGCGAGCGTCCGACATGTGGACTGCCGTCACTGCCAGTTTGTATTATTATTTTGGGGCACGACCTGGTTGCGGTCGATGTACCCGTTATATGTATATTTTACTTTCTGTACTAGGATTGCCCCGCGGAGGGGTGCACGGATAGCCGGATTCTGGAGGGCAACAAGCCCGCATCTCATGGCATTGAGACGGAGGGGGCTTCACTCTAGGATTGGCGGGCTATTCGCCGCACTCGTAGGGGGTACAGGTTGACCCAGGAGGGGTGCCCAAGTTACCGGATTCCGTGAAGTGCTGGGTGGTCCATTCACGGCGCTGAAGGGGGCTGCCTCGCTTCAGGTTTTGGCGGGTGACTTGCCGCGCCCGTAGGGGTCTAGGTTTTCATTGCACAGGCTATCCACACGACCAGGGGAACGTCGGGTTTCAGTGGCTCTGTGAAACCCGGGTATCCCAGATATCTGTATTGTTTCTGTGATGCTGTTCATTCTCTGTGATGTTGCATTTTATTCACGCCTTGAGCGAATATAATATATTGGTATATATATTAGTAGATGTTGTATATGTTTTGCATCCGCGCTAGTCCAGTCCCCGCTCTGTCGTTAGTTAGCTAACCTAACCGGTAATGACGGGACCCAGTGGCGAATGCGGATGGCATATACGTACATCAGTATATTTTCGTTCTTTTTGGTGTGATCAATTGATGGGACCGCATTGATTCGGATCAATGCAAGTTTAAAAACAAACCTAATCTGATGTTGTTGGAACACTTTTCAAAAAGCTGTTATTGCAAGGACGTTCACTTTTGTTTTGCATCGCGGTATTCATTTAGAATATCCTGCTCCTCAGTCGACGAGGCAAGGGCCGAGATCCCTTCACCGGGAGTGACCCCTTGGACAGAAGTTTGCGTCAGGGCATTAACTTCACTATAGCCGATTACTTTTGCTTTGCATCGCGGTATTCATTTGGAATATCCTGCACCCCATTCTACGGGGAAAGAGCCGAGATCCCTTCACCGGGAGTGACCTCTTTAGCAACGGTTTTCGTCACTATATTTTTAAAAGCTATCCGTTCCTTCGACGATATCAAGTTCATTACGTTAAAGGTTTTCGCCAGAAACCATTCGTAGCCCTCCGTCGTTTCATATGGGTAGTCAATAGTATTCAAGCTGTGTATATTGGCCAAAGTCAAGGCACAGTGTTTGGTAGCTGTTGGTTATTCATATGCAGCATAGATTGATGCGTTGGTTTGGGACAGTCGTGCTGCCATTTTGGCCAAAGTCAAGGGTATGTACGGGTGGATTCAAATTAACCTGGAGAATGACGGGCAGAACTTGACATGTGACTTATGATATGTTGGCCAAAGTCAAGGTCATAAGAGCATGGGGCAGAAATCACATCGGGAGTTTCAAAAGAACTGAAACTTGCCAGATATGCGCATACCTTCTGGAGTGTGATACCGTGAGCGGATTCCGTCACGTTGTCATGCGATGAGAGTTGGATCCCGATTCCCACTGATGAGTTAGTTTACTCCTCGGGTAATCCCGACTAATTCTTCTTTCTGGTTTGGAGGAGAATTTGAGGTACAGTGGGAGGATTCCAGATTAGATAAATTGGTAACCATTCTGATCTAGGTTAGAGTGCACGCTGAGTGTTTTCTTTTCTCTCTCTCTTTGGCAGCGACCATTGACCCGACCCTAAGACTTTGACTCAGTGACTAAGTTGACCGAACCTTCTTTAACACCGGCCTTTGGATTGTCAGAGTTGCAAACCTCATTGCCACTCCTACTTTTACCCTTTTCTCCAGGACACCCCGTTTTACTACGAACGTCCACTTCCATTGGACAAAACCATCGTATGGTTAGATACGAACTCGAAAGAATTTATTCGAGGATGGTTTCCGGTTCTGGAGAAAACGGATAGGATTATTCAGTTGTCTTTTCCTTTTACCCTCTCTCAGGTTACGAGTACTCCTTGGTTTAGGGGTAGTACACCTATTACGCAAATTGGATTGTCTTCTTCCAAACCTTAGGCTGGTGCCGACCGGTAGGGAATGAAGAAAACCAATTAGCCTAACGATGGTGTACAGAAGGTATTAAGTTCAGACAAAGCAAGGGATTAGTAAGAGGGCAAAGTAAATTGCAACAGATATTCACGACCAAACCAAATACTTCGTTACCACTCCCACATCACCTTTGTATTTCTCCAGGACACTCCGTATCACTACGAAGATCCGCAGTTTATTGGATACTCCATCGTATGGTTATATACGAACTCGAAAGGAACTTGTTCCAGTTCGGGGATGGATTCTGGTCCAGGAGAAATAGGAATAAGGTTTATTCGGTTGTCTTTTATCTTCACCCTCTCTCATTGCGAGTGTTCCTAGGATTAGGACAGTACACCCATTATGCTTATTGGATAGTCTTCTTCAAAACCGTAGGCTGGTGCCGAACGGTAGGGAAGGAAGAAAACCATTTGGCCTAAAGGGGTGTGCAGGAGGTAATGACTAAAGACAAATGAAGGGATTTGGAGAGGTGGCAAAGAACTATACGGTTACAGTCGTGAATCTGGAAGAGGCATTACTAGGAATACCAGGATACCCTATCGAAACATTTCAATGTTTCAGTTTCACTGTGTAATGTTAAAGGAAAACTGATTTCCCGATTAGATACTTACTCCAGGGTATGTATTTACCAGGTATGATTCTCACATCTGTATGGTTTTACAGATGATGAGTGGGAGTAAGTTATTGGGAATTGGGTGATTATCCTCATTATATCGGGATTCGTTGTAATCAGTGATATTTGAGGAAATCACCTGGGCAGTTTGCCGGTCGGCAAATATTTGGTTTTGAATATCCGCTGTTATGCACCAATTTCAAATTGATGTATCTGTACGTCTATTTTCATAGAGTGAGATATACCTTTCTGAAATTATGTCTAGGACATTTACCTATATCAGTGGATGGTTAGGTAAGGAGCATTAAACAGCGGTGTAATTCTTCTTAACCATAAGTACAGTTTTCAACCTACGACACACAGTGAATGAGTTATCAGACTCAAGGGACTTATACAAAAGATTGTATGTTGTCCAGGGTCCATTAGGACAGAGGGGTAGGTCCTCTTACTATATTCGGTTTACTTATGACTTCTCTAGTTTTTAGACAGGTGTTTCGTGGAAACACAGGGTCCGAATTTTGAGAAGTTACAGGTATTTGAATAGAGTAGAGAACCAGGTATAGCAAGTATCGGGATTCTTCAAAGAGATCGAAGATGTAGATACTTGTGTATGGTATTCAGTTGATAGTAATGATAAAGAGATCTTGCTTCTCTTTCAGGTTACTCATAATTGGAAGTATTCCTAAGTTGAGTAACGCTGATCGGCCTCCTTCCATTTAGTTGACATGCGCTGGGGACAGCTGCATGATTTGAATCTGGTTCAATTAAATCAGTGCCTCTGTTTCTATATTGGATATAGAACAGTTCATATCTTAACGATGTTAAGGTACGGGGAGTAGTCCGGTTTATGATTAAAACCAGACACTGGACAACTCAAGGCACGTTTCTGTAATGGCTGTTTGTGGGTTGACCCAGGCTATGACGCGGGTTGATTTTCTACCATCTGGATGAACAATAGCAATATTGTTCTAGACTCGCCACAGTTTTAATAAAAATGGATTTTTTCAGAAAAACAGTAGTGGGAGTATGGTAGAACTGGAAGTGATTCCAGAACCACAAACGATTACTGAAGATTTGATAAGGAACCTAAAGATTCAATCTGGATTGACATTCCATTGGCCACTCCGCAGATAAGGTGGGTAACTTCAGGCACCCGAGAGGTACTCCGGTAGCCTCAAGGACGGTGACAGGGAAGTTCGTGTTTACCCACAATTACCATTGCTGTTGTTCCAGGCTGCGAGACCCGGCGGGAGGATGAGTATAGCGTCGTTCTAAAACTAGTTTTAGAAGTGTACGTCTATATGACTCTGCCAGAGGGTTGTCGTAGTCAGTGGGAGCAGCGGAAGCATTGGTGGACAGGGAGCTTATGTCTATTTATAGACTAAAGCAGATGTAGCGGAGATAGATCATCTATTTCTGACGTGACAGTCATAGGTTTGACTTCATCAGAATAGGGGATGGATCTGTTGAGAAGGTAGTAGGGTGTGATGTCATGGTATTTGGATGACATACACAGAGTAGGAAAAGAAACTCCTACACTACGATCGGTTATACTTTGGTCGTCATACAGTTGTTTCTCCACAAAGGAAATGGATTCTATATCAGACATACTGGTTACTAGATCTATGGTCTTAGATCTAGATTTGGGTGGTTTCCCAATCAGGGTACTTGACAGCATTCTAAGAGTATTTAGGATGGACGACTCCTGGCACGGTAGTGTACCTGCAGGTAATAGAGTCACCCTCTCCATAGGTGTCTTACAGACTAAAGGGGAGAGGGACGGCCATGATTGGCAGATCACTTGCTCAGGCAATTGAGTCAATCGTGAGATGTCAAGTACCACACCAGATATTGTTCTTGCACTAGATGCAATAAGTTGACATTAATCCAATCCTGGAGAAACAGTCGGAAGCAGTTTTAGAACATAAGTGGATGTTCTAGGGATATGATAACGACAGCCTCATTCAGGAGACAGTTATCATTCCGGGCTTCCAAGGTGACATGGACGACAAGGAGGTTGTCAGAGTTATAGTTTTTCCTTCTGATGAGGGGCAGTATTTTGGACAGGTGGTCCAAGGCAATACTGAGGGAGGCATGGCACGCAGGATACTGATTAAGTTCAGTTGACGATACAGTCTAAGAAGTTTGGATTTGGAGTTCATTTATGAGCTATGTCCCATCAGACATCCAGACACATTTTAAGACAGGTATTGCTCATTTCGGGAGATGGCTTTCTCCGCGAACTTGAGATATAGAGAGACATAGAAAGAAACAACTAAGCGGATCCACTCACTGAGGCTATTCCTCGAACGCAATAGTTCCGCAAACGAGCTTTGTGAGACTGACTAGTAGAGGAGTTGGATGTTCGGTATCACACGGGCTGTGAGTATGCGACATCGCAATAATTAGCCTTGAGTGCAAGTGGGAGATTGTTGGAGATAGTGCCCTCAGAGTCAATTATTAGGTCACAGGTACGTGATTGTAATGATTGAGGGAGGACCTATCCCGGTAGGACAGTCTTACTCGAGATGATAGTATGCTATCTGGTTTACCTTTATCATCGTGTACTGTTTTAGGTGACCTGACACGTCGCTATTACACGTTGATAGAGCCCCTAGGATTCTTGCTTGACCACCAGCAGTATGAGGACGATCATATAAGTGGGAGCTGGGGGTCTACAAGCATATCCTTAAAAGGTCCCCAGTCGTGGGAGTTTCGAGACCGGGCATCGATACTCCATTAGTAGACTAGTGTATACAGTCGAGACCCCGACGAGGGGCGGTGGCCGGTCTCACAAGCCACTGGTGTCAGTTGGATCACCTAAGATGTATACAGGTGCTCATTGGGTTATGAGTACACCGGACAGGACTCGCCGGGAACATGCTAGTTGGTCATATACCAGACGTCAGATGGCAGTTCCCAGGTGACATGTGTGCAGGTTAGTTCATCGACCTGGGGATCGTCATTTGTCTCGTGTGAGTTCCCACTGTACTTTGATTACTACCCTACCACGGCTCAAAGGAGTCGTGCAAACAGGTTTTAGTTGGGTACAGTCCCGAGCCACATGGAGGCAGTGAGCGTATCTTCAGGGGTTCGTCTCTCCCGGTATTGGGGGTGAGGTCGTGCTGTGTCTAGGAGAGCCATTACACAAAGTCCTTGGCCAAGGCAAGGAGATTTACTGGTAGGTATTCCAGTAGTATCTCAGGGTGTTCTGGGCTACACTCCGACACGACTTGTACCACTTTTGGGGGTCTGACTTTTACCAACCCCCTAGGCCCGCCATGCGATACTCATAGACGAACGGACCGGACTGTACGGATATTGTCACTGACAGGCTCAGTAGGGTTGTCAGGCTGAGTTCGCTCACAGACATCCCTTTTAGTCAGTACCTGGTAGCCCGTTACGTGTTGGCTTATACCTCTGACGTGCTAGTGGTTAAATCCACAACTAAGGTGTTGATGAGTCTTTAGAGTCCCCCACATTCAGTTACTCAGCTTTCGGGCGAAAGGTTGTAGAGGCCGTATGGAGATATGACAAGGTCCGATCAGATACGTGCGGTATTGCACGGATCAGGATCGGACAGTTTGTACTATAGGCCGTATTGGTATATGGCAGGGTTCGATCAGATACGTGCGGTATTGCACGGATCAGGATCGAACAGATATTACTAGCCGGCTTTGGTTTAAGCCGGATCCTAGTATAGTACAGTGTAGACTTTGTCTCATTGCATTTGTATTTCGGTCGAAATACAGATGCGGGTGTGTATGCACAGTATCGGGGTTTTCCTGTAATTTATTACGGGACCAGTTTTATGGAGTTGCCAGTTTGCTTTCCGTTTCGGCAAATTTCCATTGTTCCGTTCATTGGCCGAAGATTGGTGGAGGAGGGTTTATTTGCATTGTTGCAAATAGACTTTTGTGGAGGGGGTCCTTGCATATTATCATGTCATGATTATAGCACCATCCTTTGACTTGCTTGACTTCATACTTCATGATGGATTGACTTTGGATATCATCATGGTTGATGAGTGATAGAAGAGTGTGGTTTTCACCTTGCTATCATTGGTTCACATGATTGTCTTTTCCTCTCTCTTGCATGATAGAGTTCCCCCCCCCCCATTCTTTTTGCTATCCATCTCATTCTCTCCATTCTTGAAAGAGTGTGGCCGGCCAAGTCTATTTGGGGCTGTCCAAATATTGTAGTGGGTTTTTGGTGTTGATTTGATGTTCCAAAAATCCACAAGTTCCTCCACAAAACTCCTTGCATCATCCCTCCACCACAATGGCATCTCCAATACCCCAAAAGTGAGACACAAGCTCTACCAAACATTCTACAGCGAATCTTGGGCACGTCGAGTAGCCGGCTTCGTGCCCGAGTTGCCTCGGCATTGAGGTGGGAGCCCGTAAACATAGTTGGCGATGTGGTGCACTTCCGGCGACGAGGAGGAGACGGGACTTTTCCGCAGGAGATCGGGACCATGACGAGAAGACCGGAGGACTTGGATCGTCGGTATATCTCTAACCCTTCTTCTAGTTAGCTTAGACTAGTTAATGGTTACGATCCGGGTGTTTAGTGCGCGGTGGTGCCGGTTTGCTAAGTCCGCAAAATTTAAGTTTTTCACCGCTTCCGCATTCCGGCGTCGGATTGACGGCCGGGGCGCCGCCGTGCACTTACAGGTAAAAGTCAGACCCCCAAAAGTGGTACAAGTCGTGTCGGAGTGTAGCCCAGAACACCCTGAGATACTACTGGAATACCTACCAGTAAATCTCCTGCCTTGGCCAAGGACTTCGTGTAATGGCTCTCCTAGACACAGCGCGATCTCACCCCCAATACCGGGAGAGACGAAACCTCTGCCGATCCGCTCACTGCCTCCATGTGGCTCGGGACTGTACCCAACTAAAGCCTGTTTGCACAACTCCTTTGAGCCGTGGTAGGGTAGTAATCAAAGCACAGTGGGAACTCACACGAGGCAAATGACGATCTCAGGTCGATAAACTAACCTCTACACATGTCACCAAGGAACTGCTATCTGACGTCAGGTATAATACCAACTAGCATGTTCCCAGCGAGTCCTGTCCGGTGTACTCATAACCCAATGAGCACCTGTATACATCTTAGGTGATCCAACTGACACCAATGGCTTGTGAGACCGGCCACCGCCCCTCGTCGGGGTCCCGACTGTATACACTGGTCTACTAATGGAGTATCGATGCCCAGTCTCGAAACTCCCACGACTAGGGACCACTTTAAGGATGTGCTTATAGACCCCAGCTCCCACGTATATGATCGCCATCATACTGCTGGCCGTCAAGCAAGAATCCTAAGGGCTCTATCAATACGCAATAGTGACCTGTAAGGTCACCTGAAGCAGTGCACGATGATAAAGATAAACCAGATAGCATATTATCATCTCGAGTAAGACTGTCCTACCGGCATAGGTTCTCCCTCAATCATTGCAATCACGTGCCTATGATCCAATAATTGACTCTGAGGGCACTATATCCAACAACCTGTACTCATGTCACCAGAGAACCGCTATCTGACGATAGGTATAATACCATCTAGAGCTTCTCGGCGAGTCTGTCCAGTGTACTCACCGCCGGTGAGCACCCATTTACAATCTCAGGTGATCACACCAATGGTTGTGGGACCAACCACCATCCTTTATCGCGATCTAGAAACGTATACACAAGTCTACTTTGGAGTATCGATGCCCGATCTCGATACTCTTGCGACTTGGGACCTTTAAGGATGTGCTTATGGACTACCCAGCTCCCACAAGTATGATCACCATCATAACGCTGGTAGTCAAGCAAAATCCTACAGGTTTTATCAACATGTAACCGCCATATGTTATATCGAGTATAACATATGCACATGTTAAGATAAAAGTCAAACCATAATAATATACTACTGTATCGAGTTTTTATCAATATGTGCCAGCAATATAAATCATCGATAGAAAGAAATACACATATCAGGATAAAGACAACTCAAATAATATATTATATATAGCTGAGAAAGAAGTACTCATATCCATAGCATTCTATACAATACAAGACTCTAGAGCATATATATCCAACAATTCTCTTTCATGAGCTTGCTGCATCTCGTCATCTCACTCACTAGCAAAGTTTGGAATCATGTTACTTCACAAGATGCTTGCATTTGTAGGAGTTGAAGTTTGAGTTGGGTTTTCCTCAATGTGGATCATCTTCGGTAAGGAGATTGCCTGGCAAGCTCGTTCCTACAGCGACGGAGTCTAGTTCGGGTCTTTCACGATTGGATGGACACGCTACAAAGACCTTAAACTTGTTGCTTACTTGTTTTTGTTTACTACTAGCGTTTGAATGATCTTGGGATTGGAACTTGGTGCTATGTTAATTGAAATTTTTGTTTTTCATTCCATCGTGGTTCGCTAGTGTAGCCACCCTAGCACCAAGTCCACCAAGTCCCAACAATGCACTCCCACGACGGAAAAACAGCAGGGTAAAAATCTTGCTTAAGTTAGTCATGACCTATCTCCTTAGGTTTTTTCACGACTGCGGTGAACTGCAACGTCCGTTTAATTCTTTATATTTTCTTCGCGAAAATTTCAAGGGTTTTAGAAGATATATGTTGATGGTAAAGGCATTTTAAATGAAGTATTTTTGTTTGACGACTTATATGCAAAGAACGGACACACACAGGACCCGACGCTGACACTGAACTTGTACAGTTGTGAATGTGGGGCCCAGGTTGTGCTATAATAATGTATGCAATGTCATTTTGGGAAGCGTACAAACATAAAGCTTCCAGAAGTACATCAATGCTACGGACGCGGATCCTGTGGGATCCACTAACAAAGTTGACCGGCTGAATTTGGGTGGGGCCCACTTTTCCCTTAGGAACACAACGAGCAACCACATGGCCACTTCTTTGCAAACGTAGTAACAAATTCAAGCATTTGGGATTAATTCTGCCAGGTCGGAAATTCGAATTCGGAAAATTATTCGGAAAAAATCGGTAAGTATTCAGGAAAGATTTAGCAAATGTTCGGGAAGAACTTCGAGAAAGAAATTAATATATGCGGCATTGGATTATGATGTCGCGCATTATTCGTTGTTTTTGTGAATTATTCGCTGATTTTGCGAATTATTCATGAATAATTTGTGAATAATTCGAATCGTTCGCCAACGGAGATTAAATCGGAGATTTAACTGGCCGTTCAAAAATTCACAAATTATTCGTGAATACGCCGAATAATGACTATGTTTGTAAACATGAAAACGAATAAACTAAAATATAGCAAAGAATTGGGGGGATAAGACACTATTTATCAAAACTAAAATACATGGAATTGTCAATCCTTTGTTTGTTTGCATGGAAATTGAAACGCTAGTTTTTGGAGTTTACATCATCAAAATGGGTATTGACATCGCCTTTTTAACGATTCCAAATCAAAGCTTTCTTTGGATGGAATTGACCATTATCAAAGACACATAGGATTGGAGTTGTTATTTTATTTGGGAAAAGATATGGTTACCTACTTTCTCTTTCTTTTCTTTATCCAATTCCCAAAATTCAATTCCTACTTTTTTTGTTCAACTAAACAAAAGAAAAGATTGAAGAGGAGAAAAATCATTCCAATTCTTTACAGACAAACAAGAGAATGGCAATTCAAGGAGACAAAAACTTTTGTTTGTAAGATATCAATTCCCATTCTTATTTTTTGATTCCAGCAAACAAACATCCACCGAAAAGAAACTTGTTTATTACTAGATCTTGCAAAATTGTACTAATAGACTTTCTTTATTAGCAGCTGTGATGTATATCCGTGTACTATAATATGAGCAATACATTTTCTACCCGCAATCTGTTTACCCAAAAGTTTACCTAAGAGACAAAATGGTATGATCCACAACATCTAGGTAATAGCATTAAACAGATGGGTCCATAATGTTTGTCTACTGGATAAACTTTTGGGTAGACAAATTGCTGTAGGAAATGTATTTTTGCTATAATATATGTGTAACTTTTTCCAACAAATATGATGTATATCTATATGAGTCAATTGCATAAAACCCTTTTTTCTAAATATTTTGTATAGCATTTATGATGCATAACAGTTTGCCAAAATATTGATGTCATTTGAACCAAAATAAGTCCAAACATAATGATAGAAGTTGATGATCTAGGATAACTTTCCATAACGCATACCTTTTAATTAAGATATCAGAATTATAATTTTCATACCATTTCGGAACCGATATCGAAGCCCTAGGGGATGATCAACAAATTAGTGTTACGGGTTTTTTCCTCCCGAAATTCTAAGTTCGTTTGGATGTTATTCGAAGGCTCCGAAGTTTATTGCCCAACTTTATTGATTCATATATTTTCTTGTTATTATTATTATTTTTGAATTAGAGATTTTTAAATTCATATATTGTTAGGATTTTGACAATTCAAACACGTTTTTGCCTTCTTTTGCAGCAGCTTTTCTCTGACTCCTAGAAAATCTTGGGTTTATCTTCTTGTCTAGCAACACTAACCTATTTTCCTACGCTTGTAGAGAGACATTTACTCACTGCCCTGCCACGCTAATTAAATATTACCTTGAAGGACTTAATTAGCTCGATTGAAAGTAATGTTAGGTATCTTTAAAAAAAAAAAAGACTAAATTTCAACTTGTTACAATGAATTATAGGTATTTTCCTCTAAAGGATATCATGAAATTTCAATGATTGATTGATACCACGAACTTTCAAAAGTATCAAAAACAACGATGAGGCAAATTACAAAATTACCAAAATACCTCTCTCATATAATAAAAAAGTCTATTTGAAAAAAAAGGAGAGGTATTTTTGCAAATTTTGTGATTTTCCTCATGGTTTTTTTTGATACTTTTGAAAGTGCATGCTATCAATCTATCATTTTGAAACTTCATGATATCATTTAGGAAAAATGACTATAGTTCAGGATAGCAAGATGAAATTTAGCCTTAAAAAAGGTAAGTAACGATCTTGTATGCTGGTTACTTCTTGGATTTGTCCACCAGGGTATTGAAGTTGTTAATCTTATTGTTTGATATCAACTAAGCTAGGGTTGGTAAATAATTTTCCACATGGAGAAAGTTTTCTATCTAAAAGTACTATGTAATGCGGTGGCGTCTAATTATCAATATTCAGTTGATTTTGGTCATGCATAATGCTTGCGTGCTAATTAATTAACCTGATAGATGCCATATATACTGGACAAGAAGAACGTAGTAGAGTACATATTCATGGTAGAAGGCACAATTATCAACATGTGCACCTTTATCCATATATCTATTATTATTAATCATCTAGCTCATATAGTTTCCTATGACTTTTAGCTTATTTATTTATTACAATAGCTTACAAATGCTAGGGTATGGAAGTGGACAATTCTATATATCTTTCCACATGATATGGACTTCCACCTAATTGAATTTGTTTTCTGTGAAATGGTGTCATGATGGTGCAAGTGTCATGGCATGGTGACAATCTTTCTTGTATGGCTCCAATTTCATAGATGCTTTCTTGCTGAGTCCTCGGCACATGTTCAAGCTTTGCATCTATATATTGTCCTGCATTTACATAATGCTTATATGTTTGCCTCTCCTTATCATCTCTCATCATCATGCATGCTTTGTTGGCATTTGATAATTATATATGTGATGGGCATCCCTCTACCTTCTCTTGTGATTCGTTTTTTAATAATTAAATGTGAGACTTACCAAGTTCATGGAACCATAAAAGCTTTTCTTTCATTTTAACAGATGTAAATTTGTTTCATTTTCTGCACCTATTCATTCCCAAATTATTCTGGTTAACTGTAACTTTTAATCTTTTTTGTATATTCAAGCTACTTAATTTCGGTAAAGAAATGCCCAAGATGAAAGAACCGACGTTAATAATTAAAGCAAGATCCAAGTTTTTCGAGACCGAATAAAAAAATATAGGAGAAAATTAAGGAGTTTATTGCAATATAGTCAATCATATATAGTTGAAACAATTATTGTCCTGTGTGTTGATAATAGCTCACCATTGTCCTCATTAGATTAATGAGCTTTCTCCATCTTGCTGTGGTCCAAGCAAAAATGGTAGTAGTTGTCACAAAAATTGGCCATTTGTACACATATCTTCTGTCATTTAAGATGCAAGGGTGTAACATAGAGACATCAAGCATGGGGTGATCTATTCACATTATTTTTGTGAGCTAGGATTTGAAATGGACTTGGACCCAAAAATGATAGTTGTCACTAATTATTCTGTTTTCTCGTTCAAATCTTCACGTCTATAAAGTTGTAGGTCATGGGGGCCATTATTAATGACATCTTTCACCTATCACACCGAACATACAATGACCTTTCTTTATCAATGTATACAAATATTTTTCTTTTTGTGTGTGTTGATTTTGATTGACTTCCATTACCTTCACCTATCACATTATTTTCATTTGATGTTTTACTTAAACATGCAGGACCCACTAGTTAATTATTTTATTCAATCACTAGTTTAATATGATTGGACTAGAATTATCTTAACTAATACTATTATATAAATTAAAAAACAATTGTTTCTATTGGATTAGACTTGGTTCTATCACAATCTATATATAGTTTCCTCATTAATATCATCCGGGTATATTAGTCTTGGTTCTATAATTGATTAATATTCCTTATAGTTATGCGAACTTGATGGAGGTCCTTTTCGAGTCTTCTTCAGATGCTGTCTTCCGTCGATCTCCTGATGGATTTTGGAGGTGATCTCCTGTTGCGTGCGGATCTCAATGGGTTTTGAGGAGATAGGTGATTTAGAGGAGTTTGGCGTCGAGTACCTGCAAAGAAGTCCCGGGGTGGTTTGGTACCACCGAAGACCCTCCGACGATCAAGTTAGTACTAGATCCGAGCAGTGTAACGGCTAAGCGGAGTAAAAATGGCTTACTTGACCCCTCTGTGATGGGGGTTTATATAGCGGCGGTAGCACGTAGCAGCAGGCGTGAGAATCTCACCGACAGTTACGCTCCCGACGTCACGCCCGCGTAAAGAGCGGATCATCCATTAATGGGGATCGTGATGGCGTGGAACATGGGGCGTTGCTGGCGGAGAATCTGCACGTGGCGAGATTTGCGGAGCGGCGGTTACGCTTATGAGCGGTGGAGTTGGTCGGTCGGAGGGATCGAGGAAGACAGCCTCGGCTGGGGAGCTTGGAGGCGAGCAAAAGGGCCGAGGAGTCTTGGTCTTGTGGCAGCTCGAGATGAGCTGAGGGGTCGAGGAGACCCATTTGCAAGGGGCCCCGAGGAGGGCCAGCTTGTGCTTGCAAGTCGGGTACAGGGGTGGCCTGGTCGGCCTCTGTGGGCCCTTTCTTCTGGGTCTTGGGACGCATCATCTGCCACGTGTCCTGATCTTGAAGATCGCCAATATTGAGTATCATCATTAGCCCCCCACTCTTGTCCCGACCAGCTAGCGGGTCGGGTCAGGAGTGGACTGCCGGGCCGAGCTTCCTTCTAAGTTTTCGTCGGGGTACGTCCTCGGACCGTCAGCTGTCTTTTCCGCCAGCGAATCAGGGTGAGATCTCTGCATTTAAGAAAGGTACGCCGGTTCGTGCCTTCTGCCACTGAAGCGATGGTCCACGTGTCGAGCGCCGGTTAGCCGAAGCGACGTATGCAGACCTGTGGCGTCTGACGGGGTGCGGCCCAGTGTGGGCATGACATGTGGAGCGATCGGAGCCGTTGGACGCGAAGAGGCGTTTTGGCGGGAGTTGAAGGGCGCCGTTGGATGAGGTTGCTCGCAGTGATAAATAGGGGTGGGGCCCATTCCAGGGGCCCTACTCCTTCAGATTTCCTTTCTTCCAAGTCCCGGCTGCTCGGCGCTCTTCCTCTTTTGGCCACATGGTCCGTTCCCACTCTTTGGGTCGCTCGCTCCAAAGGGAGGCCAGCGGCGTGGCCGTGCCCCTGGCTGGCTCATGCCCTGCGTCGAATGTTCTGCCGGCGATAGGGTCGTCTGCTTCGTTGACGGTTCCCGGTGATTGTTCCGGCGGCAGTCAGAGACGTCCGCGGTCATCCGAGCCCCAGACGGGGGACAGAGGGGAGAGCGAGGACGGGGTCCCCTTTAAGAGGAAAAAGATAATTTCTCTTGCGCCGCCGTCGATGGCTCCTGAGGGGATTGCCGTGCAGGAAGGTGATGCCGTCTTCACGGTTCCGTCTGGGCTTTCTGTCGTTGCCGGCCTGTTAGCCGGGATGGAAGAGTCGGCCGGGGGAAAGCTTCCGTATGGCACCCTGAGGGCCAAAATAGAGGCCATAGCCCAAGGGGCGGTCCAAGTACGAACTCCTTCACGCTTTGCTTTTTTTGGGCTTTCCTTTCTTTAGCTCGGGTGCTTCCCAGTTTCTCATCCGCTTTTCGTCAGGTCCTTCAACACTGCGCCATCGCTACTCGTATGGAGGCCGAGGAGGCGTTCCACGTACCGAGGCCAGTAGAAGCGTTTCCCTCAGAGGTTGAGGTCCTGCAGCATGACCTGCGTCTGGAGAGGGCGAGGGCTGACGTCCTGGCAGCCCGTGCGGAGGCTGCGGAGCTCGCCAATTCAGCAAACCGGGGCGTCCATCGTCGCCTAAGTGCATCCCTCTGGGTTGCCGAGAGGAAGCTGGCGGACCTGGCCGATCTCTTCACGGCCATGGAGAAGGAGAGAGATGCCAGCAAAGGGGACGCCGAGGCGGCGCTTCTGGCGGCCCAGACTGCCGAGGCTCGGGCCAGGAAAGCTGTGGCCGATTACAAGGTGTCGGAGCAGTTTTACGTCGAGCTTGGTGAGTATTCTGCCATCGCGTGGAATAAGGCTCTGGATGCTGTGAAGGAGCGGCTTCCCGAGTTCACCGATGGCAAGCTCCATGCTCGGGTCCCACTCACGGCGGCAAAGCCTCCGGCAGACAATGATGAGGGAAGCGAGGCGCGCCCCTCGTGGAAAAACCTCCGGTGGTGAAGCCCCCGGTGATGGGGGAAGCGAGGCGCAGGGAGGAGGGTTTGCGACTTGGGCCTTTTTGATATTTCCTCGTCCCCCTTTGGTAAGCCTCCGGGCAGTTTGTAAGGCTGGGAAGCCCAAAATACCCTTGTAAAGACTTTGCCCTTGATAATAAAACTTTTTATTTGGTTTCATCGGTTAGTACTTTATCTTCTATTCGTGAAGAATGCTTGTAAAATATCCCTGCTTGCACTGTCGGGCTTCTATGTCAGGTCGGTCATATGTCTAGCGACCGTTCGTCGAATTGATTTCGATCATTTGCCAAGCATGCCAAGCACTGCAGAGAAGGAGGTATTCCCATGGCCCCGAAGTCGAGGGGGGATCGCTCAGACTTTGATAGACCTGACGCCCCTTGTTGGGGCCACGAATTCTCTGCATGTGATGGGCAGAGGGACGTCCACCGCATTTGTGCCGAGCATGAATGGGCTCAGAGGCCCTGGTGGAAGGGCTACAAGCCCGCAACGCCCGTTGGGCATGAACGAGCTGGGATGATCGGTTTCCCCTTGGCGAGGGCTTTGATCCCTGGCGGTTGTAGTAGGAAGCTACCAGCCTAGGATAGCCGAGCAAGGACTCGACTGCCTTTGGGAGGACTTGGATCCTTAGCGTTGGGGGGCTGTAAGAAGCCCACTAAGGATGACCGGGCAGTGAAGCTGCGCGGTTGCCTCTTGGCGAGTGATTTGATCTCTAGCGTCGTGGGTAGGCAACTACCAGCCTGGGGCGACCGAGCGGGGTAGCCGGTCGGGTGCCTCTTGCGAGGGCTTCGATCCCTGGCGTCATGGGTAGGGAGCTTCCAGCCGGAGATGACCGAGCAGGGTAGCTGCTTGGTTGCCTCTTGCGAGGGCTTTGATCCTTCAGGACGGGGACCGAGCAGGGTTACTGCCCAGTGCCTCTTGGTGAGGACTTTGATCCCTGTCGGTTGTGGTAGGAAGCTACCAGCCGGGGATAGCCGAGCAAGGACTCGACCGCCTCTGGGAGGACTTTGGTCCTTAGCGCGGGAGTGGGCTGTAAGAAGCCTACCAAGGACCCTTGGCCGGGAAGGGTTACTGCCCGGTGCCTCTTGGCGAGGGCTTTTGTCCTGAAGGATAGCCGAGCGAGGGATCCTTGGGCTCGACTGCTTCTGGGAGGGCTTTTTGATCCCTGGCGTTGCGGTAGGGAAGCTGCCCGCCAGGGATAGCCGAGCAAGGAAGCTACTCGGCTGCCTCTACGGAGGGCTTGGATCCTTAGCATTTGGAGGGGTCGTATGAGGCCCGCTTAGGATATCCGGGCAGTGAAGCTGTGCGGTTGCCCTTTGGCGAGGGCTTTGATTCCTCAGTGTTGGGGGGCGCAGGGGGCCTGCCAAGGATATCCGAGCAGTGAAGCCGCGTGGTTGCCTCTTAGGTGAGGGCTTTGGATTGCAAAGACAGAACTCTACTTGCAATGTCTCAGTGTTTCTTTATTCGAACGGAAAAGATTTTAGCGAGCGTTTACATCGTCTTTGTGAGAGGAGGGGTACACACTTGTTGGCCTTGGCCTCATTAGTATAGTTTGAGCTTCTCAGCGTTGTAAGGCCGCAGGAGCTTGCATCCGTCAGCATCTTGCAGGCGGTAGGCCCCGCCTGGGAGTACCTCAGAGACGAGGAAGGGGCCATCCCACCTCGGGGAGAACTTATGTAGCCTGTCTTGACCAATGAACTCGTTTTGCCATAGGACCAGATCCCCGGTCTGGAAGGAGTGGTGCCGACCCGAGCGTTGTAGTATCGGGCTGTTTGTTGTTGATAGGCAGCAGCCCTGATCTAAGCCCGGTCTCTTGTAACATTTCAAAAAAATAAAATATTATTTTTGAGAATTTTTGTAATTAAATAATAAAATATTGAATATTTTTATAAGGCGGTATAATTAAATACCGATAAATTGGGAAAAATTTGGAAAAATTTGGAAAATTATGGAAATTACTAAAAAGAGGGTACTTTATGTGATTTATGCAAATAATGAAATTTTACGATTTATTTGACACTATTTTAGTGCTAATCGCGATTAAAAATCGCTAATCGGACTTTAAGCGTGTTTTGTGCACATGTCTTATTTTTAGCACTTGTTACATTTTCTTCATGGCCTTCTCTTCATTTTTGGCATGGTTGTTGTTTTAATTGAGAAGGAAAAGAAAAGAAAAAGAAAACATTTAAAAAATGTGCATAGTATGAGGTATGGGCATGAGAGAGAGTGGTGAGGGGGTCAACCTTGGTCATAACTTTTCCCTCCTTCATTATTTCCTCTTCATCTTCCTCTCCTCTTCAGCCCATGGCTGAACCTCATCTCCCTCTTCATCAAACCCTCACAAACATCTCATTTCCCACCCCAAAAACCCATCCCCACTTCACAAAATTTGTGCTAGAGCTCATAAGCTACACTTTGGACCAAGAAAGTTTGCGTTTTGGCGCTGTGGGGGTTTCATGTGTGCCAAACGAGGTAATACCTTCACATTTAGTGTAGTTTTTCATTCACTTTAAACAATATATGTGTTTAGTTGTGATTTGGTGCGTTTTGGTGAACTTTGAAGAATTCTAGAGAGGGTTAGGGTTAAATTGAGATGTGTTGGTGAAATTGAACTCTTGTGGTGACCTTAAACCCCTCCCAATTTATAGAAATCCAGACCAACCCAACTGAAACCCAAAATACGGATTTACAGAAACTGAAATGTCGGGTTTTGTGAGAACTTAGTGGGTGCAGAGAAAACTGGAGTGACCCGAGACCAAAACTTGAAAAGGAAACAATACCCGAGACACTTTTGGACCAATGTGAGACCACCCTACCAATACGAGGCCATTCCACCATAGCAAAACTGAGGAGGCCGGATTTCTTGGGGGGTGGCCGGCCATGGGGTGAGGGAATTGTTCCAGGTTGCTTCAGTAGGTCATATACATCCTATATATTGTTAGTGTATATGCCCTAGAGGCCATTACTGTATCATACTAGTATGTATATTACTTAATGGAAGCTTGGGATATTCACCTTGTATTGACAATCTTGCTCAAAATGGTAGTATGCTACTTGGTTTGTTTCTACTTTAATATGTATATGTGTTTATTTTAGCATATCGCTTATACATATTAGTAGAGCCCTCAGGATCCTTGCTTGATTACCAGCGTTGTGATGGCAGTCACACTCGTGGGGGCTGGGTAATCCACAAGCACATCTTTATACAGGTCCCTAGTCGTAGGACTATCGAGACAGGCCATCGATACTCCGGAGTAGACTAGCGTATGCGCTTCTCATCCCAGCATGGGAGACTGTCTGTCCCACAGCCGTCAGTACGTCGTACTTGAGATAGTATGCGGGTGCTCGTTAGGTTACGAGTACACTAGACAGGACTCGTCGGGAGCTGATTGGTTGGTATTATACCTATCGTCAGTTATCAGTTCCCAGGTGACATGAGTACAGCTTAGTCCGCTGACTTGACACTGTCACTTCGCCTCGAGTGTGTTCCCATTGTACTTTGATTACTACCCTACCACGGCTCAAAGGAGTCGTGCAAACAGGTAGTAGTTGGGTGTAGTCCCGAAGCACTTGGAGGCAGTGACGGTTAGACAGGATTCGTCTCTCCCGGTATTGGGGGTTGATATCGCGCTGTGTCTAGGAGAGCCATTACACAAAGTCCCTGGCCAGGCCAAGCGAGATAGACTGGTAGGTTTCAGTGTTATCTCAGGTGTTCTGGGCTACACTCCGACACGACTTGTACCGCTAGTAGGGGACTGACGTTTACCGTCCCTAGGCCCGCCATGCGATGTTCTTAGACGAACAGACCGGACTGTACGGAGATTGTCACATTCAGGCTCAGTAGGAGTTCAGATGGGTTTCACCTCGTCCGTCTTCTTATCGGCATCTACCTGGGGGCCGTTATGCACAACTAGTGCCGCTTGCGGTCTGTGGTTAAACCCACTGACAGCGTAGTGTCGAGTCTTTAGAGTCCCACACAGAGAGCTATTCGCCTTTAGGCAAGAGAGTAGAGGTCGCATGGTTTTGCGACAGGTCGCATGGTTTTGCGACAGGGTTCGGTTATATCCGCGCACTTGTGCACGTTTGGTGTCCGGACAGTTAACACTAGCGGGCTTTGGTTTAAGCCAGATCCTAGTGTACGTTTTGGGATTGGTTTTATCTCGTTTGTATTCGTGTTCCTCGGAACGCGGATGCGGGTGTAAGTGCACGGCGGCGCCCCGGCCGTCAATCCGACGGCCAAATGCGGAAACGGTGATAAACTTTTATTTTGCGAACTTTGCAAACTGGCACCACCGCGCACTAAACCCCGGATCGGGCCATTAAACTTGTCCTAGCTAACTACAAGACGGGTTAGAGATATACCGAATGATCCGAGTCCTTCGGTCTTCGTCTCCACTCCGATCTCCCGCGGATGCTTCGTCCGTCATCTCCTCGTTGTCGCCTCTTCGCCGGAAGGGCACCACATCGCCTGCATCTTTTACGGGCTCCCACCTCAATACCGAGGCAACTCGGGCGCGAAGCTGGCGAGTCGACGCGTCCAAGATTTGCTGTAGAAAGTGTAGTGTAGAGCTTATGTCTCATTTGGGGTTTGTTGCCTTTGAAGATGATGGAGGAATCAAGATAAGAAAAATGGTGCTTGCATTTTTCTAGCATGAAATGAGATGAACAAATTTTCCCTCTTGAAAATGATCCTCTCTTCTTCTTCTCTCAAGTATGAAAAAACTTATCATCTTAGAAATGGTGGAGGAAAGAATATGAAGCATGAAGGGAGGCGATGGTAGGAGCACAAGTGGTGACCACATCAAAAAACATCATCATAACCAAAACTCAAATCAACTTCAAATCCTTTCTTATCAACAAAAGCAAGTGATGAGAATGGTATCAAAAAGATGCTATCATAATTAATACATTTGCAAGAAAAACCTCCACAAAGTGTTATTTGCAAACTTGCAAATAACCCCCTCCATCTGAAAAGTCCGGCCGGGAAAGAACAAAGGAAAACCGGCCGGAACGGAATGCAAACTGGCAACTCCAGAAAACTGGTCCCGTAATAAATTACAGGAAAACCCCGATACTGTGCATACACACCCGCATCTGTATTCCGACCGGATACAAATGCAATGAGACAAAATCTACACCGTACTATACTAGGATCCGGCTTAAACCAAAGCCGGCTAGTAATATCCGTCCGATCCTGATCCGTACAATACCGCACGTATCTGATCGAACCCTGCCATATAACCATACGGCCACTAGTATAAACCGTTCGATCCTGATCCGTGCAATACCGCACGTATCTGATCGGACCCTGCCATATCTCCATACGGCCTCTACAGCGTTTCGCCCGAAAGCTTGAGTAACTGAATGTGTGGCGGACTCTAAAGACTCGTCAATACTATGGTTGTGGATTTAACCACTAGCACGTCAGAGGTATAAGCCAATACGTAACGGGCCACCAGCTATTGACTAAAAGGGACGTCGATGAGCGAACTCATCCTGACACCCTTACTGAGCCTGTCAGTGACAATATCCGTACAGTCCGGTCCGTTCGTCTATGAGCATCGCATGTCGGGCCTAGAGGGTGGGTAAAAGTCAGACCCCCAAAAGCGGTACAAGTCGTGTCGGAGTGTAGCCCAGAACACCCTGAGATATTACTGGAATACCTACAAGTAAATCTCCTGCCTTGGCCAAGGACTTCGTGTAATGGCTCTCCTAGACACAGCGCGACCTCACCCCCAATACCGGGAGAGATGAACCCCCGAAGATCCGCTCACTGCCTCTATGTGGCTCGGGACTGTACCCAACTAAAACCTGTTTGCACGACTCCTTTGAGCCGTGGTAGGGTAGTAATCAAAGCACAGTGGGAACTCACACGAGACAAATGACGATCCCCAGGTCGATGAACTAACCTGTACACATGTCACCTGGGAACTGCTATTTGATGTCAGGTATAAGACCAACTAGCATGTTCCCGGCGAGTCCTGTCCGGTGTACTCATAACCCAATGAGCACCTGTATACATCTTAGGTGAACCAACTGACACCAGTGGCTTGTGAGACCGGCCACCGCCCCTCGTCGGGGTCTCGACTGTATACACTAGTCTACTCTGGAGAAACGATGCCCTGTCTCGAATCTCCCACGACTAGGGACATTTTAAGGATGTGCTTATAGACTCCAGCTCTCATTTATATGATCGCCCTCATACTGCTGGCAGTCAAGCAAGAATCCTAGGGGCTCTATCAACGTGCAATAGCGACTTGTTAGGTCACCTAAAGCAGTACACGATGATAAAGGTAAACCAGATAGCATACTATCATCTCGAGTAAGACTGTTCTACCGGGATAGGTCCTCCCTCAATCATTGCAATCACGTGCCTGTGATCCAATAATTGACTCTGAGGGCACTATCTCCAACAGCGGGTGTGTATGCACAGTTGACAGAGAGACAGAGGCAGAGGATTCTCATTGGGGTTGTTGACTGTTGACTGTTGACTTTTGCTAAAACGCTAATGAGAATATGAAATATGATTAACAATAATATTAATTAAGTATTATAGTGACATGGTTGTTGAGGGGTTGACTTGTTGACTTTGTTGACCGGTTGACTAGGTTGGACTAGTTGACCATCATCATTACAATGGCTATCATTTCATGGCAAAGACTTTTGCTTGCTTGTTTCTTTTTGCAAAATGAGTGCATGAAATGATATGGCCATTTTGACTTGAACCATCACATAATAGTCAATTACTATTATGAGTTATCATGATTTTGGATTATGAGAGCTTGGATGGCAAAAGACTTGCTCATTCTCTCATTTGTTTTCTCTCTCTTCCTCTTGCTCTCTCTCTAGTCCATGGTTTTACTTGTCTCATGTGTTGAGAAGCAAGAACCATAGAGATAAAACCCAACACACTCTTCTACTCATCCTAGTTCATAAGGTTTAGCAAACCAAGTGTTCTAGTTTCTTCTAGTTTGAAGAGAAGCCAAAGGTAGAAGCTTTCAGGTGGATCCATCTTCGGCGCGAGGAGACGACGAGGTGAGGCCGATCCGACCACCGCAAGGAGTTGAAGATGAAAGAGTTCAAGTTAAGGTATAAACCCCTAACCGAGTAGGTAAAACTCTTGTTAGGTTTGTTAGATAGTTGTTTAACAAAGATCCGTATTTTGAGTCCATGTTACCACCTCTAGAAAAATCGTTTTTCATCATTTCCGCAAGCCCGTAAGTACCGGGAGAGGTAACGTGGACTTACAGTGGTATCAGAGCCTAATTAAACACTATCTAACATGTTAGAAAAGTAACTAGAAGTTCGATCGGAAAAAAAGTCACGAAACACGCCCGAAAAATTAACTTTCCGCCGAATTTGTTTTCTGTTCCAAAAATAATAAATCTTATATTAAAATTCGGTTCAGGGTTTTTAGAAGAAACTGTAGAAAAAGGGTCCACTGAACCGATCAATGCGCCGCGGAACCGCGGCGGGAGCGTGCTCCCGCCGCGGATCCGCGGCCGAGTTGACTCGGTCGTGGGCTATTTTTCATGCAGTTTATTCAGTTGGGTATTTTGGGATTTTTACAGTATGTGTTTTCAGCCCAGATTTTCCAGAAAGAAAATTTTGTTTTTGGGGCTTAAAAATCCGTATTTTGATCGAACTTCTAAAGACTTAAGCTGACGGGTTTATATCTGTGATGTGATATATGTATTGAATGTCTGCTAATCGCTATACGTCGATTAGTGGGGGTTATACATATCTGTGATCTGAAATGTTGATGGTATGTGTATATGAATTCATTGGATTGTCGCGGATGAATAGCCAGGGGGTTGTGAGATGAGAGTTTTTTCTTTATCTTTCAATTCATGTAAATTTGTAATTGATGTAATATTATTTATTTGGCCGCACAACCGGGGTGAGGTTGTAGCCGTCATTGTATAATTTCTTTTACTGTTTTTGCTCCTAGGATAGACCCATGGAGGGGGTGCACAAACTACCGGGTACCTCGAAGTGCCGAGTGACCTACTCACGAGTTGAGGGAGGTTGCTTCGCTTCGGGTATTTGGCGGGTAGTTTGCCTCACCCGTAGGGGTCTTGGGTGTGGTATTGGCTATTCATCGCGACCGTGTAATCCGCTTTCCGTTACAGGCTCGTACGGAATGCGGATTCCTAGTATATCCAATGTGTTCATCTGTGATCTGGAATGGCTATCATTGCAATATATCTATATATGATAACTATTTTGGCGTTGCTTATGTTTTGCATCCGCGCTAGTCCAGCCCCCGCTCTGTCGTTAGTTAAGTAACCTAACGGGTAATGACGGGGCCCCGTGGCAAATGCGGATGGTATAAGCGTACGTCATATTTTGGTTTTTTTCTGCAATGGTAGGATTAAATGATGGGACGCATTAAAAATTAATGCAAGAAAATAAACCAAAGTTAAAGTCGTTGGAACAATTTCAAAAACCACTCGGTTTCTTTTCAAAAACAACTTTTAAACGCGGAGCTTAAACCACTCCTTTTAAAAGCTATCAAGGTTCCTTCGATTATATCAAGTTCACTACGTTCACGGTTTCGCCAAAACCATTCGTAGCCCTCCGTCGTTTCATATCAATATCCAACAGTATTCAAGCTGTGTTTGTTGGCCTTAGTCAAGGCACAGTGTTTGGTAGCTGGTGGGTATTCATATATTGCATAGATAGATGCGTTGGTTTGGGACAGTCGTATTACTTTGTTGGCCATAGTCAAGGGTATATACGGGTGGGTTCAAATCAACCTGGACAACGACGGATATAACTTGACATGTGACTTATGATTTGTTGGCCTTAGTCAAGGTCATAAGAGCATGTGGCAAAAATCCACATTGGGAGTTTCTAAAGAACCAGAAACTTGCTAGCGCTGCATACCATTTGGAGTGTGATGATTCTGGTAGGATTCCTTCAGTTTTATTACGCAATGATATTTGGATCCCGATCCTACTGTGAGTATATGCTACTCCTCGGGAACTTTCTCGCTTAACGATCAATGCTATAAACCAAGTAGGTGTCTAGAAAGGTGTTAGCGGGGCTACGCCCCCAGGGAAAAGAGGTTATTTAATTAAGGAACTTCGCGAAAGCGTTGGAAAACCTCCCTCGAAGTACCAACACTGGCCTGGTTGAACGGTTAAGCAAGTATTGCACGGTGAGATTGATCCCGACTAATTCTTTCTTTTTGGTTTGAGGAGGGATTCGAGAGACAGTGGGAGCCATCCTGTTTAGGTAAATTAAAAACCAATCTAAACTTGCAAGAGCATCATGCTGAGAGTTTTCTTCTCTCTCTCTTAATTGCAGCGACCCAGTGACTACACATAGGTTACATCTAGATAATAAAATGACTGAACCTGACTGTTATGATTGGCAAAGGTCTGTCCAGATGTCCATTACCCATGACAAGCTGGGACACCTCTTAACTAATCAAACCCCTGCCGTCTCAGGACCAGTTTCCCCTGTCATAGATATTGATATCCGTAAGACATCGGAAAAAGACTGTGCGAAAGCCAAGTGCCTCGTGTTAGCCTCAGTTGATGGTGCATACCAGGGGCAACGCGAGAAGATAGACTTAGTTTCTGTCTTCCTCCATAACAAAGATTTATATGGAGAGCAATCTCGTATCGCAAGATATGAGACCTCGAACGAATTGCTTCAAGCGAGGTTGGCTATCGGGTCATCTGTAGGAGGCAATGTCCTTACAGAGACCAGCTATTTTGAGCTCACGGACCTGAAGACCACGTTGGAGAACGGGTCAGATGCTGACTTGATTCTACAGTCTCTACCTTCTACCCTGAAGGAAACCAGGGAAGAAGGAAGAAAGGGAAGGGCAAAAGTATCGGGGCTAGATGTAGTAAAAGAGGGACGTTCCTATTGTTACGGGAATGAACATTGGCAGAAGGATTGCAGGGCTAGCAAAGCTAGGAGCCAGAATTCGAAGCATGTTGTGGCTTCGGTTTCGGGTGTGTTTGTAATAGAGAACTGTATGTCAATTAACCCTACTTCCTGGGTATTGGATACCGGATCAGGATCTCACATCTGTAATTCGTTATAGGCTCTGAGAAACCGTAGGGTTATCAGGAAAGGTGATATGACTCTCAGGGTTGCGAATGGAATGAGCATGGATGCTGAATCCGTAGGGGAATATCATCTTGGACTGACAACTGGACAGATATTGGTTCTGCGTAACTGTTTGTATGTACCAGGTGTTGGGGTAAAAATTTACACCCCGGTTGACCAAGTCAAAATCAAAGTCAACCCCAAGCCAAGTGGGCCCAAGACCAGATCCAGTAGGCCCATGCCCGGGTCGAGCCCGAACATGAAGCGGCCGGCCTCCCCCCATGCCAGGATAAAAATTTTGTAATAAATAATTTTGTTGTATTTCTTTTATTTTATGGATAAATGTAAGAAAAATAGGCATAAAGCCAAATTTTTGTAAAGCCCATGGCTTATGTGCAAAAAGAAATGGCACATGAGCCATGGGATAGGCAAAATGCCATTTTGTGAAGCCCAAGGGGCTATGTGTAAAGTGTATAGCCTATAAAGGCAAAAATAATGAAATATCTCAAAAACTTTTTCTCTCTCCAAAAAAAATTAGAGCTGAGCTCTTTCTTCCTTCTTCAAGGTTCCAAAACCTTCTTCTTTCTCTTGAATTAAATCAAGAGTTTTACTCTTCCTTTTTCAAAACTAAATAGTTTTCCACCACAAAACCCACAAAGGGGAACTTGGATCTGCCATCAGATCTTAAAAAGGAGAGATTTTGAGATTTTACATCTCTTGATCTTCAAGATCCAGCAAGCAACAGGAGGAAGAAGAAGAACCCTTCCATTAACCCAACAAAAAAAAAAAACACTCAGGAGTCTAACTCCTCTTTGATTTCTCTTCAGAGAAATCTTTTTAGGCTAAAAGCCTGTTGTGTGCGCAAGTCGCCCGCGTGCCGACACGTGGCGCGCGCGCTTGCGCAACTGCGCAAGTGCGCAAGTCGCCCGCGTGCCGACACGTGGCGCGCGCGCTTGCGCAAGTGCGCAAGTCGCCCGCGTGCCGACACGTGGCGCGCGCGCTTGCGCAACTGCGCAAGTGCGCAAGTCGCCCGCGTGCCGACACGTGGCGCGCGCGCTTGCGCACCTGCGCATCCCTTGGATGTCTTTTCCCCCTCTTTTGTGTACATATATACACATATACATATGTATACAAATTTATACATACACGTACTCCACGACACTGTCCCTGTTAGAAAAAAATTTCTAACGGGGCGCTGCCCCGCACCCCGCAAGGGGGCTGCTAGCCCCCTTGACCCCCAGCCCGCTATCCGGGTAGCGGGACCCCCGTAAAAACTCTGCGTGGCTCCCGATATATCCATACCCCCCTTTCAGAATTGAACACACGTATACTGCACATTGAGTTCGCATGACCAGTTTAACCCGTTAATCGGAGGTTCCCTCGCCCCAAAGGCGATGGGTAATTAACGGCAGCTTAGTCCGCGGCTGCCGGAGATTCGGATCCCCACCATCATTAAACCCCGGCCTACCCTAGGCCGGGGGAATCTGTAGTACGCCTGACAAGCGCGCGCGTATTCCCATCTCAATGGGGTGACGAAAAAACACCCTACAGATTCTGGCACGCCCGGTGGGACCAATCTCTCCTCCCATATTTCGGGTTAAACGTTCATACGAACTCAATCAATATACATATCGATTGCCTATACTGAAATGATGTGTTTTTTTTTCCGTGCAGCAATCAACCTTCAACAACAATGTCTTCCCAGACGAATTCAACTTCCAAAGCGACCCCGATTCCGTACGTGGTCAAGATCAACGCTCGTGTGGTTCTCCCCGCAAGCCTCAGTCGACAATGGGAGGAACCGCTCCGCCAGTTTGGCTCTGTCATCATCTACCCTGCCGGAAGCGCTCATCTGGCAGAGATCCCAGCGGAACAGGTGGCCAAGCCGGTCTCAAGGGGTAAGAGGCCGAATGTCGTGATTGCTAAGGCACCACAACCGAAACTTAAGATGGTGTCTGAACGATTCCCTGACGCTCTAGCTGGGGGCAAGACTTCCGGTGCGAAGGGCAACAACAAATGTCGCGGACGAGCTCAAGCGATGACTCCAACAAACGCACAATCGAGCGTATCTCCAAAGCCCTCCGTCGCCCGGTCTGCGGCGTCTTCCCAAAGAGCTGAAGTCTGCCAGGTGCTTAGAACAGAAAAGTTAAGGCAGAAGCGGCTCAGGTATCGAGCCAGCAAAAGGGCCAAGGCTTCGGCCAAATGGAATCATGTGAAGTTCCAAGTGCAGGGTTTCCCCGCGACGACGGCTGAGCCGGACGTAAGAATCAGCAATTCCTTCGAGCCTCTGAAGTGGGTTCAGAAAAACGCCATGACCGCCCGAATCAAGAAGACAGCGGTCCGAACAGTGCCACAAAGAGACGTGTCCCCGCCTCAACAGAAAAAGTACGACACTATCTCTTCAAGAGTCTATCAAGCGCTCTGTGCCGCACGAAAGCAGCGGGGCAAACCCAGAAAAGATGCGCCAGCACCATTTAAGAACCTGGTTAGGCCAGCCGCCTTCAATCGACTACCAGCTACCGAAACAAGGGGGTCAAGACAGCGACCCATGAAATCAGCTGCCAATGATAGAAAGACGTCCGGATATACCATCCATACGGTCTATATGGCGGGCGGGCGCCCTAGCGATAACCTTCGCAGCAAAAGCAAGGACGGGGCCACCACATCCCAAGCCCAATCTAGCCTGAATGTGGTTGCTGCCGCCCAAGAACAGCCGCCCCCGCTGGATGAAGAAAACC
Source organism: Agapanthus africanus (assembly GCA_030015575.1). Classification (NCBI taxonomy): domain Eukaryota; kingdom Viridiplantae; phylum Streptophyta; class Magnoliopsida; order Asparagales; family Amaryllidaceae; genus Agapanthus; species Agapanthus africanus. The sequence goes on from CM057349.1 coordinate 221,305,236, forward strand.
CTCTCGATGAGGATGATAGGCAGAAAGACCCCTCGGTCCATGCAGAGTCAAGCTCGGACAGCGAGGAAGAACCGACTTTCCGCCCCAGGACTGCAGAGCAAGAGCTGCTTCAAGAGCTTCGAAAACAGCTCAGGAGCAAAGATAAAGAGATGGCCAAGCTCTATTCGAAGATTGACGACTTAACGAATGTGGTGATGCAGCTTACGGCTCAAATTGCTCGAGCGCCTCCTAATCAAGCGCAAGCCGCTACTAATCAGCCGGGTGAGGACAATCCGAGGCAGCCAATGCCTGTTCCTTCGGGTCCAAGACTGGTCGAGCCACATGAAAGCCGGCCACACTCCGCTTCTGGGGACGCCTTGGCCCCAGATAGCACTATCCCGTTAACACAGGATCGGATAATGGATTTGGTCACCAGCAAGGTTAAAACATTGGTGGCCGAAGCTGAAGCTCAGAAAGAAATCGGCAGTAGTGGGCGGCCATACCCCGCGCAGTACGATCTGATTGAGTTCCCAAGCGGCTACGTCATTCCTAAGTTCGGAAGATTTGATGGAACGGGGAATGCAAATCAGCACGTCGCCCACTTCAAAGCATCGTGCGGAAATACAGGGGGCAATGACGCGCTCCTTCTTCGTCAGTTTGTCAACAGCCTGACCGGTGTCGCTTTCGACTGGTACGCGAGCATACCAGACGGGTCCATCATTACCTTTGCCCAAATGGAGTCTCTGTTCCGGCAAAGGTTCATGAGCGTCAGTGATAAAATCTCCATTGCCGACCTTGTGAGGACCAAGCCGGGGAGGAATGAAAGCAACACTGACTTTATCGCCCGATGGCGTAATCTCACGGTCAAGTGCGAACCGCCGCTGGAGCAGGACCAGTCCGTTAGCCTTCTCATTGGGAACCTCAGCAATTGGATGGTCCCATTCTTGTGTACAGCAGGCCTCAAAACATTCCAGGAGCTAACCAAGAAAGTCCAAATGCTGGAACGCTCGAAGCAAGAGTCCCCGCCAGACTCTCAGAGAGACAAAACTTGGAAAAGCAAGCGGGACGACAACCGTAGAAGCGGGAGTTCCAGCAGTACCAATGTCTTCAATGCCTCCGATAATGAAGAAAAGCGAAGGGCGGCCGAATCCAAAACTAACCGGTCTCGAAAGCCATTGCTGGGAGGAGATAGGCCTTCCCTAGAAGAGAAGAAGAACAAGGTTTACTCTTTCAGAAGGGACAAGGTCCGTAAGATATTTAAAGATGCCTTGAACAACGGCTTACAATTGCCGGAGTCGAAAAGACCCCAAGAAGCAAAAATGACCGACAATCCTCTGTATTGCCCGTACCACCGAGTAGTGAGCCATGCGAAAAAGGATTGCTATATCTTCAAGGATTGGGTCGAGAAGCAGTACAAGGCTGGAGAGATCGAGCTGTCCAAAAGCGTGTTGGTGAACAATCAAGTTGCAACCGCCAACTTTATACAGACGGAAGCTGAAGCCTTCTGGGAGCAGACAGCCGAACCCGCTGCCCTGACAAACGAAACTGACTCATCGCGGCCTCTGTGGAGTACGCACATATCTATTAAGACGAAGAAGATGATAAAGCTACTTCGGAAAGAACCCAGGATGGAATGGGAAGGACAGAAGAAGCCTACCAGTCCAGCTGCCAATGCGGCTCCATCAGGCTCAAAATCCAAGAAGCTCAAGAAGAAGAAAAGTGCAGCTCGGCACGAAAAAGAGTCTGCAGGGAGATCGACCATTCAAAAGTATATCGATTCCCTCGAAGAATATGAGCAAAAGGAAAGAACATTGATTCAATTGAAGGAGTTCTTCCCTGTACAAGCGGCTGAAATTCTGGAGGAGTTAGAAGAAGACTCCAATGAAGAAATTCCAGTAGTGACCTGCTACGCCATCCATCTTGGCAGCGACTCTGAGGATGATCTCTGTTTTCCGGAAGAGGACGAGGAGCTCACCACAAAGGCCAATCAAATCCAGCTCAGAAGCGGCAGGGCTCTACCGCAAAATCAGGGCAACGCCCCAAAAGGGAAGGAAAAACATGTCGCTAATGAAGAAGATGGCAGAGAACCGGCCGATGAAAACATAAGTCCTTCCTCGGTGGACTATAATGTCTTGGCACATCTCCGGAAGCTTCCATCTCTCCTGAGCATCTACGACGCCTTGGTCCTATCTAAGGAGCTTAGAGACGTTCTCATCCATTCTCTACAAAACCCCGAGCGGTATCAGGCTCACTTTGCGGAAATTAATATGAAAGAAGCCCAGCACGCTTTGCATGCCGCCGCAGTCACATTTAAGGATGAAGACTTGCTACTGGGAACGGCTGAGCATAATCGGCCGCTTTACGTGACCGGGTACAGCGACGGAGATCGAATTAATCGTATATTGATTGATCCGGGGTCCTCAGTGAACATCATGAACTTGCGAACTCTGAAGAGTTTGTCAATGGACGTCCGACACCTGTCGAGGGAAAGGATTGTCATTCAAGGGTTCAACCAAAATTGCCAGCAAGTTCTAGGGTCTATAGCTTTGCCAATCAAATTTGGGGATCTGCAAACTGAAGCTAAGATATACGTGATCGACGCCGACACATCTTATAAGATTCTCTTGGGGCGGCCGTGGATCCATGATTACGGCATCATTCCGTCGACTCTCCATCAATGCATGAAGTATACTAAAAATGGCGAAGAAAGACGTATTGACGGAGACATCCAGCCGTTCGGTGTGCATGAAGTCCGATACGAAGATTCTCGGTACTTTACGAACCACCAAAATGCTAAGCCACAACTGACTGAGGATAGAACGGCCCCAAGACTCAAAAGCAAATCTGCGCCGGCTATCACTTTCAAAAGCAAAAATACCCAAGTACGCCCGCATTTCGGTAGCGACACTGACGAGTCCGACGCTGGAAGCCCGTCCTCCCGTAAAACTCGTCCTCGTTTCGGCAGCGATACAGACGAATCTGTTACTGAAGGCCCATCTAGCAGCAAAGTCCGCCCTCATCTTGGCAGCGACACTGAAGAGTCGGAGGAAGAGGACCTGCCGTGCAACAGCGATGCAGATTGGACCCCTATGCAACAAGAGAAACTACGAGAGACCTTCGAAGTTGCAGAAGGGTCCCTAGCCGTGACAAGGGTACCAGAGCAGATGTACAAAGAGCTCGATGCATTATCAATCTCCACCGTGGACCAGCTGAAAACTTTCTACGTTCCCGGGAGGAAAAGTGGACAGAAGGGCATCCTGTTTTATGGGTCAAACCCCGTTGTGCACCCGGACGATCTTTCTGTCGCGTGCCTTCCCTATGAGAGAGGCATAAGGGCCGTCCTCAATCCCAGATACTATGCGCCCGAGATGCGGGAATACTTTAAGAAGTGCGGATGCCGGTTATATCAAACGGAGTCCGAAGCAAAGTTTTACGAAGGGCTATGGCATCCGCCCCAGGTCCGAGCACTCATCGATGGACGAATTCCAGATAGACGGGGCATAGGCTACATTCAACCTGATTCCAAAGCATGCTACATGATCCATGTTGGTGAGGCCAGCGAAAGATCAAATGATGACGACGAGATAGCCGAGCCAGAAGAAGCTCCTCAAGAGCTCGAAGATGGCGGGCAAGCAACCTTTGACGAGCTAACCGAGATTGACTTAGGAACGCCCGATAATCCAAGGCCGACCTACATCAGCTCGCTCTTGTCAGAGGAAATGAAAGCGCAGATAATCGCCCTGCTGCATGAGTTCGTCGACTGCTTCGCGTGGACATACAAAGAAATGCCTGGCCTTTCCCCTGAAGTGGCCGTACATAAGTTGGCTATATCTCCTGATGCTAAGCCAGTCAAACAAGCTCCTCGAAGAATGAGAAGGGAACTAGAAGAAAAGGTCATCGAGGAAACTAAGAAGCTCATCGATGCCGGCTTCATCAGGGAAGAGAAATATGCAGACTGGATCGCATGCATAGTCCCAGTGAAGAAGAAAAATGGGCAGATCCGAGTCTGTGTCGATTTCAGGGACCTCAATAAGGCATGTCCTAAAGATGACTTCCCGCTACCGGTCATGGAAATGATGGTCGATGACACCTCAAATTACGAACTGTTCACCTTTATGGATGGCTCGTCTGGATATAATCAGATCAAGATGTCGCCTGAGGATGAGAAGCACACAGCATTTCGAACCCCGATCGGAATATATTGCTACAAGGTAATGCCATTCGGACTGAAGAACGCAGGTGCTACATATCAAAGGGCAATGACCAATATCTTTGATGACCTGATCCATAAAGTCGTCGAATGTTATGTCGATGATCTGGTCGTCAAGACTAAAACCAGGGCCGATCATATCCAAGATCTTAGGACCGTTCTCACCAGACTGAGGGAATACGATCTGAAGATGAATCCTCTGAAGTGCGCTTTTGGCGTGTCATCGGGAAAATTCTTGGGCTTCATAGTCCGACATCGAGGGATCGAAGTTGACCCGTCGAAGATAAAGGCCATCATAGAGATGCCCCCTCCGAAGAGTCTGACGCAGCTAAGATCTTTTCAAGGCAAGCTTGCTTATATACGGAGGTTTATCTCAAATTTATCGGGGAGATGTAGGCCCCTCTCAAAGCTCATGAAGAAAGGAGCTCCTTTTATCTGGGATGCCGAATGTCAAGCAGCGTTCGAAAGCATCAAACAATACTTGTTGCACCCTCCAGTGTTGGCTGCTCCCATTCCAAACAAACCGTTGATTCTCTACACTGCCGCGCTAGATGAGTCACTCGGTGCGCTCCTCGCCCAGAATAATGAGGAAGGAAAAGAAAATGCCCTCTACTATCTCAGTCGAACTCTAGTCGGGGCGGAACACAACTACTCCCCAATCGAAAAGCAATGCCTGGCTCTGATATTTGCTGTGAAGAAGCTGAGGCACTATCTGCTCGCTCATCGGGTTATGCTGATCTCCAAGGCCGACCCGCTCAAACACTTGATGACCAAAGCAAGCCTAGCCGGCAGAATGGCAAGATGGGCTGTCATGCTACTTGAGTTTGACATAGTTTACACTCCTCAGAAAGCAGTAAAAGGGCAAGCTCTTGCAGACTTTCTCGCTGCTCATCCCATACCAGAAGGGTCGCCACTAAATTGTGAGTTACCCGACGAACAAGTGCTGCATCTCGAGAATGACGAGCCATGTTGGGAGCTCTACTTCGATGGGGCCTCATCGATAAGAACCTCCAGTAAATCAAGCGTCCCGGAGATAAAAGCAGGGATAGGATTGGTGTTTATCACACCATCAATGGGAACCCTACGGCGTTCTTTTGCTCTCACCGAGCCTCGCACAAACAATGAGGCCGAGTATGAAGCTCTGATAGCTGGTTTGGAGCTCGCCATAGAAATGGAAATCCTTCGGCTATGGGTTTACGGTGATTCCCAGCTTGTCGTCAACCAAGTAAGCGGCGACTATAAGATATACAAACCCGAGTTGGCTCGATACAGAAGCCGGGTGGTGGAACTCATGAAACGGTTCACTCATATCGAACTAACAAGAGTCCCTAGAGCATTGAACGGAAAAGCCGATATACTCGCTCGCCTAGCCAAGGAGCTGGCTGATCCTAACATGGACGAAATTCTGATCACAGTCAGGAGCCGACAAATTCTACCCCCAGTCTCTCTACGAGAAGAGGAAAGCGCGGAACAGAAGAGCAGTCCTGCGGAAGAAGCTTCGATCATCCAAGACGAGCCCGATTGGAGAGAACCCTTCATAGAGTACCTCCGATACGACAAGCTGCCCGAAGAAAAATCTGCGAGGATTCAGCTAAAGAAAAGAGCTCTCCAATACGTGTTTGTAAATGACACGTTATACCGCAGGTCATACGACCAACTATGGCTCAGGTGTCTGTCATTGGCCGAAGCCCAAAAGGTCATGAAAGATGTCCACTCGGGCGTTTGCGGTGCTCACCAATCTGGCCCCAAGATGCGACTTCAAATCAAACGGCTTGGGTATTACTGGCCCACCATGATACGGGATTGCGGAGAGCATGCAAAGAAATGTTATATCTGCCAAATTCACGGTGATTTTATTCACAAGCATCCCAATCCATTGCATCCTACAGTGGCGTCGTGGCCCTTCGAAGTCTGGGGCACCGACATTGTTGGCCCAATTGATCCTCCGTCATCCAAAGGCCATCGGTTTATACTGGCCGCGACAGACTACTTCTCCAGATGGGCTGAAGCTGTCCCGCTAAAAGAAGTTAAGACAAAGGATATTCTGACATTCTTCCAGCATAATATTCTATACCGCTTCGGTACACCAAGAAGAATCATTTCTGACAACGGGCCTTCTTTCAAGAGCTTCAATGTCTCAAGGTTCGCTACTCAGCACAAGATAGACTGGAGATATTCCTCCATCTATAATCCAAGAGCCAACGGGCTAGCCGAAGCCTTCAATAAGACTCTATGCAAGCTCCTGAGGAAAAATGCTTCAGCCAACAAGAGAGACTGGAATCTCAAACTTCACGAGGCGTTGTGGGCATATCGTACCACACACCGTACTCCAACTCAGTCCACTCCATACTCATTGCTCTTCGGAGTGGAGGCGGTCCTCCCCCTCGAAGTTGAAGTTCCAAGCTTAAGAATGGCCGTCCAACATGAGTTGACGGAGGAAGAAAACGTGCTCCTTCGACTTGAAGAACTCGATGCCCTCGAAGAAAAGAGGCTCGCGGTGCAGCAAAATCTGGAGCTATACCGAGCCCAAATGTCACGGGCCTATGACAAGATAACCCGTCTCCGCGCTTTCAAGAAAGGTGAATTGGTGTTGGTCCTCAAAAGACCGATCATCCCCAATCGACATGCCAAGGGAAAATTCGAGCCGAACTGGGAAGGACCATACGTCATCGAGAAAGTGTTCGACGGAGGATCCTACCAACTAATAAGTGCCGAGGGAGAAAGGCCCATGCCACCCATCAATGGCCGATACCTCAAGAAATACTACACATGAATGCTCCAAGTCGCAGGCGAATTGAGCACATCGGCCCTACGGTCTGGATCAGACATCCTGCAAAACCGTATACAATCCACGGGCGTAAATGACCCCTATTTCTCCCAAATCCTTCCGGTGAGACTACTTTTAAAGTCCCACCAGCGGCCAAAAAAAAAAAAAAAAACAAAAACAAAAAAACAAAAAAACACAAAAAAACAAAAAAACAAAAAAAAAAAACAACAACAACAAAACAAAAAAAAAAGAACAAAAAAAAAAAAAACAAAAAAAAACGGTATGTCCACAAGCAAAACGGGCACGGATGAAAACCCGAAAGGGCTCCGTGAGTAAAAACAGCAGGACTACCGGCGAGTCTGTGAAAACCCGAAAGGGCGCAAACTCGTGAAAAGAGATGAAATACACTCGCAAAGCCCTCTCGACCTTGCGAGGAGAAAACCCCTGCGTGAGATCCTTATGACTCACAAAGGAGCAACACACTTAGGAATCCTCACGATTCCTAAGGAGAAAATACACCTGCGGGATCCTTACGACTCGTAGGGAGAAAATGCTTTTATGGGACCCTCACGGCCCATAAAATTGAAAAGCCTTGGGTGGTAGGGACCCAAACCTATCTCCTAAGCCATCGTTTCCCAACGGGCAACGGCAAATGATGAGTCGCTCCTGGCATTTCGCTTCAGTGTTAGCGGTGCTGATGCCGACCAAAAACCCAAATCCCGAGTCCTCCCAAGGCAAATGATGAGTTGCTCCTGGCATTATTCCAGTGCAGCAGTGCTGATGCCAAACAAGATCCAAATTCCAAGTCCCCAACGGCGAATGATGAGTCGCTCCTGGTACCACATTCCAGTGCAGCGATGCAGACGCCAACAAATCCCTGAAATCTTTCTGGCCCTACGGTCTGGATCATACATCCTGCAAAACCGTATACAATCCACGGGCGTAAAACAATCCCAATCTCTCCTAAGTCCTACCGGTGAGACCACATTCAAAGTCCCACTAAAAAAAAAAAAAAAAAAGGGGTATGTCCACAAGCAAAATGGGCACGGAGGAAAACCCGAAAGGGCTCCGTGAGTAAAAACAGCAGGACTGCCGACGAGTTTGTGAAAACCTGAAGGGCGCAAACTCGTGAAAAGAAGATGAAATGCACTCTCAAAGTCCTCTCGACTTTGAGAGGAGGAAATTCCTGCGTGAGATCCTTACGACTCACAAAGGAGCAATACACTTAGGAGTCCCCACGACTCCTATGGAGAAGATACGCCTACGAGATCCTTTCGACTCGTAGGGAGAAAATGCTTTTATGGGACCCTCACGGCCCATAAAATTGAAAAGTCTTAGGTGATAGGGATCTAAACCTGCCTCCTAAGCCATCAATTCTCAAATTCTCTCGGGGCAAATGATGAGTTGCTCCTGGCATTATTCCAGTGCAGCAATGCAGATGCCAAACAAAAACCAAAATCCCAGAATCCTCTCCATGACAGATGATGGTTCGCTCCTGGTACCATATTCCAGTATAGCGATGCTGACGTCAACCCAATCAAAATCAACAAGTCAACTTCCACCCGACACCGCAAGAAGCGGAGCAAGTCAAGTCTACCCCTGACACTGCAAGAAGCAGAGCAAGTCAAATCAAGCATCGACCGTCCAAGTCGCTAAAAGGGCAGCAACGACCGTCCACGTCGCTAAAAGGGCAGCACCGACCGTCCAAGTCGCAAAAAGGGCAGAATCGACCGTCCAAGTCGCTAAAAGGGCAGCAACGACCGTCCACGTCGCTAAAAGGGCAGCACCGACCGTCCAAGTCGCAAAAAGGGCAGAATCGATCGTCCAAGTCGCTAAAAGGGCAGCAACGACCGTCCACGTCGCTAAAAGGGCAGCACCGACCGTCCAAGTCGCAAAAAGGGCAGAACCGACCGTCCAAGTCGCTAAAAGGGCAGCACCGACCGTCCACGTCGCTAAAATGGCAGCACCGACCGTCCAAGTCGCAAAAATGGCAGCATCGACCGTCCACGTCGCTAAAAGGGCAGCAACGACCGTCCACGTCGTAAAAAGGGCAGCACAGGATTCCTACAAAGCGGGAACCAGATCACTCCGGGCCAGGGAAACGTCTATCACGGACACTTCGTCTCAGAGACATGTCAAGCAACGACCGTCCATGTCGTAAAAAGGGCAGTGCCAGCTTCCCAAAAGGTGGGAACCAAATCAAGCCGCCTCCACGTGAAAGAAGATCCATCAATTTCATGCACACGACCTACATATGTGGTGTGCATTTATTGATGGGGGGCAATTTGTTGGGGTAAAAATTTACACCCCGGTTGACCAAGTCAAAATCAAAGTCAACCCCAAGCCAAGTGGGCCCAAGCCCAGATCCAGTAGGCCCATGCCCGGGTCGAGCCCGAACATGAAGCGGCCGGCCTCCCCCCATGCCAGGATAAAAATTTTGTAATAAATAATTTTGTTGTATTTCTTTTATTTTATGGATAAATGTAAGAAAAATAGGCATAAAGCCAAATTTTTGTAAAGCCCATGGCTTATGTGCAAAAAGAAATGGCACATGAGCCATGGGATAGGCAAAATGCCATTTTGTGAAGCCCAAGGGGCTATGTGTAAAGTGTATAGCCTATAAAGGCAAAAATAATGAAATATCTCAAAAACTTTTTCTCTCTCCAAAAAAAATTAGAGCTGAGCTCTTTCTTCCTTCTTCAAGGTTCCAAAACCTTCTTCTTTCTCTTGAATTAAATCAAGAGTTTTACTCTTCCTTTTTCAAAACTAAATAGTTTTCCACCACAAAACCCACAAAGGGGAACTTGGATCTGCCATCAGATCTTAAAAAGGAGAGATTTTGAGATTTTACATCTCTTGATCTTCAAGATCCAGCAAGCAACAGGAGGAAGAAGAAGAACCCTTCCATTAACCCAACAAAAAAAAAAACACACTCAGGAGTCTAACTCCTCTTTGATTTCTCTTCAGAGAAATCTTTTTAGGCTAAAAGCCTGTTGTGTGCGCAAGTCGCCCGCGTGCCGACACGTGGCGCGCGCGCTTGCGCAACTGCGCAAGTGCGCAAGTCGCCCGCGTGCCGACACGTGGCGCGCGCGCTTGCGCAACTGCGCAAGTGCGCAAGTCGCCCGCGTGCCGACACGTGGCGCGCGCGCTTGCGCACCTGCGCATCCCTTGGATGTCTTTTCCCCCTCTTTTGTGTACATATATACACATATACATATGTATACAAATTTATACATACACGTACTCCACGACACTGTCCCTGTTAGAAAAAAATTTCTAACGGGGCGCTGCCCCGCACCCCACAAGGGGGCTGCTAGCCCCCTTGACCCCCAGCCCGCTATCCGGGTAGCGGGACCCCCGTAAAAACTCTGCGTGGCTCCCGATATATCCATACCCCCCTTTCAGAATTGAACACACGTATACTGCACATTGAGTTCGCATGACCAGTTTAACCCGTTAATCGGAGGTTCCCTCGCCCCAAAGGCGATGGGTAATTAACGGCAGCTTAGTCCGCGGCTGCCGGAGATTCGGATCCCCACCATCATTAAACCCCGGCCTACCCTAGGCCGGGGGAATCTGTAGTACGCCTGACAAGCGCGCGCGTATTCCCATCTCAATGGGGTGACGAAAAAACACCCTACACCAGGTGCGACTTGTAATATCATATCTGTATCCTTACTTTCTAAGGAAGGATATGATTTTACTTTTGTAAGCGATGTGGTCAACATCCACCTAAATCAAGTTCTGATTGGGTCAGGTACATTAAATAACGGGATATACGTATTGAATCAAGCTCAGATTTTCAGTGTCCAGAACACACTTAAAAGAAAGTCTCCGGAAACAAATCAGGCTTTCTTATGGTATTGTAGACTGGGTCACATTAATGAGACACGGTTAACAAAGTTATATAAAGAGGGATACTTGAATCCGTTCGAGTATCAGTCTTATGCTATTTGTGAATCTTGTCTCATGGGAAAGATGACAAAGACTCCGTTCACTGGACACGGAGTAAGAGCGAGCGAGCTCTTGGGACTCATACACAGTGACGTGTGTGGTCCAATGTCTACAAACGCGCGAAGTGGTTATTCATACTTCAATACTTTCACAGATGATTTCTCTAGGTATGGACATGTCTTCTTAATGAAGCACAAATCCGAGGCCTTTGAGAAATTTTGGGAATATAAGAATGAAGTTGAAAAACAAACAGGAAAAAGTATCAAGACTGTAGGGTTCCTATGCACCCTAATGAGGTCTCACAAGGCATCGAACATGCCAATTTCAAAAATTCTAGGTGCCGAGAGACCCGACTACGGATCGTTTGCTAGAAAACTAGGCGAAAAAGCTAACTAGTTAACAATTAACTATGAGAATACGGAAATACAACCTTTGTAGATCCGGTGCTCCACCTCCATAGCTCCGCAACGAAGTCCCCTCCGCTGTCCAAAAAGAATCCGGACTCCAGCGTCGGCTTCGTCGAAGAATAAGCGAGCTAGGTCGTCGATGTCCATGCCGAAGATGATCTACGTCGAGGCATCGCTAAATCAAGCTCCGACTTCATCAAGTCAAGAAACTTGTGAAAAAAACACACTCTACTACTTGGCAAGAGGTAGAGGATGAAGAAATAGGAAGTGGGTAGACTTTAGAATTGGATTTCTCACTCATTTCATCAAGTTGCCATTGATGGTCAAGCTTTTCTTCACTTGAAGGAAGAAAAAGAAGAAGCTAAAATATTATGATAAGATTATTCAAAAAGAAAAGAATAACCATACTTATCATAATATTAACTCTAGTCAAGTGTAGAGAATGAATCATGGTTAGTGGGAATGGTTAGGGTTAAGGATAAGATAAGAATGGTTGACTTGATCAAAGTTTCATGAAGCTTCAACTAAACTCCAAATTAAGCCACCATTCTTTTCTCCTTTCCATTTATTTTCCAAAAGAATAAACAAATAAATGAATAAATAAAAAATGGGAGAATAAACAAAACCCTAACCACTCTCACAACCATGGTTTAATCTTCACACAAATCCAAGTTAACATGTATCATCAAACATGATACAATCATGTGCACAAAACTATATCAAATATACAATGTGCACATCCGAGCGAGAAAATCCATTTAAAGTGAACCGATACTAGTTAATGCAAAGTAATATATCAAATATATAATTATGCATTAAATCACTAAATCAACACTTGATTCAATGATCCGGTCATGTCGCACATAACCGACAGGTATCATTAGTAACAACTTATCGAATCAACACTTGATCCGATAACCCGGCTATATCGCATATAACCGATCAATATCACATCGCGAGAATCGAATACAGTATCACATACTGGTATTATTCTCGGTCCCGCACATATCTCATATGCGCTCCTATTTCGTTTCGCTTGAGCCAGGAAACCTCTGTGTAGGACTCTAAAGACTCGTCAATACGCCGGCAGCAGATGATGATCATATCAAACACCCACAAGCCGCAAGCGGTCTGCTAAACGTAACGGCCACCCGGGTATTGAGCGATCTGAAGATCGACGAGCAAGCCCGCTCACACTCCAGTGAATCCGACCAGTAACACTACCGTACAGTATGGTCTGATCGTCTGATATGTCGCATATCTCGCCTAGGGGTGGTAAACGTCAGACCCCAATAGCTTGATAAGTCGTGTCGATATGAGGTCTATAACTGTTCGAGAAACTACTGGTAACACTTACCAGTAAATCTCAGCAACCCTGGCCAGGGATTTCCTGTTATAGCCAATCGAACACAGCGCAACATCAACCCCCTATACCGGGAGAGACGAATCCCCTCCTATCGCTCATTGCCTCCATGTGACTCGGGACTGTACCCAAAAACCACCGTTTTGCACGCCCTCTTGGACGTGGTAAGATGGAAATCAAAGCACAGTGGGAACCACACAAGACTCTATGACGATCTCGGGTCAACAGACTACTCTGTACCAGTGTCACCAGAGAACTGCCATCTGACGTGAGGTATAATACCATCTGGGAGTTCTCGGCGAGTCCGTTCAGTGTACCCAGTCTTCACTGAGCACCCGCATACCATCTCCGATGTCAAACACCAATGGATATGGGATCATCCATCGCCCATCGCATGGGTCGAGAAGATATGCGCTAGTCTACTCTGGAATATCGATGCCCCGTCTCGATATTCCCTCGACTAGGAACAATGAAGGATGTACTCATGGACTATCCAGGCCCCACTAGTATGATCTACATCACAGTCCTGGAAGTCGAGCACACATCCTAAGGGCTTTACCAACATGTAACAGAGAGACGATCAGTATACACGTTAAGGTAAAGTTCAACCAGATAGCATACTATCATGTCGAGCAAGAAAGTCCTCCCTATATATGTCCCAGCATCCACTACAATATACATCCTATGTACAGTAATGGCCTCTAGGGCATACATATAACTAACAATCTCCCACTTGCACTAGGGCCATCTGATAGCAGTGGTTGCAGTATCTCATACTCAACCATCCCATAAAAGTCTCTCTCTGGGAACAGGCCTTTGTGAGTGGATCCGCTGTGTTGTCCTTTGAGTCTACTCTCCAAACCTCGATCACCCTGGAGATCAACTATCTCCATGATCAGGTGATACTGCCTTAGAATATGTCTGGATCACTGATGGGACGGACGTTCCTTGGCATAAGCCACAACTCCATTGTCACACAATGGAAGGAACTAAGTTCATCTCATGAACCAATATACACCCAGACTGCCTCTTTGGTAGCATCTTAAGTAGCGATGTATCCTGCCTTTATCGTCTAGTATGCCACGGTATCTAGCTTGGAACTTTTCCAACATACCGTCCCTCCACTGAGGGTAAAGACAATGCCTGTGACTGACATTCAGTCGTCTTTATCACCCTGAAACCATTCCAGTGATTCTCCCCAGGATCGATTAATACCATCTCACTACAGCTAGTGAGTATCCTAACATCCAATTAAATCTATCTCATAGATTTAAAACTCAGGATTTAGGAGGTATCATTTTGATCCTACACGGAGAATCATTGTGATAAACGGAGATTGATCGAGCGTAGCATAAGAAACTCTTTTCTTATCAAGAGTATGTCATCCACGTACTCTACGAGGATCACCACCATACTCCCTACTACCTTTTTGTATATACAAGGTTCATCTACCATTTTGATGATGTCAAACTCTTTGACCGCTTCATCAAAACAGATGTTCCAACTCCGCGATGCCTGCTTTATTAGATAAAACATCTTGCACACGTTTCCGCTGCTCCCACTGTTTACGAAGCCTTCTGGCTGTGTACTTACAGACACACTCTTCTAAATCATCATTTAGAAAAGCAGTCATGGCACCCAACCGCCAGATATCGTAGTCATGGTATGTAGCCGTGGCAAGTAGGATCCGGATGGACTTAAGCATAGCTACTTGAAAAGGTTTCATCATTATCCACGCCTGGTCAATGACGAAAACCTTTAACAAGTCTAGCTTTGAAAGTCTCAACTTTTCCATCTACACCAAGTAATCTTCTCAAGATATACTTGCTCCTGATGGGGATTTAACCCTTCAGATATAGCAACCAAAGTCCATACTTTGTTGGTGTACATGGATTCCATCTCAGATCACTAAGCATCCAGCCATTCTTACAGAGTCACACTCCTGATGGCCAGCTCGGAACTAGTTGGGTCATCATCTCATGATGCAATCCTCGCTCCCACTGTCATAGAGAAACCGAAGTATCTCTCAGGTGGGTGAGGAACCCTACTAGATCGGCGGAGAGGCTGAGGTTCGTTGGTATCTACTGAATCCCTTGGTTCTATCAAATCATCTGCTGTAGTTCGTATAGCTGGAACCTTTCCAGTTCTACAATACAGACTTTGCCTCGAGCTTGTCCGGATTTTGCTTTCAGACATAGGCCGGTCAACCCCAAATCTTAACTAACTTAAGACATGTGCCCTTCCCATTCCATATCACATATGAAATGGTAGGCAATTTGATTTGATTGGAACCCTATTCAATAGGTATGCAACTTCTCAAGTGCATAACACCCAAAAGGAAATAGGTAGCTCAGTATTACTCATCATAGAGCACACCTTATCACATAGGGTGTAATTGCTCCACCCCGATATACCATCGTGCTATGGTGTATGCGGAGGAGTAATGCTGAGAGAGAATCTCATTCTCCTTTAGAAAAGTCCAGGATTTCCGTGCTCAAGTATTCTCCTCCTTGATCTCATCATAGGATATAATACTTATACCCGTATTCTGGTTCTCTACTTCTCGCTTATATTCTGTGAATATCTCAAAAGGTTCGGACTTGTGTTTCAACAGGAACATAGGTCTGAATCTAAAGAGATCATCAGAGAACGTAATGAAGTATAAAGAACCAGTCTTGGCATGTGCAGACAGGGGATCTTACATACATCATCATGTATCAATCCCAAGAGTTTACTAACTCTTTCTCTGTTTCCAATAAACAGAGCTGGTGTCATTATATCTTTGTGATATGACTGGCGAGTTTCACAAGATGTAAATTCAAACTAATTTAAATATGCATCTTTATGTAACTCTAGCTAGTCGGGTCACATTGATCTGACCTAGTTTACAATACCTTAAGAAGGAATCGTTCAATTCTGAACTCTTCCTCTTGTGTGTGTTCCATATACTAAGAACTGCAGTTTGATTTAGAACATCAATGCTTTTAGATAACGTGCCTGAACCGATCAACTTTTGATATAGGAAATGTTCAAAACATTATCCAACAATACAAAATTTTATCATTTCTTTACTAATAAAGAGACAGATATGATTTTGTATATCAGGTTCGGTATCTAATAACATTCGTTCAGAATCAATGTATTGTAATACAGGGTGACGGTGACCAACAGACTTGGCTGCAACTCTTGCCCCGTTTTCTGCCTCATGAAACTTATCACCCGTTCTCAGTTCTCTACCTATCTGTAGCCCTATGTAACAGATTACATATCTGGGATCCTGATATGGTATCACATACCCAGGACGTAGAGGATACAGAGAAACAGTTCTTTGTAACGAACACACCCGAAGATGATGCATCAGCATGCACTCTCTTCGTTTGGGCGGCACGGGAATTCTGGTAATCCCCAATTTCCTGCTCTGTCTTATAACAATTATAAGTTGGAGCGGGACCAACGTTCCCCAGCTCAGTATAACAAGCGGGTTCGGTCAATATTCCGTATTATTATCTTGATTAAGGCGTGATATGGTCGCTACCTGGAGAGAGAGAGAAGAAAACACTCAGCGTGCGCTCTTGCAAGAATAGATTGGTTATTATTTTATCTAATCAGGATGGCTCCCACTGCTTTTTATCAAATCTTCCTTCAAACCCTAAAAGGAAAGACTAGCCGGGATTAATTACACACTACAAGTTCGCCAATCTTTCAGCCAAGCCAGTGTCGGTACTTTGAGGGAGGTCCCCCGTGCTTTCGCACGAACCTAATTAATGTAAACCTCGTTTTCCCAGAGGCGTAACCCCGTTGACACCTTTCTAGACACCTACTTGATCGGCTAATTGTAATGTATAAAACTCTCCCAGGAGTAACTCTTACTCGCAGCGGGTATCGGAATCCAACTATCTCATAGAAGGTATGCAATCTCATTGCAAATTTCAACACTTGAAATTCCCGATAATATTTTGCCCCTAGCGTCCTATGACCTTGACAGAGGTCAACAAACCATAGGCTGCTAGTCAAGTTCAACCCGTCATTTCCTGATTGAAGTAAACCCACCCGCACGACCCTTGACAGAGGTCAACATGGTCGCACGACTACCCTAAATCAATCACATCATATGCTTATACAGATAAGCACTAATCAGCTACCGCACACTACGCGTTGACAGAGGTCAACAAACGTAGCACGAATACTAACCAGTACATATCTGAAATGACGGAGGGCTACGACAGGTTTTTCTGAAAACCTATTACGTAATGAACTTGATATCGTTGTAGAATCAAATGATTTTAAAATGGAGTGCTTTTGAGGCTTTTCTAGTTTTGCTAAAGGAGTCACTCCCGGTGAAGGGATCGTCGGTCCTTTCCTCGTCGAATGAGGTGCGGGATATATCATATATATCACTGTGCAAAGCAGAACTCTTAAAAGCAATCAAAAAACAAACCGAGTGTGTAGCATCTGCCAGTTATTGCTAAAGGAGTCACTCCCGGTGAAGGGATCTCGGTCCTTTCCTTATCGAATAAGGTGCAGGATATATCATATACACCGCTGTGCAAAGCAAGAACTGTAGCTACCTGTTTCATTTTGAAATTCGATTCTACAACATCTTAGGTTTCTTTTATTTCATTAATCACATTAATGAAGTCCCATCATTTAAGTACCTAAACATCACAGATAAATACGACGTACACTTATGCCATCCGCATTCGCCTCGATGTCCCCTCGTGCACCGTTAGGTTAGGTAACTAACGGCAGAGCGGGGCAGGGCTAGCGCGGGTGTAAAACATAAGTAACGCCTATATAATATATCATATATACTATATGCTGTATCTATCACAGAACATCACATGATCACATCACAGATATCGCAGCAGAAGAAACATATGAAATATTGGATATACTAGGACGTCCGTGTTTTCAATACGAGCCAGTATAAAACACGGATTCCACGGTCGCGATGAATAGCCAAACCCACACCCCTAGACCCCTACGAGAGCGGCAAGCAACCCTACCAATTCTAGAGTTAGGAGACCCGGACCCGACTCCTCGAGTTGGTCTCCCACTGGACCCCAGAACCCGGTTACTTGTGCCCTCCTCCTTGGGTCTATCCTAGTGCGAAAAAGTAAATAATATACAAAAGGTGACAACTTCCGCAACCTGGAAGTGCCCCAATAAAAGAATATTACATACAAGTTTTTTACATGAATGAAAATGAAAAACACTCATCTCACATAAAAAACCCCGGCTATTCAAACACGACGATCCAATATAACATATCCAGCAACACATAACATCACATGTCATCAACGTAAGTAAATATGCGCATCCCAATTGTCGTTGACATATAGCAACGAAACCGGCGATATCACATATTACACTTACGGTCACAGAAAAGAAAGTGTAAAACTACAACAGTTGGAATCCGCAACCACCTCAGACATCGCATGCCTGACCAAATGAATTCCTTAGACATCGCATGCCTAACAATTATAAACCCCGCATTTTAGTCTCATTATCGAAAACTCTTTTCAATATCAAGTCGGGCAATTCAACAAGATTCCCGACATTTTGATCGAATGCTCGTCGCAAACTTTAGTAGGCGGCTGCACCCCCGATACCGTCGACGAAGTGCACCAAGGCGGAACACCGCAACCGCGAGCACCTGAACGGATGCTTTCGGCGGCGGTGTTCTCCTACAGTCACTTGGTCGGGGCTATGGAGTGAGGCTGTCTATTAAGTTTACCCGGCGAGTATCCGCGTACGCTACGTGATTGCGATGGACTTTTGATCACATCAAAACTCCGTGGCAACCGATCAAGTGAGACTAAACTGCTGTGTTTATAACATTCATTCAGTTATCACATAACTTTTGTGAATTCCAATTATTGTATCCCATTCCAGATAAACAGAAAATGTTAAACTTTCCGATCGAACATCCGAACACCCAATTTTTTCCCGATACAGATCAACACATGAAATAAGTCTAACAACATTCAGTTCGTGCCTCAGTACCGACGGTCCAGCCGTAGAAGGGTCAAGCCAACGCCTCACATGTGGCACGTCGTACTGCCCCAAACCCGAAGCTTCAAAGGGCAGTTCAAGACGGTCACATAATCGAGTTAAGGTTTGTTGTCTTCTAGAGGGTCCATCGCGTTACTTGCACTACTTAGAACGTCGTTAAACTACGGAAAAATCCAACACTTGGAAATTTCCCGACAGGGGAAAAATTGGGTATTTATATTCGGTCGAACTTTTTAAAATATTCTAAAATTTATCCGGAAAGCCACATAGACAAAATTTGATGCTCCGATCGAAACACCGAATCCCCAAAACAATCCCAGATTATTCAACTCTTGAATAAATTTTAAAAATTCCCAGAAAACTCAGAAGAATTTATCAGGAAT
Organism: Agapanthus africanus; assembly: GCA_030015575.1. Lineage (NCBI taxonomy): Eukaryota > Viridiplantae > Streptophyta > Magnoliopsida > Asparagales > Amaryllidaceae > Agapanthus > Agapanthus africanus. The sequence continues at coordinate 221,324,314 of CM057349.1, forward strand.
TACTGTGCAAAAATATAGGGCTGACGTCACCAGAGAGCCGCGGAACCGCCGCAGAAGTTAGGCTTCTGCCGCGGTTCCGCCGCACTAATTACTGTTCACCGAAATATTTTTGCATCGTAATTCTTATTTTTCCCTGCTGAATTTTTTAGTAATTTTTAATTTGGAAAAATCCCTGTTTTTAGAAAAAGGACAGAGAGCATTTTGTATTGGGGTTTCGGGTTCGTTCGGACTTCAAATTCCGTCTAGACTTCGCCTAAAGCTCTAGCTAGGCTCTGATACCACTGTAGGGTTCCTAGGCACCCTAATGAGGTCTCACAAGGAATCGAACATGCCAATTTCAAAAATTCTAGGTGCCGAGAGACCCGACTACGGATCGTTTGCTAGAAAACTAGGCGAAAAAGCTAACTAGTTAACAATTAACTATGAGAATACGGAAATACAACCTTTGTAGATCTGGTGCTCCACCTCCATAGCTCCGCAACGAAGTCCCCTCCGCTGTCCAAAAAGAATCCGGACTCCAGCGTCGGCTTCGTCGAAGAATAAGCGAGCTAGGTCGTCGATGTCCATGCCGAAGATGATCTACGTCGAGGCATCGCTAAATCAAGCTCCGACTTCATCAAGTCAAGAAACTTGTGAAGAAAACACACTCTACTACTTGGCAAGAGGTAGAGGATGAATAAATAGGAAGTGGGTAGACTTTAGAATTGGATTTCTCACTCATTTCATCAAGTTGCCATTGATGGTCAAGCTTTTCTTCACTTGAAGGAAGAAGAAGAAGAAGCTAAAATATTATGATAAGATTATTCAAAAAGAAAAGAATAACCATACTTATCATAATATTAACTCTAGTCAAGTGTAGAGAATGAATCATGGTTAGTGGGAATGGTTAGGGTTAAGGATAAGATAAGAATGGTTGACTTGATCAAAGTTTCATGAAGCTTCAACTAAACTCCAAATTAAGCCACCATTCTTTTCTCCTTTCCATTTATTTTCCAAAAGAATAAACAAATAAATGAATAAATAAAAAATGGGAGAATAAACAAAACCCTAACCACTCTCACAACCATGGTTTAATCTTCACACAAATCCAAGTTAACATGTATCATCAAACATGATACAATCATGTGCACAAAACTATATCAAATATACAATGTGCACATCCGAGCGAGAAAATCCATTTAAAGTGAACCGATACTAGTTAATGCAAAGTAATATATCAAATATATAATTATGCATTAAATCACTAAATCAACACTTGATCAATGATCCGGTCATGTCGCACATAACCGACTGGTATCATTAGTAACAACTTATCGAATCAACACTTGATCCGATAACCCGGCTATATCGCATATAACCGATCAATATCACATCGCGAGAATCGAATACAGTATCACATACTGGTATTATTCTCGGTCCCGCACATATCTCATATGCGCTCCTATTTCGTTTCGCTTGAGCCAGGAAACCTCTGTGTAGGACTCTAAAGACTCGTCAATACGCCGGCAGCAGATGATGATCATATCAAACACCCACAAGCCGCAAGCGGTCTGCTAAACGTAACGGCCACCCGGGTATTGAGCGATCTGAAGATCGACGAGCAAGCCCGCTCACACTCCAGTGAATCCGACCAGTAACACTACCGTACAGTACGGTCTGATCGTCTGATATGTCGCATATCTCGCCTAGGGGTGGTAAACGTCAGACCCCAATAGCTCGATAAGTCGTGTCGATATGAGGTCTATAACTGTTCGAGAAACTACTGGTAACACTTACCAGTAAATCTCAGCAACCCTGGCCAGGGATTTCCTGTTATAGCCAATCGAACACAACGCAACATCAACCCCCTATACCGGGAGAGACGAATCCCCTCCTATCGCTCATTGCCTCCATGTGACTCGGGACTGTACCCAAAAACCACCGTTTTGCACGCCCTCTTGGACGTGGTAAGATGGAAATCAAAGTACAGTGGGAACCACACAAGACTCTATGACGATCTCGGGTCAACAGACTACTCTGTACCAGTGTCACCAGAGAACTGCCATCTGACGTGAGGTATAATACCATCTGGGAGTTCTCGGCGAGTCCGTTCAGTGTACCCAGTCTTCACTGAGCACCCGCATACCATCTCCGATGTCAAACACCAATGGATATGGGATCATCCATCGCCCATCGCATGGGTCGAGAAGATATGCGCTAGTCTACTCTGGAATATCGATGCCCCGTCTCGATATTCCCTCGACTAGGAACAATGAAGGATGTACTCATGGACTATCCAGGCCCCACTAGTATGATCTACATCACAGTCCTGGAAGTCGAGCACACATCCTAAGGGCTTTACCAACATGTAACAGAGAGACGATCAGTATACACGTTAAGGTAAAGTTCAACCAGATAGCATACTATCATGTCGAGCAAGAAAGTCCTCCCTATATATGTCCCAGCATCCACTACAATATACATCCTATGTACAGTAATGGCCTCTAGGGCATACATATAACTAACAATCTCCCACTTGCACTAGGGCCATCTGATAGCAGTGGTTGCAGTATCTCATACTCAACCATCCCATAAAAGTCTCTCTCTGGGAACAGGCCTTTGTGAGTGGATCCGCTGTGTTGTCCTTTGAGTCTACTCTCCAAACCTCGATCACCCTGGAGATCAACTATCTCCATGATCAGGTGATACTGCCTTAGAATATGTCTGGATCACTGATGGGACGGACGTTCCTTGGCATAAGCCACAACTCCATTGTCACACAATGGAAGGAACTAAGTTCATCTCATGAACCAATATACACCCAGACTGCCTCTTTGGTAGCATCTTAAGTAGCGATGTATCCTGCCTTTATCGTCTAGTATGCCACGGTATCTAGCTTGGAACTTTTCCAACATACCGTCCCTCCACTGAGGGTAAAGACAATGCCTGTGACTGACATTCAGTCGTCTTTATCACCCTGGAACCATTCCAGTGATTCTCCCCAGGATCGATTAATACCATCTCACTACAGCTAGTGAGTATCCTAACATCCAATTAAATCTATCTCATAGATCTAAAACTCAGGATTTAGGAGGTATCATTTTGATCCTACACGGAGAATCATTGTGATAAACGGAGATTGATCGAGCGTAGCATAAGAAACTCTTTTCTTATCAAGAGTATGTCATCCACGTACTCTACGAGGATCACCACCATACTCCCTACTACCTTTTTGTATATACAAGGTTCATCTACCATTTTGATGATGTCAAACTCTTTGACCGCTTCATCAAAACAGATGTTCCAACTCCGCGATGCCTGCTTTATTAGATAAAACATCTTGCACACGTTTCCGCTGCTCCCACTGTTTACGAAGCCTTCTGGCTGTGTACTTACAGACGCACTCTTCTAAATCATCATTTAGAAAAGCAGTCATGGCACCCAACCGCCAGATATCGTAGTCATGGTATGTAGCCGTGGCAAGTAGGATCCGGATGGACTTAAGCATAGCTACTTGAAAAGGTTTCATCATTATCCACGCCTGGTCAATGACGAAAACCTTTAACAAGTCTAGCTTTGAAAGTCTCAACTTTTCCATCTACACCAAGTAATCTTCTCAAGATATACTTGCTCCTGATGGGGATTTAACCCTTCAGATATAGCAACCAAAGTCCATACTTTGTTGGTGTACATGGATTCCATCTCAGATCACTAAGCATCCAGCCATTCTTACAGAGTCACACTCCTGATGGCCAGCTCGGAACTAGTTGGGTCATCATCTCATGATGCAATCCTCGCTCCCACTGTCATAGAGAAACCGAAGTATCTCTCAGGTGGGTGAGGAACCCTACTAGATCGGCGGAGAGGCTGAGGTTCGTTGGTATCTACTGAATCCCTTGGTTCTATCAAATCATCTGCTGTAGTTCGTATAGCTGGAACCTTTCCAGTTCTACAATACAGACTTTGCCTCGAGCTTGTCCGGATTTTGCTTTCAGACATAGGCCGGTCAACCCCAAATCTTAACTAACTTAAGACATGTGCCCTTCCCATTCCATATCACATATGAAATGGTAAGCAATTTGATTTGATTGGAACCCTATTCAATAGGTATGCAACTTCTCAAGTGCATAACACCCAAAAGGAAATAGGTAGCTCAGTATTACTCATCATAGAGCACACCTTATCACATAGGGTGTAATTGCTCCACCCCGATATACCATCGTGCTATGGTGTATGCGGAGGAGTAATGCTGAGAGAGAATCTCATTCTCCTTTAGAAAAGTCCAGGATTTCCGTGCTCAAGTATTCTCCTCCTTGATCTCATCATAGGATATAATACTTATACCCGTATTCTGGTTCTCTACTTCTCGCTTATATTCTGTGAATATCTCAAAAGGTTCGGACTTGTGTTTCAACAGGAACATAGGTCTGAATCTAAAGAGATCATCAGAGAACGTAATGAAGTATAAAGAACCAGTCTTGGCATGTGCAGACAGGGGATCTTACATACATCATCATGTATCAATCCCAAGAGTTTACTAACTCTTTCTCTGTTTCCAATAAACAGAGCTGGTGTCATTATATCTTTGTGACATGACTGGCGAGTTTCACAAGCTGGTGTCATTATATCATCAGAGAGCGTATCTTTGTGTAATGGCTCTCCTAGACACAGCGCGACCTCACCCCCAATACCGGGAGAGACGAACCCCTGAAGATACGCTCACTGCCTCCATGTGGCTCGGGACTGCACCCAACTAAAACCTGTTTGCACGACTCCTTTGAGCCGTGGTAGGGTAGTAATCAAAGTACAGTGGGAACTCACACGAGACAAATGACGATCCCCAGGTCGATGAACTAACCTGCACACATGTCACCAGGGAACTGCCATCCGACGTCTGGTATATGACCAACTAGCATGTTCCCGGCGAGTCCTGTCCGGTGTACTCATAACCCAATGAGCACCTGTATACATCTTAGGTGATCCAACTGACACCAGTGGCTTGTGAGACCGGCCACCGCCCCTCGTCGGGGTCTCGACTGTATACACTAGTCTACTCTGGAGTATCGATGCCCTGTCTCGAAACTCACACGACTAGGGACCATTTAAGGATATGCTTATAGACCCCAGCTCCCACTTATATGATCGCCCTCATACTGCTGGTGGTCAAGCAAGAATCCTAGGGGCTCTATCAACGTGTAATAGCAACTTGTCAGGTCACCTAAAACAGTACACGATGATAAAGGTAAACCAGATAGCATACTATCATCTCGAGTAAGACTGTCCTACCGGGATAGGTCCTCCATCAATCATTGCAATCACGTACCTGTGACCTAATAATTGACTCTGAGGGCACTATCTCCAACACAAACATCACAGATATAACCAATATAGCCAAAGTGTAGCGAAGTTCGAAAAAAAATACGGATTTATAGGACCCCAAAAGTAAATTTCTTTTCTGGAAAATCTGGGCACATATAACATATTTGAAAAATCCCAAAACCCTACCAGATGAACACTGCACAAAACACGATCACATGAAGAGGCTAAACGGCGGCGGATCCGTGGCGAAGATAATAGATGAGGCCGTGGATCCGCGGCGGTTTGAAGGAATCATGGGATCGTTTTTCGTGGGTGTTCTCACAAAACCCTGAGCCGATTTTAGGAGTAAAACTTTTTACTTTTAGAGCACAAAAAATTTCAACAGAAACTTAGGGTTTTTGATTTCCGGTTTTTGTGATTTTTTCCGTTTCGAACTTCCATACACTTCGCTACCAAGCTAGTTTAAGTTTAGTTAGGCTCTGATGCCACTGTAAGTCCACGTTGCGACCCCCGGTTCTTACGGGGAGGCAGAAACGGTATAAAAATCAAATTTTTAGCGCATGGGGCAACATGGACTAACAAAGTCGGGATCTTTTCCTAAACTAAAACTAGCAAACAAGCTAAAGAGAGTTAGCTACTCGGAAAGATGGTTATACCTAAACTTGAACTCCTTCTTCTTCAAACCTTGTAGAGGTTGATGGTTCTTTCCTCGTCGCCTTCTTCCGTCAAAGATGGATCCACCTGAGGGTTCAACCTTCGGGCTCTTTCTCGAACTTTGAGAGAACTAGAATGTTCGGCTTGCTAAACCTTTGATCCTAGAGTGAGTAGAGAGTGTCTAAGGGGTGTTTTCTTTTCAAGGAGAGGGATTCTCAACATATGAGAAGGATTCTCCTTGAGCTTGAGGAAGAAGAAGATGAAGTGAGGAGAGAGAATGGTTATGATAGAATGAGCTCTTTTTCTTCTAGCAACCATAACAAAAGAAAAAGAATTATCTAATTAATAATAATAATTCAAATGAAATAGTTGATGGTTGTATTTGGAATGACCATTATCATCACTTCATTAAATGAATGTAAGCTAGAATCAAGGAGTATCCTTGCAAAGCAATGATGATGGTCAAACATTCAACCATGGTCAACAAGTCAACCATGGTCAACAAGTCAACAAAATCAACCATGACACAATTTCATTTAATTACTATTATTAATTGATATTTCATAAATCCATTAGGGTTTGGAAAAAGACGACTGTCAACTGTGCATACGCACCCGTTCCGAAACCCTAATGAAAAACCTCTTCCTCCGCCTCAAACAACTGTGCATACACACCTGCATTCTCGTTCCGAGGAACAAGAATACCGAGAGATAAAAGCAACCCCAAAACATATACCAGTATCTGACTCAAACCAGAGCCAGCCAGTAATATCCGTCCGGACTCCAAACGTGCATAAGTGCGCGGATGAGAACGAACCCTGTCGCAAAAACCATGCGACCTCTACTCTGTTTTGCCCAGAGGCGAATACCCTCTGTGTGGGACTCTAAAGACTCGACACTACGCTGGCAGTGGGTTTAACCACAGACCGCAAGCGGCACTAGCTGTGCGTAACGGTCCCCAGGTAGATGCCGATAAGAAGGCTGACGAGGTGAACCCCATCTGAACTCCTACTGAGTCTGAATGTGACATTCTCCGTACAGTCCGGTCTGTTCATCTGATACATCGCATGTTGGGCCTAGGGGGCGGTAAACGTCAGTCCCCCAATAGCGGTACAAGTCGTGTCGGAGTGAAGCCCAAAACACCCTGAGATAACACTGGAAGCCTACCAGTATATCTCGCATGCCCTGGCCAGGGACTACTCGTGTAATGGCTCTCCTAGACACAGCGCGATGTCAACCCCCAATACCGGGAGAGACGAATCCTGTCTAACCGGCACTGCCTCCAAGTGCTTCGGGACTGCACCCAACTACCACCTGTTTGCACGACTCCTTTGAGCCGTAGTAGGGTAGTAGTCAAAGTACAGTGGGAACACACTCGAGGCGAAGTGCCAGTGTCAAGTCAGCGGACTAAGCTGTACTCATGTCACCTGGGAACTGATAACTGACGATAGGTATAATACCAACCTGTCAGTTCCCGACGAGTCCTGTCCAGTGTACTCGTAACCCAACGAGCACCCGTATACTATCTCCAGTACGACGTACTGATGGCTGTGGGACAGACCATCTCCCACACTGGGATGAGAAGCGCATACGCTAGTCTACTCCGGAGTATCGATGCCCTGTCTCGATAGTCCTACGACTAGGGACCTGTATAAGGATGTGCTTATAGATTACCCAGCCCCCACTAGTGTGACTGCCATCACAACGCTGGTAATCAAGCAAAGATCCTAAGGGCTCCACTAATGTGTATAGGTGATATCGCAAAATAAACACATGTACACATTGAAGTAGAAACAAACCAAGTAGCATACTACTATATTGAGCAAGATTGTTTATACAAGGTGAATATCCCAAGCTTCCATTAAGTAATATACAAACTAGTATGATACAGTAATGGCCTCTAGGGCATATACACTAACAAAACCCGATTCGAGGAGCTGGATGAGGCCGATTACGGGTACATGGTGGACCCGGTATGGTACCCCGGGGCGAGAACGGATCTGTCGTGCAGTAGGCGATGAGCCTGGCAGAGGGACCACTACCTACCGGTGATTATATTTGAGCTCGGCGAATATCCGGAGGATACCGACCGGAGTTGAGAGATGATATGGGCCGATCCGGACTGATGGAGCCCGACATATGAGGATTTACGTGCCGATGCCGGGCATGGGTTTCATGATGTTTTCGAGTGTCGATGCTGGACACTCAGGTTCCATGATTTTGACGTGTCGCGAGGGACACACGTTGATTTACATCCTCATACTTCCATGCATATGCTTTATGATATTTACCTGCATGATGTTTTGTGTCATTGGGTGACACGTGGACGAGATCCACATACATACGACATGATTACATTGATGATACCTCATATTTATGATATATTGCTATCTGAGGCACTGACACGAGCACTTGGTATTACACTGATGTATAGATGTTTACCCTTGCCATCTTATCATGCTTTAGACTTTATCATATTTAGGATATATATTATTACTGATCGTATGACCTAGGATTGCGTCATACATGCGATTTCTGCTCTGTGATGTTTTCTACTCACGAGTTGGCAACTCACCCCTGTAGTGCAACAGTTTCTTGCAGGTTTTGCCGTACAGGTTCCGTTACGACTTTGCTAGCACACTACTTCCTTTCCGGGTGATTGCTTTGGTAGGTGGGTTCTTTTGCATCAGGACCACCATTGTATATATGTTATTCAGTTGTATCTAGTAAACTCCATCAACCAGACATGTATATTTATTTCAAACTTAGAGACCAGAGTTGTATATTCTTTCGACCTTACAGTCGCGCGTTGTATTATTGTGGATTTCATGTTGTTTAGAGTTTTCCTTTCAGTTTTGATCCTCGCCTTTCGGCGTTGTATATTATATTGCTTGTGTGGTTTTGGTCGTCGATTGACGAAGAGCTAGCTCCCGCTTGGGGATGCCTTTTATCATTGATGCATATATTTATCATGTTGTACCTCGTTCGGGGCCAGTACTCACAAAGGAAACTCTGCCGAAATTTTCAGAAAAGACTTGTGATTTTAAAAATGCATATTTCGGCTTATGCTGCAAAACAACTTGATTTAAATTGGTTTTTCCTTCACTCTACTGCTTTACTTGGCTTTGATTTCTGGGTTTTGGCTTACTTAGATTACGTACGCCTCGAGATGTTTCGTAATTTAAGTGCCGGTCATGTTCCGTACTTTTCGGGTCGTGACATCTCTCTTCTCCAACAAGATGGCCATGTTGGTTTGTAGTGCTGAGGTGTTCGCATCGTCGTCGAAGTGCTCAACCCGATAACTGGGTAGCCCGATCTCCGTTGGGACCATTGCCTCGGTCCCGTAGCAGAGGCTGAAGGGGGTTTCCCCGGTGGGGGTCTTCTTTGACGTGCGCAGGGCCCATAAGATCCGGGGCAGTTCTTCGACCCAACTGCCCTGTCGCCCTTCCAGGCGGGTCCGGAGACCCCGGAGGACGTCTCGGTTAGCTACTTCGGCCTGCCCATTGCATTGGGGATGCGCGACCGCGGCGAATTTCATGAGGATGTGGTATTCTTTGTAGAAGTCTTTTACTTTCTCATTCTCGAAATTCATCCCATGGTCGGTGATGATACACCTCGGGATGCCGAACCAGAATATCAGATTGTTTTGTAAGAACTTGATCGTCGTGGCGGCGTCCGGTTTCCTGATGGGGACGGCCTCGACCCACTTGGTGAAATAGTCTACTGCGACGAGGACGTATTTGTGCCCGCTTGTGCTGGTGGGGAACTGGCCGATCATATCCAATCCCCACTGGGCGAATGGCCATGGGGATGTTAGGGCAGTCAGCTTGGTAGCGGGGAGGCGAGGGATGCTGCCGTGGAGCTGACAACTCTTGCATCTCTTGACTAGCTTCTGGGCGTCCCCATGAATAGTAGGCCAGTAGTACCCCTGGAGCAATGACTTTTGGATCAAGGTTCGGGCCCCTTGGTGCGCATCGCTGACCCCCTCGTGGATTTCCCGGAGAACGTAATCAGCTTCGTGGGGGTCGACGCATCGGAGCAGGGGCTGAGTGAAGGACTTCTTGTAAAGGTTCCCATTGCTCCAGATGAAGTGGCGGGCTTTGGCCCTGAGACGGCGGGCGGCTCCCCGATCTTCTGGGAGCGTACCGTCCTTCAGGAATTCCATGAGGGGCCTCCTCCAATCTTGGTCGCCTTCCTGCGCCACATATATATGGAGTGTTGTCGCTCCGTCTTCCACGCTGGGCTGATGCAAGGTCTCGAAGAGGATAGACCGCTTATTGTTGGCCGAGTATGACAAAGCCAGCTTGCTCAGGGCTTCGACTTGGGCGATGATGGTGTGTGCTTGGAAGTAGTGCCGCAGCTTCCTTGAGGCCACCACGAGGGCTAAGACAATCTTCTCTATGGATGGGTACCTCGTTTCTGCATCCTTAAACACGTGGCTCACATAATACACCGGCTTTTGCGCTCCATCGACCTCCCGGACGAGCACCGAACCTGCTGCTTGGCTGGATACCGCCAGATACAGCGACAGCTTGTCTTCTTCAACTGGTCGGATGAGCAGCGGTGGCGTCGCGAGGTGCTTCTTCAATTGGTCGAAGGCAGCTTGGCACTCCTCCGACCACTCAAACCTCGGGATCTTCCTCAGGGCCTTAAAGAACGGGAGGCATTTCTCCCCTGACCTGGACATGAAACGGCTCAGAGCGGCGACTCGTCCCGTGAGCCGCATGATCTCGACGTTAGTCTTGGGCGCGGCCATGTTGAGGATGGCGTCGATTTTCTCTGGGTTAGCTTTGATTCCAGGGTGAGTGACCATGAAACCGAGGAACTTTCCCCCGGTGACTCCGAATGTGCACTTAGCGGGGTTTAGCTTCATCTTGAACTTGCAGAGCACTTCGAAGGCCTCGCCCAGATTCTTGGCATGGTCGGCTGACGAGACGGATTTGACGAGCATGTCGTCAACGTAGACCTCCATATTCCTACCGATTTGTGGCTTGAATATGCGATTGACCAACCGTTGGTACGTGGCCCCGGCGTTCTTGAGGCCGAAGGGCATCACCTTGTAGCAATCCCAAAAAGGACCTCCATCAGTTGGCGCCGTCTGTGGGAAACGAAAACTCCACAAAAACAAAGTTGGCCTTCCGATCTCCATCCACATGGCAAGTAATCCCTCTAAAGATTCGGGTACCAGCCGCCACCTCCCCCTCAACGGAGGCGCAGGTGGACCCCAACCGAATGCCGCCGACTCCTTCGCCGGTCGCCGCCTCGCGGGCTCCAGCGATCGCGGGTCCCCTCGATCCTTCCTATCCATCCTCGAAGCCCCACGTCGGAGAACCACGCCTCGATCCTTGTCGCTGCCATGTCCCCACCGAGGCGGGGGCGGTCAGCTCGCCTGGTTCCAGGCATGTCCGGCATCCCCTTCCTCGATGGGGTAGCGTCTACGAAGCCCGCCAAGGCAGCTCGGGAATCACCCAACCACAGGGCCCAAGGAACCTCTCCGGGAGGAATCGAGGCCCGTCAAGAACTATGGGCATGACGGCAGGGGGCCAGTCGAGCGCCTGCAAAACTCGGCGCCCTACGCCGGCAACAAACGCCAACGACCGCCCGAGAAAAAAGGCCAGGGGCCACGAGCCTATCACCTTTGACTACGGAGACCTCCACGGCATATCCCTACCCCACAACGACCCTCTGGTGATCACGGCCCGAATCCACCGGTACGAGGTCCACCGGATACTTGTCGACTCGGGTAGCTGGGCAGACATCCTCTTCCACGACTGCTTTCTGCGCATAGGGCTCACCCCAGCAGACTTGAAACCGACCTCCCATGTCCTTTCGGGATTCACCAACCACTCCATCCCAGTGCAAGGGGTGGTCACCCTGCAGTTCAACGTCGGGGAGCCCGGCCGCACCCGTACGATACCTGTGGATTTCATCGTAGCGAATGTCCCATCGGCTTACAACGTCCTCCTTGGCCATCCAACGCTAAACTCCCTCTAGGCCTAGATATCGACCTACCACCTGGTAATGAAGTTCCCTTTCGATCGGGGCGGGATTGGTCGGGCCTACGGGAACCAGCGGATCGCGAAGGTATGCCTTACCGAAATGTCTCCATCCGAGCAGTCGGCCGAAGACGCTGAGGTAAACAATGACATCAAGGGTTCTCCGGACACCCGGGACGAGCAAAAGAAGGTCCGGGGGACGCCGGTCGAACCACTGACCGAGGTGCCCCTGACAAAAAGGGACGAGGAAAAAACTATCCAGGTCGGATCACTCCTGACAGGGACTCAGCGAGATTACCTGGTCAGATTCCTCAGAAATAACTCCGACGTCTTCGCTTGGGTGCCTGCAGACATGCCTGGGATCGACCCCAAAATCATCTCCCACAAGCTCGGGGTTGACCCCGCGGCACGACCCGTCAGACAGAGGAAGCGGAGCTTCGCCCCGGTCAAACAGAAGGCTATCGAAGAGGAGGTCGATAGACTCCTCGCCGCCAACTTCATCAGGAATGTACCCTACTCGGAGTGGCTGGTGAACGTGGTTCTGGTCAAGAAGTCAAGCGGGAAGTGGCGCATATGCGTCGACTTCACCGACCTCAATAAAGCCTGCCCCAAGGACAACTATCCACTCCCTCGGATAGATCAGCTCGTCGACAGCTCAGCCGGCCACGAGCTGTTGAGCTTCATGGATGCTTTCTCCGGCTACAACTAGATCTGTATGAACCCGGAAGATGCAGATCTCACCGCATTCATAATGGACCGGGGGGTATATCGCTACAAGGTGATTCCCTTCGGCCTCAAGAACGCCGAGACCACGTACCAACGATTAGTCAATCGCATGTTCAAGCCACAAATCGACAGGAATATGGAGGTCTACGTTGACGACATGCTCGTCAAATCCGTCTCGTCAGCCGACCATGCTAAGGATCTAGGCGAGGCCTCCGAAGTGCTCCGCAAGTTCAAGATGAAGCTAAACCCCGCCAAGTGCGCATTCGGAGTCACCGGTGGAAAGTTCCTCGGTTTCAAGGTCACTCACCGTGCAATCGAAGCTAACCCAGAGAAAATCGACGCCATCCTCAACATGGCCGCGCCCAAGACCAATGTCGAGATCATGCGGCTCACGGGACGAGTTGCCGCTCTGAGCCGTTTCATGTCCAGGTCAGGGGAGAAATGCCTCCCATTCTTTAAGGCCCTGAGGAAGATCCCGAGGTTCGAGTGGTCAGAGGAGTGCCAAGCCGCCTTCGACCAATTGAAGAAGCACCTCGTGACGCCACCGCTGCTCACCCGACCAGTTGAAGGAGACGAGTTGTCGCTGTATCTGGCGGTATCCAACCAAGCAGCAGGCTCGGTGCTCGTCCGGGAGGTCGATGGAGCGCAGAAGCTGGTGTATTATGTGAGCCACGTGTTTAAGGACGCAGAAATGACGTACCCAGCCATATAGAAGATTGTCTTAGCCCTCGTGGTGGCCTCAAGGAAGCTGCGGCACTACTTCCAAGCACACACCATCATCGTCCTCGAATTTTTGGATGCACTCTTGCTTTAAGTAGCTGCGGCACTACTTCCAAGCACACATCATCATTGGGGGCTATCCTTGCATCACCAGAATCCTTGGGCCGCTTAGAAAAGTGGAGGTGGGAACTATCTTAGTTTGACATAAAATATCGTCCGAGGCAGGCCATCAAAGTACAGGCCCTGACCGATTTCATCGTTGAATGCACCATCCCTAGCAAGAAACCGGAGTCCACGCCGCCCCTCGCAACTCAGTGTCCCATCGCGGAGAGGCCTGGCTCGGTTCCTGAGTGGATCATCTATGTCGACGGGTCCTCAACCGAGGAAGGCTGTGGCGCCGGCCTCATTATCCGGGGCCAAAACGAGGCGGAAATGGAGTACTCTTTGAAGCTCGGTTTCAAAGCCTCGAACAACGCGGTAGAGTACGAGGCCCTCCTGACTGGACTGCGCATGGCCGCCGGACTAGGACTGAAAATAATTCGAATCCGCAGCGACTCGGCCCTAGTCGTCGGTCAAGTGACCGGCCACTTTGAAGCTCGGGAACCTCTGATGATGAAGTACCTTGACGAAGTGAGGAAACTCTAGAGGAACTTTGACGAGGTCCAGGTGGAACAAATACCCAGACAACTGAATGCCCAAGCGGGGACTTCTTTGACGATCAAGTTAGTACTAGATCCGAACAGCGTAACGTCTAAGTGGAGTAAAAATGGCTTACTTGACCCCTCTGTGATGGGGGTTTATATAGCGGCAGTAGCACATAGCAGCATGCGTGAGAATCTCGCCGGCAGTTATGCTCCCGACGTCACGCCCGCGTAAAGCGCGGATCACCCATTAATGGAGATCGTGATGGCGTGGAACGTGGGGCGTTGCTGGCGGAGAATCTGCACGTGGCGAGATTTGCAGAGCGTCGGTTACGCTTGTGAGCGGTGGAGTTGGTCGGTCGGAGGGACCGAGGAAGATGGCCTCGGCTGGGGATCTCGGAGGCGAGCAAGAGGGCCAAGGAGTCTTTGTCTTATGGCTGATCGGGGTGAGCTGAGGGGACGAGGAGGCCCATTTGCAGGGGGCCCCGAGGAGGGCCAGCTTGTGCTTGCAAGTCGGGTATATGGGTGGTCTGGTCGGCCTCTGTGGGCCCTTTCTTCTGGGTCTTGGTACGCGTCATCTGCCACTTGTCATGATCTCGAAGATCGCCAATATTGAGTATCATCAGAACTAGTATGTGGTCGACTGGTTGGTCTTGGGTCACTTTAATATATCATTTTCAGCATATATGGATTGTGCAAGATATGGGTGGTATTGATCCTTAATTTTAACATAAATAAGTAGAAGGTTACATTACACGGGAATACCATGAATTAATGTTTTTCATATAAATGTACTCCCATTCATATATTTTACCCTCAAATTTCATGAACCAAGAAAAATTAAGAAAATAATAATTACATTTACTTTATTTATTCTCGATCCAAAAGATATCACCTCAAGCTAGCTCCTCCTCCTTTTCTCTCTTTCTCCCCTCACCTCTTACAAACTTGAAAAAGAAAGCATGCCATCCTCTTGAAAGTTGTACATAACACTTTTTAATCTTTATTATTTTTGTGCCTTATAAATCCCTCAATTCTATTTGAACCAATATTTCTTTACTAATTAAAAAAAAAAATAGATGCAAGCCCCTATAAAGGACAATTTGCATGAAAACCTGCATATCTCAGGAAGTTTAAGAAGGCCTTTTACATAAATCCCTTGATCTTTTTTATTTATGTATGTTAATTTTTTAATTCTATTTTATCCGCTGCACCTTTATTTAGTTAGAAAATAAAAAATAGACACTCCTGTAGATCATATTTTGCATACAAAATTTTATAGTTAAAAACTTAGACATTTTCTTTCCATGAATCCCTATTGTTTATGTAAAATTCTCATTATACTAGACATACATCACAGTGCACCTCGCAAATATAGTTTACACAAAATTAAAGATATCCTTGTGGTAGTAAAAAAAATTGACCAGGAGAATCTATATCATTAATTTTCTCCATTGAATCGAGAGAGTTGTTTTGATTTCCAAAGGCAAAAAGCATTGATGAGGCGCAATGGACACAGAATTGAAAGGTTGTGTGGGCCTTGGATTGCTGGGGATATGAGAATTGTTGAGTATCGAGAGGACCACATTTCCTCATTTATTATCATGTGCCCATGCTATCTATCCTCATGTTGTTTGATTTGATTCGATACTTCGAATTTTTTCCTTCAAATATTTGTGTGATGGTAATAAAAAGAATGAAAGAAACGGATGTAACTTTCTTTCTTTTTCTTTTTCGCCGAAGGAACGGATGTAACTTGATATATGGTGAATTGGCTAACACAAAAGGCGTATATCGTACGACATGTATGTCGTCCGGCACTCATCATGTTTCAAAATAATACTCGCTATGATTAATTAGAAGAGAATTTTTGCATTATTATAGATGAATCCAGTATTGTCTTTTGAAGTAAACTAACTGCAAGATGTTAAGTGTCAGACGAGATATGTATGATAGGTATTATACGCACACAACAAGTAATTGAAATTTCTATTTTTTTTTCCTTTCACATCTTTGTATTTCGTGGGTTTCAGTTCTTTCCATTGGCAACATTTTTAATCTCTCTCTCTCTCCTCTCCTTTTCTTTTTATTTTGAAGTAAAAAAGTATGAAAAGATGTACTACTCAATAAGTAAATTGAAATCTCTCTAAAATCATCAAAAGGCTTTTCAAAATGGATGAATAAAAAAATAAAAAAAAGATCATCAAAAGAATATATCATTTACTTTAACAATATACTTAATTTGATATCACCCCTTTACCCCTTTTCAATCTTCAATGCCAAGTTGACATAATGAAGAAAAGCACAACACAAAAGAAAAGGCCAATTTGACTAGAACCAAATGTCATACATATTCAAAACAGAAAGCGAAGAAAAGAGAGAATTGTCTCCCTTTGGAAAAACATATGCTAGTATTCCTATTCTGCTAGATATATATCATGGAAAGCACTCAAAGTACCAATGTATATTTTTGGTAAAATTTCAACTTGCTATAATGAACTATAACCACTTTTCCTAAATAATATCATGAACTTTCAAAATGATGGATTGATACCATGAGCTTTTAAAAGTATAAAAAAAAAACCAGACGAAAATTAAAAAATTACCAAAATACCCCTCTCATTTAATAAAAAAAAGTCTATCTTTTTTCAAATATAGACCTTTTTATTATTTGAGGGGTATTTTAGTAATTTTGTAATTTTCCTCATTTTTTTTTATACTTTGAAATTCACTGCATCAATTCATTATTTTGAAATTCCAAGGTATCATTTAAGTAAAATGTAGCTCGTTTTGACTCTTTTTTTTTTTTATGTTTTATGTTGCATGGGGAATCTTTATCTCCACAGACAAGGAAATAGTTGAAAACATGCAAACCCTACATTTGAGTGGGGCCTTATGCATGTAACATCAGAGTCAATTTTGAAATTTATGTGCATTTTAAAGAAACAAAGCACGGTCGCCATCATCTGAGGTCATCTCTAATAAAATCATTCACAGAACAGCATCTTGGTAATTAAATAGAATTGTTTATAGAGGGTTTACAAACGGTTTGCAGCCTAAGGGCCTGTTTGTTTGCAAGATTATGGAATTTGGATTCCAAAATAGTACGGTTGAAATTTCTGGATTTGGTAATTTGTTGTTTGATTGGTTTTGGATTCTTAGTATTGGATTTGTAGATCCTTGTAATGTTTGTTTGGTTGGTGACAAAAAGTGAGATTTGGATTTGACGATTTAAGAGAGAGATAGAGAGAGAGGGGATTGTTAAATAAATAAAGTATATGGGCTCCATCTAAAAGTATAATGAATAGTGCCAAATCCTTGAAAAATTTTAGGATTCAAAAATCCTTGTTTTGTGGTGGGCCCCTCATAAAAAACAAAGAAATCCTAATTCTGCAACCAAACACAAAATTATGGAATTCTAAGATTTCACGATCCAAAACCCAAATCCAAACTCATAATCCTGCAACCAAACAGGCCTGTGGTGATCCAGCAAGACTAGTCTTTCAACAAGTCTAATGTAAAATTTATATGTTATAAACATTAGAAACTTTATTTGACAAGACACCTATTGATTGATAGTCTAAAAACTAATCCTATCAAAGCAATAATTATTTAATCATGAGACAAATTAATAAAACCAAGATTTGGATGCATCCCCAGACTACATGAAACAAATAGACCATTAAATTTAGGCCATGAAATTTAGGCCCATGGAATTACATTACTACTTTGCCTTCCTTTTGAATTGTCAAATGGGCAACTTATTTAGCCCACAACAATGGAAATTGGTCTTGGTAGTTAATTGAAAGAAATCATTTTTAATATGGGCCATATTTTGAAATCAGGGCATGCCTATAATCATCGCTTATGGGTTAAGATAAGGCTTTGTAAATATATATTGTGTAAAATCTTCAGATGCAACCCTAGGAAACAAAAACCAACTTTAAAAAAGAAAATGGCAACAAAAAGAAGAGAAGTTTTAATGCAAATCCATGCTATTTTAGTGAAAGGGCTTTCTACATGCGCTCGCAAATGCATGTAAAATCCTAGTTTCTTGGTGCAAGAAATTTGATCCCGATCGATCGCTGGTAATAAAGTTACTCTTATATATACTATGAACATGATTTCTTGATTATTATCTTACTTGTTTACTAAGTACGATCAATTTTCGAAATCGGACAAAACCTAGAATGAGTACGTGTTCTACTTAGCTTTTGACTTAATTTGTATGTAAAGAGTTGAATATAATTGTCTTGATTAAAAAATCAACCATTTACTTGCTATTAAATTTATTTTCTATATTTAGTGCGGAGTACACCAAAAATTCTAAAGATATCTGAAAGTTTATCTCATCATGGTTTTTCTCATCCACTAATCTGGTTTTGAACTTTTGATCAAGAGAGTAATGCAAAGTTTTGGAAGAGGGCAACATAAAACATTATTGGGCAGACAACACATCAGCCCATTTTTATTTATAATCTTTTTCTTTTTTTCTTTTTTTTATTTAACACACAATAAGAGCCCATTTGAAATGCAAATTTTTTAAAACTCGTTGTTTTGTCCATTAAAGGTCTTTCAATTAAAGAATTAAAGCAATAAAATTTGACCTTCACATTTTTCCGCTCTACGGAAGAAAACTTGACATCATGCTTTTGTCACTCTCATAGGAAAAATGATTCATTAATTCGTTGAATTAAGAGTTTTGGAAGCGTTGACATTTGGTTGAACAAAGTGGGTTAAAAATAAATAAAATGGTTATTATGATGATCTATTACAGAAGAACGCCAAGTTACTTTCATTTTATATATCTTGTACTACTTTATTTTTTTAAGATTAAACATAGTAGCTAGATGTCGCAGATTTCAAACTCTTCATATCTACGTCTTCCATGCAAAAAAATCACCACTAGAGAAATTTTTCCAACGATATTAAAACCGATTAATCAGGATTTGTCAAAAACAATAATCTCAAAAGTTTCTGGTGTTGTATATAACACTGAATTTCAAAGTAAATTGGCCCGTTCGAATATTCGCATGTCTCAGATACAAATTCGGAGGTCCCAGGAAATTCTTTTCTTAAGAATCTCTCTGAAAAATCTTTGATTATTTTATTCAGCAAATGATATTTTCCCCTAAGGTAGTATTTAATTAATTTTGACGTTCAAAATTATCTTCATGTTATTCTTTAGTTTTGGCAACCTCATTCAAAGGACCATTTAAGTTTGATTTGACTCCCGGTCAGTTATGGCCATTCATCTAATTGATCTCGATTTCTTCTATTTAACAGTCCTTTCAAAACCAAAAATACACTAAGAAAGTTCCAATTTCTCAGCCATTACAGTCCTCTTTCTTATTGATTCATCCAGGTGCTTGGCAAGTTCATGTATTCGAATCAAGCGAGTTTACGCAAAGTCCGAAAATTCCGAATTATCTTAGATAAATAGCTGCTGCAACCTATTACACTAAGAGATATTTTTAAAGTAGCGGAACTATTTCTTAAGGACAACGATCACGCGATTCGGCTCGGTAAATCATTGTTCTATATTTTTGAATAAAATCACTTCCAAACATCTGGGTCATTACACTATGAGATGTGTGAACTACAATTTTTGGGGATGTACATCATGCTTAGCTGATACCAATCTACTTGAAATTTCACCAAGCAGCATAATTCCTTCAGAAATTTTATCCATTTACACTCTGATTTGCTGAAAAGCTGGCTTCTTAAACTTTATTGTTATGTCTCTATTAAAGTCTTACCTCCTTGCCATTAAGGGTGAAACCCGACAGAGTTGGACGGGTTTTTAACAAATTTTATAGCCGGTCCGAAACTTAAAAATCTAAACCCAAAACTCGTTTGAACCCTACTCTTAGTGATTCACACTCCCCATTTGCTAATATTATATCCGATCTCTTTCTCTTTTCACCATGGGTAACACATATTCTCTACCTTAATCCCCGTATCTCTATTATGAGGGGTTTCTTTTTATTCCCTGCTTTTAATTGTTTATGTAATATTTCATAATTTATTATGTTTATTTTAGAATTTAAATAATAATATAATGAGTTTTATTAAAATGACAACAATTATTGAATTGGGTTTTCATAAATTGATAAATATAAATATATCTATACAATTTTTAATAACAAAACCAATATTTTCTTTTTTAATTAATAGTTAGTTTGGTATGGAAAGCAAAGAGTTATATTAATGTTTTGGTTATTTTGTCTAAATGAAAATTTGGGATTAATAGTTTTGGCATGGTTGATAAATAGTTGGAGGAGAGAGAGGCATGGGCTCACCATGCTTATTTACACCATTCCCATTCTCCTCACTTCTTCCTGCCCTCTTCTCATAACTCACTCTCTCTCTCTCTCTCTCTCTCTCAATTCCCTATCTCACACAAACCATGGTTCTCTCCTACTTCCTCTCTCAAATCCCAACCCCAAAAACTTAGCTCTTCTCCGTCTAATCCATCTCCTCTCTCAACCTTCATCAACATGAAGCCACTTCAAGACTTCAAGTAGAGCCATCTTAATTCCTTCAAGTAGAATCTTTCACCAATTATTCAAGTGGTATCCTACAGGTCTTAGATCTCCTTTGGCTCCATTTCAATGTGACAATCCCTTGTGTCAAAGATATTCTTAGGAGTTTTGCATGAAAAACTATACCTTTGCATAAAACTCAAATTTTTATTTCATGAATCTTTGCATAAATGGGGTTTTGAATGGTTAGTTGTAGTGTGTTAGTGAAGTTTTCTTGCTGATTACAACTTATTTTGGAATATTGAGGGTAGTTTAAAGCAAAAGTTTTGATTTTAAAGTTTTGCAAAATTTCAGAAATCGAGCTCAGCCGTTTTACTGAGTTAGACGTTTGAGCAATGAGCATCAAACGTCTACGACACCTCTGTTTTTCTTCATAATTGTTTTCCAGACGTCTGATCTTTGAGCTTCAGACTTCTGTGTTTTCTCTGGATGGTCTCGTATTGTTTTCCAGACGTCCGAGCTTTGAGCTTCAGATGTCTGCAGCTTCTCTGTCTCTGTGAGATGTCTTCTTTAGACGTCTGAGTCTTAAGCTTTGTTAGTGTATATGCCCTAGAGGCCATTACTGTATCATACTAGTATGTATATTACTTAATGGAAGCTTGGGATATTCACCTTGTATTGACAATCTTGCTCAAAATGGTAGTATGCTACTTGGTTTGTTTCTACTTCAATGTGTACATGTGTTCATTTTAGTATATCGCCTATACACATTAGTGGAGCCCTTAGGATCTTTGCTTGATTACCAGCGTTGTGATGGCAGTCACACTAGTGGGGCTGGATAATCTATAAGCACATCCTTATGCAGGTCCCTAGTCGCAGGACTATCGAGACACGGCATCGATATTCCGGAGTAGACTAGCGCATGCGCTTCTCATCCCAGTGTGGGAGACGGTCTGTCCCACAGCCGTCGGTACGTCGTACTTGAGATAGTATGCGGGTGCTCGTTGGGTTACGAGTACACTGGACAGGACTCGTCGGGAACTGACTAGTTGGTATTATGCCTATCGTCAGTTATCAGTTCCCAGGTGACATGAGTACAGCTTAGTCCGCTGACTTGACACTGTCACTTCGCCTCGAGTGTGTTCCCACTGTACTTTGATTACTACCCTACCACGGCTCAAAGGAGTCGTGCAAACAGGTGGTAGTTGGGTGCAGTCCCGAAGCACTTGGAGGCAGTGACGGTTAGACAGGATTCGTCTCTCCCGGTATTGGGGGTTGACATCGCGCTGTATCTAGGAGAGCCATTACACGAGTAGTCCCTGGCCAGGGCAAACGAGATATACTGGTAGGCTTCCAGTGTTATCTCAGGGTGTTTTGGGCTTCACTCCGACATGACTTGTACCTCTATTGGGGGACTGACGTTTACCGCCCCCTAGGCCCGCCATGCGATGTATCAGACGAACAGACCGGACTGTACGGAGAATGTCACATTCAGGCTCAGTAGGAGTTCAGATGGGTTTCGCCTCGTCAGCCTTCTTGTCGGCATCTACCTGGGGACCGTTACGCACAGCTAGTGCCGCTTGCGGTCTGTGGTTAAACCCACTGCCAGCGTAGTGTCGAGTCTTTAGAGTCCCACACAGAAAGCTATTCGCCTTTAGGCAAAAGAGTAGAGGTCGCATGGTTTTGCGACAGGTCGCATGGTTTTGCGACAGGGTTCGGTCGCATCCGTGCACTTGTGCACGTACAGTGTCCGGACAGTTCACACTAGCGGGCTTTGGTTTAAGCCAGATCCTAGTGTACCTTTTGGGATTGGATTTATCCAGTATGCATTCGTGTTCCTCGGAACGCGGATGCGGGTGTGTATGCACAGTTGACGGAGAGACAGAGGCAGAGGATTCTCATTAGGGTTGTTGACCGTTGACTGTTGACTATTGACTTTTTGCTCAACCCTAATGAGAATATGATATATATATATATTTAGCAATAATATTAATTAAGTATTATAGTGACATGGTTGTTGGAGGGTTGACTTTGTTGACTTGTTGACTTTGTTGACCGGTTGACTAGGTTGGACTAGTTGACCATCATCATCACAATGGTTGTCATTTTCATGCAAAGACTTTTGCTTGCTTGTTGTAGTTTGCAAAATGAGTGCATGGAAATGATATTGCCTTTGTCATGATATGAACCATCACATAATACTTGGTTGACATTATGGCTAATGATGTTTTTGGATTATGAGAGGGTGAAAGACAAAAGAGAGGCTCATTCTTGCTTGACCTTTCTCTCTCTTGTTTTGGAGCTCTCATGCTCTTGCTCTCACCCTCTTCCTCTTGCTCTCTCTTTTTTAGTTTATGGTTCACTTGTCTCATGTGTTGAGAAGCAAGAACCATAGAACAAAATCCCAACATACTCTTCTCTACTCATTCTAGCTCACAAGGCCTAGCAAGCCAAGTGATCTAGTTTCTTCAAAGTCCGAAGAACAAGCCAAAGGTAGAAGCTTTCAGGTGGATCCATCTTCGACGCAAGGAGACGACGAGGTGAGGCCGATCCGAACTCCGGGACGAGTTGAAGACGAAGGAGTTCAAGAAAGGTATAGCCCCCTAACCGAGTAGGTAAACTCTTGTTAGGTTGTTAGTTAGTAGTTTAACAAAGATCCGGGTTTTGAGTCCATGTTACCATCTCTAAGAAAATCGTTTTTCACCAAATTCCGCAAGCCCGTAAGTACCGGGAGAGGTAGCATGGACTTACAGTGGTATCAGAGCCTAGTTAAACTCTATCTCACATGTTAGCAAAGTAGCTAGAAGATCGATCAAAGAAAAAGTCGCAAAACAAACCCCGATTTCATACTTGCTGTCGATTTTTTTATGTTCTGTAAAAATAATAAATCATGCATCAAAAATCGACTCAGGGTTTTTTGAGTGCACTGTAGAAAGACGGTCCCCTGATCTCATCATTACGCCGCGGAAACGCGGCAATAGCTTGCTATTGCCGCGGTTCCGCGGCCGTCTTGGCTCCTCTCTGGTTGTTCTTTGCTACAGTGTGCTTATGGGGGTATTTTGGGATTTTTGGAATATATATTTTCTGCCCAGATTTTCCAGAACGAAAATTTTATTTTTGGGGTCCTGAAAATCCGTATTTTTGATCGAACTTCTAAAAGACTTAAGCTGACGGTTTTTTCTGTGATGTGATATTTGTATTGAACGTCTACTAATCGCTATATGTCGATTAGTGGGGGTTATACAAATCTATGATCTGTAATGTTGCTGGAATGTGTATATGAATATGTTGGATTGTCGCGGGTGAATAGCCGGGGGTTGTGAGACGAGAGTTTTCTTTTCTTTCAATGTAAATTTGTAAATTGATGTAATAATTATTTGCATGGCCGCACAACCGGGTCGGGGTTGTAGCCGTCATTGTATAATTTCTTTTTACTGTTTTTGCTCCTAGGATAGACCCATGGAGGGGGTGCACAAACTACCGGGTATGCCGAAGTGCCGAGTGGCCTACTCACGGGGTTGAGGGAGGTTGCTTCGCTTCGGGTACTTGGCGGGTAGTTTGCCGCACCCGTAGGGGTCTTGGGTGGGGTATTGGCTATTCACCGCGACCGTGTAATTTGCTTTTCGTTACAGGCTCGTACGAATTGCGGATTCCTAGTATATCCAATGTATTCATCTGTGATCTGAAATGGCTTTCATTGCAGTATATATCTATATATGATATTATTTAGGCGTTGCTTATGTTTTACAGCCGCGCTAGCCTAGCCCCTGCTCTGTCGTTAGTTAAGTAACCTAACGGGTAATGACGGGGCCCCGTGGCGAATGCGAATGGCATAAGCGTACGTCATATTTTGGTTGTTTTCTGCAATGGTAGGATTAAATGATGGGACGCATTAAAAGAACTAATGCAAGAATATCACGCATTAAAAGAACTAATGCAAGAAAATAAACCAAGTTAAAATCGTTGGAACACTTTCGAAAAACCACTCGGTTCTTTTCAAAACCAACTTTTAAATGCGGAGTTTGAGCCACTCCTTTTAAAAGCTATCATGGTTCCATCGATTATATCAAGTTCACTACGTTCACGGTTTCGCCAAAACCATTCGTAGCCTTCCGTCGTTTCAGTTAAATATTCAGTAGTATTCAAGCTATGTATTTTGACCTTCGCCAAGGCATAGTGATTGGTAGCTGCTGAATGTTTATCTGTAGCATAGATAGATGCGTTGGTTTGGGACAGTCGTACTACCATTTTGGCCTTCGTCAAGGGTATGTACGGGTGGGTTATAATTAACGTGGATAATGACGGGTAGAACTTGACATGTGACTTATGATATTTTGGCCTTCGTCAAGGTCATAAGAGCATGGGGCAAAAATCCACATCGGGAGTTTCATAAGAACTGAAACTTGCTAGTGTTGCATACCATTTGGAGTGATGATTCTGGTAGGATTCCTTCAGTTTCGTCACGCGATGATATTTGGATCCCGATCCTACTGTGAGTATATGCTACTCCTCGGGAAATTTCTCACTTAACGATCAATGCTATAAACCAAGTAGGTGCCTAGAAAGGTGTTAGCGGGGCTACTCCCCTAGGGAAAAGAGGTTCTTGAATTAAGGAACTTTGCGAAAGCGTTGGAAAACCTCCCTCGAAGTACCGACACTAGCCTGGCTGAACGGTTAAGCAAGTATTGTACGGTGAGATTGATCCCGACTAATTCTTCCTTTTTGGTTTAGAGGAGGGATTCGAGAGACAGTGGGAGCCATCCTGTTTAGACAAATTAAAAACCACTCTAAACTTGCAAGAGCATCATGCTGAGTGTTTTCTTCTCTCTCTCTTATTTGCAGCGACCAAGTGACCGCACCTAGGTTATATCTAGATAAAAATATGACTGAACCTGACTGTTATGACTGGCAAAGGTCTGTTCAGATGTCCATTACCCATGACAAGCTGGGACACCTCTTAACTAATCAAACCCCTACTGTCTCAGGTCCAGTTTCCCCTGTCACGGATGTTTACATCCAAAGGACATTGGAAAAGGATTGTACGAAAGCCAAGTGCCTCGTGTTAACCTCAGTTGATGGTACAAACCAGGGGCAGCACGAGAAGATGGACTCAGTTTCTATCTTCCTCCATAACAAAGATTTATATGGAGAGCAATCTCGTATCGCAAGATATGAGACCTCGAACGAATTGCTTCAAGCGAGGTTGGCTGTCGGGTCATCTGTAAGGGACAACGTCCTTACAGAGACCAGCTATTTTGAGCTCACGGACCTGGAGACCACGTTGAAGAATGGGTCAAGTACTGACTTAATTCTACAGTCCCTGCCCCTTGCTTATACCCTGAAAGAAACCAGGGAAGAAAAAGGAAAAGCAAGGGCAAAAGTTTCAGGACTGGATATAGTAAAAGAGGGACGTTCCTATTGTAACGGGAATGAACAATGGCAGAAAGATTGCAGGGCTTGCAAAGCCAGTAGCCAGAATTCGAAGCATGTTGTGGCTTCGGCTTCGAGTGTGTTTGTAATAGAGAACCGTTTGTTAGTTAACCCTACTTCCTGGGTATTGGATACCGGATCAGGATCTCATATCTGTAATTCGTTACAGGCTCTGAGAAACCGTAGGGTTATCAGGAAAGGTGATATGACTCTCAGGGTTGCTAACGGAATGAGCATGGATGCTGTATCCGTAGGGGAATATCACCTAGGACTGACAACTGGGCAGATATTGATTCTGCGTAACTGTTTGTATGTACCAGGTGCGACTTGTAATATCATATCTGTATCCTTTCTTTCTAAGGAAGGATATGATTTTGGTTTTGTAAGCGATGTAGTAAACATCCACCTAAATCAAGTACTGATTGGGTCAGGTACATTAAATAACGGTATATACGTATTGAATCAAGCTCAGATATTCAGTGTCCAGAACACACTTAAAAGAAAGTCTCCAGAATTAAATCAGGCTTTCTTATGACATTGTAGACTGGGTCACATCAATGAGACACGGTTGACTAAGTTACATAAAGAAGGATACTTGGATCCGTTCGAGTACCAGTCTTATGCCACTTGTGAATCTTGTCTCATGGAAAAGATGACAAAGACTCCGTTCACTGGACACGGAGTAAGAGCGAGCGAGCTCTTGGGAATCATATACAGTGATGTGTGTGGTCCAATGTCTACACATGCGCGAAGTGGTTATTCATACTTCATTACTTTCACAGATGATTTCTCTAGGTATGGACATGTCTTCTTAATGAAGCACAAATCCGAGGCCTTTGGGAAATTTCAAGAATACAAGAATGAAGTTGAAAAACAAACCGGCAAAAGTATCAAGATTCTAAGATCGGATCGAGGTGGAGAATACTTGAGTGCCGAGTTTCTGTACTACTTAAAAGAGAATGGAATTCTCTCTCAACTTACTCCTCCATACACACCACAACACAACGGTGTATCGGAAAGGCGGAATCGGACCCTATTGGATATGGTTCGTTCCATGATGAGTAAGGCTGAGTTATCGCGATCTTTCTGGGGTTATGCACTAGAAACAACTGCATATCTCTTGAACAAGGCTCCAACCAAGACTGTGCCTACCACCCCATATCAAATGTGGAGTGGGCAGAAACCCTGTCTTAAGTACCTAAAGACATGGGGATGTCCAGCTTTTGTTAAAAAGCAGCATGCGGACAAACTCGAGGCACGCTCAGTACTGTGTAAGTTTGTGGGATACCCAAAAAACTCCAGGGGGTATTTTTTCTATTATGCAGAGGAACAAAAGGTTTTTGTTTCTCGTCATGCCCACTTTCTGGAACATCAGTTTTTAGAAAAAGGAAAAAGTGGGAGCGCAATAGAACTGGAAGAAATTCCAGAACCACAAGCTATTACTGAAAGCTTGGAAGAGCCAGTAGTTTCAGGAGAACCGGACATTCCTGTGCCACTCCGCAAGAGTAGTAGGCAGTCTCATCCGCCCGAGAGATACTACGGTTTTCTCATAGATGGGGATAGAGAGGATTGCACCATGGATTATGGTGAGCCTACTAGCTTCCAGCAAGCCATTCAGAGCGGTGACTCGGTAAAATGGCTGGATGCAATGCGGACCGAGATGGAGTCCATGTACACCAACAAAGTTTGGACTTTGGACTTTGCTCCAGAAGGGGTAAAACCCGTAGGCTGCAAATGGATCTTCAGAAAGAAGATTGGTGTAGATGGGCAGGTTGAAACCTATAAAGCTAGGCTCGTTGCAAAGGGTTTTCGTCAAAGACCTGGTTTGGACTATGACGAGACCTTTTCTCTGGTAGCCATGCTTAAATCCATTCGGATCCTTCTTGCCATTGCTGCCTTCCACGATTATGAGATCTGGCAGATGGACGTAAAGACGGCTTTCCTAAATGGAAATTTGGAAGAGTGCGTCTATATGGATCAGCCAGAGGGATTCATTCAGAGTGGGAGCAGCGGTAAAGTGTGCAAGTTGCTCAAGTCCATCTATGGACTTAAGCAGGCATCGCGGAGTTGGAACATCTGCTTTGATGATACTGTCAAAGAATTCGACTTTGTCAAAAACCCAGATGAACCATGCATTTACAGTAAGATTGTAGGGAGAAATGTGGTATTCCTCGTCTTGTACGTCGATGATATTCTCCTAATAGGAAATGATATTCCTATGCTACAGTCAGTCAAAGGATTCTTGTCACAGAGGTTCTCCATGAAGGACCTGGGCGATACCAACTACATTCTGGGGATCCAGATCTATCGTGATAGATCTAAGAGGATGTTGGGACTTTCACAGTCAAGGTACATCGACACCATACTGAAACGATTCAGTATGGAAGATTCCAAGCGCGGTAATCTACCGGCTTGTCACGGAATCAGCCTCTCCAAAGAGATGTCTCCCAAGACTGATTTGGTTAGGGCTCGCATGTCATCAATACCCTACGCATCTGCGGTAGGCTCTATTATGTATGCGATGTTATGTACCAGACCAGATGTAGCATACGCATTGAGCGTTGTAAGCCAGTATCAGTCGAACCCAGGGGAGAAACACTGGA
The DNA here is from genome assembly GCA_030015575.1 of Agapanthus africanus. NCBI lineage: Eukaryota > Viridiplantae > Streptophyta > Magnoliopsida > Asparagales > Amaryllidaceae > Agapanthus > Agapanthus africanus. The sequence continues at coordinate 221,352,866 of CM057349.1, forward strand.
TAGCAGTAAAGAACATTCTCAAGTACCTGAGAAGGACTAAGGAGATGTTCTTGGTGTATGGCGGAAAAGACCTCCAGATTGAGGCCTTTGCTGACTCCAGCTTCCAGAGTGATAAGGATGACTCCAAGTCCATGTCGGGTTATGTCTTTACCCTCAATGGAGGGGCGGTTTGCTGGAAGAGTTCCAAGCAGGAAACCGTTGCTGACTCAACTATGGAAGCGGAGTACATAGCTGCTTGCGATGCCGCAAAGGAAGCTGTCTGGATGAAGAAGTTCCTCACGGAACTTCAGGTGGTTCCTACCAGTGTTGATCCAATACCACTGTATTGTGACAACAACGGCGCTATAGCTTTAGCGAAGGAACCCAGGTCCCATCAGAAGTCCAGGCATATTTTGAGGCGGTACCACCTGATCAGGGAGATCGTTGATCGCCAGGAGATCGAGGTGAAGAGAGTAAATACGGAAGATAACACTGCTGATCCACTCACGAAGGCCTTACCCCAGACTCAGTTCGAGCGGCTGATCGAGATGATAGGTCTTCGATACGCCAGTACATGGCCTTAGTGCAAGTGGGAGATTGTTAGTGTATATGCCCTAGAGGCCATTACTGTATCATACTAGTATGTATATTACTTAATGGAAGCTTGGGATATTCACCTTGTATTGACAATCTTGCTCAAAATGGTAGTATGCTACTTGGTTTGTTTCTACTTCAATGTGTACATGTGTTTATTTTAGTATATCGCCTATACACATTAGTGGAGCCCTTAGGATCTTTGCTTGATTACCAGCGTTGTGATGGCAGTCACACTAGTGGGGCTGGGTAATCTATAAGCACATCCTTATGCAGGTCCCTAGTCGCAGGACTATCGAGACAGGGCATCGATACTCCGGAGTAGACTAGCGCATGCGCTTCTCATCCCAGTGTGGGAGACGGTCTGTCCCACAGCCGTCGGTACGTCGTACTTGAGATAGTATGCAGGTGCTCGTTGGGTTACGAGTACACTGGACAGGACTCGTCGGGAACTGACTAGTTGGTATTATGCCTATCGTCAGTTATCAGTTCCCAGGTGACATGAGTACAGCTTAGTCCGCTGACTTGACACTGTCACTTCGCCTCGAGTGTGTTCCCACTGTACTTTGATTACTACCCTACCACGGCTCAAAGGAGTCGTGCAAACAGGTGGTAGTTGGGTGCAGTCCCGAAGCACTTGGAGGCAGTGACGGTTAGACAGGATTCGTCTCTCCCGGTATTGGGGGTTGACATCGCGCTGTGTCTAGGAGAGCCATTACACGAGTAGTCCCTGGCCAGGGCAAACGAGATATACTGGTAGGCTTCCAGTGTTATCTCAGGGTGTTTTGGGCTTCACTCCAACACGACTTGTACCGCTATTGGGGGACTGACGTTTACCGCCCCTTAGGCCCGCCATGCGATGTATCAGACGAACAGACCGGACTGTACGGAGAATGTCACATTCAGGCTCAGTAGGAGTTCAGATGGATTTCGCCTCGTCAGTCTTCTTGTCGGCATCTACCTGGGGACCGTTACGCACAGCTAGTGCCGCTTGCGGTCTGTGGTTAAACCCACTGCCAGCGTAGTATCGAGTCTTTAGAGTCCCACACAGAAAGCTATTCGCCTTTAGGAAAAAGAGTAGAGGTCGCATGGTTTTGCGACAGGGTTCGGTCGCATCCGTGCACTTGTGCACGTACAGTGTCCGGACAGTTCACACTAGCGGGCTTTGGTTTAAGCCAGATCCTAGTGTACCTTTTGGGATTGGATTTATCCAGTATGCATTCGTGTTCCTCGGAACGCGGATGCGGGTGTGTATGCACAGTTGACGGAGAGACAGAGGCAGAGGATTCTCATTAGGGTTGTTGACCGTTGACTGTTGACTATTGACTTTTTGCTCAACCCTAATGAGAATATGATATATATATATATATATATATTTAGCAATAATATTAATTAAGTATTATAGTGACATGGTTGTTGGAGGGTTGACTTTGTTGACCGGTTGACTTTGTTGACCGGTTGACTAGGTTGGACTAGTTGACCATCATCATCACAATGGTTGTCATTTTCATGCAAAGACTTTTGCTTGCTTGTTGTAGTTTGCAAAATGAGTGCATGGAAATGATATTGCCTTTGTCATGATATGAACCATCACATAATACTTGGTTGACATTATGGCTAATGATGTTTTTGGATTATGAGAGGGTGAAAGACAAAAGAGAGGCTCATTCTTGCTTGACCTTTCTCTCTCTTGTTTTGGAGCTTTCATGCTCTTGCTCTCACCCTCTTCCTCTTGCTCTTTCTTTTTTAGTCTATGGTTCACTTGTCTCATATGTTGAGAAGCAAGAACCATAGAACAAAATCCCAACATACTCTTCTCTACTCATTCTAGCTCACAAGGCCTAGCAAGCCAAGTGATCTAGTTTCTTCAAAGTCCGAAGAACAAGCCAAAGGTAGAAGCTTTCGGGTGGATCCATCTTCGACGCAAGGAGACGACGAGGTGAGGCCGATCCGAACTCCGGGACGAGTTGAAGACGAAGGAGTTTAAGAAAGGTATAGCCCCCTAACCGAGTAGTAAACTCTTGTTAGGTTGTTAGTTAGTAGTTTAACAAAGATCTGGGTTTTGAGTCCATGTTACCACCTCTAAGAAAATTGTTTTTCACCAAATTCCGCAAGCCCGTAAGTACCGGGAGAGGTAGCATGGACTTACAAGCTTCAGACGTCTGATGCCCTATTTTTCCTAATTAACTCGAGTTTTTCTCCATATTCAGTTTGCTTGGGTTTATATTGATATTGATGGGGTTTCCTTGCATATTTATGATTATTATCGGTTATAGGTATTGGATATAGTGCCTTTAGAACAATTATTATGATTGCAAGTAGGGAATTATGATAATTGAGAGATGATCTATACAGGTTGAACAGTCTTACTCAAAATGATAGTATGCTATCTGGCTTGTCTTCATCATTGATGAAGATCATAGGATTCTTACTTGACTACTAGTATTATGATGATGATCATATACGTGGGAGCTGGGTTGTCTATAGGCAAATCCTTAAATGTCTCTAGTTATAGGAGTATCGAGACTGGACATCAATATTCCAGAGTGGACTAATATATATGTTTTTAGACCCCGACGAGGGTCGGTGGCCTGTCTCACAAGCCATTAGTGTTGTGTCACCTAAGATAGCATACATGTGCTCACTGGAGGTGAATACACCGGACGGACTCACCGAGAACTTCTAGATGGTATTATATCTATCGTAAGATGGAAGTTCTGAGGTAGCATGAGTATAGCTTAGTTCTTTTGACTTGAGATCATCATTTGTCTCGTGTAAGTTCCCACTATATTTTGATTACTACCTTACCACGGCTCAAAGGAGTCGTGCAAACAGGTTTTAGTTGGGTATGTTGGATATAGTGCTCTCAAGTCAATTATTGTAATCGCAGGCACGTGATTATGATGATTGAGGGAGGACCTATACGGGTAGAACAGTCTTACTTAAAATGATAGTATGCTATATAGTTTGTCTTTATCATCATGTACATGCATTATATGGTATTACAGTTCACTATTACATATTGATAGAGCCCATAGGATTCTTTCTTGACTACCAGCATTATGATGACGATCATACATGTGCGGGCTGGGTAGTCCATAAGCACATCTTTAAATGTCCCTAGTCGTGAAAGTATCGAGACTGAGCATCGATATTTCGGAGTAGGCTGGTGTATACGTTTCTAGACCCCGACGAGGGGCGATGGTTGGTCCTACAGCCATTGGTCTTTCGCACCTAAGATTGTAAACAGGTGCTTACTGGGGGTGAGTATACTGGATGGACTCACCGGGAACATGCTCGATGGTATTATACCTATTGTCAGATAGCAGTTCTCAGGTAACATGAGTACAGGTTAGTCTTTCGACCTGAGATCGTCATTCGTCTCGTGTGAATTCCCACTGAGCTTTGATTACTGCCCTACCACGGCTCAAAGGAGTCGTGCAAACAAGTTTTAGTTGGGTATAGTCCCGAGCCACATGGAAGCAGTGAGCGGATCGTCGGGGATTCGTCTATCCTGGTATTGGAGGTTGATGTCGCACTGTGCATGGGAGGCCATCACCAGAAATCCTTGGCCAAGGTGGATGAGAATTATTGATTTGGATCAATAGTTTCTCAGTGGGTGATGGGCTTCACACCGACACGAAATATTGCGTTATTAGGGGTGTGACTTTATCCACCACTCTAGCCTCGATATGCGAACTCTTAGACGAAGGGACTGGACTGTAAGGAGATTGTCATAGATAGGCTCAGTAGAGATCCGGATGAGTTTGCTCGTCGGCCTTCCTTTTCGACAGGTACTTGGGTAGCCGTTACATACAGATAGTGCCGCTGACGTGCTTGTGGTTATTGATTTATCCAGTAACTCACTGCCGGCGTACTGTTGAGTGTTGAGAGTCCCACACAGAGGGTTTCCCTGGTTCAATCGAAATGATATAGTAGCTGTATTTTGATACGTGCAGGGTTCCGATCGAATGATTGTACTAGTTATCTGGGCTTTCGATCAGACGGTTGATAATATTAGCCCGCTTAGGATTGAGCCGGATTATTAAATCAGGTATTGATTTAATAATTTACATATATATATTTCGATATGTATATTCTAATATTATATTCTTTGTGTTATTCTATCTCTTTGGGTATTCGTATTTTGATACGAATACGGATATGCATATACAGTTGAGTGTATTCCGTATTTATACGGAAAATATTCTAGAAGGTGAACACCTCATTTTGGTTTTTCCATTTATTAATTTAAATGGAAATGAGGTGTAAAAGTAGTGAAGAGAGAATGGTGAGAACCATGCTTGAATAGTGTTGACAAATGAATTGAAAATTTAGTTTGTGCAAACTATTCAAGTATGGTTGCTTTATTTTATTTGGAAAATGGTTTTTACAAAACCATGGTTCATATCATACTCTCATTTTGGATGTTGGATGAACACTTTGTTAGTTGTATGTATGCCATAGAGGCCATTATTGTACATGATTGTATATTATAGTGGATGCTTGGACATATATAGAGATGACTTTCTTGCTCGCCATGATAGTATACTATCTGGTTATTCTTTATCTTAACATGTTGACTAGTATTGTGATACTGTCTTACTCTCACATGTTGGTAAATCCCTTAGGATGCATGCTTGACTACCAGGATTATGATGCAGATCATACTAGTGAGGCCAGGATAGTCCACAAGTTCATCCTTTAATTGTTCCTAGTCGTGGGTGTATTGAGACGGGGTATCGATATTCCAGAGTAGACTGGAGTATACACTTCTTGACCCATATGATGGGCGATGGATGATCCCACATCCATTGGTGTTTGACATCAAAGATGGTATACGGGTGCTCAGTGGAGATTGGGTACACTGAACAGGACTCGCCAAGAACTCCTAGATGGTATTATACCTGACGTCAGATAGCATTAATCAGGTGACACTGGTACAGGTTAGTTTGTAGACCCGAGATAGTTATAGAGTCTTGTGTGATTCCCACTATGCTTTGATTTCCACCATACCACGTTCAAGAGAGCGTGCAAAACGGTGGTTTTTGGGTACAGACCCAAGTCACATGGAGGCAATGAGCGATAGGAGGGGTTTCGTCTCTCCCGATATTAGGGGTTGAAGTCGCGCTGTGCTCGATTGGCCATAACAGGAAGTCTCTGGCCAGGGCGGAAACTGAGATTTACTGGTAAGTGTTATCAGTAGTTTCTCGACCCGTTATGAGCCTCACATCGGCACGACTTATCAAGTTATTGGGGTATGACGTTTACCGCCCCCCAGATTAGATATACGACATATCAGACGAAGAGACCAGACTGTACGGTAGTGTTACTTATTGGATTCATGGGAGTATGAACAAGCTTGCTTGTTCATCTTCTGATCGCTCAATACCTGGGTAGCCGTTACGTCCAGCTAGTACCACTGACGTCTTTTGGGTAACTGATATAATTATTACCTACTTCCGACGTATTGACGAGTCTTTAGAGTCCTACACAGAGGTTTTCTAGCTCATGCGAAACGAAGCAGGGCACATATGTGATATGTGAGGAACCGAGATTAATACGTGTATGTGATACTGTATTCCAATCTCGCGATATAGGTTATATGTGATATAACTGGATTGTTAAATCAAGTGTTGATTCAATGATATGTTATATGTATATGTGATATACATATATTAGTCGGTTGTATGAGATACAGCCGGGTTGTTAAATCAAGTGTTGATTTAATATTTTAATGTGTAATTATATATTTGATATATTAATATACATTAACTAATATTAGCTCACTTAAGAAAATGTTTTCTCTTTGTACATTTAATATATATGTGATATATGTTAATGCATTTATTTTTGTGTCATGCTGGGTGATATATTAGACATGGGTGTATGAGACTCATACCATACTTAAGATAATGTGAGGTTTTAATTATTAAGGGTAAATCAAAATTAGGTGGAAAATTGTCATGGTTGTGAAGCTTGTAGTAACCATTGACTTAGTCCACTAATTTTGTTTTATTCTAGATATTTATTAACCTAACCATTATCTTTTAGCCATGCTTTAGTCTCTACATTAGTTATATATGATATTTCTCACCCATGGTATTTATTTTTTCACCACTTGAGTTTGTTCTTCATCTCTTTCCTAGCTCTCTTCAGTTTTGAATGAGATGAAAAGAAAAAGAGAAAAATTATTCTAAAGTGAGCAAAATTCCTACTTCACCAATCTATACCAAACTAGCCATTTAGTATAGTTTGTTTCTTCACTAGTTCATCAATTAGTGAAGAGGGAGCTTGAGTTAGAGATTCTTCGACGTAAATTATCTTCGGCCTCGAAGACTTCAAGCAAGCTTGTTCGTTTCGCCTTGTGAACCCTTACAAGAGTCCGGGAGATCACTACTTGGAGCGAAGAGACCACTACACGGAGCTTTAGAAGTGAAGGACCGGTCTACAAAGGTTGTATTTCTCATTCACTTAGTGTAATATTTAATTACATGCTAGTTTAGTCCTAATCCTCTAGTTAGATCCTTGGTTTGGATTACTTAGCACACTAAAATTTTATAAAATGGCATGGTTGATCCCTTTCGAAACCAAGTAGTCGTGCTAAAGAACCCTTCAGTAGTATCAGAGACAAGTTAGAGAATTAGACGATATTAGTAGAATTACGAAACCGAAACAACTCCGAAACCTCGAAACAAAATCCCTAGTTTCTGTCGTTTTTAAAAGGTTCTATAAATTTTTTTTAAACAGTTGCAGAATGTTACATGGGATGTAATATGAACACCAGAGAAAAACAAGTCCAAACCACCGGATTTGACCCGGCGAAAAGCTTCATTAGACCGACCTGGCCGGTTTTCTACTTGTGTTTGGGCTTCGTTTTTGTATGGTGCTCCAGTCTCTGGGTTTGGTGTTTCAGGTATTGTTTGTTTTTACTAATATTGCATGCGATATTATCTTTCTGTAAAAGCAATTCGGAGTGTTTCGTATTCGTAATTTTAACACCGTTTCGGGTAACATTGACGACATTAAAAAGTTCGAACGAACATCAAACGCCACGTCAAGATAACTCTCTGGAAATTTTTCAAAAGTTGGAAATTTTGGGTTTGAAAATTTTCAGAAAATTGTGCAGGGTATTGTGTGGACTCCCAAGAAAAAAGAACCCCTAACTCGACCTAACGACCGTGGAACCGCGGCCAAAAGGTTCTTTTGGCGATGGTTCCGCGGCGCCGTTGGTGAGGTTTGGGACATGCTCTCTTTTGCTGGTCCGTATGTGCTTGTGGCACTGTCTGGAAATTTTTGAATCTAACTCAAGTGTTGAGTCCTCTGAGAATTTTGGGTGGTTGATCGATCGATCGAAAAGTTTAACATCGCCTAGCTTTTATTGATGTGTGATACAATATTTGGAATCTATAATAATTAGTTTTGTGAAAACTAGTTTGAATTTTGTAAACCTAGCAATTTAGTCTCATTTGATCGGTTGCCACGGGGATTTGATATGGATCAAAACTCTGTCGCAATCATGTAGTGTACACGGATACTCACCGGGTAACATTAGTAGATAGCCATGCTCCAAAGCCCTGACCAAGTGACTGTAGGAGAACCCCGTTGCCAAAAGCATCCTCCCGGGTGCTCGCGGCCGCGGTGTTCCGCCTAAGTGCACTTCGTCAACGGCATCGGGGGGTGCGGCTGTCTACTACAGTTTCCGACGAGCATTCGATCTGGTTGTCGAGAATCTTGTTGAATTACCCGACTGGTTATTGAAAAGTGTTTTCAAAGTTGAGACTAAAATGCGGGGTTTATAAGGTTAGGCAAGAAATTCGGAATATGAGATATTTCGGGTTTATGATGTCTTAGGATTTCATTTGGTTAGGCATGAAATCCGAAGTATATGATATTTTGGGTTTATGATGTCTAAGGTGGTTGCAGATTCCAATTGTTGTAGTTTTCGCTTTCTTTTCTTTTGGATATAGTGCCCTCAAAGTCAATTATTGGATCACAGGCACGTGATTGCAATGATTGAGGGAGGACCTATACCGGTAGGACAGTTTTACTCAAGATGATAGTATACTATTTGGTTTATCTTTATCATCGTGTACAGCTTTAGGTGACATTACAGGTCACTATTGCACATTGATAGAGCCCTTAGGATTCTTGCTTGACGGCCAGCAGTATGATGGCGATCATATACGTGGGAGCTAGGGTCTATAAGCACATCCTTAAAGTGGTCCCTAGTCGTGGGAGTTTCGAGACTGGGCATCGATACTCCATTAGTAGACTAGTGTATACAGTCGAGACCCTGATGAGGGGCGGTGGCCAGTCTCATAAGCCATTGGTGTCAGTTGGATCACCTAAGATGTATACAGGTGCTCATTGGGTTATGAGTACACCGGACAGGACTCACCGGGAACATGCTAGTTGGTATTATACCTGACGTCAGATAGCAGTTCCCTGGTGACATGTGTACAGGTTAGTTCATCGACCTGAGATCGTCATTTGTCTCGTGTGAGTTCCCACTGTGCTTTGATTACTACCCTACCACGGCTCAAAGGAGTCGTGCAAACAGGTTTTAGTTGGGTACAGTCCCGAGCCACATGGAGGCAGTGAGCGGATTGGCAGGGGTTTCGTCTCTCCCGGTATTGGGGGTGAGATCGCGCTATGTCTAGGAGAGCCATTACACGAAGTCCTTGGCCAAGGCAGGAGATTTACTGGTAGGTATTCCAGTAGTATCTCAGGGTGTTCTGGGCTACACTCCGACACGACTTGTACCGCTTTTGGGGGTCTGACTTTTACCAACCCCCTAGGCCCACCATGCGATGCTCATAGACGAACGGACCGGACTGTACGGATATTGTCACTGACAGGCTCAGTAGGGTGTCAGGATGAGTTCGCTCATCGACGTCCCTTTTGGTCAATACCTGGTGGCCCGTTACGTACGGCTAGTACCTCTGACGAGCTAGTGGTTAAATCTACAGCCAAAGTATTGACGAGTCTTTAGAGTCCTCCACAGACCGTTTCTCAAGTTTCGGGCGAAACGTTGTAGAGGCCGTATGATATATGGCAGGGTCCGATCATATACGTGCAGTACTGCACGGATCATGATCTGGCGGATCATACTAGTGGGCTTTGGTTTAAGCCGGATCCTAGTATTAGATTTGTTGGATTACTTTAGTCTCATCGCATTCCCATTCAGTCGGAATGCGGATGCAAGTATGCATATACAGGTGAGGGGTATCCTTGTGATTCGTCACGAGTTTACTTTAGATGTTGCCGTATCTTTTTATTGTTATAAACATTTGGGTTAATTTTTACAAATGACAATTATGAGCTAGATATCATGATTTGGAGCATTTATTGTGACACATGCACAAGTGGTGACTCATGGTCTCTTTTCTTGTGCATGTGTCACATTATGAGATGGATTTGTGTCTTGGTATGATAAGGAGAGAGAGGGGGGCTGCCATGAGAGGGTTTTTTGGTCTTGTGTTTTTCACACAATTCACTCTCACTCTCATTATCATTCCAACACAAGAAAAGAAAAGAATAGAAAGCTTCTCCTCCTTCTTCTTCCTCTAGCTCATAACCTCCATTAATGGATGTTGGAGATAGTGCCCTCAGAGTCAATTATTGGATCACAGGCACGTGATTGCAATGATTGAGGGAGGACCTGTCCCAGTAGGACAGTCTTACTCGAGATGATAGTATGCTATCTGGTTTATCTTTATCATCGTGTACTGCTTTAGGTGACCTGACATATCGCTATTACACGTTGATAGAGCCCCTAGGATTCTTGCTTGACTGCCAGCAGTATGAGGGCGATCATATACGTGGGAGCTGGTAGTCTATAAGCACATCCTTAAAAGGTCCCTAGTCGTGGGAGTTTCGAGACAGGGCATCGATACTCCATAGTAGACTAGTGTATACAGTCGAGACCCCGACGAGGGGCGGTGGCCAGTCTCACAAGCCACTGGTGTCAGTTGGTTCACCTAAGATATATACAAGTGCTCATTGGGTTATGAGTACACCGGACAGGACTCGCCGGGAACCTGCTAGTTGGGATTATACCAGACGTCAGATAGCAGTTCCCAGGTGACATGTGTACAGGTTAGTTCATCGACCTGAGGATCGTCATTTGTCTCGTGTGAGTTCCTACTGTACTTTGATTACTACCCTACCACGCTCAAAGGAGACGTGCAAACAGGTTTTAGTTGGGTACAGTCCCGAGCCACATGGAGGCAGTGAGCGGATCTTCTGGGGTTCATCTCTCCCGGTATTGGGGGTGAGGTCGCGCTGTGTCTAGGAGAGCCATTACATAAAGCCCTCGGCCGAGGCAGGAGATTAACCGGTAGGTATTCCAGTAGTATCTCAGGGTGTTCTGGGCTACACTCCGACACGACTTGTACCGCTTTTGGGGGTCTGGCTTTTACCAACCCCCTAGGCCCGCCATGCGATGCTCATAGATGAACGGACCGGACTGTACGGATATTGTCACTGACAGGCTCAGTAGGGTGTTAGGATGAGTTCGCTCATCGACGTCCGTTTTGGTCAATACCTGGTGGCCTGTTACGTATTGGCTTATACCTCTGATGTGCTAGTGGTTAAATCCACAACCAAGGTGTTGACGAGTATTTAGAGTCCCCCACATTCAGTTGTTCAAGTTTTCGGGCGAAACGCTGTAGAGGCCGTATGGAGATATGGCAGGGTTCGATCAGATACGTGCGGTATTGCACGGATCAGGATCGAACGGTTATTACTAGCCGGCTTTGGTTTAAGCCGGATCCTAGTATAGTACAGTGTGGATTTTGTCTCATTGCATTTGTATTTCGGTCGGAATACAGATGCGGGTGTGTATGCACAGTAGCGGGGTTTTTCCTGTAATTTATTACGGGACCAGTTTTCTGGAGTTGCCAGTTTGCTTTCCGTTTCGGCCATATTTCTTTGTATCCTTCATTGGCCGAAGATTGGTGGAGGAGGGCCTATTTGCAAGCATGCAAATAAGCATTTGTGGAGGATGGTCTTTGCATATTCTTGTGTCATGATGGTTGCACCATTCTTTGACCTTGACTTCTTCTTCTATCATGATGGCTTGACCTTTGAAGCAATCATGGTTGTTGATTGGTTGGTGGAGTGAGGGTTTGCTTTGTGATCATTGTAGGTTATCATCACCCTTTCTCTCTCTTGCTTGATTGTTTTGGCTCTCTCTCTCACAACTTCACTCCCTCTCTCATTCTCTCCATTCTACATGCATGGCCGACCAAGTTAGAGGGAGGGCTGTCCAATTTTTGGGTGTGGTTCTTTGTTGATATCATATCAATTTTCCTCACCAAAAATTCCCAAGAAAAACTCCATAGTTCATTCCTCCACCAAATGGCAAACTCCATAACCCCAAATGAGACATGGTTCTACACCATTCTGCAGCAAACCTTGGGCACGTCGACTCACCAGCTTCGTGCCCGAGTTGCCTCGGTATAGAGGTGGGAGCCCGTAAAAGAAGCCGGCGACGTGGTGCCCTTCCGGCGACGAGGTGGAGACCGGAGCTTCCGCGGGAGATCGGGACGACGACGAGAAGACCGGAGGACACGGATCAGTCGGTATATCTCTCTTCCCCATCTTGTAGTTAGCTAGGACTAGTTAATGGTTCGATCCGGGTTTTAGTGCGCGGTGGTGCCGGTTCAAGAAAAATTAAAGTTAACCATCGCTTCCGCATTTGGTCTCAGGATGGAGGCCGGGGCGCCGCCGTGCACTTACAGTGGTATCAGAGCCTCGCCATTAACATAGTCTAGCTTTGTCTAATGTGTTTTACATTTCCGATCGAACAAATGTTCCAAAACCGTGTTTTTCAAAACAACAGTTTTCTGTCGAAATTTTTTTGTCTCTAAAAATTTTTCAGGTAGTCTCAGAATACTGTGCAGGGAAGTATAAGCCTACTGTAGAAATTTGGTCGCGAGATCTCATTATTCGACCGCGGAACCGCGGCCAAACCCATGCTTGGGCCGCGGTTCCGCCGCTGTTTTGACACATCGTTGCACCAATTTTTTACACAGGCCTTCTGGGTTGAAAATAGGGTTTTTGGAATATTAATTTTGGGCCCAGAATTTCTTGATGTGCTACAGTTGTACTAGGGGCCCACTTGTTATAATTTTGATCGATCGGATATTTTAAACACATTATTTCACAGTATTTACATTATATCTGCGACCGTGAATGTCACTTGATCGGTAAATCCTGTCTAACTGCTATAGCCCGGTTAGACGGATTTGCGAACGTGACATTCACGTTGATGTTCTGTGATTTTGCTGTGATATTGCGGATCGGTCGTGGGGGATAGCCTGGTTGCAGTGGTAGTACAGTTTTGTTGTATTATGTACATTTGATATTACGGGGCGAGCGTTCGACATGTGGACTGCCGTCACTGCCTGTTTGTATTATTATTTTGGGGCACGACCAGGTTGCGGTCGATGTACCCGTTGTATGTATATTTTACTTTTTGTACTAGGATTGCCCCGCGGAGGGGTGCACGGGTAGCCGGGTTCTAGAGGGCAACAAGCCCGCATCTCATGGCATTGAGACGGAGGGGGCTTCACTCTAGAATTGGCGGGCTATTCGCCGCACTCGTAGGGGGTACAGGTTGACCCAGGAGGGGTGCCCAAGTTACCGGATTCCGTGAAGTGCTGGGTGGTCCATTCACGTTGCTGAAAGGGGCTGCCTCGCTTCAGGTTTTGGCGGGTAACTTGCTGCGCCCATAGGGGTCTAGGATTTTCGTTGCACAGGCTATCCACACGACCAGGGGAACGTCGGGTTTCAGTAGTGGCTCTGTGAAACCCGGGGATCCCAGATATCTGTATTGTTCTGTGATGCTGTACATTTCTGTGATGTTGCATTTTATCACGCCTTGAGCGAAAATTATATATTGATATATATATACTAGTAGATGTTGTATATGTTTTGCATCCGCGCTAGTCCAGTCCCCGCTCTGTCGTTAGTTAGCTAACCTAACGGGTAATGACGGGACCCAGTGGCGAATGCGGATGGCATATACGTACGTCATATTATTTTCGTTCTTTGTGGTGTGATCAATTGATGGGACTGCGTTGATTCGGATCAATGCAAGTTAAAAACAAACCTAATCTGATGTTGTTGGAACACTTTTTCAAAAAGCTGTTATTGCAAGGACGTTCACTTTTGTTTTGCATCGTGGTGTTCAGTTGGAATATCCTGCTCCTCAGTCGACGAGGCAAGGGCCGAGATCCCTTCACCGGGAGTGACCCCTTGGACAGAAAGTTTGCGTCAGGGCAATAACTTCACTATAGCCGATTACTTTTGCTTTGCACCGTGGTATTCAGTTGGAATATCTTGCACCTCATTCTACGGGGAAAGAGCCGAGATCCCATCACCGGGAGTGACCTCTTTAGCAAAGGTTTTCGCCACTATATTTTCTAAAAAGCTATCAGTTCCTTCAACGATATCAAGTTCTTTACGTTAAAGGTTTTCGCCAGAAACCATTCGTAGCCCTCCATCATTTCAGTTAAATATTCGGTAGTATTCAAGCTATGTATTTTGACCTCACGCCAAGGCATAGTGTTTGGTAGCTGCCGGGTATTTAACTGTTGCATAGATAGATGCGTTGGTTTGGGACAGTCGTACTACTATTTTGGCCTACGTCAAGGGTATGTATGGGTGGGTTCAAATTAACCTGGACAATGATGGGTAGAACTTAACATGTGACTTATGATATTTTGACCTCACGCCAAGGTCATAAGAGCATGGGGCAAAAATCACATCGGGAGTTTCAAAAGAACTGAAACTTGCCAGATATGCGCATACCTTCTGGAGTGTGATGACGTGAGCGGATTCCGTCACGTTATCATGCGATGATAGTTGGATCCCGATTCCCACTGATGAGTTAGTTTACTCCTCGGATGACCCCGACTAATTCTTCTTTCAGGTTTGGAGGAGAATTTGAGGTGACAGTGGGAGGTTTCCAGATTAGATAAATTGGTAACCATTCTGATCAAGGTTAGAGTGCACGCTGAGTGTTTCTTTTCTCTCTCTCTCTGGCAGCGACCATTGACCCGACCCTAAGACTATGACTCAGTGACCAAGTTGACCGAACCTTCTTAAACACTGGCTTTTGGATTGTCAGAGTTGCAAACCTCATTGCCACTCCTACTTTTACCCTTTTCTCCAGGACACCCTGTATTACTATGAACGTCCACTTCCATTGGACAAAACCATCGTATGGTTAGATACGAACTCGAAAGAATTTATTCGAGGATGGTTTCAGGTTCTGGAGAAAACGGATAGGACTATTCAGTTGTCTTTTCCTTTTAACTTCTCTCAGGTTGCGAGTACTCCTTAGTTTAGGAGATAGTACACCTATTACGCAAATTGGATAGTCTTCGTCCAAACCTTAGGCTGGTGCCGAACGGTGGGGAATGAAGAAAACCAATTAGCATAACAATGGTGTACAGAAGGTATTATGTAAAGACAAAGAAAGGGATTAGTAAGAGGGCAAAGTAAATTGCGACTGATATTCACGACCAAACAAAGTATTTCATTACCACTCCCACTTCAGCTTTGTATTTCTCCAGGACACTCTGTATCACTACGAAGATCCACAGATATTTGGATACTCCATCGTATGGTTATATACGAACTCGAAAGGAACTTGTTCCAGTTCGGGGATGGATTCTGGTTCAGGAGAAATAGGAATAAGGTTTATTCGGTTGTCTTTTATCCTCACCTTCTCTCGCATTGCGAGTGTTCCTAGGATTGGGACAGTACACCCATTATGCTTATTGGATAGTCTTCTTCCAAACCATAGGCTGGTGCCGAACGGTAGGGAAGGAAGAAAACCATTTGGCCTAAAGGGGTGTGCGGAAGGTAATAACTAAAGACATATAAAGGGATTTGGAGAGGTGGCAAAGAATTATATGGTTACAGTTGTGAATCTGGATAATGGAAGAGGCATTACTAGGAATACCGGGATACCCCATCGAAACATTTCAATGTTTCAGTTTCACTGTGCACTGTTAAAGGAAAACTGATTTCCCGATTAGATACTTACTCCAGGGTATGTATTTACCAGGTATGATTCTCACATCTGTATAGTTTTACAGATGATGAGTGGGAGTAAGTTATTGGGAATTGGGTGATCATCCTCATTATATCGGGATTCGTTGTAATCGGTGATATTTGAGGAAGTCACCTGGGTTGTTTGCCAGACGGCAAATATTTGGTTTTGAATATTCGCTGTTGTGCACCAATTTCAAATTGATATATCTGTACATCTATTTTCATAGAGTGAGATATACCTTTTTGAAATTATGTCTATGACATTTACCTATATCAGTGGATGGTTAGGTAAGGAGCATTAAACAGCGGTGTAATTCTTCTTAACCATAAGTACAGTTTTCAACCTATGACATACAGTGAATGAGTTATCAGACTAAAAGGACTTATACAGAGTATTGTATGTTGTCCAGGGTCCATTAGGACAGAGGGGTTGGTCCTCGTACTATATTCGGTTTACTTATGACTTCTCTAGTTTTTAGACAGGTGTTTCGTGGAAACACAGGGTCCGAATTTTGAGAAGTTATAGGTATATGGATAAAGTAGAGAACCAGATGTTGCAAGTATCGGGATTCTTCAAGTTGATCGAAGATGTAGATACTTGAGTATGGTATTCAGTTGATAGTAGTGATTAAGAGAACTTGCTTCTCTTTCAGGTTACTCATAATTGGAAGCATTCCTAAGTTGAGTAACGCTGATCGGCCTCTTTCCATTTAGTTGACATGCACTGGAGATAGCTGCATGATTTGAATCTGGTTCAATTAAATCAGTGCCTCTGGTTCTATATTGGATATAGAACAGTTCATATCTTAACGATGTTAAGGTACGGGGAGTTGTCCGGTTTATGATTAAAACCAGACACTGGACGACTCAAGGCACGTTTCTGTAATGGCTGTTTGTGGGTTGACCCAGGCTATGACGAGGGTTGACTTTCTACCATCTGGAAGATCAATAGCGATATTGTTCTAGACTCGCCACAGTTTTAATAAAAATGGATTTTTTCAGAAAACAGTAGTGGGAGTATGGTAGAACTGGAAGTGATTCCAGAACCACAAACGATTACTGAAGATTTCATAGGAACCTAAAGATTCAATCTGGCTTGACATTCCATTAGCCACTCCGCAGATTTGGTGGGTAACTTCAGGCACCCGAGAGGTACTCCGGTAGCCTCAAGGACGGTGACAAGGAAGTTCTTGTTTACCCACATTTGCCATTGCTGTTGTTCCAGACTGTGAGACCCGGCAGGAGGATGAGTATAGCGTCGTTCTAAACTTGCTTTAGAAGTGTACGTCTATATGACTCTGCCAGAGGGTTGTCATAGTCAGTGGGAGCAGCGGAAGCATTGGTGGACATGTAGCTTATGTCTATTTATAGACTAAAGCAGATGTAGCGGAGACAGATCATCAATTTCTGATGTGACAGTCATAGGTTTGACTTCATCAGAATAGGGGATGGATCTGTTGAGAAGGTAGTAGGGTGTGATGTCCTGGTATTTGGATGACATTCACAGAATATGAAGTGATATTCCTATACTACGATCGGTTATACTTTGGTCGTCACACAGTGGTTTCTCCACATGGGACTTGGACATTATATCAGACATACTGGTTACTAGATCTATGGTTTTAGATCTAGATTTGGGTGGTTTCCCAATCAGGGTACTTAGACAAATTCTAAGAGTATTTAGAATGGACGACTCCTGGCACGGTAGTGTACCTGCAGGTAATGGAGTCACCCTCTCTAAAGGTGTCTTACAGACTAAAGGGGAGAGGATGTGCATGATTGGTAGATCACTTGCTCAGGCAATTGAGTCAATCATGAGATGTCAAGTACCACACCAAATCTTATTCTTGCACTAGATGCAATAAGTTGACATTGATCCAATCCTGGAAAAACAGTCGGAAGCAGTTTTAGAACATAAGTGGATGTTCTAGGGATATGATAACAACAGCCTCATTCGGGAGACAGTTATCATTCCAGGCTTCCAAGGTGACCAGGACGACAAGGAGGTTGTCAGAGTTATAGTTTTCCTTCTGACGAGGGGCAGTATTTTGGACAGATGGTCCAAGGAAATACCGAGGGAGGCATGGCGCAGGATACTGATTAAGTTCAGTTGACTATACAGTCTAAGAAGTTTGGATTTGGAGTTCATTTATGAGCTAGGTCCCATCAGACATCCAGACACATTCTAAGACAGGTATTGCTCATTTCGGGAGATGGCATTCTCCGCGAACTTGAGATATAGAGAGACATAGAAAGAAACATCAAAGCGGATCCACTCACTGAGGCTATTCCTCGAACGCAATAGTTTTGCAAACGAGCTTTGTGAGACTGACTAGTAGAGGAGTTGGGTGTTCGGTATCACACGGGCTGTGAGTATGCGACATCGCAATAATTAGCCTTGAGTGCAGGTGGGAGATTGTTGGAGATAGTGCCCTCAGAGTCAATTATTGGATCACAGGCACGTGATTGCAATGATTGAGGGAGGACCTGTCCCAGTAGGACAGTCTTACTCGAGATGATAGTATGCTATCTAGTTTATCTTTATCATCGTGTACTGCTTTAGGTGACCTGACATGTCGCTATTACACGTTGATAGAGCCCCTAGGATTCTTGCTTGACTGCCAGCAGTATGAGGGCGATCATATACGTGGGAGCTGGTAGTCTATAAGCACATCCTTAAAAGGTCCCTAGTCGTGGGAGTTTCGAGACAGGGCATCGATACTCCAGAGTAGACTAGTGTATACAGTCGAGACCCCGACGAGGGGCGGTGGCCGGTCTCACAAGCCACTGGTGTCAGTTGGTTCACCTAAGATGTATACAGGTGCTCATTGGGTTATGAGTACACCGGACAGGACTCGCCGGGAACCTGCTAGTTGGGATTATACCAGACGTCAGATAGCAGTTCCCAGGTGACATGTGTATAGGTTAGTTCATCGACCTGAGGATCGTCATTTGTCTCGCGTGAGTTCCCACTGTACTTTGATTACTATCCTACCACGCTCAAAGGAGACGTGCAAACAGGTTTTAGTTGGGTACAGTCCCGAGCCACATGGAGGCAGTGAGCGGATCTTCAGCGGTTCGTCTCTCCCGGTATTGGGGGTGAGGTCGCACTGTGTCTAGGAGAGCCATTACACAAAGCCCTCGGCCGAGGCAGGAGATTTACTGGTAGGTATTCCAGTAGTATCTCAGGGTGTTCTGGGCTACACTCCGACACGACTTGTATCGCTTTTGGGGGTCTGACTTTTACCAACCCCCTAGGCCCGCCATGCGATGCTCATAGACGAACGGACCGGACTGTACGGATATTGTCACTGACAGGCTCAGTAGGGTGTCAGGATGAGTTCGCTCATCGACGTCCCTTTTGGTCAATACCTGGTGGCCTGTTACGTATTGGCTTATACCTCTGACGTGCTAGTGGTTAAATCCACAACCAAGGTGTTGACGAGTCTTTAGAGTCCCCCACATTCAGTTGCTCAAGTTTTCGGGCGAAACGCTGTAGAGGCCGTATGGAGATATGGCAGGGTTCGATCAGATACATGCGGTATTGCACGGATCAGGATCGAACGGTTATTACTAGCCGGCTTTGGTTTAAGCCGGATCCTAGTATAGTACAGTGTGGATTTTGTCTCATTGCATTTGTATTTCGGTCGGAATACAGATGCGGGTGTGTATGCACAGTAGCGGGGTTTTTCCTGTAATTTATTACGGGACCAGTTTTCTGGAGTTGCCAGTTTGCTTTCCGTTTCGGCCATATTTCTTTGTATCCTTCATTGGCCGAAGATTGGTGGAGGAGGGCCTATTTGCAAGCATGCAAATAAGCGTTTGTGGAGGGTGGTCTTTGCATATTCTTGTGTCATGATGGTTGCACCATTCTTTGACCTTGACTTCTTCTTCTATCATGATGGCTTGACCTTTGAAGCAATCATGGTTGTTGATTGGTTGGTGGAGTGAGGGTTTGCTTTGTGATCATTGTAGGTTATCATCACCCTTTCTCTCTCTTGCTTGATTGTTTTGGCTCTCTCTCTCACAACTTCACTCCCTCTCTCATTCTCTCCATTCTACATGCATGGCCGGCCAAGTTAGAGGGAGGGCTGTCCAATTTTTGGGTGTGGTTCTTTGTTGATATCATATCAATTTTCCTCACCAAAAATTCCCAAGAAAAACTCCATAGTTCATTCCTCCACCAAATGGCAAACTCCATAACCCCAAATGAGACATGGTTCTACACCATTCTGCAGCAAACCTTGGGCACGTCGACTCGCCAGCTTCGTGCCCGAGTTGCCTCGGTATAGAGGTGGGAGCCCGTAAAAGAAGCCGGCGACGTGGTGCCCTTCCGGCGACGAGGTGGAGACCGGAGCTTCCGCGGGAGATCGGGACGACGACGAGAAGACCGGAGGACACGGATCAGTCGGTATATCTCTCTTCCCCATCTTGTAGTTAGCTAGGACTAGTTAATGGTTCGATCCGGGTTTTAGTGCGCGGTGGTGCCAGTTCAAGAAAAATTAAAGTTAACCATCGCTTCCGCATTTGGTCTCGGGATGGAGGCCGGGGCGCCTCCGTGCACTTACAGTGGAAACACCTTCAACCTCCATCCAAGCAATGGATGCAAGAGACAAAGTGATCACAAACATTCTCTATAACACCTTGGACACATCGGCTAGCACATTTCGTGCCCGAGTTGCTTCGGATGAAGCGTGAGCCCGTAAAAAGACTCGTAGATGTGGTGCCCTTTCCGACGAGGAGATCGAGACCGGAGTTGCCGCGGGGAGCTTGGGATGGTGGCCAAAGACCGAAGGACACGGATCGATCGGTATAGCCTTTCTATCCCTTCTCTAGATTGCTAGTTGTAGGTTAATGGTTCGATCCGGGTTTTAAGCATACGATAGCGCCGGTTTCTAGTTTAGAAAAATTTTCGTTTCCGCATTTTGGCCTCGGAAAGACGGCCGGGGCGCTACCGTAGACTTACATGGTATCAGAGCCACGCCATAACCTTTACTTGCTTGCTCTAACGTGTTTAGAATTTCGATCGGATGAAATTTCCAAAAACTGCATTTCCAAGTCACAGTTTCTGTCGAATTTTTCCTGTGGTCAAAAAATTATTTGGTGTGCTGCAGAAAAACAGGCAGGGTTTTTTAAGTATTCTGAGAAAATTTGGTATGTTGTTGTCACTGTAGCGCGGCGGAACCGCGGCCGTAACCTCGTTTGGCCGCGGTTCCGCCGCAAGACTGTCGAACAGTGCGCCATTTTTTCTACAGAGGTTTCTGACTTGGAAATGGGGTTTCTGGTAATTTTTGTTTGGGCCCAGATTTGTTTGAGTACTGGGTATTGTGCTTGGGGCCCACTTTGGGTAATTTTGTTGATCGAAAATTTTAAACATGTTAGTTTACAGTATTTACATTATATCTGCGACCGTGAATGTCATTTGATCGGTAAATCCTGTCTAATTGCTATAGCTCTTTTAGATGGATTTGCGAACGTGACATTCACGTTGATGTTCTGTGTTGTGCTGTGATATTGCGGATTTATCGTGGTGGATAGCCTAGATGTAATGGTAGTACAGTTTGGTTGTATTTGTACATTTGATATTGCGGGGCGAGCATCCGACATGTGGACTGCCGTCACTGCCTGTTTGTATATTATTCTTTTGGGGCACGACCGGGCTGAGGTCGATGTACCCGTTGTAAATTTTACTTTCTGTACTAAGATTACCCCGCGGAGTGGTGCACGGGTAGCCGGGTTCTAGAGGGCAACGGGCCCGCATCTCATGGCTTTGAGACGGAGGGGGCTTTAATCTAGAATTGGCGGGCTATTCGCCGCACTCGTAGGGGGTACAGGTTGACCCAAGGAGGGGTGCTCAAGTTACCGGATTCCGTGAAGTGCTGGGTGGTCCATTCACCTTGTTGAAGGGGGCTGCCTCACTTCAGGTTTTGGCGGGTAACTTGCCGCGCCCGTAGGGGTCTAGGATTTCATTGCACAGGCTATCTACACGACCAGGGGAACGTTGGGTTTCAGTAGCGGCTCTATGAAACCCGGGGA
Source organism: Agapanthus africanus (assembly GCA_030015575.1). Classification (NCBI taxonomy): domain Eukaryota; kingdom Viridiplantae; phylum Streptophyta; class Magnoliopsida; order Asparagales; family Amaryllidaceae; genus Agapanthus; species Agapanthus africanus. Next base: position 221,374,547 of record CM057349.1, read on the forward strand.
TCCCAGATTATCTGTATTGTTCTGTGATGCTTATTACATTTCTGTGATGTTGCATTTTATCACGCCTTGAGCGAATATTATATATTGATATATACACTAGTAGATATTGTATATGTTTTACACCCGTGCTAGTCCAGTTCCCGCTCTGTCGTTAGTTAAGTAACCTAACGGGTGATGACGGAACCCAGTGGCGAATGCGGATGGCATATGATTTGAATGATTTAGCGTGCTTATGCGCTTTCAAAAGATGAATCAAAAATATTTATAACCGCAATCAAGAACGGCGTCGCTTGGTAGCTAGCCGGTGAGTACGGGCCGGTCCACAGGGATGTTGTGTATTTCCTAATTGTTGTAACGAGTTAATTCCGATTGGTGTCGGTTTTATTAAATCTAAAAACTAAGTTTATCTAGATCTAAATCTTGCTAGGGTTAGGTTTAGATTAAGTTTGGAAATTGAAGATTTCCTCACCGCTTTCTATACCCAAATTAAGATCTCTTTAGGAGTTATGGTAATTATTAATAAAGGGGATTAGTACCATCGGGAAGAAACGGTGTTCCTTCCTCTAGGTTCTTGTCCTTCCTTTCTTAATCCTTACCCTAACCTTCATGGAAAACACGCTCAACCGGTCGTTTATACTACGGTATCACCGCTACCTCGTGGGATAGGATGCCATAGGGAGCGGTGTGTGCATGTATGCATGGAGTCCTATAAAAATGTGTGATGGACAAGAAAGGGGTGAGAGATCTTCATCTCTCAAGCCTTCTACAAAGCTAACCCTAACAAGCGAGGAGACTACTCGCTCATTAGGGAATGAAAAACATTTCTAAACTATCTATCTAGGGCAGAGAATAAAAGATCTAACTAAGGCAGATAAGTAATTATACTAGGGCAATGAAATAAAATTAACTAGGGCAAGAATTGAAAACTTACTCTAATTTGAAGCACTCTTCATTCATTGCAGAAAATTACAGATCTGAATTTTAGATATAAAATGAGGCACAAGAAGAGGCATAACCTAAAACAAGTTTTTGGGCTTCTATTTATAGAGCATAGAAAACCCTAGGGTTACAATCGACGCACATATGTTTTTACAAAAATACCCCTAGGAAGACTAGTCAACGCGCCGCCAGTCGTCAAAGTATTTTCCACCAATACGGGTCATACACGGCCGTGGAACCGCGGCCATAGGCTAGGTTTGGCCGCGGTTCCGCGGCCAAGTAGGAGGCTTGTTGGGTGCTTTTTACTGTGCTGCTTCTGGTTGTGTTTTTCTTCCTGTTTCTTCAGTTGGTTCTTCAGAATGTCTTCTAGTTCTCTTCCAGATCTCCACAGTGAATAATTGTAGTGGACTTTTACCGTTGCTTCGTGTCGAAGTCTTGAACCTTACGCTGCCTTTGCACTTTGTGAACTTGTTCACTGATCTTCGTTTATTCTCCAACTGTAGGCTTTATCAAGATTCTTTCATTTTGTTGGTCGTAGTCTCACTTTTGTATCGTCTTTTCATCTTTTTCACTGTTTTTGTTCCGAGAACCTGTAACTTGCAACTATGTAGCAGACATGGGTCAAAAGCACCTGTTTATTTGTAAAATGAATAAGAATGGGGAATATAATAATGCAATATTATGATACGAACAAATACCCCCAAACTTATCTTTTGCTCGTCCTCGAGCAAACCTAATTTTATTCTCGAAAAAGACCTAGCTTCACTTTCGCAGGGAAATGCGATTGCACTGAGCTCGTGCAACAAGCCATTAAATCTCTAGGTGTCCCTAGTAGGAGGAGTGTTGTCTCCTGAGGGTTTTCAGCAGATACTACCCACAAAATCCTATCAATTCGGCCCATTGACTTCTATTCTCCAATTAGGTTTTCTAACAAGAAATTCTATTATTTTTTACTTAAAAATTATCCACCCATATATTTTACACTTCCTTATTATTTAACTTAAGATTATATATGTTTTGTAGACTTACTTAGCTTTTGGCATCTTTTAAGTTTTCCTTCTAGGGTTCCATCTCAACTTAGGAATTTTTATCATCTCTATTAAAGATATAAGTCCTATTCTTCATTCCTATCTTTTATCTAAACCCCAATCACATACCCCTACGTGTGTGTATATATCACCCCTACACTTGGAAATTCAAATCAAGCTATCATACTCTTGTCCATCGTCCAAAATACTTTTCAATTGGTGAATTTTTAGATGAAATTTTCTCACACATTCTTCATGCGACCGTTAATACTTCTTGAGGTACCAACAACCGATTACAAAATGTGTTTGCACATTAAAGCGTAATTCCTAGTCTTTTAATCCCCAAGGCTTTTAGCAGTGACTCCCAAACCAGTTGGTCTAAGGCACTAGGTGATGAAGCACCCTCGCTAAATATTTTTTTCTGTTAATGTAGCCTTAAGTAATTACAAAAACCAGTGTTCATTTTTTTATCTCTTTATTCACACTTGTATTTTTTATTTTTCTTCGTACTAACGACTTTAGACAAGAGCATTTCAAGGTCTCTTCTACTATTCCAAGTTTCAAGGTTCGTGTTTGTGCAATTTGTAGGGTATATATTTTCAGAATTTAGACTTAAGCTTAGGAATTATTTTTCAAACTTATACTTTAATAAAAATATCAATACTCTTCCCTTGTTTTAACTCATCCCAAGAAGTGAACTCAAAATTTGCCTATTTCTAAATAAATTACAAAGACATATACTTTCTACCGTTAAATTTTAAGAAAGGTTATTTTTAGGGTTTTTAATTTACTAAATATAAGATCTAGTTGTTCCTAACTAGTTAACCTTTTTGTCAAACTCAAGTCAATTATGGCCAAAATTGAATACTTTAATTTTTATAATTTTTAAAATTTTCAACTTTTTATGGGTTTTAAAATAAGTATGCAAATGCAAAAATGTACACATGAATGCGAAGGAAGAAGGCTTGCCGAGCATACCCCCAAACTTAAACTTGACAGTGTCCTCACTGTCATGCTATACCAAGAGGGTCAAAATTGTCGGCACTCCTCTGTTTATTTATTTATAAATTTTTTTATTTATATTTTTTTTATTGTTAAAAGAAAAAAAAAACAAAAAATATATACAACAAGGTTCCCCCCAAACTTAAGTGAAACAGTGTTTCCACTGTTTTAAACGTTAAAGTTCAGAGTTAGGGAGGAGAAAAATCAAACTATACAAGGCCTTACACAGGCCGAAGGTTAGCACCAACCATTCAAAAATTCTATCGTGATAATGGTAGGGTTGGTAGAAGAATGGAGTGTAGAGAAAGGAAATAAGAAACACACGAGACCGTATGGGAAGAAGGGTGGAATATGGTCTCGGTGGAGGAGAAGAATGGCGGAAAAGAGAAAGAAGTGTAGTACGAATTTGAGGGTGTAAATCGAGTGAATAAATTAGCACAATTTGTGATGACCGATGTGTTAAAAGCGATTGTGCTAATCTATCAACCCGTCGAGAAATGGGGTCATTCAAGATTCGCAAGAAAACATGGGCACTTTGAACTTGGTAAACCATCCATTGAAAATGGAAACGCGACGGATTCTTGCGTGGTTGAAACGATAGGAAGCATGAAAGGGAGTGATTTAGGGATAGTCTTATTCTCACCTAAGTAATCTGTCTCGAACTTGAAGGATTCCATCAATGGTTCGAAATGACTGTAAGCAACCGAGTCTGATGGTTCAACTAACTCATCTGAAAATTCAAAGGACTCAAACTCGGGCGGTGAGTCTTCAAAATCGTCCGAAAAAGTGAAACACTCGTAATCGTTATCAGCTGTGAGAACTGTGTCAGATTCAAAGAGGAACGCACTAGTGGCGTCAAAACTGTTGTGATCAAACAGAAATTTTTCAAGCTCACAGTCCTCAAGCGTGATCTTTTGCGTGGTCGGAACGATGGAAAGGAGGGAGGGTGATTTAGGAAGTATAACAGTTAAAGGTTCAGGAGGATGAATTCGAAAATCCGACACATCAAACAAAAATGGTTCATCCTCAATATTATCCTCAATACTCTCCTCAATACTATCCTCATAATTCTCCTCAATAGTTATCTCATCCATGCAATTATCATCAAAATCAAGACGCATATGAAGTTCGGGAGAAACATTTAATGACCCAGGATGATGAATTGGAGATAAAATTTCAGTTAAATTTACGGGTTCATCATCCAAAATATTCCCGGCGTCAATATCCTCAGTCAAGTGAAAATCAATTTTTTTAGACACCTCATAAAAAATATGGATATTTATCAATTCAGGTTCTAGAGTGGAGGTGTAGAGGTTAAAAGGATTGGGTGTGGTTTCACTCGAAAGGGACTCTTCACAATCTGGCAAATCAAGCACTATAAAGTTGCACAACTCATTAAATGTTTTATTTTCAACTGATGAATCATTTGGGACACTCGTTTGAAAACTGGAGTTATGGAATTCAATTGGTAATGGGTAGGTTTGATTTGAAAGGGTGCACAGCTCACTCTCTCCTCTCAAATTCTCACTCTGTCCAACCGCCTCATCATACATTGGAAAATTTGGAGCTAGTTGGAAACTATCTACTGGTTCACTAGGTTGTCTAAGGGCAGCCATGGACGCATCCACATTCCTCATCATTTGGTTTGTTGTTGCAATGTACGCTTCCAACGACTATTCCAGACTAGACATGGGTTGTGAAGGGATTTTAGTAAAAGATTCAAGATTGCTTGGATTTTGGAAATCCCAAATGGCTGGGTAGAAGCAATGGCTAGGGAAGGTGCGAAAGTTGGGTAGGACTGGTAGGAATTGAATGGTTGGACATGAGTAGGATCAACATTTGGATAAAAAGGTGAATGGACTTGTTGATCCCAAGAACTGGAAGTGTTGAAAGGAGTGAAAGATCGGTTACGAGATTGTTCTATGTGTTCAGCAATAGACATGGGTCTCGGAGTCACAACAGGACTCGAAAAAGGAGTATCAACGTAAGAAGGTGTTGAACGTTGAAATGGTTGATACAAAATGGATTGCGGAGTCGAACTGTTTCTCCTAGACGCTTCTATTCGATCTTTCAAAGAAATTTTGGGCATGGAGGGGTCGTCCGTATTTCGACCAAAACAATTCGCGTATGAAGCAAAGTTTGGTTCAGGATACCAAAGTTCGGCAAGAGTTTTATGAGGTGGGGTACCCATGATGTAAGAAGGAGAAGAAAAAGAAGGTGGGTGTAAGTAGGGTGCAATGGATTTCTTGCCGACAAAATTTTGCAAGTCTTTGTAAAAATTTTCCTTTTTTTTGTATGTGGAGCATTTTGCAAAAAATTTCGATAAAGGGCTTAGACACACTTTCAATCAACCACAAATGCACAATCAGGCCTAGATCTAGGGTCACCTAGGTCAGCTAGACAGCTCCTAAATGTTCTAAAGGGCAAGAAATAGGACCTCAAACCGCCTCTTCACCACCAATTGTGGCTAGGTAAGTGCCAGGTAAGTGGGAGGCTCTCCACCACATAAGTAGTGGACCTAATTAAGTAACCACTTGCCTTAGACACACTTGCCTAGATACCACAAAGTCAGGTTAGGATCAACGGTCGATGCCTACAACTAGTCCTCTGTCCTATTGAGCGCGAAGTCCTTAGGGCTGAGTCTAATATTTTTTAATTAAAAGGTGGTCAATGCAATATGCCTTATGTGATTTCTGGGGTCCTGGGAAGGGTGATGAAATCCCCACCCAATCTGGATTGGTTTCAAGCTCCTTAAAGTCCGATTAAAAATATGCAAAGCAGTAACAATCACTTGCAATCAATTTTTTAAGCGCGGCGCAAAGAATCCTGCACAAGATCAATTATTGGAAGGGGGAGAGATTTTTTAGCGCAAAGAATCCTGCAGGAGATTTGACAGAGAAGATATTTGGGGTTGCAGAGGAAGGAGAGAGAAAGCTCACAGAGATTTTGTTCAAGCGCTGAATCGACCAGGGCGCGGCGGTTCCGTGGCTATAGGTAAGCTCGCGCAGCGGTTCCGCGGTGGAAACGTAAGATCACGCCTCCAAATTTTGCTGACGTCACGATGATGCCGCGTTTCCGCGGCGGGAGCGAGATATTGCGGCGGTTCCACGGTCTCCCTGTTGACTTGGCCCTCCAACCTTCTTCTGTTGTTCTGTTGTGGAAATCCTCTATTGTTCAGATCTGCCGTTTTCTGTTTCGATCTCTGGATTTTTCCAAATCTGAATTTGTTCTTCGGTCCTGCAAAATTCAAACAATAATCTGAATTTGTTCTTCGTTCCTGCAAAATTCAAACAAAAATACCCTTCAAACAATAAAAAGATGATAAATTTTTATATTTTTTTTTCCAGTTTTTTATGATTTTTCAATTTTAGATTAACCCGAAATTGCAAAAAGAAAATAACGCCATCCCCGGCAACGACACCATTTGATTTGAATGATTTAGCGTGCTTATGCGCTTTCAAAAGATGAATCAAAAATATTTATAACCGCAATCAAGAACGGCGTCGCTTGGTAGCTAGCCGGTGAGTACGGGTCGGTCCACAGGGATGTTGTGTATAGTTAATTCCGATTGGTGTCGGTTTGATTAAATCTAAAAACTAAGTTTATCTAGATTTAAATCTTGCTAGGGTTAGGTTTAGGTTAAGTTTGGAAATTGAAGATTTCCTCACCGCTTTCTATACCCAAATTAAGATCTCTTTAGGAGTTATGGTAATTATTAATAAAGGGGATTAGTACCATCGGGAAGAAACGGTGTTTCTTCCTCTAGGTTCTTGTCCTTCCTTTCTTAATCCTTACCCTAACCTCCATGGAAAACACGCTCAACCGGTCGTTTATACTACGGTATCACCGCTACCTCGTGGGATAGGGTGCTGTAGGGAGCGGTGTGTGCATGTATGCATGGAGTCCTATAAAAACGTGTGATGGGCAAGAAAGGGGTGAGAGATCTTCATCTCTCAAGCCTTCCCCAAAGCTAACCCTAACAAGCGAGGAGACTACTCGCTCATTAGGGAATTGAAAAACATTTCTAAACTATCTATCTAGTGCAGAGAATAAAAGATCTAACTAGGGCAGATAAGAAATTATACTAGGGCAATGAAATAAAATTAACTAGGGCAAGAATTGAAAACTTACTCTAATTTGATGCACTGTTCATTCATTGCTAAAAATTACAGATCTGAATTTTAGATATAAAATGAGGCACAAGAAGAGGCATAACCTAAAACAAGTTTTTGGGCTTCTATTTATAGAGCATAGAAAACCCTAGGGTTACAATCGACGCACATTTGTTTTCACAAAAATACCCCTAGGAAGACTAGTCAACGCGCCGCCAGTCGTCAAAGAATTTTCCACCAATATGGGTCATACACGGCCATGGAACCGCGGCCATAGGCCAGGTTTGGCCGCGGTTCCGTGGCCAAGTAGGAGGCTTGTTGGGTGCTTTTTACTGTGCTGCTTCTGGTTGTGTTTTTCTTCCTGTTTCTTCAGTTGGTTCTTCAGAATGTCTTCTAGTTCTCTTCCAGATCTCCACAGTGAATAATTGTAGTGGACTTTTACCGTTGCTTCGTGTCGAAGTCTTGAACCTTACGCTGCCTTTGCACTTTGTGAACTTGTTCACTGATCTTCGTTTATTCTCCAACTGTAGGCTTGATCAAGATTCTTTCATTTTGTTGGTCGTAGTCTCACTTTTGTATCGTCTTTTTATCTTTTTCACTGTTTTTGTTCCGAGAACCTGTAACCTGCAACTATGTAGCAGACATGGGTCCAAAGCACTTGTTTATTTGTAAAACGAATAAGAATGGGGAATATAATAATGCAATATTATGATACGAACAGCATATACGTACATCATATTTTCGTTCTTTTGTGGTGTGATTAATTGATGGGACCGCATTGATTCGGATCAATGCAAGCTAAACAGACCTAATCTGATGTTGTTGGAACATTTTTCAAAAAAAGCTGTTATTGCAAGGACGTTCTCTTTTGTTTTGCATAGTGGTATTCGGTTATGAATATCCAGCACCTCAGCCGACGAGGCAAGGGCTGAGATCCCTTCACCGGGAGTGACCCCTTGGACAGAAGTTTGTGTCAGGGTAATAACTTCACTATAGTCGATTAACTTTTGCTTTGCATCGTGGTATTCAGTTGGAATATCCTGCACCTCATTCTACGGGGAAAGAGCCGAGATCCCTTCACCAGGAGTGACCTCTTTAGCAAAGATTTTCGCCACTATATTTTTATAAAAAGCTATCCGGTTCCTTCAGCGATATCAAGTTCATTACGTTAAAGGTTTTTCGCTAAAAACCATTCGTAGCCCTCCGTCATTTCAGAGAGGTAGCACTTAGTATTCATGCTATGTATGTTGGCCTTCGTCAAGGCAAATTGTATGGTAGCTATTTGTTACCTTTCTGCTATATAGATAGATGCGTTGGTTTGGGACAGTCGTACAGCCTTGTTGACATTCGTTAAGGGCTTGTACGGGTGGGTTCAAATTAATCTGGACAATGACGGGTAGAACTTGACATGTGACTTATGATTTGTTGACCTTCATCAAGGTCATAAGAGCATGGGGTAAAAATCACATCGGGAGTTTCTAAAGAAACTGAAACTTGCCAGATATGCGCATACCTTCTGGAGTGTGATAATGTGAGTGGATCCCGATTCCCACTGATGAGTTGGTTTACTCCTCGGGTGATCCCGACTAATTCTTCTTTCAGGTTTGGAGGAGAATTTGACGATACAGTGGGAGGTTTCCTGATTAGATAAATTGATAACCATTCTGATCTAGGTTAGAGTGCACGCTGAGTGTTTCTTTTCTCTCTCTCTTTGGCATCGACCATGGCCCGACCCTTGACTATGACTCAGTGACCAAGTTAACCGAACCTTCTTAAACACTGGCTTTTGGATTGTCTGAGTTGCAAACCTCATTGCCACTCCTATTTTTACCCTTTTCTCCAGAACACCCCGTATTACTACGAACATCCACTTCCATTGGATAAAACCATCGTATGGTTATATACGAACTCGAAGGAACTTGTTCCAGATTCGAGGATGGTTTCTGGTTCTGGAGAAAATGAATAGGACTATTCAGTTGTCTTCTCCTTGTACCTTCTCTCAGGTTGCGAGTGCTCCTTGGATTAGGACGGTACACCTATTATGCTAATTGGATAGTCTTCTTCCAAACCATAGGCAGGTGCCGAAAAGTAGGGAATGAAAAAAACCAATTAGCCTAACGATGGTGTACAGAAGGTAATAAGTTAAGACAAATAAAGGGATTAGTAAGAGGGCAAAGTAAATTGCGACTGCTATTCACGACCAAACCAAGTATTTCATCGCCACTCCTACTTCACCTTTGTATTTCTCCAGGACACTCCGTATCACTACGAAGATCCACAGTTTATTGGATACTCCATCGTATGGTTATATACGAACTCGAAGGAACTTGTTCCAGTTCGGGAATGGATTCTGGTTCAGGAGAAATAGGAATAAGGTTTATTCAGTTGTCTTTTATCTTCACCTTCTCTCAGGTTACGAGTACTCCTAGGATTAGGAGAGTACACCCATTATGCTTATTGGATAGTCTTCTTCCAAACCATAGGCTGGTGCCGAACGTAAGGGAAGGAAGAAAACCATTTGGCCTAAAGGGGTGTACAGAAGGTAATGACTAAAGACATATAAAGGGATTTGGAGAGATGACAAAGAAATATACGGTTATAGTCATGAATCTGGATAATAGAAGAGGCATTACTAGGAATACCAGGATACCCTTTCGAAACATTTACATGTTTCAGTTTCACTGTGTATTGTTAATAGAAAACTGATTTCCCAATTAGTACTTACTCCAGGGTATGTATTTACCAGGTTTGATTCTCACATCTGTATGGTTTTACAGATGATGAGCGGGAGTAAGTTATTGGGAATTAGGTGATCATCCTCATTATATCGGAATTCGTTGTAATTGGTGATATTTGAGGAAATAGCCTGGGCTATTTACCGGACGACAAATATTTGGTTTTGAATATCCGTTGTTATGCAACAATTTCAAATTGATATATCTGTACGTTTATTTTTATAAAGTGATGTTAGTTGTATGTATGCCCTAGAGGCCAGTATTGTACAGATGATGTATATTATATTGGATGCTTGGACATATATAGAGAAGACTTTCTTGCTCGACATGATAGTATGCTATTTGGTTGCTCTTTATCTTAACATGTGTACTTGTCTCTTTATACTGTCTTATAGTTACATGTTGGTAAAGCCCTTAGGATGTGTACTTGACTACCTGGACTATGATGCGGATCATACTAGTGGGGACATGGTAGTCCATAAGTACATCCTTTAATGTTCCTAGTCGTGGGTGTATCGAGACAGGGCATCGATATACCAGAGTAGACTAGCGTATACGCTTCTCGACCCATGAGATGGGCGATGGATGATCGCATATCCATTGGTGTTTGACATCAGAGATGGTATACGGGTGCTCAGTGGAGACTGGGTACACTGGACGGACTCGCCGAGAACTCCCAGATGGTATTATACCTCACGTCAGATGGCAGTTCTCTGGTGACACTTATGCAGGTTAGTCTGTAGACCCGAGATCGTCATAGAGACTTGTGTGATTCCCACTGTGCTTTGATTTCCACCTTACCACGTCCATGAGGGCATGCAAAACGGTGGTTTTTGGGTACAGTCCCGAGTCACATAGAGGCAATGAGCGATAGGAGGGGTTTCGTCTCTCCCGGTATTGGGGGTTGATGTTGCGCTGTGCTCGATTGGCCGTAACAGGGAAGTCCCTGGCCAGGGCTGATTTAGAGATTTACTGGTAAGTGTTACCAGTAGTTTCTCGACCCGTTATGAGCCTCACATCGGCATGACTTGTCGGTTATTGGGGTCTGACGTTTACCACCCCTAGACTTGATATGCGACATATCAGACGAGGAGACCGGACTGTACGGGAAATGTTACCGGCAGGCTTTTACAGGAGTTGGAGCGGGCTTGCTTGCTGATCTTCTGATCGCTCAATACCCGGGTAGCCGTTACGTCCAGCTAGTACCGCTGACGGCTTGTGGGTGTGTGATGTGATCATCACCTAATGCCGGCGTATTGACGAGTCTTTAGAGTCCTACACAGAGATTTTACTGGCTCAGGCAAAACGAAATAGGAGCGCATATGTGATATGTGCGGGACCGAGAATAATGCGAGTATATGATATCGTATTCTATTCTCGTGACTTTTTGTATCGGTCGGTTATATATGATATGACCGGGTTATCGAATCAAGTGTTGATTCGATAATTCGATACGATGAATGTTAGTCGGTTATATGAGATATGACCGGATTATTAAGTCAAGTATTGATTTAATAATTAAGTGTATAATTGTATATTAAATATACTAGTTTATATTTACTAACACTTGTTCACTTTAGGGTTTTTCTCACATGAGCACAATTTTAATGTATATATGATATATATTGAAATTGTGTTTTCTTTTAATGTATCATGGTTGATGATACACTAGACTTGGGTGTATGAGACTTACACCATGCTATTTATTTATGTTGGATTTTAATATTCAAAGTAATTACAAAATTAGTGGAGGATTAGCTAAATGCTTGAAGCTTGTGGAAGCTTGTGGAAGCATTTGACTAATTCAACTAAATTTGTTTTTACTATGGATATTTCTTAACCCAGCCATAAACATTAGCTTAGGGTTAAGTCTCTACAAGAGTTAGTATATGATACTCACTCACCATGGTTAACTACTCACTTGATCATTATCCTATTTTCTTTCTTTTCTTTTTCTTCTTCATTTTGTTCAAAAGAAAAGCTAGCTAGGGTTTTGATCCAAAGTGAGAAAGCTTGTGAGAAAACAAATTCTAAAGAGAACCCACTTCCTATTTCTCCATCCTCTACTAGACTAGCACTTTAGTATAGGGTGTTTGCTTCACTAATTCTCAAATTAGTGAAGTAGAAGCTTGAGTCGGAATTCCCTCGACGTAGATCATCTTCGGCCTCGGAGACTTCAAGCAAGGTCGCACCTTTCGCCTCGTGAAGCAATGCAAGGGTCCGGGAGAACCACGATCGCAGCGAAGGGACTTCATCAAGGAGCTAAAGAAGTGAAGGACCGATCTACAAAGGTTGTATTTCGTATCCCTTTAGAGTAAAGTTGTTTACTTGCTACTTTCTTCGCCTAAACTCTAGTATACGATCTTGCTTAGTGTTATTCGGCACATAAAAATTTAATTTTGGCTTGGTCGATGCCTTGTAGAGCCTTGTTAGTGTGCCTAGTAACCCTACAGTGGTATCAGAGACTAGCTAGAGCATTAGGCGATGAGTTAACAAAGTTAAAACTCCGAACGAACCCGAATACGTCAAATTAAACCCCTCTCTGGACAATTTTTAAAATCTGGGATTTTTCTGATTTAAAAATACCTAAAAAATTTATCAGGGTTTTCTAATAATTAGTGTGCAAAATGAAGACCTGAGTTATACGGTCGACCGCGGTTCTGCGGCAAATCCCTGCTTGTGCCGCGGAACCGCGGCAGTATGGTGAATCTGGCATCTTTGTTTGCACAGTAATGTTAGATTCTGTTATTTATATTTTTTGGGTATTTTTTATCTGACTAATGTGTTGGGTATTTTGGGGTTTATTTTGTAATCGTCGATTCGATCGGAGAATTTAATTTTGTTATGTTTTCCGGATAATTTAGAAAGTACTAAAATGTTTGAACGGATATCATTAACTCATTATTTCCCGGCACGAAAAACATTCAAGTGTTGAATTTTTCTAGGGTTTAAATCTTTTGGAAAAACGTGCATGTGACGCGATGGACCCTCTAGAAGACAACAAACCTTAACTCGATTATGTGACCGTCTTGAACTGCCCTTTGAATCTTAGGATTTGGGGCAGTACGGCGTGCCACATGTGAGGCGTTGGCTTGACCCTTCTACGGCTGGACCGTTGCTACTGTGACGTATTCTGGAACTTTTGAACTTCGCTCAAGTGTTGAGCTATGATGGAAATCTTGGGTATCTGATTATTCGATCGGAAAGTTTAATACTGTCTATTTATCTGGAATGTGATACAATATGTGGTTTTCATACAGTTAGGAATGAAATGCGAAATATGTGATATTTCGGATTTACGATGTCTAAAGAGACCGTGGATTCTAAATGTTGTAGTTTTACACTTTCTTTTCTGCGACCGTAAGTGTAATATGTGATATCGCCGGTTTCGTTGCTATATGTCAACGAAAATTGGGATCCGCATATTTACTTACGTTGATGACATATGATGTTCTGTGTTGCTGGATATGTTATATTGGATCGTCGCGTTCTGAATAGCCGGGTTTTTTTTTATGTGAGATGAGAGTTTTTATTTTCATTCATGTAAAATTTAAATGTATGTAATATTCTTTTATTGGGGCACTTCCGGGATGAGGTCGATGTCACCATTTGTATATTATTTACTTTTCCACACTAGGATAGACCCAAGGAGGAGAGCACAAGTAACCAGGTTCTAGAGTCCAGTGGGAGACCAACTCGAGGAGTCGAGTCCGGGTCTCCTAACTCTAGAATTGGTAGGGTTGCTTGCCGCTTTCGTAGGGGTCTAGGGGTGTGGGTTTGGCTATTCGTCGCGACCGTGGAATCCGTGTTTTATAGAGGCTCAAAATAAAACACGGACGTCCTAGTATATCCAATGTTTCATATGTTTCTTTTGCTGCGATATCTGTGATGTGATCATGTGATGTGCTGTGATAGATACTATATATAGTATATATGATATATTATATAGACGTTACTTATGTTTTACACCCGCGCTAGCCCTGCCCCGCTCTGCCGTTAGTTACCTAACCTAACGGTGCACGAGGGGACATCGAGGTGAATGCGGATGGCATAAGTGTACGTCGTATTTATCTGTGATGTTTAGGTGACTTAAATGATGGGACTTCATTAATGTGATTAATGAAAGAAAAGAAACCTAAAAGATGTTGTAGAATCAAATTTTCAAATAAAAGGGTAGCTACAGTTTTGCTTTGCATAGCGGTATATATGATATACCCTGCACCTTATTCGATGAGGAAAGAGCCGAGATCCCTTCACCGGGAGTGATCTCTTTAGCAAAACTGGCAGATGCTACAATACTCGGTTTGACTTTTGACTGCTTTTGGAGTTTTGCTTTGCATAGTGATGTATATGATATATCCTGCACCTTATTCCATAAGGAAAGAGCCGAGATCCCTTCACCAGGAGTGACCTCTTTAGCAAAACTAATAAAAGCCTCAAAATAACTTCATTTCAAAATTCATATGATTCTACAACGATATCAAGTTCATTACGCAATAGGTTTGCAGAAAAACCTGTCGTAGCCCTCCGTCATTTCAGATAAGTTGTATATAGTATTCGTGCTGCACTTGTTGGCTTTCGTCAAGGTGTAGTGTGCGGTAGCTATATGCTACTTATCTGCTGCATATGATGCGGCTGGATTAGGGTAGTCGTACGGCTTTGTTGGCTTTCATCAAGGGTCATGCGGGTGGGTTTAATTCAGTCAAGAAATGTACGGGTTGAACTTGACTAGCGGGCTATGGTTTGTTGGTTTTCGTCAAGGTCATAGCACGTTAGGGGCAAAATATTATCGGGAATTTCAAGTGTTGAAATTTGCAATGAGATTGCATACCTTCTATGAGATAGTTGGATCTCGATACCCACAGCGAGTAATTGTTACTCCCGGGAGAGTTTTATACAGGACAATTAGCTGATCAAGTAGGTGTCTAGAAAGGTGTCAACAGGGTTATGCCTCTGGGAAAACGAGGTTTACTTTAATTAGGTCCGTGCGAAAGCACGGGGAACCTCCCTCAAAGTACCGACACTGGCCTGGCTGAAAGATTGGCGAAGTTGTAGGGTGTAATTAATCCCGGCTAGTCTTTCCTTTTAGGGTTTGAAGGAAGATTTGATAAAAAACAGTGGGAGCCATCCTGATTAGATAAAATAATAACCAATCTGATCTTGCAAGAGCATACGCTAAAGTGTTTTCTTCTCTCTCTCTCTCCAGGTAGCGACCATTTCATGCCTTAATCAAGATAATAATATGGATGTATTGACTGAACCCGCATGTTATACTGTGCTGGGGAACGTTGGTTCTGTTCTTTCTTATAAGAGTTATAGGACTGAACAGGATATAGGGGAATACCAGGATTCCCATGCCACCGAATGAAGAAAGTACATGATGATGCATTTTCTTCGGGTGTGTTCGTTACGGAGAACTGTTTCTCCATTTGCTCTACGTCCTGGGTATTAGATACCGGGTCAGGATCCCATATATGTAATCAGTTACATGGGCTTAGAAAAGGTAGAGAACTTGGAGAAGGTGATAAAGACATAAGGGTTGGAAATGGTGCAATTGTTGCAGCTAAAACCGTCGGGGAATATCATCTTGTATTACCAACTGGTAATACATTGGTTCTGAACGAGTATATACAGGTATGTATATACAGGTATGTATATACAGGTGAGGGGTATCCTTGTGATCCATCACGAGTTTACTTTAGATGTTGCCGTATCTTTTTATTGTTGTAAACATTTGGGTTAATGTTTACAAATGGAAATTATGAGCTAGATATCATGATTTGGAGCATTTATTGTGACACATGACAACTGGTGACTCATGGTCTCTTTTCTTGTGCATGTGTCACATTATGAGATGGATTTGTGTCTTGGTATGATAAGGGGAGAGTGAGGGGCTGCCATGAGAGGGTTTTTGGTCTTGTATTTTTCGCACAATTCACTCTCACTCTCATTATCATTCCAACACAAGAAAAGAAAAGAATAGAAAGCTTCTCCTCCTTCTTCTTCCTCTAGCTCATAACCTCCATTAATGGCAACACTTTCAACCTCTATTCAAGCAATGGATGCAAGAGACAAAGTGATCACAAACATTCTCTACAACACCTTGGACACGTCAGCTAGCACACTTCGTGCCCGAGTTGCTTCGGATGAAGCGGGAGCCCGTAAAAAGACTCGTAGATATGGTGCCCTTTCCGACGAGGAGATCGAGACCGGAGTTGCCGCCGGGAGCTTGGGATGGTGGCCAAAGACCGAAGGACACGGATCGATCGGTATAGCCTTTCTATCCCTTCTCTAGATTGCTAGTTGTAGGTTAATGGTTCGATCCGGGTTTTAAGCATACGATAGCGCTGGTTTCTAGTTTAGAAAAAATTTCGTTTCCGCATTTTGGCCTCGGAAAGACAGCCGGGGTGCTACCGTAGACTTATATTTTCTGGGACTGTAAGTGTAATATGTGGAGTATCGCCGGTTTCGTTGCTATATGTCAACGACAATTGGGATACGCATATTTACTTACGTTGATGACATGTGATGTTATGCGTTACTGTGATATGTTATATTGGATTGTCGTGTTTGAATAGCCGGGGTTTTTATGTGAGATAAGAGTTTTTCATTTTCATTCATGTAAAGTTCAATGTATGTAATATTCTTTTATTGGGACACTTCCGGGTTGAGGATGATGTCACCATTGATATATATTATTTACTTTTCCGCATTAGGATAGACCCAAGGTGGGGAGCACAAGTAACTGGGTTCTAGAGTCCAGTGGGAGACCATCTCGAGGAGTCGAGTCCGGGTCTCCTAAGTCTAGAATTGGTAGGCTTTCTTGCCGCTCTCGTAGGGGTCTAGGGATGTGGGTTTGGCTATTCATCACAACCGTAGAATTCATGTTTTTTACTGGCTTAATTTAAAACACGGATCTCCTAGTATATCCAATATTTCATATGATTACTTCTGCTGCAATATTCCGTGATGAGATCATATAACTGCCAGAGACGAATGCTTTATATTATATATATGATATATAATAAACGTTGCTTATGTTTTGCATCCGCGCTAGTTCTGCCCTTGCTCTGCCGTTAGTTATCTAACTTAACGGTGCATAACGGGACCCCGTGGCGAATGCGGATGGCATAAGCGTACGTTATATAAGTATTTTCGTTTCTTTATCTGTGATGCTTAGGAAGCATAAATGATGGGACTTCATTAATGAGATTAATGAAAAGGAAAGAAACCTAAAGAAGTTGTAAAATCATATTTTCAAAAAGGTAGCTCTAGTTCTTGTTTTGCATAGCGGTATTCCTTGATGAATATCCAGCACCTCATTCGATGAGGAAAGAGCCGAGATCACTTCACCGGAAATGATCTCTTTAGCAAAAGCTAGCAGATGCTACACCCACTCGGTTTATTTTGAAAAACACATGATTTTAAAAAAGTGGAGCTTAAACCACTCCTTTTTCAAATCACTCGATTCTAAAACGATCTCAAGTTCATTACGCAAAAGGTTTTCTTAAAAACCTGTCGTAGCCCTCTGTCATTTCAGATAAGTACTGTTTAGTATTCGTGCTACGTTTGTTGGCCTGCATCAAGGCGTAGTGTGCTGTAGCTGATTAGTGCTTATCTGCTGCATATGATGCGATTGGATTAGGGCAGTCATGCGACTTTGTTGGCCTGCGTCAAGGGTCGTGTGTGGGTGGGTTTAATTCAATCACGAAATGTACGGGTTGAACTTGACTAGCGGACTATGGTTTGTTGGTGTTGGATATGTATGCCCTAGAGGCCAGTAATGTATATGTATACATATGGATGCTGGGGATATGTATGTATAGGACAATCTTGCTCAGTATATAGTATATTATTTGACTTATCTTTATCAGGATATATGTATTTATTTCTATTGATGTCTTATCTAGCTTGCATATATTAATAAAGACTCGATACAGTAGTATACTATTATGGTTTGTCTTTATCTTAACATGTGCATATATTATATATGTCGACCACATGTTGATAAAGCCCATAGGATCTTTCTTGACTACCAGCGTTATGAAGGCGATCATTCTTGTGGGAGCTAGGTGGTCTATAAGCACATTCTTAAAAGTCCCAAGTCATAGGAGTATGAGATCGGGCATTGATATTCTAGAGTAGACCTGCGTATACGTTTCGAGACCCCGACTAAGGGCGATGGTTGGTCCCACAACCATTGGTGTGATCACCTAAGATTGTATACGGATGCTCACTGGGGGTGAGTACACTGGACGGACTCGCTGAGAACCTCTGAATGGTGTTATACCTATTGTCAGATGGCGGTTCTCTTATGACATGTGTACAAGTTAGTCTTTGGACCTGAGATCGTCATTGGTCTCGTGTGAGTTCCCACTGTGCTTTGATCACTATCCTATCACGGCTCTACTGAGTCATGCAAATAGGTTTTGGTTGGGTACAGTCCCGAGCCACATGGAGGCAGTGAGTGATTGTCAGGGATTCGTCTCTCCCGGTATTAGGAGTTGATATCGCGCTGTGTTCGATCGGTCAGGACCACAAGACCTTGGCCAAGGATGTTGGGATTTACTGATAGGTTGATCAGTAGTTTCCCGGATTGGTGTTGAGCCACATCATCACGAATTATTAGGTTATTAAGGTATGACGTATACCACCCCCTAGATTCGGTATGCGATACTCTTAGACGAAGAGACCGGACTGTACGGATCGACTATCCTTTTCGGCAGGTACCTGGGTAGCCGTTACGTATAGCTAATGCATCTGACGTGCTTGTGGTTAAAGCTATTGCCAGCGTACTGTTGAGACTTTAGAGTCCTACACAGAGAGTTTCCCTGCTTCGGGCAAAACGATGTAGAGGCCGTATGGTTTTACGGCAGGGTTCGATCACATACATGTACTTATGCACACATGATGTTCGGGCGGATAATACTAGAGAGCTTTGATTTAAGCCGGATCGTAGTATTATATTGATGGATTATTTTTGTCTCTTTTGTATTCATATTTTTCGGAATACAAATGCGGGTGTATATATACGGTGAGGGGTATTCTTGTAAATTGTTACAAGAGTGCTATTAGAAGAAGAAAACTCTTTATTTATTTTAACCATTTAGTTAAGTGGTTAATGAGGTGGAGGTATGAGGGGTTGACTATTCTTCAAGTGAACCATGGCTAATTTGTTAACTCACTTGGTGAGTTAAGGATTACTATTGTGGCTACAAAATATCTAGATATTTTGTGATGGAAATATTTATTTATCATTATCTATGCTATGCTTGGTTTATTAGTGGAAAATATCTTAGCCATTATTCACTTGAGCTCTCTTGATTTTTCATATCTTGCTCTTTACAACTCTTTCTTCACCTCCAAGCCTTTTCTCTTCTACCTCAAGCCCTTATAGTCTCATGTGTTGAGAAACTTAGGGTTCTTGAGACAAAACACTCCAACATCACTTTTTACATCACCTAGGTTACTTAGATTTGCAAACCAAGTGACCTAGTTGCCTTAGTTTAAAGGAAGGAGCCCAAAGTAGACACTCTTGGGTGGATCATCTTTGACAAAAGGAGCCGACGATCAAGCTCGATCATGGAGGCCACTGGGAGCATGCTAAAGGAGAGGGGTGAAGACCCGAAGGACTCAAGTCTCATGGTATAACTCTTTTCATAGTAGATAGCTTCTCTTTTTGCTAGTTGGGTTTATTGTAGATCCAGTTTAGTGTTATTCTAGCACCAAGTTTTCATTCGAAGAAAAAATTTTGTTCCGCATTTGGCCACGGAAATTGGCCGGGGTGCTAGCGTAACCTTTCAGTTGGCCCGCGTCAATGACATAGGACGCTAGGGCCAAAATATTATTGGGAATTTCAAGTGTTGAAATTTGAGATTGCATACCTTCTATGAGATAGTTGGATCAACATACCCACTGCGAGTAAGAGTTACTCCTGGGAGAGTTTCGCACATTACAATTAGCTGATCAAGTAGGTGTTTAGAAAGTTGTCAATGGGGTTATGCCTCTAGAAAAATGAGCTTTATTTTAATTAGGTCCGCGCGAAAGCACGGGGAACCTCCCTCAAAGTACCGACACTGGCCTGGCAGAACGATTGGCAAACTTGTAGGGTGTAATTAATCCCGGCTAGTCTTACCTTTTAGGGTTTGGAGGAAGATTTGATAAAAACTGTTAGTTGTATATATGCCCTAGAGGCCATTGTTGTATATATGATGTATATTATAGTGGATGCTTGGATATATATAGTAAGGACTTTCTTGCTCGATATGATAGTATGCTATCTGGTTTCACTTATTCTTAATATGTTGACTTGTAATAGTTTACTGCCTTGCTCTCACATGTTGATAAAGCCCTTAGGATATGTACTTGACTACTGGGACTATGATGAGATCATACTAGAGGGGCTAGGGTGGTCAACGAGTACATCCTATAACTGTTCCTAGTCGAGGGTGTATCGAGACAGGGCATCGATACACCAGAGTAGACTAGCATATACGCATCTTGACCCATATGATGGGCGATGGATGATCGCATATCCATCGGTGTTTGACATCAAAGATGGTGTATGGGTGCTCAGTAGAGACTGGGTACACTAAACGGACTCGCCGAGAACTCCTAGATGGTATTATACCTATCGTCAGATAGCAGTTCTCCGGTGACACTGGTACAGGTTAGTCTGTAGACCCGAGATCGTCATAGAGTCTTGTGTGATTCACACTGTGCTTTGATTTCCACCTTACCACATCCAATAGGGCGTGCAAAACGGTGGCTTTTGGGTACAGTCCCGAATCACATGGAGGCAATGAGCGATACGAGGGGTTTCGTTGTAAGTCCACGGCGGCGCCCCGGTCTCTATCCTGAGGCCAAATGCGGAAGCGGTGATAAACTTTAATTTTGCAAACTAGCAAACTGGCACCACCGCGCACTAAACACCCGGATCGAACCATTAACTAGTCCTAGCTAACTATAAGAGGGGAAGAGAGATATACCGATTGATCCGAGTCCTCCGGTCTTCTCGTCGTCGTCCCGATCTCCCGCGGAAACTCCGGTCGTCGCCTCCTTGCCGGAAGGGCACCACATCGTCTGCATCTTTTACGGGCTCCCACCTCAATACCGAGGCAACTCGGGCACGAAGCTGGCTAGTCGACGTGCCCAAGATTTGCTGTAGAATGTGTAGTGCTCAAGTCTCATTTTGGGGTTGTAGGAATTGCCATATGGTGGAGGAAATGATATCAGCTTGTGGAGATGGAACATGTGGGATTTTACAAAGCTAGAAGAACAGAAATCCTACCCCAACAAATTGGGACAGCCCCCCTCCCTCTATGTGGCCGGCCATCACCATGGAATGGAGAGAATGAGAGTGAGAGCAATGAGGGAGTGAGTGGATTGATCAATAATGCAAGAGGGAATCAAAAATGAAATCATGAAGGAACATGATAAAAACATCCACACTCAACCACAACTATCATCAACAATCATGTCCACAAAAGTCATGCCATCATGACACTACAAGACTAGCCATGATGTGAAGGAGAAGTCAAATGGTGGAGGAATTATCATGATACAAGAATATGCAAAGACCCCCTCCACAAAAGCTTATTTGCACAAATGCAAATAAGCCCTCCTCCACCAATCTTCGGCCATTGAACGATACAAAGAAAATGGCCGAAACGGAAAGCAAACTGGCAACTCCAGAAAACTGGTCCCGTAATAAATTACAGGAAAACCCCGATACTGTGTATACACACCCGCATTTGTATTCCGACCGAAATACAAATGCAATGAGACAAAGCTACACTGTACTATACTAGGATCCGGCTTAAACCAAAACCGGCTAGTAATATCCGTCCGATCCTGATCCGTGCAATACCGCACGTGTCTGATCGAACCCTGCCATATATGCATACGGCCTCTAGTAATAACTGTCCGATCCTGATCCGTGCAATACCGCACGTATCTGATCGGACCCTGCCATATCTCCATACGGCCTCTACAGCTTTTCGCCCGAAAGCTTGAGTAACTGAATGTGGGGGACTCTAAAGACTCATCAACACCTTGGTTGTGGATTTAACCACTAGCACGTCAGAGGTATAAGCCAATACGTAACGGGCTACCAGGTATTGACAAAAAGGGACGTCTGTGAGCGAACTCAGCCTGACACCCTACTGAGCCTGTCAGTGACAATATCCGTACAGTCCGGTCCGTTCGTCTATGAGCATCGCATGGCGGGCCTAGGGGGTTGGTAAAAGTCAGACCCCCAAAAGCGGTACAAGTCGTGTCGGAGTGTAGCCCAGAACACCCTGAGATACTACTGGAATACCTACCAGTAAATCTCCTTGCCTCGGCCGAGGGCTTTGTGTAATGGCTCTCCTAGACACAGCGCGACCTCACCCCCAATACCGGGAGAGACGAACCCCTGAAGATGCGCTCACTGCCTCCATGTGGCTCGGGACTGTACCCAACTAAAACCTGTTTGCACGACTCCTTTGAGCCGTGGTAGGGTAGTAATCAAAGTACAGTGGGAACTCACACGAGACAAATGACGATCCCCAGGTCGATGAACTAACCTGTACACATGTCACCAGGGAACTGCCATCTGACGTCTGGTATATGACCAACTAGCATGTTCCCGGCGAGTCCTGTCCGGTGTACTCATAACCCAATGAGCACCTGTATACATCTTAGGTGATCCAACTGACACCAATGGCTTGTGAGACCGGCCACCGCCCCTCGTCGGGGTCTCGACTGTATACACTAGTCTACTCTGGAGTATCGATGCCCTGTCTCGAAACTCGCACGACTAGGGACCTTTTAAGGATATGCTTATAGACCCCCAGCTCCCACTTATATGATCGCCCTCATACTGCTGGTGGTCAAGCAAGAATCCTAGGGGCTCTATCAACGTGCAATAGTGACCTGTCAGGTCACCTAAAGCAGTACACGATGATAAAGATAAACCAGATAGCATACTATCATCTCGAGTAAGACTGTCCTACTGGGACAGGTCCTCCCTCAATCATTGTAATCACGTGCCTGTGATCCAATAATTGACTCTGAGGGCACTATCTCCAACATTCGTCTCTCCTTGTATAGGGAGTTAATGTTGTGCTGTGTTCGATTGGATATAACTGGAAGTACCTGGCCAGGGTTGATATGGAGTGCTGCTGGTAAGAGTTATCAATAGTTTCTCGACCTGTTATGAGCCTCACATCGATACGACTTATCGGTTACTGGGGTCTGACGTTTACCACCCCTAGACTTGATATGCGACATATGAGACGAAGAGACCGGACTGTATGGGTTGTGTTACTGATTGGATTTACAAGAGAATGTACAGGCTTGCTTGTTGATCTTCTGATCACTCAATACCTGGGTGGCTGTTACGTTTAGCTGACCGCTTGCAGCTTGTGGGTGTTTGATATAATCATCACCTACTGTCGGCGTATTGACGATTCTTTAGAGTCCTACATAGAGGTTTCCTAGCTCAGGCAAAACGGAGTAGGAGCACATATGTGATATGTGCATGACCGAGAATAATATGATATGAGATACCTATTCTTGCGATATGAGATATCGTCTGGGTATATGTGATATAGCCGGGTCATCGGATCAAGTGTTGATTTGATGAATTGGTACATGTTATATTAGTCAGTTATATGCAATATAGCCGGATTGTCGGATCAAGTATTGATTCGATAATTTAATGTATAATTATATATGTGATATATTACATTACGTGAACTAATATAAGCTTGATTTATTGATTCATTTTCTCACTGGATAACACATTGATGTATATGCGATATATGTTAATTGTATTATTTTCTTTTTGTACAAAATATATTGTATGTGATATATAATATTGTAACATGTTAGGGTTACAAATTTAACATGGTTTTAGAGTTTAAACCTAGTTAGGGTTTGGATTAGGGTTAAGCTTTTGATGAGCTTTCATGAAGCTTCATGAAGGTTTGACTTTTGTCTTCATCCTTTGATATTTTGTGAAGATATTTGTTAACCCAACCCAAACCCTTAACCTATGGTTTATTCTCTATAAGGTTTAAGCCTTTCATTCTTAACCCATGGTTGCAATTGTAACCACAACTATAATTCATTATTCATCACAAAAGGTTTTGCTTCTTCTTCTTTTTCTTGCTCTTGAAAAAGCTTCATTAGGTTTTATGTTTGTGATGATTAAGTGTGAGAAATTGAAAATAAAAGAGAGCAAAATTCCTACTTCATCATCCTCATCTATTCTAGCCACTTAGATTAGGGTGTTCACTTCTCTAATAAGTTCATTAGTGAAGTGTAAGCTTGGGTTAGAGATTCTTCAAGGTAGATCATCATAGATCAAGAAGACTTCAAGCAAGATGCATCATTCACCTCTTGGAGCCTCACGAGAGTCGGAGTTCTTAATAATCGCAGTGAAGGGACCTCAACACGAAGCTTATGAAGCAAAGGAACGGATTACAAAGGTTGTAATCCTAATCTCTTTAGTTCTTTGTATATGATACAAACTTGTTACCCTAGAATTTCTAGTAAAGATTCATGGTTTGCTTGCTTTGCACCTCTCTAAATTTTAAAGTGGCATGAGTGATACTACCAAACCCTAGACTAGGTGCAAGGGAAGCCCAACAGTGGTATTAGAGCCAAATTAGAATTCTAGATACGGTGTTAAAACAATTACGAAAACGAAATCGACTCCTAAATACGGTATTTTGAAACCCCTATTTTGTTCTCTGGAAATTTTCCAAAAAGTCCTTTAAAATTTTTTCAAACAGGTGCAGAACGATATTTGGGACATTCTAAGAACATGAGAGAAATACAGAGGGAGGGGCTCGGATTTTGGCCGAGCCCCAGGCCTAAAATTCCGGCCAGGCCGGCCCCATGGGCTCCTCTCCTCCCCGTATTCCCCCTGTGCTCTCATGTCTCCATTTTGGGTTTCCTAATATTGTTTATTTAGCCCAATTTTCATGTGATAATTAGTTTGACCTGGGGATAATTCGTAGTATTTCGTAATCGTATAATTTAACACTGTATTGGTAACCTTAACTATTTTTAGCAGTTCGATCGAACTTCGTACACCACATTTTGTACCCCGCTGAAATTTCCAAGTGTTGTAATTTTCCGAAGTTGATTATATTCGTAAAATCGTGCAAGTACCCTTATGGACCCCCTAGAAGACTATACTAACCTTAACTCGATTCTATGCCCACGGAACCGTGAACGAACCCTAGGGTTTGCCTTAGTTCCGTGGTGTCATAGGTGAGGCATTGGTTAACTCCTTCTACGGCTGGTCCATGGAGACTGTGGCACAAATTTTGAGTGTTTCAACTTTGCTCAAGTATTGAGCTCACGGGGGTAATTTATGAGTGTATGTTGATTCGATTGAAACGTTAAACATCGTCATGATATTCTGCGGTTGTGATACAATATGTGGAATTCATATAGTTAGACATGAAATCCGTAATATGTGATATTCCGGGTTTACGATGTCTAAGGCGACTGTGGATTCCAAATGTTGTAGTTTTCACTTTTCTTTTCTGCGAACGTAAGTGTAGTATTTGGGGTATTGCCGGCTTCGTTGCTATACATCAACGACAATCGGGATATGCAGACTTGCTTACATTGATGATATGAGATATTATGTGTTGCTGTGATATGTTATATTGGATTGTCGTATTCTGAATAGCCGAGGGTTTTATGTGAGATGGTTTTTTTTTATATTTTCATTCATGTAAAATTCATTGTATGTAATATTCTTTTATTGGGGCACTTCCGGGATGAGGTTGATGTCACCATTGTATATTATTTACTTTTCCGCATTAGGATTGACCCGAGGAGGGGAGCACAAGTAACCGGGTTCTAGGGTCCTGTGGGAGGCCATCTCGAGGAGTCGAGACCTGGTCTCCTAACCCTGGAATTGACAGCGTTACTTGCCACTCTGGTAGGGGTCTAGGGATGTGGGTTCGGCTATTCATCGCGACCGTGGAATCCATGTTTTATATAGGCTCGATATAAAAAACGGATGTTCTAGTATATCCAATATTTCATATGTTTCTTCTGCTGCTGATATACTGTGATGTGATCATATTATATGTGTGAGATGAATGCTTTATTATTGTATATATGATATATAATAAACGTTGCTTATGTTTTCCACCCGCGCTATTCCCGTCCCGCTATGCCGTTAGTTAAGTAACCTGACGGTGCATAACGGAACATTGTGGCGAATGCGGATGGCATAAGCGTACGTTGTGTTTTCGTTTCTTCTGTGATGCTTAGGAAGAATAAATGATAGGATTTATTAATGAGATTAATAAAAGAAAAGAAACCTAAATGATGTTGTAGAATCAAATTTTCAAAAAGGGTACCTACAGGTTTTGCTTTGCATAGTGGTATATGTGATATACCCTGCACCTTATTCGATGAGAAAAGAGCCGAGATCCCTTCATTGGGAAGGACCTCTGTAGCAAAACTGGCAGATGTTACAAACTCACGGTTTAGTTTTTGACTGCTTCTATAGTTCTTGCTTTGCACAGCGGTATTTGTGAAATATCCTGTACCTTATTCGATAAGGAAAGTGCCGAGATCCCTTCACCGGGAGTGACCTCTTTAGCAAAACTAGAAAAGCCTAAAAAACACTCCCTTTCAAAATCACTTGTTTCTACAACGATATCAAGTTCATTACGCTCATGGTTTTCTGAAAAATCTGCGTAGCCCTCTGTCATTTCAGATAAGTATTAATTAGTATTCGTGCTACAGTAGTTTGGTATTCGTCAAGGCGTAGTGTACGGTAGCTATTTACTACTTATCTGCAGCATTTGATGCGATTGGATTAGAGTATTCGTACGGCGTTGTTTGGCATTCGTCAAGGGTCGTGCGGGTGGGTTTAATTCAATCAAGAAATGTACAGGTTGAACTTGACTTGCGGACTATGGGTTGTTTGGCATTCGTCAAGGTCATAGCACATCAGGGGCAGAAGTATTATCGGGAATTTCAAGTGTTGAAATTTGCAATGAGATTGCATACCTCCTATGAGATAGTTGGATCCCGATACCCACCACGAGTAAAAGTTACTCCTGGGAGAATTTTACACAGGACAATTAGCCGATCAAGTAGGTGTCTAGAAACATGTTAACGGGGTTATGCCTCTGAGAAAACGAGGCTTATTCTAATTAGGTCCGTGCGAAACCACGGGGAACCTCCCTCAAAGTACCAACACTAGCCTGGCCGAAAGATTGGCAAACTTGTAAGGTGTAATTAATCCCGACTAATCTTACCTTTTAGGGTTTTAAGGAAGATTTGATAAAAAGCAGTGGGAGCCATCCTGGTTAGATAAGATAATAACCAATCTAATCTTGCAAGAGCATACGCTAAAGTGTTTTCTTCTCTCTCTCTAGGTAGCGACCATGTCAGGCCCTAATCAAGATAATAATATGGATGTATTGACTGAACCCGCTTTTTATACTGAGCAGGGGAACGTTGGTCCCGCTCCAACTTATAATTGTTATAAGTACGAGCAGGGAATAGGAGAATATCTGGATTCTCACGCCGCCCAGACGAAAAACAAGCATGCTGATGCATCTTCTTCGGGTGTGTTAGTTGTCGAGAACTGTTTCTCAGTTCACTCTACGTCCTGGGTATTAGATACCGGATCGGTATCCCATATATGTAATATGTTACATGGGCTACGTAAAGGTAGGGAACTGGAAGAGGGTGATCATTCCGTAAGAGTTGGGAATGGTAAAAATGTTGCAGCCAAAACAGTTGGCGAATATCATCTTGTGTTGCCAAATGGTAATACACTGATTCTGAACGAATGCTATTACATTCCGAGCATGATATGCAATATTATATCAGTTTCTTTATTGAGTAAAGAAGGATGTAATCTTATAGTACAGGATAATGTTATGAACATCTTCCTGAATCAAAAGTTGATTGGATCAGGCTCGTTATTTAATGGCATATACTTTCTCAATCAGACTACAGTACTTAATGTACAAAACACACACAAGAGGAAGAGTTCAGAAATGAACGAATCTTTCTTGTGGCATTGTAGACTAGGTCATATCAATGCGACACGACTAGCTAAGTTGCATAAGGATGGATATTTGAATCTGTTCGAACTTTTATCTTATGACACTTGCCAATCATGTCTCAAAGGCAAGATGACCAAAACTCCGTTTAGTGGACACAGAGAAAGAGTTACAGAACTCATGGGACTAATACATAGTGATGTATGTGGTCCCATGTCTACACATGCCAGGAACGGTTATTCCTACTTCATTACATTCACTGACGATCTCTCAAGATACGGACATGTGTTCCTGTTGAAACACAAGTCTGAAACTTTTGAGAAATTCAGAGAATATAAGAACGAAGTAGAGAACCAAACGGGCAAAAGTATTAAGATCCTTCGATCTGATCGAGGAGGAGAATACTTGAGCAATGAGTTCTTAGATTATCTAAAAGAGAATGGGATTCTCTTTCAGCTTACTCCTCCTTATACACTACATCACAATGGTGTATCGGAGAGGAGGAATCACACCCTATTAGATATGGTGCGCACTATGATGAGCACTGCTGAGTTGCCTATTTCCTTCTGGGGGTATGCGCTTGAGACAGACATACACCTGTTGAATATGGTTTCTACCAAATCAGTGCCTACCACTCCATATGAGATATGGAAAGGGAAGAGACCATCTCTTAAGTATGTTAAGATATGGGGTTGTCCGGCCTATGTCAAAAGGCACAATCCGGACAAACTCGAGGCAAGGTCTGTCTTGTGCAAGTTTGTAGGATATCCCAAAAATTCACAAGGGTATATCTTCTACCACCCCGAGGAACAAAAAGTTTTTATTTCTCGACATGCCACTTTCTTAGAAAAGGGTTTTCTTATGAAACAAATTAGTGGCAATGAGATAGAACTGGAAGAGGTTTCAGCGACACAAACGACAGAAGATTTGATGGAACCAGAGGATTCAGTAGTTCCTGACGAACCCCAGCCTTTCCGCCGATCTAGTAGGGTTCCTCATCCACCTGAGAGATACTACGGTTTTCCCATAGACGGTGGGAGTGATGATTGCATCATGGAAGATGATGATCCAACTAGCTTCGAGCAGGCCATCACGAGTGGGGACTCTGTGAAGTGGCTGGATGCAATGCGATCTGAGATGGAATCCATGTACACCAACAAAGTATGGACTTTGGAAGTTGCTCCTGAAGGGGTAAAACCCATTGGGAGCAAATGGATCTTTAAGAAGAAATTTGATGTAGATGGAAAAGTGGAGACTTTCAAAGCTAGACATGTTGCAAAGGGTTTTCGTCAACGACCAGGTGTGGATTATGATGAAACCTTTTCTCCAGTGGCTATGCTTAAGTCCATCCAGATCTTACTTGCCATTGCTGCATACCATGACTACGAAATATGGCAAATGGATATTAAGACCGCCTTTCTAAATGGTGATTTAGAGGAGTGCGTGTACATGATTCAGCCAGAGGGCTTCATAGATGTGGGAGCAGCAGAAAGGTGTGCAAGCTGCTTAAATTCATCTACGGGCTAAAGCAGGCATCGTGGAGTTAGAACATCTATTTTGATGTTGTAGTCAAAGAGTTTGACTTCATCAAAAATGTAGATGAACCTTGTATTTGTTAGTGTATATGCCCTAGAGGCCATTACTGTATCATACTAGTTTGTATATTACTTAATGGAAACTTGGGATATTCACCTTGTATATACAATCTTGCTCAAAATAGTAGTATGCTACTTGGTTTGTTTCTACTTCAATGTGTACATGTGTTTATTTTAGTATATCCCCTATACACATTAGTGGAGCCCTTAGGATCTTTGCTTGATTACCAGCGTTGTGATGGCAGTCACACTAGTGGGGCTGGGTAATCTATAAGCACATCCTTATGCAGGTCCCTGGTCGCAGGACTATCGAGACAGGGCATCGATACTCCGGAGTAGACTAGTGCATGCGCTTCTCATCCCAGTGTGGGAGACGGTCTGTCCCACAGCCGTCGGTACGTCGTACTTGAGATAGTATGCGGGTGCTCGTTGGGTTACGAGTACACTGGACAGGACTCGTCGGGAACTGACTAGTTGGTATTATGCCTATCGTCAGTTATCAGTTCCCAGGTGACATGAGTACAGCTTAGTTCGCTGACTTGACACTGTCACTTCGCCTCGAGTGTGTTCCCACTGTACTTTGATTACTACCCTACCACGGCTCAAAGGAGTCGTGCAAACAGGTAGTAGTTGGGTGCAGTCCCGAAGCACTTAGAGGCAGTGACGGTTAGACAGGATTCGTCTCTCCCGGTATTGGGGGTTGACATCGCGCTGTGTCTAGGAGAGCCATTACACGAGTAGTCCCTGGCCAGGGCAAACGAGATATACTGGTAGGTTTCCAGTGTTATCTCAGGGAGTTTTGGGCTTCACTCTGACACGACTTGTACCGCTATTGGGGGATTGACGTTTACCGCCCCCTAGGCCCGCCATGCGATGTATCAGACGAACAGACCGGACTGTACGGAGAATGTCACATTCAGGCTCAGTAGGAGTTCAGATGGGTTTCACCTTGTCAGTCTTCTTGTCGGCATCTACCTGGGGACCGTTACGCACAGCTAGTGCCGCTTGCGGTCTGTGGTTAAACCCACTGCCAGCGTAGTGTCGAGTCTTTAGAGTCCCACACAGAAAGCTATTCGCCTTTAGGCAAAAGAGTAGAGGTCGCATGGTTTTGCGACAGGTCGCATGGTTTTGCGACAGGGTTCGGTCACATCCGTGCACTTGTGCACGTACAGTGTCCGGACAGTTTACACTAGCGGGCTTTGGTTTAAGCCAGATCCTAGTGTACCTTTTGGGATTGGTTTTATCCAGTATGCATTCGTGTTCCTCGGAACGCGGATGCGGGTGTGTATGCACAGTTGATGGAGAGAAAGAGGCAGAGGATTCTCATTAGGGTTGTTGACCGTTGACCGTTGACTATTGACTTTTTGCTCAACCCTAATGAGAATATGATATATGATTAACAATAATATTAATTAAGTATTGTGGTGACATGGTTGTTGAGGGGTTGACTTTGTTGACTTGTTGACTTTGTCGACCAGTTGACTAGGTTGGACTAGTTGACCATCATGATGACAATGGCTATCATTTCATGGCAAAGACTTTTTACTTGCTTGTTTCTTTTGTGAGAAATGAGTGCATGAAATGATTTAGCCATTTTGACTTGAACCATTTTACACAATACTTGATTATTATTTTTGTGATGATGGTTTTGGATTATGAGAGCCAAATGAGAAAAGTCTTCTCTCATTCTTTCATGCTCATTCTCTCTCTTGTTCTTGAGCTCTCATCTTCCTCCTCTTGCTCTCCCTCTCTTGATTCTATGGTTCACTTGTCTCATGAGTTGAGAACCAAGAACCATAGATAAAATCCCATACAAACTCTTCTCTACTCACTCTAGTTCACAAGGTTTAGCAAACCGAGTGAACTAGTTTCTTCAAAGTTCGAAGAAGGAGCCAAAGGTTGAAGCTTTCAGGTGGATCTATCTTCGGCGCAAGGAGACGACGGGGAGAAGCCGATTCGGATGACCATCGAAGCTTGAAGACGAAGGAGTTCGAGAAAAAGAAAGGTATAACCCCCTAACCGAGTAGTTAGCAACTCGTAGTTAGGTTGTTAGTTAGATGTTTAACAAAGATACGGTTTTGAGTCCATGTTACCACCGCTAAGAAAATTGTTTTTCACCAAATTCCGCATGCCCGAAAGTACCGGGAGAGGTAGCATGGACTTACAGTGGTATCAGAGCTTAGTTAAACTCTATCTAACATGTTAGCAAAGTAGCTAGAAGATCGATCGAAGAAAAAGTCGCAAAACGAACCCGATATGATAAGTTTCTGCCGATTTTTTTCTGTTCAAAAATTGATAAATTTTATCTTAAAAATCGGCTCAGGCTTTTGTGTGATCACCCACCAAATTTGGTCCAACGATCGAGTCAAAGCGCCGCGGAAACGCGGCGGGAGCACGCTCCCGCCGCGGATCCGCGGCCGAGTTGACTCGGCCGAGGTCCGAGTTTGGTGCAATGTTTTTCTGGGGTTGTTTTGGGATTTTTGGTATATATATTTTCTGCCCAGATTTTCCAGAACGAAAATTTTTATTTTTGGGGTCCTGAAAATCCGTATTTTTGATCGAACTTCTAAAAGACTTAAGCTGACGGGTTTTTCTGTGATGTGATATTTGTATTGAACGTCTGCTAATCGCTATATGTCGATTAGTGGGGGTTATACAAATCTGTGATCTGTAATGTTATTGGAATGTGTATATGAATTCATTGGATTGTCGCGGGTGAATAGCCAGGGGTTGTGAGACGAGAGTTTTCTTTTCTTTCAATTCATGTAAATTTGTAAATTGATGTAATAATTATTTGTATGGCCGCACAACCGGGTCGGGGTTGTAGCCGTCATTGTATAATTTATTTTTACTATTTTTGCTCCTAGGATAGACCCATGGAGGGGGTGCACAAACTACCGGGTATGCCGAAGTGCTGAGTGGCCTACTCACGGAGTTGAGGGAGGTTGCTTCGCTTCGGGTACTTGGCGGGTAGTTTGCCGCACCCGTAGGGGTCTTGGGTGGGGTATTGGCTATTCACCGCGACCGTGTAATCTGCTTTTTGTTACAGGCTCGTACGAATTGCGGATTCCTAGTATATCCAATGTGTTCATCTGTGATCTGAAATGGCTATCATTGCAATATATCTATATATGATATTATTTAGGCGTTGCTTATGTTTTACAGCCGCGCTAGCCCAGCCTCCGCTCTGTCGTTAGTTAAGTAACCTAACGTGTAATGACGGGGCCCCGTGGCGAATGCGAATGGCATAAGCGTACGTCAAATTTTGGTTGTTTTCTGCAATGGTAGGATTAAATGATGGGACGCATTAAAAGAACTAATGCAAGAATATCACGCATTAAAAGAACTAATGCAAGAAAATAAACCAAGTTAAAATCGTTGGAATACTTTCGGAAAACCACTCGGTTCTTTTCAAAACTAACTTTTAAATGCGGAGCTTGAGCCACTCCTTTTAAAAGCTATCTCGTTCCATCGATTATATCAAGTTCACTACGTTCACGGTTTTGCCAAAACCATTCGTAGCCCTCCATCATTTCAGTTAAATATCGGTAGTATTCAAGCTATGTATTTTGACCTCACGCCAAGGCATAGTGATTGGTAGCTGCCGAATATTTATCTGTTGCATAGATAGAATGCGTTGGTTTGGGACAGCCGTACTACCATTTTGGCCTACGTCAAGGGTAGGTACGGGTGGATTCAAATTAACCTGGATAATGATGGGAAGAACTTGACATGTGACTTATGACATTTTGACCTCACGCCAAGGTCATAAGAGCATGGGGCAAAAATCCACATCGGGAGTTTCTTAAGTACTGAAACTTGCTAGTGTTGCATAACATTTGGAGTGTGATGATTCTGGTAGGATTCCTTCAGTTTCGTCACGCAATGATATTTGGATCCCGATCCTACTGTGAGTATATGCTACTCCTCGGGAAATTTCTCACTAAACGATCAATGCTATAAACCTAGTAGGTGTCTAGAAAGGTGTTAGCGGGGCTACGCCCCCAGAGAAAAGTGGTTATTTAATTAAGGAACTTCGCGAAAGCGTTGGAAAACCTCCCTCGAAGTACCGACACTGGCCTGGCTGAACGGCTAAGCAAGAATTGTACGGTGAGATTGATCCTGACTAAATCTTCCTTTTTGGTTTGAGGAGGGATTCGAGAAACAGTGGGAGCCATCCTGTTTAGACAAACTAAAAACCATTCTAAACTTGCAAGAGCATCAAGCTGAGTGTTTCTTCTCTCTCTCCTAATTGCAGCGACCAATCGACATGACTGGACTTAAGTTACTTCTAGATAAAAACATACTGACTGGGCCAAACTACAAAGATTGGCTCAGGAATGTCAAGATGGCAATCACTTACGACAAGCTGGAATATCTTCTTACCACCAAAGCTCCCCCTGCCCCTGGTCCCACTTCCAGCGTCGCGGATAAGGAAATCCGTAAGACTTGGGAGATTGATAGCGCGAAGGCCAAGTGCCTCGTACTTTCCTCTATGGACAATGAACATCAGAGGAGGCACGAGAATATGGACTTGGAATCCATATTTCTTCATACAAAAGAACTGTATGGAGAGCAATCTCGTATCGCAAGATACGAAGCGTCGAAAAAGTTATTTTCGGCAAGGATGGCCGTCGGATCATCAGTAGCAGAACACGTGCTTAAGATGATCGGCTATATTGAGGAGCTCGCGGACCTAGGGACCACATTGGAGAGTGAGCTCTATACGGACTTAGTTCTCCAGTCCCTTCCTTCTACTTACGCCCAGTTTATACTGAACTTCAACTTACAAGAAAAAGAAGTTGAACTTTCAGAGCTCCTCAACATGCTGAGGAGCGCAGAGGGCACCCTACAGAAAGGTAGGGAAACATCCACTTTGTTTTTAGGAGGATCATCTTCTTCTAGGTCCAAGGTGAAAGCCAAGGGAAAGAAGAAGAAAGCCCCCGCCAAACCAAGAGGCGGTGTTAGTAAAGTGGATACGAAGGGAAAAGCAAAAGCAACAAAGAAAGCGGGGAAGCTTGTGGATAAGGAAGAATGCTTCTATTTTCATAAGAAAGGACACTGGAAGAATGATTGCAGGGCCTGGAAGGCCAGAACACAGGAATTGAAGCAGGTTGCAGCTTCAGCTTCAGGTGTGTATGTTATTGAAAACTGTCTTTCAATAAACTCTACTTCCTGGGTATTGGATACCGGATCAGGATCTCATATCTGTAATTCATTGCAGGCGTTGAGAAACCGTAGAGTTTTGAAGGCAGGTGACATGACCCTCAGAGTTGCGAACGGAGCTAGCATGGATGCCAAAGCCGTGGGGGACTATCACCTGGGAATGTCAGATGGACATGTTTTGGTTTTGCGTAATTGCTTTTTTGTACCCAACGCAACTTGTAATATCATTTCTGTATCTTTAGTTTCTAAAGAAGGTTATGAATTTGCGTTTGTAAGCAATGTTGTAAACATTCACCTTAATCAAGTTCTGATTGGGTCAGGAACATTGAGCAATGGTATATACCTATTAAACCAACCACAGATTTTCAATGTCCAGAATACACACAAAAGAAAGTCTCCGGAAATAAATCAGACTTTCTTGTGGCATTGTAGACTGGGTCACATCAATGAGAGAAGGTTGACGAAGTTACATACAGAAGGATATTTGAATGCGTTCGAATATCAATCGCATGCCACTTGTCAATCCCGTCTCAAAGGAAAGATGACAAAGACTCCGTTCACTGGACACGGAGTAAGAGTGAGCGAGCTCTTGGGACTCGTACATAGCGACATGTGTGGTCCAATGTCTACACATGCGCGAAGCGGTTATTCTTACTTCATTTACTTTTACGGATGACTTTTCAAGGTACGGTTATGTTTTCTTAATGAAACATAAGTCCGAAGCCTTTGGAAAATTCCAGGAATATAAGAATGAAGTAGAAAAACAAACCGGCAAAAGTATCAAGATCCTAAGATCGGATCGAGGTGGTGAATACTTGAGTGCCGAGTTCCTGGACTATTTAAAAGAGAATGGAATTCTCTCTCAGCTTACTCCTCCATACACTCCGCAACATAACGGTGTATCGGAGAGACGGAACCGCACCCTATTGGATATGGTACGGTCCATGATGAGTAACACTGAGTTACCGCGATCATTCTGGGGGTATGCGCTAGAATCAGCTGCATACCTTTTGAACCGAGTTCCCACTAAGACTGTGCCTACCACACCTTATGAGTTATGGAGTGGGAAGAAACCCTATCTTCAATATCTGAAGATCTGGGGATGTCCAGCTTTTGTCAAAAAGCAGCATGCGGACAAACTCGAGGCACGCTCAGTACTGTGGAAGTTTGTGGGATACCCAAAGAACACCAGGGGGTATCTTTTCTACCACGCAGAGGAACAACAAGTCCTTGTTTCTCGTAATGCCCACTTTCTAGAACACCAGTTCTTAGAAAAGGAAATAAGTGGGAGCGCAGTAGAACTGGAAGAAATTCCAGAACCACAGACTATTACTGAAAGTTTAATGGAACCAGAGGGTTCAAAAGAACAGGACATTCCTACGCCGCTCCGCAGGAGTAGTAGGCAGTCTCATCCGCCCGAGAGATACTACGATTTTCTCACAGACGGGGATAGAGAAGATTTCATCATAGATTATGATGAGCCTACTAGCTTCCAGCAGGCCGTTCAGAGCGTTGACTCAGTAAAATGGCTGGATGCAATGCGGACCGAACTGGAGTCCATGTACACCAACAAAGTATGGACGTTGGACATTGCTCCAGATGGGGTAAAACCCGTAGGATGCAAGTGGATCTTCAAAAGGAAGATTGGTATAGATGGACAGGTTGAGACCTATAAAGCTAGACTGGTTGCAAAGGGTTTCCGTCAAAGACCTGGCTTGGACTATGACGAAACCTTTTCTCCAGTGGCTATGCTGAAATCCATTCGGATCCTTCTTGCCATTGCTGCCTTCCACGATTATGAGATCTGGCAAATGGACGTAAAGACCGCTTTTCTAAATGGAAATTTAGAGGAGTGTGTCTATATGGACCAACCAGAGGGTTTCATTCAGAGTGGGAGCAGCGGAAAGGTGTGCAAGTTGCTTAAGTCCATCTATGGACTAAAGCAGACATCGCAGAGTTGGAACATCTGTTTTGATGAGACGGTCAAGGAATTTGGCTTTATCAAAAATCCAGATGAACCATGCATCTATTGTAGATTTGTAGCGAGAACTGTAGTATTCCTCGTTTTGTACGTGGATGACATTCTCTTAATAGGAAATGACATTCCTATGCTACAATCTGTCAAGGGGTTCTTGTCACACAGGTTCTCCATGAAAGACCTGGGTGATGCCTCATACATCCTGGGGATCCAGATCCATCGTGATAGATCCAAGAGGATATTAGGACTTTCACAGTCCAGGTACATCAACACCATACTAAAGAGATTCAGTATGGAAGATTCCAAGCGCGGTAACCTACCGGCTTGTCACGGGATCACCCTCTCTAAAGAGATGTCTTCCAAGACTGATTTGGAGAGGGATCGCATGTCTATTATACCCTACGCTTCTGCGGTAGGCTCTATAATGTATGCGATGTTGTGTACCAGACCGGATGTAGCTTATGCACTGAGTGTGGTAAGCCGGTATCAGTCAAACCCTGGGGAGAAATACTGGATAGCAGTAAAGAACATTCTCAAGTACCTGAGAAGGACTAAGGAGATGTTCTTGGTGTATGGCGGAAAAGACCTCCAGATCGAGGCCTTTGCTGACTCCTGCTTCCAGAGTGACAAGGATGATTCCAAGTCCATGTCGGGTTTTGTCTTTACCCTCAATGGAGGGGCGGTGTGTTGGAAGAGTTCCAAACAGGAAACCGTTGCAGACTCGACGATGGAAGAGGAATACATCGCTGCATCTGATGCCGCAAAAGAAGCTGTCTGGATGAGGAAGTTCTTGAAAGAGCTTCAGGTGGATCCGTCCATTGTTGATCCAATACTTCTGTATTGCGACAACAACGGGGCTATAGCTTTAGCGAAGGAACCCAGGTCCCATCAGAGATCCAGACACATCTTGAGGCGGTATCACCTGATCAGGGAGATCGTGGATCGCCAGGAGATCGAGGTTCGGAGAGTCGCTTCAGAAGATAACACTGCAGATCCATTCACCAAGGCCTTGCCCCAGACTCAGTTCGAGCGGCTGATCGAGATGATAGGTCTTCGATACGCCAGTACATGGCCTTAGTGCAAGTGGGAGATTGTTAGTGTATATGCCTTAGAGGCCATTACTGTATCATACTAGTTTGTATATTACTTAATGGAAGCTTGGGATATTCACCTTGTATATACAATCTTGCTCAAAATAGTAGTCTACTACTTGGTTTGTTTCTACTTCAATGTGTACATGTGTTTATTTTAGTATATCTCCTATACACATTAGTGGAGCCCTTAGGATCTTTGCTTGATTACCAGCGTTGTGATGGCAGTCACACTAGTGGGGCTGGGTAATCTATAAGCACATCCTTATGCAGGTCCCTGGTCGCAGGACTATCGAGACAGGACATCGATACTCCGGAGTAGACTAGCGCATGCGCTTCTCATCCCAGTGTGGGAGACGGTCTGTCCCACAGCCGTTGGTACGTCGTACTTAAGATAGTATGCGGGTGCTCGTTGGGTTACGAGTACACTGGACAGGACTCGTCGGGAACTGACTAGTTGGTATTATGCCTATCGTCAGTTATCAGTTCCCAGGTGACATGAGTACAGCTTAGTCCGCTGACTTGACACTGTCACTTCGCCTCGAGTGTGTTCCCACTGTACTTTGATTACTATCCTACCACGGCTCAATGGAGTCGTGCAAACAGGTAGTAGTTGGGTGCAGTCCCGAAGCACTTGGAGGCAGTGACGGTTAGACAGGATTCGTCTCTCCCGGTATTGGGGGTTGACATCGCGCTGTGTTTAGGAGAGCCATTACACGAGTAGTCCCTGGCCAGGGCAAACGAGATATACTGGTAGGCTTCCAGTGTTATCTCAGGCCAGATCCTAGTGTACCTTTTGGGATTGGTTTTATCCAGTATGCATTCGTGTTCCTCGGAAGGCGGATGCGGGTGTGTATGCACAGTTGATGGAGAGACAGAGGCAGAGGATTCTCATTAGGGTTGTTGACCGTTGACCATTGACTATTGACTTTTTGCTCAACCCTAATGAGAATATGATATATGATTAACAATAATATTAATTAAGTATTGTTGTGACATGGTTGTTGAGGGGTTGACTTTGTTGACTTTGTTGACTTGTTGACTTTGTCGACCGGTTGACTAGGTTGGACTAGTTCACCATCATGATGACAATGGCTATCATTTCATGGCAAAGACTTTTTACTTGCTTGTTTCTTTTGTGAGAAATGAGTGCATGAAATGATTTAGCCATTTTGACTTGAACCATTTTACACAATACTTGATTATTATTTTTGTGATGATGGTTTTGGATTATGAGAGCCAAATGAGAAAAGTCTTCTCTCATTCTTTCATGCTCATTCTCTCTCTTGTTCTTGAGCTCTCATCTTCCTCCTCTTGCTCTCCCTCTCTTGATTCTATGGTTCACTTGTCTCATGAGTTGAGAACCAAGAACCATAGATAAAATCCCATACAAACTCTTCTCTACTCACTCTAGTTCACAAGGTTTAGCAAACCGAGTGAACTAGTTTCTTCAAAGTTCAAAGAAGGAGCCAAAGGTTGAAGCTTTCAGGTGGATCTATCTTCGGCGCAAGGAGACGACGGGGAGAAGCCGATTCGGACGACCATCGAAGCTTGAAGACGAAGGAGTTCGAGAAAAAGAAAGGTATAACCCCCTAACCGAGTAGTTAGCAACTCGTAGTTAGGTTGTTAGTTAGATGGTTAACAAAGATCCGGTTTTGAGTCCATGTTACCACCTCTAAGAAAATTGTTTTTCACCAAATTCCGCATGCCCGAAAGTACCGGGAGAGGTAGCATGGACTTACAGTATTTACAAGAAGGTTGTAGAGAGTAAGGTTGTCTTCCTCGTATTGTACGTTGATGATATACTCTTGATAGGAAATGATGTTCCTATGCTGCACTCGGTCAAGCTCTTCTTATCACATAT
This sequence comes from Agapanthus africanus, assembly GCA_030015575.1. Taxonomy (NCBI): domain Eukaryota; kingdom Viridiplantae; phylum Streptophyta; class Magnoliopsida; order Asparagales; family Amaryllidaceae; genus Agapanthus; species Agapanthus africanus. The sequence goes on from CM057349.1 coordinate 221,414,095, forward strand.
ATTCTCAATGAAAGATCTAGGTGATGCCTCCTGCATTTTGGGAATCAAGATCTATAGAGATAGATCTAAACGGATACTGGGATTGTCCCAATCCAGATACATTGACACCATACTAAAGAGGTTTATTATGGAAGAATCCAAGCGTGGGAACCAAGCCACGATCTCTGGACTCACTCTCTCCAAAGAGATGTCTCCCAAGACTGATTTGGAGAGAGCTTGCATACAAGGGATACCCTATGCTTCGGCAGTAGGCTCTATCATGTACGTAATGCTATGTACCAGACCTGATGTAGCATACTCACTAAGTGTAGTGAGTAGGTATCAAGCAGATCCAGGAGAGAGTCACTGGACAGCTGTGAAGAACATTCTTAAGTACTTGAGAAGGACTAAGGAGATATTCTTGGTGTATGGTAACGGTGAACTTCAGGTGGAGTCCTTTACTGATTCAAGCTTCCAAAGTGATAAGGACGACTCTAAGTCACACTCGGGATTTGTCTTTACCTTAAATGGAGGGGCAGTTTGTTGGAAGAGTTCCAAGTAAGAAACCGTGGCAGACTCGATGATGGAGGCTGAATATATCGCTGCCAACGATGCTGCCAAAGAGGCTGTCTGGATGAAGAAGTTCATCACTGAACTTGGTGTGGTTCTATCCATTGAGCATCCAATACCTTTGTATTGTGATAACAATGGAGCTGTGGCTTTGGCCAAGGAACCCAGGTCCCATCAGAAGTCCAGACATATTCTGAGGCGGTATCACCTGATCCGGGAGATAGTTGATCGTCGCAAGATCGAGGTCAGGAGAGTTGACAAGAAGGACAACACTGCGGATCCACTCACGAAGGCCATTCCCCAGATAGAATTTGAGGGATGTTGGGTATGAGATACTACAACAGCTGGCCTTAGTGCAAGTGGGAGATTATTAGTTGTCTATATGCCCTAGAGGCCATTGTTGTACATATGATGTATATAATAGTGGATGCTTGGATATATATAGTAAGGACTTTCTTCCTCGATATGATAGTTTGCTATCTGGTTTTACTTTGTCTTAACATATTGACTTGTATTGGTTTACTGTCTTACTTTCACATGTTGATAAAGCCCTTAGGATATGTACTTGACTACTGGGACTATGATGAGATCATACTAGTGGGGCCAGGGTAGTCAACGAGTACATCCTATAACTGTTCCTAGTCGAGGGTGTATCGAGACAGGGCATCGATACACCAGAGTAGACTAGCGTATACGCATCTTGACCCATATGATGGGCGATGGATGATCCCATATCCATCGGTGTTTGACATCAAAGATGGTGTACGGGTGCTCAGTGGAGACTGGATACACTGAACGGACTCCTCGAGAACTCCTAGATGGTATTATACCTATCGCCAGATAGCAGTTCTCCGGTGACACTAGTACAGGTTAGTCTGTAGACCCGAGATCGTCATAGAGTCTTGTGTGATTCCCATTGTGCTTTGATTTCCACCTTTCCACGTCCAAGAGGGCATGCAAAACGGTGGTTTTTGGGTACAGTCCCGAATCACATGGAGGCAGTGAGCGATAGGAGGGGTTTTGTCTCTCTCGGTATAGGGAGTTGATGTTGTGCTGTGTTCGATTGGCTATAACTGGAAGTCCCTGGCCAGGGCTGATATGGAGTGCTATTGGTAAGAGTTATTAGTTGTTTCTCGACCTGTTATGAGCCTCACATCGACATGACTTATCGTTTACTGGGGTCTGACGTTTACCACCCCTAGACTTGATATGCGACATATGAGACGAAGAGACCGGGCTGTACAGTAGTGTTACTGATTGGATTTACAGGAGAATGTACAGGCTTGCTTGATGATCTTCTGATCGCTCAATACCTGGGTGGCTGTTACGTTTAGCTAACCGCTTGCAGCTTGTGGGTGTTTGATATGATCATCACCTACTGCCGGCGTATTGACGATTCTTTAGAGTCCTACACAGAGGTTTCCTGGCTCAGGCGAAACGGAGTAGGAGCACATATATGATATGTGCAGGACCGAGAATAATACGATATAAGATACCATATTCTATTCTTGCGATATAAGATATCGGCCGGGTATATGTCATATAGCCGGGTCATCGGATCAAGTGTTGATTCGATGAATTAGTAAATGTTATATTAGTCGGTTATATGCAATATAGCCGGATTTTCGGATCAAGTGTTGATTCGATAATTTAATGTATAATTATATATGAAATATATTATATTATGTCAACTAATATAAGCTCTCTTTATTGATTCATTTTCTCACTGGATAATACATTGATGTATATGCGATATATGTTAATTGTATTATTTTCTTTTGTTACAAAATATATTGTATATGTGATATATAATATTGTAACATGTTAGGGTTACAAATGCAACATGGTTTTAGAGTTTAAACCTAGTTAGGGTTTGGATTAGGGTTAAGCTTTTGATGAGCTTTCATGAAGTTTCATGAAGGTTTGACTTTTGTATTCATCCTTTGATATTTTGTGAAGATATTTGTTGACCCATCCCAAACCCTTAACCTATGGTTTATTCTCTGCAAAGGTTAATCCTTTCATTCTTAACCCATGGTTGCAATTGTAACCACAACAATAATTCATTATTCATCACAAATGGTTTAACTTCTTCTTCTTCTTGCTCTTGAAAATGCTTAACTAGGTTTTATGTTTGTGATGATTAAGTGTGAGAAATTGAGAAAAAAAGAGAGTAAAATTCCTACTTCATCATTCTCATTTAATCTAGCCACTTAGATTAGGGTGTTCACTTCTTTAATAAGTTCATTAGTGAAGTGTAAGCTTGGGTTAGAGATTCTTCAAGGTAGATCATCTTAGATCAAGAAGACTTCAAGCAAGATACATCATTCACCTCTTGGAGCCTCACGAAAGTCAGAGTTCTTGATGATCGCAGCGAAGGGACCTCAACATGGAGCTTATGAAGTGAAGGAACGGACTACAAATGTTGTAATCCTAATCTCTTTAGTTCTTTGTATGTGATACAAACTTGTTACCCTAGAATTTCTAGTAAGGATTCATGGTTTTCTTGCTTTGTACCTCTCTAAATTTTAAAGTGGCATGAGTGATGCTACCAAACCCTAGACTAGGTGCAAGGGAAGCCCAACAAAAATAGTGGGAGCCACCCTGATTAAATAAGATAATAACCAATCTAATCTTGCAAGAGCATACGCTAAGTGTTTTCTTCTCTCTCTCTCTCCAGGTAGCGACCATGTCAGGCCTTAATCAAGATAATAATATGGATGTATTGACCGAACCCGCTTGTTATACTGGGTTGGGGAACGTTGGTTCTGTTAGTTATATGTATGCCCTAGAGGCCATTACTGTACATGCGATGTATATTGTAATGGATGCTCGGACATATATAGGGATGGCTTTCGTGCTCGACATGATAGTATGCTATCTGGTTGCTCTTTATCTAACATGTACACTTATTGTCTCTCTATTACATGTTGATAAAGCCCTTAGAATGAGTACTTGACTACCAAGACTATGATGCAGATCATACTAGTTGGGCAGAGGTAGTCGGTAAGTATATCCTTCAAATGTTCCTAGTCGTGGGAGTATCGAGACAGGGCATCGATACTCCAGAGTAGACTAGCCTATACGCTTCTCGACCCATATAATGGGCGATGGATGATCCTATATCCATTGGTGTTTGACATCAGTGATGGTATACGGGTGCTCAGTGGAGACTGGGTACACTGGACGGACTCGCCGTGAGCTCCTAGATGGTATTATACCTATCGTCAGATAGCAGTTCTCTGGTGACGCTGGTACAGGTTAGTCTGTCGACCCGAGATCGTCATAGAGTCTTGTGTGATTCCCATTGTGCTTTGATTTTCACCTTACCACGTTCAAGAGATCGTGCAAAACGGTGGTTTTTGGGTATAGTCCCGAGACACATGGAGGCAATGAGCGATAGGAGGGGATTCGTCTCTCCCGGTATTGGGGGTTGATGTTGCGCTATACTCGATTGGCCGTAACAGAAAATCCCTGGCCAGGGTTGCTGAGATCTTCTGGTAAGTGTTATCAGTAGTTTCTCGAACCGTCATGGACCTTGCATCGGCATGACTTATCAGGCTATTGGGGTTTGACGTTATACTACCCCAAGACTGTGATATGCGATATATCTGACGAAGAGACCGGACTGTACGGTAGTGTTACTGATTGGATTCGCAGGAGTATGAGCAAGCTTGCTTGTTGATCTTCTGATCGCTCAATACCCGGGTGGCCGTTACGTTTAGCAGACCGCTTGCTTCTTGTGGGTGACTGATATGATCACCAACTACTGCCGGCGTATTGACGAGTCTTTAGAGTCCTACACAGAGGATTCCTGGTTCATGCGAAACGAAGTAGGAGCACATATGTGATATGTGCGTGACCGAGATTAATGCGCGTATGTGATACCGCATTCTATTCTCGCGATATGTGATATCGGATGGTTATATGAGATATAGCCGGGTTATCGGATCAAGTGTTGATTCGATAAGTTGATTCATATGATATTAGTCGGTTGTATGTGATATAGCCGGATTATTAAATCAAGTGTTGATTTGATAATTTAATGTATAATTATATATTTGATATATTAACTTACATTAACTAATATTTGCTCACTAAGTAATCTTTTTCTCACTTATGTGCATATAGTATATATGTGATATATATTAATGTACATTTAATTTGTGTCATGCTTCATGCCACATACTTCATGGGTGTATGAGACTTATACCATACTTGATATAATGTGGGGTTTTTATTTATCTAAGTAATTCAAAATTGGATGGATATTAGTCATAGCTACTGTTCCCCGCCGAAAGATGCGGCGGGCGTCTCGCCTGAATTTCGGGGCAGATGCTAATTGGTGCTATCCGTCCACCTCTCCGAAGATGCCAAGTTGATTTATGGCACCAAGTATCGAAGGTTTAAACGGATGCGGCCGATATAGCAGACTTCGTCAGATTCCCCCTCGAGGGGTTTTTGATTGTGGGGACGCTCTTCCCTGTAGGCGCAAGCCCCTGCAGTTAATTACGCTACCGTATCGCGGTAACCACTTTCTCCTTCTCCAGATGGTCACTTCGTGTCGTGGGTGTTTGTTTTGTTTGTGGTTGCCCATGGATTGTATACGGAGACTAATTTATGTTGTCGCCCGTAGGGCGTGGATTAGTCCAAATCCGTATCTTCTTAGATTTGGGTTTGGGGTTTGGGTTTAAGGATACGTTAGCCTCATTTGAGACTAAGATCAACTTAAACGTTAGTTAAGGATACATTAGTCTAATGTTTAGACTAAGATCAACTTAACGGGATCGTTTAGATCCAACAAATGAGCATTTGGCCTCTATTTGTTTAGTTTAGGGACATTGCGGTCGATTAGTTTGAGGACATTACGGTCCAGGTTGAGGACATTATGGTCCAGGTTAAGGACATCGTAGTCCGTAAGTTTGAAGGGACCCCACAGTCCGAGGTTAAGGACATCATAGTCCATGGGTTTAAAGGGACCCTACAGTCCGAGGTTAAGGACATCATAGTCCATGGGCTTAAGGACCCCACAGTCCAGGTTAAGGACATCGTAGTCCGTGAGTTTAAGGACCCCACAGTCCGGTTAAGGACATCATAGTCCATGAGTTTAAGGACCCCACAGTCCGTAGAAATTTGTGGTTGTCGGGACCCGTCACCTCTCTGAAGACGTTGAAGGATTACAACGACAGATATCAGAGGAGTAAAGAGATGTACCCTCAAATTGGTGTGAATTGGTTGAAAGATCAATAGCCTAATTTAGGACTAAGATCTGTTAAATATTCATGAGCAGATGGGCTCAATTAAATATAAGTTGAGGACTTATGGCCAATATTGGGCTAAGTCCAATAAATGTTTAAACATTTTTATTTTTCTGGCTATTGAGCCTTTATTTGGGCATGGTCCTTTTTAATAATGCTGAGTATTAGATCTTGACATTTTTTTGTCTTGTATTGAATGCTGAGCATTCATCAGAGCTCTGGCTCATTAAAGAACAATTTTTGTTCTATCAGCGTAACCTATGATGCACTAGGCGCTTTGCGCCGATCAAAAAGTGCAGTGCGCTTCTGCCACGTGGCGCGCATGTAAGGGACACGTGTCATGTTCTGCTCTAGGTATCAGATGATGAGCGCAGTGCGCTAGTTTATGAGCGCCGAGCGCTAATTTATGAGCGCATTGCGCTAGTTTAGTGGCGCACACGTGAGTGACACGTGGCGCGCTTGGCGCTGAGCGCCAGCCCATGAGCGCAGTGCGCTATTTCAGAACCGCAAAGCGCGAGTTGCATACGTTGTTGACACGTGGCGCATTTTGGTGCTGAGTACCAGTCCAAGGAGCGCAAAAGCGCAGTTCAATAGCGCAAGGCGCATTTTAATAGCGCAAAGCGCATTTGATCAATTTTTATGATCTGTGAACAAATTTATGTTCTTTTAGAAGAGAGTTTGTCTCAAGATTCAAGAACAACAGTTCTTATTTTTGAAAGGCTTTGCCTTTATAGATCAATGATCTGTGAATGAAGTAAGTACTTCTTTGTTATGTGATGAGATCTTTTGATCTCTTTTATGAAAGACCTTGGTCTTTGTAGATCTATGATCTTTTTTTTAAGAAGATAATTCTTCTTTTTAATTATGAGATTAATCCATTTCTTTGTTCATCACCATTTTTACCTTGAAGAAAAAGTCTTCGTTTGCTGAGAGCTTGCTCTTCTTTTTTTGAGTTTTCTCAAAGTTTATGGGGGCGGGGGTTCTCTATATCAGACTTGAAGTCTTGGGGATTTTATATAGGGCAAGTTGATTTGTTGAATCAGTTAAAGAGATCTTTCTCTGATTGATTTGGGGATGTTTCCCCACCATTGGATTTTTGATCCTAGGGCTTCTGTTTTACAGAAGGCAATCTTCTTGTTTTTAACAAGATTGAAAAGATCTTTCCATAACAGAATTTTAATTCTGATTAATTAATGATTTATCATTATTATTAGATCTTTTGATCTAACGGTAAGGAATTTTATAATTCCAGCGCTAGCGCACCCGTGCTTTGCACGTGGTGCGCTGCTCAGAGCGCAGCGCACTTTGTGCTAGCGCACCTGTGTTTGACACGTGGTGCGCTGCTCAGAGTGCAGCGCAGCCTGCGCTAGAGCACTCGTATTTGACACATGGCAGCGCAGCCTGCTTAGGGCGCAGCGTACCTGGCGCTAGCGCATCCGTGTTTGACACGTGGCGTGCAGCGCGCTTAGCGCTGGATCTGAAGCGTTGCTTCAATTTTTGAATTTCACATTTCAAACCAGAGCTTTGCTCTGATTGGTGGAAACAAATGCCCCCCCACCGTTGCGCTCACGTGGCCCACACGTGAGTGCAGCGGTGGCATCATCTGCAACCTTTGATCAACTCAGAAGTTGAAGAGGCGTTTCAATGCTTATAAATAGGACCTTTAGTCCCTTAGATGATTTTCATTTTCTTATTGTTTTCTAAGAATTTCATTCTCTTCAGAGCATTGCTATCTTTTTTAAGAAAGTTAAGAGTTAAAACTCTGTCAGATTTTTCTAGGTAAAGATTAACCTTTAAAGGGATTAATAATCTGGAGTTTCACTCATTATCAGAGCTTTTTGCTCTACTTAGATCATAGATCTTCAAGAAAACCTTTTTTAGGGCTTCTTAACAGGGCTTTGCCCTTATAGATCTTAGATCTCAAGAGATCTTTTAAGCATTTTGATGGGTTATTCCATTATCTTTACAGAGCATGACATTTTAGAATTCTCGGGGTATTTTTAAATTCCCCTCATAATTAACTTTGACAGGTGTCACTCCTGTTTGCAGAGCATTGCTCTCGAGGAGTTTAACTCCTTGGCCCGAAGGGTCGCTCATTAAATGAGATTCCTTTTTTTTAGGATTTCTCACAAATTCAAATTTGTTAGGTGTCATAATTAGAATTTGTTTTCTCCATGGGGATATCAAGAGTCGTTTAAATTCCTATGCCTTTTTTTTCTCATTACTAATCTTTTAATGATGTTTCTTTTCAGGCACTATGGCTGTTCATTTATATAGTCTGAACGAGTTTATCTTTTATGAGGATATTCGCGTACAGGGCCGTTGCCAGAACCAAGAGTTTACAGATGGCCAATGTGCTGAGATTATGGATCGTCTGTATGCACACGTCGGTTGACTGCTTCCTCGCCGTTCCGCTCTCTTGAAAATCGTAGTGGGAGCAATTTGGGGAGCACTTCCTGGGTTTCACGAAGCGATGTCGCTTAATGCGCTGGATGATGCCGAAGACAAGGTGCATTCAGTGTACCTGTCGGGCCTGATCTCGAAGAAGCGGCGAGATAACCTCATTGATATTCTGCATCAAGCTTTCCAATAGACGACGATAATCGCTTCTTATCAAAGGGAGGAGGACATTGGCGAGGATCTCGGCACTCGTGAGCGCGAGAGGATGCACACGAGAATGGTCAGAAATGCCAGAAAGATTCTAGACGGCCTTACTTTCGAATTCCTCAATCCGTGCCCTGGATCTGAGGTTTTACCGTTGTAATCATTTTGATGATATTTTTGTTTACTGCTTTCATGATTGTAAGAACTTTTTGAAGTATGAATGGCAAATTCCTTATTTCAGCGTGTTTTATTTTATATACTAAATCTTTTGCACATGCATGAACGGGTATGCTTCGGACGCTTAACCAAATGTGAATCAAATGTTCTCCTTGTCGCTTTCTTCTCTTTTCTGTGTTGTTGGTATGTTACTCCGGCAAGTGTGGCCTGTAGATAATAAAGAATATTTCATCTTGAACTCTCCGAGAGGTAGTGATGGCTTAGGAAGCAGGTTCAGATCTGCTACCTAAGACTTTTCAACTTCATGAGCCGTGAGGGTCTTATGAAGACTTTTTCTCCCTACGAGTCGAGAGGATCCCGTAGATGTATTTTCTCCTTAGGAATCGTGAGGATCCCTAAGCGCGTTTTCTCTTGAGAGTCGTAAGGATCTCATAAGAGAATTTTCCCTCCTACGAGTCGAGAGGACTCGTAAGCGGTTGTTTCCCTCCTTGTCGAGATTCGACTTTGGAGAGTGTGGCCCGTGAATAGTATTCAAGAGTCCATTTTGAACCGACTTGCAGGGCCCCAGTGCTTAGGAAACCGGTTCTTATCCCCATTGCCTAAGGCTTTTCCCTACGAGTCGAGATGAATCGAGAATTTCTCGCAGAGACACTAATTTCCTCACGAGTCGAGACGAATTGAGCAGTTCTCGCAAAATGTCCTAACGTCACAGTTAACCTCTGCTCTTTACGACAGAGGTCCGTTAGGGTCTGTGGTACTAGGTTTTTATCCATCGTACCGTCACGTTGGCTGATGTATTCCTCGATAGGAAATCTTGCTGTTCGAGTAGCCTTGCGACTGTCGTGTCTCTGATCCCTTCGGGGGCTGGACAAGACGTCTTCAAGCAATCCTCCTAGGCAGTTTGACCATCGGAAGAGCTAGAGTTAGGAATTTTGCCATGTCGCTTTTTACTTGAGGTTAGGCTCATTTTGGAAAGCCCCGATGAGTCATAACCACTCCGCGCTGGGGTGGGATGATCTCCGATAGTCTTTCAGGTTTTATATGAGTTGTCGTCAAGACCCTGAAGCTAGGAATTTGGCCTTCGCTTCGTTTGCTGGCATTGCGTCTGCTGTATTGAGACGAATATCACGGTTGTCTCTAGGTTGCTAGTGAACCGTTGAGGTTTGGAACTAGGGATTTTGCCGTGGCTCCGTTGTTTGATTGTCGCGTCTGAATCCTGCTGGAGGAAGAACGCTGTAGTGACATCCTGTCTGCTGTATCGAGACGAATGTCGAGGTGGTGACCACTCCGCGCTGGTGTGGGATGATCTCCGATTGTCTTTCACGTTTTATATGAGTTGCCGTCAAGACCTTGAAGCTAGGAATTTGGCCTTCGCTCTGTTTGCTTTGGCATGTCCGAATCTTATTGAAGGAAGGATGCTGTAGTGACATATCGTCTGCTGTATCGAGACGAACGTTGAGGTGGTGACCACTCCGCGCTGGTGTGGGATGATCTCCGATTGTCTTTCAGGTTTTATATGTGTTGCCGCCAAGACCTTGAAGCTAGGAATTTGGCCTTCGCTCCGTTTGCTTTGCCGTATCCGAATCCCGTTCGAGGAAGGACGCTGTAGTAACATCCCGTCTGCTGTATCGAGACGAACGTCGAGGTGGTGACCACTCCACGTTGGTGTGGGATGATCTCCGATGGTCTTTCAGGTTTTATATGAGTTGTCGTCAAGACCCTGAAGCTAGGAATTTGGCCTTCGCTCCGTTTGCTTTGGCGTGTCCGAATCCTGTTGAAGGAAGGACGCTGTAGTGACATATCGTCTGCTATCGAGACGAACGTCGAGGTGGTGACCACTCCGCGCTGGTGTGGGATAATCTCCGATTGTCTTTCAGGTTTTATATGAGTTTCCGTCAAGACCCTGAAGCTAGGAATTTGGCCTTCGCTTCGTTTGCTGGCATTGCGTCTGCAGTATCGAAACGAATGTCGCGGTTGTTTCTAGGTTGTTGGTGAACCGTCGAGGCCTGGAACTAGGGACTTTGCTGTGGCTCCATTGCTGGTGTTGCATCTACATCTTGTTGGAGGAAGATCGCTGTAGTGACATCCCGTCTGCTGTATCGAGACGGGCGTCGAGGTGGTCTTTAGGTTGTTGGTGAACCGTCGAGATTTGGAACTAAGGACTTTGCCATGGCTCCGTTGTTTTGACCCTGGGGTGACATTGCGTCTACTGTAGATGCTGAGGTGGAGCTGGGATTTTTCCATCACTCTGCTTTGTTTCAACCGTGAGGTCTTTTGTTGACGTTGTATCTGCATCCTGCTGGACTGCGAAGGAACGCTATTGTTGACATTGCGTCTACTGTAACGAGACGAATGCTGAGGTAGAGCTGTGATTTTGCCGTCACTCCGCTTTGTTTCGACCAAGGGGTCTTTCGTTGACGTTGCATCTGCATCCTGCTGGAGTGTGAAGGAACACCGTTATTGACATTGCGTCTACTGTAATGAGATGAATGCTGAGGTGGAGCTGAGATTTTTCCATCACTCTGCTTTGTTTCGACCATGGGGTCTTTTGTTGACGTTGCGTCTGCATCCTGCTGGACTGCGAATGAACGCCGTTATTGACATTGCGTCTACTGTAACGAGACGAATGCTGAGGTGGAGCTGGGATTTTTCCATCACTCCGCTTTGTTTCGACCATAGGGTCTTTTGTTGGCGTTGCGTCTGCTGTAACGAGGCGAATGTCGAGGTGGTCTCTAGGTTGTCTGGGAACCATCGAGATTTGGAGTAGGGGCTTTGCTGTAGCTCCAGGGTTGGTTACAGCGTTTGAATCCTGCTGGAATGGGGAGGAACGCTGTTGATGATCTCTATGGTATCCTTGAACCGTCGAGATTTGGCTTCATTTTCTGATGAAGTCTGGGGAGGGAAGGTGTGATTCCTTCTTTGTTTGTGCCCCTGGATTGTATACAGGGATCGATGTGATCTTATCTGTAGGGCATAAATTTCATCATTTTTTTATTCCTTTCCGCGATACTCTATCATTTCAGCTTTATATCGCGAAGGTCGCGCGATTGCCCAATCATTTCGGCTATTTTTCGCGGTGCCCAATCATTTCGGCTATTTATTTTATTTTTACTCGCTACTTTTTATTGTGAGTTGCCCAATCATTTCGGCTATTTTACATGCATACATTTTTACTTGATGATTTTGTCGCAAGTTGCCCCATCATCTCGGCTATTTCGTATGCATGTGTGGCTCGCTAGCTTCTTGCTGCAAGCTTGGAATTAGACACCGATTTCGGCATCAGCACCGCTACAGCTGGGATATTGTCAGGAGCGAATCATCATCTGCCTTTTTCGATATCGAACAAAGGTGGCTTAGCTAACAGGGTTAGGATCCTATCAACTAAGGCTTTTGACTTCATGAGCCATAAGGGTCTCATAAAGGTATTTCTCCCTACGAGTCGTGAGGATCTCGTAGGTGCGTTTTCTCCTTAGGGATCGTAAGGATTCCTAAAGGTATAGTCTCTTATAAGTCATAAGAATCTTACAAGAGTGTTTTCTCCTTACAAGTCGAGAGGACCTATAAGTGTTTGTTCACCGTGTGAGCATATCCCTAGTCGCTGATGGGACTTTGTTAGGGAAATGTTTATTCGCGCTCGTGGATTGTATACAAGGGTCAATATTGAAACGCTTGTAGGGTAGCATTGGAGGTTGTGGTGGTCGCTCCCTGTAGCTTAAGACTTTTGAATCTTATGAGCCGTGAGGGTCTCATAAGAGGGTTCTCCATACGAGTCATGAGGATCTCGTAAGTGTAATTTCTCCTTAGGAATCGTGGGGATCCCTAAGTGTGTTGTTCCCTTGTGAGTCGTAAGGATCTCACGCAGGTGGTTTCTCCTCACAAGGTCGAGAGGACCTTGCAGGTGTCTTTTAACGAGGTTGCGCCTTTTCGGGTTTTCACAAAACTCACCGGTAGCCCGGCTGTTTTTACTTACGGAGCCCTTTTGGGTTTTCATCCGTGCCCTTTTTGCTTATGGACATACCGTTTTTTTACCACGTCAGCCTGAGGATGCTGCGGGTTGGTAGTAGTTTAATGACGTTTCGGTCATCAGCCAGTTTTAGGACATAGTGGTCCATTGTTAGTTTAAGGACGTTTCGGTCCATAGCCAGTTTTTAGGACATAGCGGTCCATCGTTAGTTTAAGAACGTCTCGGTCCGTCGTTGCCATATTTGAGGCGAGTCTCTAGTTTACGGACTTTTCGGTCCAAGGGGTTTCTCTATGAATGAGCACGATGTCCCCGGCATGTCCACCTTTTTAGGGGCGTGAGGTTGTGGTGGGTTCACCTTCCAGTTTTCGGATAATGCGAACTTGCCTTGTTGGTATTGGTCTTCAATCCAGTCTTTGAAGACGAAGCAATCTTCGATTGGATGGCTTATTGCTTGGTGGTAAGGGCAGTAATTAGGATTGTTGACATCACCTGGCTGCAACGGACGTTTTGGATCCGGTAATTTTATGAGCCTGTTGCGCACTGCCAGCTCGAACAGTCTCCTCGTTTTATCCTGGGGAAACGAGTAAGGACGTCCCAGTCTTTCCTCGAGGGATGGGCGTAGACGCACGTTGTTTTGGCGAACAACCGACTTTAAGTTGCTCGACTGTTATTGAGTAGTGGCAACAAAAGTTGCTTTTCCTTTCCCCTTTTCATTCCGAGGATCCGTCATTGAAGGTGATGGTCTATGACCCATCTGGTCCATTTGGGCCAACTTGTCAATCAAAGCCTGGAATGTGGTCGGCTTGAAGAACATCATGAATTGGAAAATAGTTGCTTGAGAGTCAAGAGTATCCATGAACATGCCTACCGCAGGCGCTTCTTCGATGCGCTGCTCGCATTTCGACTACAAATTTCGCCATCGTATTGCATATTGGACCCATGTTTCCCCAGGCTTCACCCTGGCATTGATCAATGCCGTTATTAGGGTGCGTTCACTAGCACACGCGAAACGCTGGGTGAATAGTAGCTCCATCTCTGAAAAGTTTTGACGGAATCGTTGGGAAGTTCAGAATACCACTCGAATGCCGTCTCCGGCAAGCTGCCGACGAATTGGCGAAGTAGCAATTTATCATCGCCTCCGGTGTTGCCGCAAAGAGCCCTGAACTGAGCAACATGTTGATGGGGATTGCCTGTCCCCTTGTACACATGGAAATTGGGGATCGTATATCCCGGCGGGTAGCTTATTTGGTCATACCAGCCTGGATATGGTCGTCCAATCTTGACAACTTGTCCAGCCGCTTCGTTCGCTCGGTGAGCCCGTATTTGTTGAGCTATATAATCATCGAGCGTGGCTTTTGAGATGGTTTCCTCCTTGGCTGCTGAAAGAGCCGGATGAGGGTTCGATGTCTCCCCTCTGTCGTCTTCAATAATGATCGAAGGGTCTTCAGCTGGAGGATCCGGCTATAATGTCATCCCGACCATGTCTTGGAAGAGAAGCGCCATTCGTTTTATGTTGGTAGCTTGTTCCGCTGCCTCTTTGTCCATCTTTTTGAGAACTCTGTGGAGGAAGTCAGCATCGGTTTCTTGTTCATGACGCTGCTCTGATGACGCCTCCGGGCTTTCTTTTGGCCCAGTGAGTGCGGCCATTGCAGTCAGCATCTCCTGAAGTTTTTGCTACTGTTGCTCCTGTGCCTTTGTTATCGATCGGGTAAGCGGTCGATGACCCATAGAAGCACGGCTTTCCTCTTTTCCAGATGCCATATAGACGGTATGCACCACCATGCCCCCAGACTTAGGGCATTAGGCTTAGTGGTCTTGCGATTCATCATAGACTCAGGAATTTTCTCCGGCCTTCTCCTTTTATGGGCGGTCGAAGTTGATGAGGCAGTTGTAGTGGGCACCCAAGTAGCTATCGTCTTTTGTAGATTGACAGGATGGTCTTTTTCTTGCCGAACTTTTATTTTTATTTTTGTCAGCGAGAGTAATCTTGATTAATTACTGAGTCTTGAACCTGTTGCCAGATCTTGTAAATTTTGGAGGACAGCCGCTGAGGGGACCGCTTCGGCTTCGTTTCTATAACATTCTCCACGGGTGGAGGAGATCTTTTCAGTACGGCGGTAGAAGAGTTCCTGCGCACCTTGTTTAGCAATTCAAAACTATTCCCGGTTGGAACAGCAGCATCGATCTCCACCGTTGGAGTGGGTGGAGTTAGTCCAGAAGGGGAATTTCCCCCAGCTTTCCTCACTCGGCGCCAGTGGCGACGTCGAGCATGTCGTGCGGCCGGGATCACCTCCGTTTTTGGATCAGTTTCCTCATGCCCCCTGCTTTGAGGAGGGACTGTTATTGGTGCTAGCCTATCGAAGACTGACACCCGTTGAGAGGGGGTAGTCTGTCTTGCAAAGGCCGACTTTTGAACAGGGGAAACAACCTTAATGACTTCGTCTGGAACGGGAGCTGAAACAGCCAGTCTCGTGAAGACCGACCCCTTAGCAGGAGAAGCCGCCTTGGGGACTTCAGGAGTAGGAATGGCTAACGGCTTAGGGATAACACCTTCAGGAATTGTGGGCTTCTTCGTGGGCCCATCTGAGCTTCGGCCCAATCTGTTAAAAACTGAGGTAGTGGACTTAGGCGACCCGTTGAGAGGGGCCGCGGTAGTTGTAAGCCGATCAAAGACCGACTTCTTTGGAGCTTCTTGCGACGACATTGGGGCATTGAAGCTCATCGGTAGGAGCATAGTCCCGAAGAATAGCCCAGTGGTGGCCTGAGTCACCTGGTCCACCGGCATCATGAACAGGGAGGCCGCTTGAAGTCCATAAGCTATGCCTCCAGATGAGGCGGAACGCGAGTTGCAGTTGCAGTTGGAACACTTCGCGCTGGTAGACGTCATTGATGTTTTGTTTTTTGCGCCAAGCAAGAAACCAAATCTTAGTACCTCGAACCCAAGGGCAACCATATCAAACCATGATTCGTTCGCGAACACGACATACGAAGTGTGGAGTGGAAAGAGGAAAAGGTCCCACCGGGCGTGCCAGAATCTGTTCCCCACCGAAAGACGCGGCGGGCGTCTCGCCTGAATTGTTAGTTATATGTATGCCCTAAAGGCCATTACTGTACATAGGATGTATATTGTAGTGGATGCTGGGACATATATAGGGAGGACTTTCTTGCTCGAAATGATAGTATGCTATCTGGTTGAACTTTACCTTAACGTGTATGCTGATTGTCTCTCTGTTACATGTTGGTAAAGCCCTTAGGATCTGTACTTGATTACCTGGACTATGATGTGGATCATACTAGTGGGGACATGGTAGTCCATAAGTACATCCTTCAAAGTCCCTAGTCGTGGGTGTATCGAGACGGGGCATCGATATACCAGAGTAGACTAGCGTGTACCTTCTCGACCCATACAGATGGGCGATGGATGATCCCATATCCATCGGTGTTTGACATCAGAGGAGATATACGGGTGCTCAGTAGAGACTGGGTACACTGGACGGACTCGCCGAGAACTCCCAGATGGTATTATACCTCACGTCAGATGGCAGTTCTCTGGTGACACTGGTACAGAGTAGTCTGTTGACCCGAGATCGTCATAGAGTCTTGTGTGGTTCCCACTGTGCTTTGATTTCCATCTTACCACGTCCAAGAGGGCGTGCAAAACGGTGGTTTTTGGGTACAGTCCCGAGTCACATGGAGGCAATGAGCGATAGGAGGGGATTCGTCTCTCCCGGTATAGGGGGTTGATGTTGCACTGTGTTCGATTGGCTATAACAGGAAATCCCTGGCCAGGGTTGCTGAGATTTACTGGTAAGTGTTACCAGTAGTTTCTCGAATAGTTATAGACCTCATATCGACACGACTTATTGAGCTATTGGGGTCTGACGTTTACCACCCCTAGGCGAGATATGCGACATATCAGACGATCAGACCGGACTGTACGGTAGTGTTACTGGTCGGATTCACTGGAGTGTGAGCGGGCTTGCTCGTCGATCTTCAGATCGCTCAATACCCGGGTGGCCGTTACGTTTAGCAGATCGCTTGCGGCTTGTGGGTGTTTGATATGATCATCATCTGCTGCCGGCGTATTGACGAGTCTTTAGAGTCCTACACAGAGGTTTCCTGGTTCAAGCGAAACGAAATAGGAGCGCATATGAGATATGTGCGGGACCGAGAATAATGCGTGTATGTGATACCGTATTCTATTCTCGCGATAAATATATCGAATGGTTGTATGCGATATAACCTAGTTATCGATTCAAGCGTTGATTCGATAAGCCGATATATTAGATACCAGTCGGTTATGTGCGCATGACCGGATCATTGAATCAAGTGTTGATTTAATGATTTAATGCATATTTATATATTTGATATATTGCTTTGCATCAACTAGTATCGGTTTACTTAAGACGGATTTTCTCACTTGGTTTGTGCGCATTGCATATGCGATATGATTTTGTGCACTTGCTTGTATCATGTTTGATGATGCATGCCAAACTTGGTTAAGTGTAAAGAATGAACCATGGTAATGAATGGGTTAGGGTTTTGATTTTTATTTATTCATTTATCTTTCTTATTTATTCTTTTTTGGAAAAAGGAAAAGAAAGATAAATGGTGGCTTATTTTGGATTTAGTTGAAGTTTCTTGAAACTTTGACTAAGTCTTCATTCTTATCATATTCTTAACCCTAACCAATTCAACTAACCTAAGTTAATTCTCTACACTTAACTAGAGTTAAAAGTATGATAAGTATTGTTTTTGTTTTATTTTTTAATTCAAGACTTATCATAACATTCTTCTTCTTCCTCCATTTCTTCAAGTGAAGAAAGCTTGCCCCATCAATGGCAAGTGATGGAAATGAGTGAGAAATCCGATTCTAAAGTCTACCCACTTCCTATTTCTTCATCCTCTACCTCTTGCCAAGTAGTAGAGTGTGTTTCCTTCACAACTTTTCACGGTTTGGTGAAGGTGGAGCTTGATTCATCGATGCCTCGACGTAGATCATCTTCGGCATGGACATCGACGACCTAGCTTGCCCATTCTCCGACGAAGCCGACTCTAGAGCCCGGATTTGATTTGGACAGCGGAGACGACCTCGTTGCGGAGCTATGGAGGTGGAGCACCGGATCTACAAAGGTTGTATTTCCGTATTTTCATTAGTTAACTGTTAACTAGTTCTTTTCGCCTAGACATCTAGCAAACGATCCGTACTTTAGGGTTTGTAGGCACCATAATTTTTGAAATTGCCATGGTTGATGGCTTGGGAGACCTCACTAGAGTGCCTAGGAACCCTGCATGAATTTCGGGGCAGATGCTAATTGGTGCTATCCGGCCACCTCTCCGAAGATGCCAAGTTGATTTATGGCACCATGTATCGAAGGTTTAAACGGATGCGGCCGATGTAGCAGACTACGTCAGATTCCCCCTCATTCGAGGGGTTTTTGATTGTGGGGACGCTCTTCCCTGCAGGCGCAAGCCCCTGCAGTTAATTACGCTACTACATCGTGGTAACCACTTTCTCCGTCTCCAGATGGTCACTTCGTGTCGTGGGTGTTTGTTTTGTTTGTGGTAGCCCGTGGATTGTATACGGAGACAAATTTATGTTGTCGCCCGTAGGGCGTGGATTAGTCCAAATCCGTATCTTCTTAGATTTGGGTTTGGGGTTTGGGTTTAAGGATACGTTAGCCTCATTTGAGACTAAGATCAACTTAAACGTTAGTTAAGGATACGTTAGTCTAATGTTTAGACTAAGATCAACTTAACGGGATCGTTTAGATCCAACAAAAGAGCATTTGGCCTCTATTTGTTTAGTTTAGGGACATTTCGATCGATTAGTTTAAGGACATTACGGTCCAGGTTAAGGACATCGTAGTCCGTGAGTTTAAAGGGACCCCACAGTCCGAGGTTAAGGATATCATAGTCCGTGGGTTTAAAAGGACCCTACAGTCCGAGGTTAAGGACATCATAGTCCATGGGCTTAAGGACCCCACAGTCCAGGTTAAGGACATTGTAGTCCGTGAGTTTAAGGACCCCACAGTCCGGGTTAAGGACATCGTAGTCCATGAGTTTAACGACCCCACAGTCCATAGAAATTTGTGGTTGTCGGGACCCGTCACCTCTCTGAAGACGTTGAAGGATTACAATGACAGATATCAGAGTAATAAAGAGATTTACCCTCAAACTGGTGTGAATTGGTTGAAAGATCAATGGCCTAATTTAGGACTAAGATCTGTTAAATATTCATGAGCAGATGGGCTCAATTAAATATAAGTTGAGGACTTATGGACAATATTGGGCTAAGTCCAATAAATGTTTAAACATTTTTATTTTTCTGGCTATTGAGCCTTTATTTGGGCTTGGTCCTTTTTAATAATGCTGAGTATTAGATCTTGACATTTTTTTTGTCTTGTATTGAATGCAGAGCATTCATCAGAGCTCTGGCTCATTAAAGAACAATTTGTGTTCTATCAGCGCAACCTATGATGCGCTAGGCGCTTTGCGCCGATCAAAAAGTGCAGTGCGCTTCTGCCACGTGGCACGCATGTAAGGGACACGTGTCATGTTCTGCGCTAAGCGCCAGATTATGAGCGCAGTGCGCTAGTTTATGAGCGCCAAGCGCTAATTTATGAGCGAATTGCGCTAGTTTAGTGGCGCACACATGAGTGACATGTTGCGCGCTTGGCGCTGAGCGCCAGCCCATGAGCGCAGTGCGCTATTTCAGAAGCGCAAAGCGCGAGTTGCATACGTGGTTGACACGTGGCGCATTTTGGTGCTGAGCACCAGTCTAAGGAGCGCAAAAGTGCAGTTCAATAGCGCAAGGCGCATTTTAATAGCGCAAAGCGCATTTGATCAATTTTTATGATCTGTGAACAAATTTATGTTCTTTTAGAAGAGAGTTTGTCTCAAGATTCAAGAACAACAGTTCTTATTTTTGAAAGGCTTTGCCTTTATAGATCAATGATCTGTGAATGAAGTAAGTACTTCTTTGTTATGTGATGAGATCTTTTGATCTCTTTTATGAAAGACCTTGGTCTTTGTAGATCTATGATCTTTTTTTAAGAAGATAATTCTTCTTTTTAATTATGAGATGAATCCATCTCTTTGTTCATCACCATTTTTACCTTGAAGAAAAAGTCTTCTTTTGCTGAGAGCTTGCTCTTCTTTCTTTGAGTTTTCTCAAATTTAGGGGGGGGGGATTTCTCTATATCAGACTTGAAGTCTTGGGGCCTTTATATAGGGCAAGTTGATTTGTTGAATCAGTTAAAGAGATCTTTCTCTGATTGATTTGGGGATGTTTCCCCACCATTGGATCTTTGATCCTAGGGCTTCTGTTTTACAGAAGGCAATCTTCTTGTTTTTAACAAGATTGAAAAGATCTTTCCATAATAGAATTTTAATTCTGATTAATTAATGATTTATCATTACTATTAGATCTTTTGATCTAACGGTGGGGAATTTTATAATTCCAGCGCTAGCGCTTCCGTGCTTTGCATGTGGTGCACTGCTCAGAGCGCAGCGCACTTTGTGCTAGCGCACTTTGTGCTAGCGCACTTGTGTTTGACACGTGGTGCGCTGCTCAGAGCGCAGTGTAGCCTGCGCTAGCGCACTTGTATTTGACACGTGGCGCGCAGCGCGTTTAGTGCTAGCGCATACATAGTGCGCTGCTTAGGGCGCAGCGCACCTGGCGCTAGCGCATCCGTGTTTGACACGTGGCGCACAACGTGCCTAGCGCTTGATCTGAAGCGTTGCTTCAATTTTTGAATTTCAAATTTCAGACCAGAGCTTTGCTCTGATTGGGGGAAACGGCTACAAGCTTGTAGAAGTTTGTGGAACCATTGACCAAATCCACCAATTTTGTTTCACTTGTAGATATTTATTAACCTAACCATTATAACTCACCCGTGGTTTATTCTCTACATGGGTTAGTGTATGACACTAATTCACCCATGGTTGCAATTCTCACCTCATGAGTTTCATTCTCATCTCCACTTCATCTTCTTCTTCCTCATGAGAAAGCTTTCTAGCTTTTCAAATGGTGATGAAATATTATGAGAAAAATAAATCTAAAGTGAGCCCATTTCCTACTTCATCATCCTCTACTATATTAGCCATTTAGTTTAGGGTGTTTGCTTCACTAATCTATCATTAGTGAAGAGGTAGCATGAGCTCGAGTCTCCTCGACGTAGATCATCTTCGGCCTCGAAGACTTCGAGCATGCTTGTTCATTTCTTCATGTGAACCCTTACTAGAGTTCGGGTGTTCACTACTTGGAGTGAAGGGACTACTACACAGAGGTTTAGAAGTGAAGGACCGGTCTACAAAGGTTGTATTCCTCATTCACTTAGATGCAAAGTTGTTTACATTGTTGTTTCGTCTAAATCTCTAGTTAAGATTTTAGGGTTAGGGTTCTTTAGTAGGGCAAAAATTACGAAAACGGCATGAACGATGCCTCCCGAAACCTTGCTGTCACCCTATGGAACCCTTCATTGGTATCAGAGCCAAGCTAGAGAATTAAACGATATTTGTTAGATTACGAAACCGAAACAACTCCGAAACACACGAAACATAATCCAGTTTCTGTCGAATTTTAAATGGCCTCTAAAAATTTTTTTAGCAACTGCAGAATGTTGTATGTGATATAACATGAACATTGTGAAAAGTTGAAACAATTTGGCCAGTTTTTGGCCGGCCACAACACCAATAAATCCGAGCAGGCCGGCCTTGGTGCAATGTTCTGGCTTCAAATTTTTTCTGTGTTCTAGTCTCTGGTTTTTAGTGTTTCAGGTGTTGCTTGTTTTTACTAAATTTGCATGTGATGTTAACTTTCTGCAATGGCAATTCGGAGTGTTTCGTAATCGTAATTCTAACATCTATTCGGGTTATTTAGATGACGTAAAAAGTTCGAACGGATATCAATAACCCAATTTTTCTCTCGCTGGAAATTTTCCAAGAGTTGGATTTTTTCCAAGTTTAAAATCTTCAGAAAATCATGCAAGCGATTATGTGGACCCTCTAGAAGAACGAAACCCAAACTCGATTTTTTGGATCGCGGAACCGGGGTCATACCCTGGGGTTTATGGCAGTTCCCCGGCGACATGAGTAAGGCATGGGTCAGCCTTTCTACATATGGTTCATCGGAGCTGTGGCATGTTCTGGGTACTTTTTAAACTCCGCTCAAGCGTTGAGCTCTTTGGGAAATTTTGGGTGTTTGTTTATTCGATCGAAAAGTTTAATATCGTCTATCTATCTGTGATTGTGATACAATATTTAGAATCCACATAATTAGTTATGTGATAACTAGTTTGAATTTTATAAATTTAGCAGTTTAGTCTCATTTGATCGGTTGCCACGGAATTTTGATGTGGATCAAAAGTCCGTCGCAATTACGTAGTGTACGCGGATACTTGCCGGGTAACCTTACTGGATAGCCACTCCCCATAGCCCCGATGAAGTGACTGTAAGAGAACCCCATCGCCAAAAGCATCCATTTGGGTGCTCGCGGCCGCGGTGTTCCGCCTTAGTGCACTTCGTCGACGGTATCGGGGGTGCGGCCGTCTGCTAAAGTTTCTGACGAGCATTCGATCAAGTTATTGGGAATCTTGTTGAATTACCCGACCAGTTATTGGGAATCTTGTTTAATTACCCGACCAGTTATTGGAAAGTGTTTTCAATATCGAAACTAAAATGCAGGGTTTATAATTGTTAGGTATGTGATGTCTAAGGAATTCATTTGGTTAGGCATGAAATCCAATGTATGTGATACATTGGGTTTATAATGTCTAAGGTGGTTGCTGATTCCAATTGTTGTAGTTTTTCTCTTTCTTTTTTGCGACCGTAAGTGTGCTATGTGGTGTATCGCCGGTTTCGTTGCTATACATCAATGACAATTGGGATATGCATATTTACTTACGTTCATGACATGTGATGTTATGTGCTGCTGTGATATGCTATATTGGATCGTCGTGTTTTGAATAGCCGGGTTTTTTTTATGTAAGATGAGAGTTTTTCATTTTCATTCATGTAAAAGCTTGTATGTAATATTCTTTTTTTAGCACTTTCGGGTTGAGGATGATGTCACCATTGATTTATATTATTTACTTTTCCGCATTAGGATAGACCCAAGGAGGAGAGCACAAGTAACCGAGTTCTAGAGTCCAGTGGGAGACCATCTCGAGGAGTCGAGACGGGTCTCCTAATTCTAGAACTGGGAGGGTTGCATGCCGCTCTCATAGGGGTCTAGGGATGTGGGTTTGGATATTCATCACGACCGTGGAATCCGCGTTTTTTATTGGCTTAATTAAAACACGGAATTCCTAGTATATCTAATATTTCATATGCGTTCTTCTGCTACTGATATTCTGTGATGTGATCACTTTAAATGTTGAGATGAATGCTTATATTTTATATATATGATATATAATAAATATTGATGCTTTCGTTTCTTCTGTGATGCTTAGGAAGCATAATTTGATGGGACTTCATTAATGAGATTAATGAAATAAAAGAAACCAAAAGATGTTGTAGAAACTTGTTTTAAAAACTGGTAGCTCTAGTTCTTGTTTTGCATAGTGTTATTTCTTGTAGAATATCCAACACCTTATTCAATAAGGAAAGAGCCGAGATCCCTTCACCGGGAGTGACCTCTTTAGCGAAACTGGCAGATGCTACAACCTAATTGGTTTGTCTTTTGATTGCTTCTATAGTTTTTGCTTTGAATAGTGGTATTTGTGAAATATCCAGCACCTCATTCGATGAGGAAAGAGCCACGATCCCTTCACCGGGAGTGACCTCTTTAGCTAAACTAGCAAAAGCCTAAAAAACACTCATTTTAAAATTCACTCGATTCGACAACGATATCAAGTTCATTACACAAAGGGTTTTCTTAAAAACCTGTTGTAGCCCTCCGTTATTTCAGATAAGTAGTATTTAGTATTCATACTGCGTTTGTTGACCTTGTCAAGGCGTAGTGTGCGGTAGCTGATTAGTGCTTATCTGCAAAGCATATAATGCGATTGGATTAGGGTAGTCGTGCGGCCTTGTTGACCTTGTCAAGGGTCGTGCGGGTGGGTTTAATTCAATCAGGAAATGATGGGTTGAACTTGACTTGCGGTTTATGGTTTGTTGACCTTGTCAAGGTCATAGATCGCTCGGGGCAGAGTATTATCGGGAATTTCAAGTGTTGAAATTTGCAATGAGATTGCATATCTTCTATGAGATAGTTGGATCCCGATACCCACGGCGAGTAAGAGTTACTCCTGGGAGAGTTTTACACATTACAATTAGCCAATCAAGTAGGTGTCTAGAAAGGTGTTAACGGGGTTACACCCTTGGGAAAATGAGGCTTATTTTAATTAGGTCCGTGCGAAAGCACGAGGAACCTTCCTCAAAGTACCGACATTGGCCTGGCCGAAAGATTAGCGAACTTGTAGGGTGTAATTAATCCCGGCTAGTCTTACCTTTTAGGGTTTGAAGGAAGATTTGATAAAAAAAGTGGGAGCCATCCTGATTAGATAAACTAATAACCAATCTGATTTTGCAGGAGCGCACGCAGAGTGTTTTCTTCTCTCTCTCTCCTGGTAGCGACCATGTCACGCCTTAATCAAGATAATAATATGGAAGAATTCACCGAACCTGCTTATTATATTGAGCTAGGGAACGTTGGTTCCGCTCTATCTTATAATTATTATAAGTCTGAGCAGGAAACCGGGGAATATCCGGATTCCCATGCCACCCAAACGAGGATGTTGATGCGTATTCTTAGGGTGTACTTATTACCGAGATGTAAGTCCACATTGCCCACCCCGGTTCTTGCGGGGAGGCGGAATAGGTAAAAAACGATTTTTTTCTCAAGGCAACATGGACTAGAAAACAAAGGATCTTTGCTAAACAAAAACCTAGCAAACTAACTACAAGTTTAACTACTCGGTTAGAGAGTTATACCTAGGTCTTGAACTCCTTCTCTTCTTGCTCCTTGGAGTGGTTTGAACGGCTCCACCTCGTAGTCTTCTCTTTGTCGAAGAAGGATCCACCCGAAGACCTCTACCTTGAGCTCCTATCTCAACCTAGAGTTAACTAAAGTGCTTGGCTTGATAAACCTAGAACTCTAGAGTGAGTAGAGTGAAGTTATGGTGGTTTTACCTCAAGAGCTCATGGTTCTTAACACATGAGAGATGGGAGTTTTGAGAGAGAGGAAGAGGATGAGCAAAAACTATGAGAGAGAAAGTGCAAGCAAGAATGAGGATATTTTACAACCATGCTCTCATATTTGGAATAATGATAATAATAATAATAATAATTAAGAAATTGTGATGGTTAGTATATGAATGACCATTATCATTTCGTTCATTTAATGCAATTGCAAGAAACAAGAAACATCTTTGAAATGAAATGATGATGGTCAACAAGTCAACAATGGTCAACCGGTCAACAAAGTCAACAAGTCAACAAAAGTCAAATGTTAAACTCAACCATGACACAATAATTCTTAATTAATATTATTAATCATATTTCTCATTCTCATTAAGGTTTAGAAAAAGTCAACGGTCAACAACCCTAATGAGAATCCTCTGCCTCTGCCTCTGTCAACTGTGCATACACACCCGCATCCGTGTTCCGAGGAACACGAATACATTGAGATAAAACCAATCCCAAAACAAATACTAGGATCTGTCTTAAACCAAAGCCCGCAAGTAATAACTGCCCGGACACCAAACGTGCACAAGTGCGCGGATGTGAACGAACCCCGTCGCAAAACCATGCGACCTCTACTCTGTTTTGCCCAAAGGCGAACAGCCCTCTGTGTGGGACTCTAAAGACTCGACACTACGCTGGCAGTGGGTTTAACCACAGGCCGCAAGCGGTACTAGCTGTACGTAACGGTCCCCAGGTAGATGTCGATAAGAAGACAGATGAGGTGAACCCATCCGAACTCCTACTGAGCCTGAATGTGACAATCTCCGTACAGTCTGGTCTGTTCGTCTGAGAGTATCGCATGTTGGGCCTAAGGGGGCGGTAAACGTCAGTCCCCTAATAGAGGTACAAGTCGTGCCGGAGTGTAGCCCAGAACACCCTGAGAAATTACTGGATACACTACCAGTAATTCTCGCTTGCCCTGGCCAGGGACGACTATGTGTAATGGCTCTCTTAGACACAGCGCGATATCAACCCCCAATACCGGGAGAGACGAATCTTGTCTAACCACTACTGCCTCCAAGTGCTTCGGGACTGCACCCAACTACTACCTGTTTGCACGACTCCTTTGAGCCGTGGTAGGGTAGTAATCAAAATACAGTGGGAACACACTCGAGGTGAAGTAGCAGTGTCAAGTCGACGGACTAAGCTGTACTCCTGTCACCTGGGAACTGTTATCTGACGATAGGTATAGTACCAACCAACAGTTCCCGACGAGTCCTGTTCAGTTTACTCGTAACCTAACCAACAGTTCCCGACGAGTCCTGTTCAGTGTACTCTCCAGTACGACGTACTGATGGCTGTGGGACAGACCATCTCCCCTGCTGGGATGAGAAGCGCATAGGCTAGTCTACTCCGGAGTATCGATGCCCCGTCTCGATAATCCAACGACTGGGGACCTGTATAAGGATGTGCTTGTAGATTACCCATCCCCCACTAGTGTGACTGCCATCACAACGCTGGTAATCAAGAAAAGATCCTAAGGGCTCCACTAATGTGTATAGGCGATATGCTAAAAGAAACACATGCACACATTAAAGTAGAAACAAACCAAGTAGCATACTACCATTTCGAGCAAGATTATCAATTCAACTGTGAATATCCCAAGCTTCCATCAAGTAATATACAAACTAGTATAATACAGTAATGGCCTCTAGGGTGTATACACTAACAATCTCCCACTTGCTCTAAGGCCTTGTACTGGCGTATCAAAGACCTATCATCTCGATCAGCCGCTCGAACTGAGTCTGGGGTATGGCCTTCGTGAGTGGATCTGCAGTGTTATTCTCTGAATCTACTCTCTTCACCTCGATCTCCCGGCGATCTACGATCTCCCTGATCAGGTGGTACCGCCTCAAAATGTGCCTGGACTTCTTATGGGACCTGGGTTCCTTCTCTAAAGCTATAGCGCCGTTGTTGTCACAATACAGCGGTATTGGATCAACAATGGTAGGAACCACCTGAAGCTCCATAAGGAACTTCTTCATCCAGACAGCTTCCTTTGCGGCATCGCAAGAAGCTATGTACTCCTCTTCCATAGTTGAGTCAGCAACGGTTTCCTGCATAGAGCACTTCCAGCAAACCGCCCCTCCATTGAGGGTAAAGACATAACCCAACATGGACTTGGAGTCATCCTTGTCACTCTGGAAGCTGGAGTCAGCAAATGCCTCGATCTGGAGGTCTTTTCCGCCATACACCAAGAACATCTCCTTAGTCCTTCTCAGGAACTTGAGAATGTTCTTTACTGCTATCCAGTGTTTCTCCCCTGGGTCCGACTGATACCGGCTTACAACGCTCAATGCGTATGCTATATCTGGTCTGGTACACAACATCGCATACATTATAGAGCCTACCGGAGATGGGTAGGGTATAGATGACATGCGAGCCCTTTCCAAATCAGTCTTGGGAGACATATCTTTGGAGAGGTTGATTCCGTGACAAGCCGGTAGATTACCGCGCTTTGAATCTTCCATACTGAATCGTTTCAGTATGGTGTCGATGTGTAGGGTTCCTAGGCACACTAATGAGGTCTTACAAGGCATCAACCATGCCAAATTCAAATTTTTCATGTGCCTACAAACCCTAATACGGATCGTTAACTAGAGATTAGGCGAAACATGCAACTAGTTAACAACTTAACTAAGAGTGAACGAAAATACAACCTTTGTAGATCCGGTCCTCCACCTCCATAGCTCCGTGATGAAGTCCCCTCGCTGCGATCATCGGATCCCGGGCTCTAGCGTCAGCTTCATCGGAGAAATGGGCGGGCTAGGTCGTCGACTTCGATGCCGAAGATGATCTACGTCGAGGCAACACTAGATCAAGCTCCAACTTCACCAAGCCATGAAACTTGTGAAGAAAACACCCTATACTACTTGGCAAGTGGTAGAGGATGAAGAAATAGGAAGTGGGTTCACTTTATAATTGGATTTCTCACTCTTTTTCTCAAATCACCATTGAAGCTAGCAAGCTTCTTTCTTCTTGAAGAAGAAGAAGAAGAAGAAGATAATATGATAAGAATTAATCAATAATAGAAAATAAGTGATTCTTATCATATTAGCAACCACGGTTATGTGTAGAGAGTAAACTAAGGTTAGTGAATGGTTAGGTTAGGCATGAAACAAAAATGGTAGACTTTTTCAAAGCTTCATGAAGCTTCAATGTAAAACAAAGCAAGCCACCATTTCTCTTTTTGCCAAAATAAATAAATAAATAAATGAATAAATAAATTATAACCCTAACCATTTACTTAACCAAGGTTTAAACTAAACATACACCCAAACATGCATGTATCATCAAACATGATACAATCAAGTGCACAAAAAATATATCACATATACAATGTGCACTTCAAGTGAGAAAATCCATTTTAAGTGAACCAATACTAGTTAATGCAAAGTAATATATAAAATATATAATTATGCATTAAATCATTAAATCAACGCTTGATTTAACGATCCGGTCATATCGCATATGACCTACTAATATCCAATGTATCGACTTATCGAATCAATCCTTGATTCGATAACTAGGTTATATCGCATACAACCAATCGATACATTCATTGCGAGAATAGAATACGGTATCACATACACGCATTATTCTCGGTCCCGCACATATCTCATATGTGCTCCTATTTCGTTTCGCTTGAGCCAGGAAACCTCTGTGTAGGACTCTAAAGACTCGTCAATACGCCGGCAGTAGGTGATGATCATATCAAACACCCACAAGCCGCAAGCGGTCTGCTAAACATAACGGCCACCCGGGTATTGAGCGATCAGAAGATCGACGAGCAAGCCCGCTCACACTCCTGTGAATCCAACCAGTAACACTTACCGTACAGTCCGGTCTCGTCGTTTGATATGTCGCATATCTCGCCTAGGGGTGGTAAACGTCAGACCCCAATAGCTCGATAAGTCATGTCGATATGAGGTCTATAACAGTTTGAGAAACTACTGGTAACACTTACCAGTAAATCTCAGCAACCCTGGCCAGGGATTTCCGGTTATAGCCAATCGAACACAGTGCAACATCAACTCCTTATACCGGGAGAGATGAATCCCCTCCTATCACTCATTGCCTCCATGTGATTCGGGACTGTACCCAAAAACCACCGTTTTGTATGCCCTCTTGGACGTGGTAAGGTGGAAATCAAAGCACAGTGGGAATCACACAAGACTCTATGACGATCTCGGGTCAACAGACTACTCTGTACCAGTGTCACCAGAGAACTGCCATCTGACGTAAGGTATAATACCATCTGGGAGTTCTCGGCCAGTCCGTCCAGTGTACCCAGTCTCCACTGAGCACCCGTATATCATCTCTGATGTCAAACACCAATGGATATGGGATCATCCATCGCCCATCTATATGGGTCGAGAAGGTATACGCTAGTCTACTCTGGTATATCGATGCCCCATCTCGATACACCCACGACTAGGGACCTTGAAGGATGTACTTATGGACTACCATGTCCCCACTAGTATGATCCGCATCATAGTCCAGGTAGTCAAGTACACATCCTAAGGGCTTTACCAACATGTAACAGAGAGACAATCATTGTACACGCTAAGATAAAGAGCAACCAGATAGCATACTATCATGTCGAGCAAGAATGTCCTCCCTATATATGTCCCAGCATCCACTACAATATACATCCTATGTACAGTAATGGCCTCTAGGGCATACATAGAACTAACACGATGTACCTGGACAACGAAAGTCCCAACATCCTCTTAGATCTATCACGATAGATCTGGATCCCCAGAATGTAGTTGGCATCGCCCAGTTCCTTCATGGAGAACCTCTGTGACAAGAATCCTTTGACTGACTGTAGCATAGGAATGTCATTTCCTATTAGGAGAAGGTCATCCGCGTACAAGATGAGGAATACCACAGTTCTCCCTACAATCTTACTGTAAATGCATGGTTCATCCGGATTTTTGATAAAGTCAAATTCTTTGACAGTATCATCAAAGTAGATGTTCCAGCTCCACGATGCCTGCTTCAGTCCATAAATGGACTTAAGCAACTTGCACACTTTACCGTTGCTCCCACTCTGAACAAAACCCTCCGGTTGATCCATATAGACGCACTCTTCCAAATTTCCATTCAGAAAAGCCGTCTTTACGTCCATCTGCCAGATCTCATAATCGTGGAAGGCAGCAATGGCAAGAAGGATCCGAATGGATTTGAGCATAGCCACTGGAGAAAAGGTTTCGTCATAGTCCAAACCAGGTCTTTAACGAAAACCCTTTGCAACAAGTCTAGCTTTATATGTTTCAACCTGCCCATCTACACCAATCTTCTTTATGAAGATCCTGTAGGGTTCCTAGGCACACTAATGAGGTCTCACAAGTGATCAAACATGGCCAATTCAAATTTTTTATGTGCCTACAAACCCTAATACGGATCGTTAACTAGATAATGAGGCGATGCAAGCAAGTAAACTACTTTATTGCTAAAGGAAAGTGACTACAACCTTTGTAGATCCGGTCCTCCACCTCCTAGGCTTCGTGATGACGTCCCTCCACTGTCCATATCGGATCCCGGACTCTAGCATCGGCTTCATCGGAGAAATGGGCAGGCTAGGTCGTCCACTTCGATGCCGAAGATGATCTACGTCGAGGCAACACAAGATCAAGCTCCAACTTCACCAAGTCATGAAACTTGTGAAGAAAACACCCTTTACTACTTGGCAAGTGGTAGAGGATGAAGAAATAGGAAGTGGGTTCACTTTAGAATTGGATTTCTCACTCTTTTTCTCAAGTTGCCATTGATGGAGGCAAGTTTTTCTTCTTTGTTGAAGAAGAAAAAGAAAGAATATGATAAGTATTATTGAAAATAGAAAATAAGTGGATTCTTATCATATAGCAACCATGGTTAAGTGTAGAGACTAAACTAGGGTTAGGTTGAATGGTTAGGGTTAAGCATGAAACAAAAAAGGTAGACTTATTCAAAGCTTCATGAAGCTTCAACTAGCAAACAAAGAAAGCCACCATGATTTATTTATCTTTCATAAATGAATAAATAAATAAATGAAAAGATAAGTAAATCAAAACCCTAAGCATTAACATAACCATGGTTTAAGTCTTTACACAAACCTAAGTTTGCATGTATCATCAAACATGATACAATCTTGTGCACAAAAGTATATCACATATACAACTTGTGTACATCAAGTGAGAAAAACCAATTTAAGTGAACCAATACTAGTTAATGCAAAGTAATATATCAAATATATAATTATGCATTAAATCATTAAATCAATGCTTGATTTAACGATCCGGTCATATCGCATATAACCGACTAATATCCAATGTATCGGCTTATCGAATCAATCCTTGATTCGATAACTAGGTTATATCGCATACAACAAATCGATACATTCATCGCAAGAATAGAATACGGTATCACTTACACGCATTATTCTCGGTCCCGCACATATCTCATATGCGCTCCTATTTCGTTTCGCTTGAGCCAGGAAACCTCTGTGTAGGACTCTAAAGACTCGTCAATACGCCGGCAGCAGGTGATGATCATATCAAACACCCACAAGACGCAAGCGGTCTGCTAAATGTAACGGCCACCCGGGTATTGAGCGATTAGAAGATCGACGAGCAAGCCCGCTCACACTCCTGTGAATCCAACCGGTAACACTTACCGTACAGTCCGGTCTGTTCGTCTGATATGTCGCATATCTCGCCAAGGGGTGGTAAACGTCAGACCCCAGTAGCTCGATAAGTCATGCCGATATAAGGTCCATAACATGTGTGAAACTACTGATAACACTTACCAGTAGATCACTGCAACCCTGGCCAGGGATTTCCTGTTATGGCCAGTCGAGCATAGCGCAACATCAACCCCCAATACCAGGAGAGACGAATCCCCTCCTATCGCTCATTGCCTCCATGTGAATCGGGACTGTACCCAAAAACCACCTGTTTGCACGAATCAGTAGAGCCGTGGTAGGGTGGAAATCAAAGCACAGTGGGAGACACACAAGACTCTATGACGATCTCGGGTCAACAGACTAAGCTGTACCAGTGTCACCAGAGAACAGCCATGTTACGTGAGGTATAATACCATCTAGGAGTTCTCGGCGAGTCCGTTCAGTGTACCCAGTCTCCACTGAGCACCCGCATACCATCTCTGATGTCAAACACCAAGGAATATGGGATCATCCATCGCCCATCATATGGGTCGAGAAGATATACGCTAGTCTACTCTGGAATATCGATGCCCCGTCTCGATATTCCCATGACTAGGAACATTGAAGGATGTACTCATGGACTACCCAGGCCCCACTAGTATGATCTACATCATAGTTCTGGAAGTCGAGTACACATCCTAAGGGCTTTATCAACATGTAACAGAGAGACAAAAGTATACATGTTAAGATAAAGAGCAACCAGATAGCGTACTATCATGTCGAGCAAGAAAGTCCTACCTATATATGTCCCAGCATCCATTACAATATACATCCAATGCACAGTAATGGCCTCTAGGGCATACATATAACTAACAATCTCCCACTTGCACTAGGGCCATCTGTAGCAGTAGTTGTAGTATCTAATACTCAACCATCCCCTAAAAGTCTCTCTTTGGGAAAAGGCCTTCGTGAGTGGATCCGCCGTGTTGTCCTCTGAGTTTACTCTCCTAACCTCGATCACCCTGGAGATCAACTATCTCCATGATCAGGTGATACTGCCTCAGAATATGTCTGGGTCACTGATGGGATCGGGGTTCCTTGGCCAAAGCCACACTTCCATTGTCATACAATGGTAGGAACCAAGTTCATCTTATGAACCAATATACACCCAAACTGCCTCTTTGGTAGTATCTTTAATAGCGATGTTACCAGCCTTTATCGTCTAGTTTGCCACGGTATCTAGCTTGGAACTCTTCCAACATACCGTCTGTCACGACCCGAAAGTACGGAACATGACCGGCACTTAAACTACGAACGTCTCGAGACGTACGTAATCTAAGTAAACCGAAAACCCAGAAATCCAAACCAAGAAAAGAAGTAGAGTGAAGGAAAACCAATTTAAACCAAGTAGTTTTAATAGCATAAGCCGAATTATGCGGTTTTTAAGAACATCAAAATTTACTGAAAATTTCGGCAGAGTCTCCTTTGTAAATACTGGCTCCGAAACGGGATACAACATGAATAGTATACGAAATCAATAAAAAGGCATCCCCAAACGGGAGCTAGCTCTTCGTCAATCGACGGCCACAACCACACAAGCAATATAATATACAACGCCAACGGCGATGATCAAAACTCAAAAGGAAACTCAAAACCACCAGAAATCCATAGAAATATAACGCGCGACTCTAAGGTCGAAGGAATAACATCACTGGTCTCTATCTCAAAAATAAATACATGTTTGGTTGATGGAATTTACTAGATACAACGGAATAATATTATACAAGGTAATATGATGGGTACGATACAAGAAAAACCCACCTACTAGCAAGTCACCCGAATGAAACTGAGCCCGCAAAGCCGTAATGAAACCTGTACGGCAAACCTGCAAGAAACTGGGGCACAACGGGGGTGAGTTGCCAACTCGTGAGTAGAAAAACATCTACGCACAGAAATCGCATAAATAACGCAATCCTAGGTCAATGATCATAATATATCCTCAAAAATGTATATAACATACAGCCTATAACAATGGCTAGGGTAGTATCTAACCCGAGTGTAAACTCATGTGCCCGTGTCAGTGCCTCAGGTAGCAATATATCATATGAATGAGGTATAAATGCATGAAAACAGAATACATGTAAATGAAGAACTGTTTTCATAAATTAGTGAGATTTCCTTTGTATTTTTAAACTGAGGTATCATAAATGAAATCAGTATCAACAGTGTCTAGCATCGACACAAAACATAAATCTCAATGTCTCGAAATATCAATGTCTCAATCTCAATATCTAGGACGCCGTCAGTCCAGACCGGCCCCTACCATCCATCTCAAGACCATGACGGTATCCTCCGGATATCCGACGCGTCGGGTAATATCACCGGTAGGTAATCTGTCCCCTGCCAGGCTCAACGTCAACACCACATTCATCTTGCCCCGGGGTACCATACCGGGCCCACCATGTACCCGAAACGGTTCCTCCACTCCTCGAATCGGGTCTCGAAATCCATCAGCAAACTCATGGTGGACGACTTATACATCATAGGAAAACCGCACTTTTTATTTTAAAAGAGAGAAAAGGTTTATTTATGTTTTTGCGGATTTCCTCCAAATCCAGAAAATCTCATGGAAATCCGAATCCAAAACCTCAATAACACGTAAAATAGTGAATATATGCATGAGAATCCATGAATGCGGCATAATGATGAATAACAGTATGCATGAAGTGACAAGTAATAACTACAATATCTAAGCTGGCATATAAGGTAAGTACACTAATATTATGTCAAACTACTAGCTATCTAGCTAAGTTAAGCAATAATATTTTCTAAGGTGTACGTGACAAGGCAATTACCGATGAAGATGTGTGTGAGCCGGCAATTAAGTGTACGTGGTACCTACGCATCATCGGTAATGGTGCTGGTGTCCTAACAGCATGATAACAATAATGGAATATGCAGCAAAATAAGTATGCGAGGCAGAGCGAACAGCAATAATATGCGGGAGCTGAATACTAGACACAATGATAATTAATCTGTAATAATCTAATATAAGTCCTACAAATGGTGCCTTTTGAAATAACACGAATCATGGGGTTTTGAAAATAGGGGCTACGGTGTTTTTATGAAAAGATACGTCTTTTGAAATATCCGTAGGATCCTTTGAGCTGTCTTTTAAAATACCCACGATTCGTTAGTTTTTGAAATAGGTAAGAATCGAATCTAATCTAACAACTAAACTAAACTAAAGGGCTAAGCTAATAAGCTGAATTACAGGTAAGGAAACCGCCTAACATCTGAGTCGATACATATACATACCTGTATATATATTAGTCGGTGATCCCGCCTCAATAATATCATATTCGATACCATATCTAAAATCAGACATCCCAAGTCAAGAGTGCGGATCAATCATCAAGATATAGCTCGTACGTAAATCCGTCGTACGGCATCCCAAATCTGGGTACGGGTCAATATCACATTCATCATACTATTCACCTGGTATCCTCTTTATCAAATATCATGATCGGGGTACTGATCTACGTCTAGTACCATACTGATACCGCCTACGTATGCATGGACGTGTGTGAAACACTACGTCAAGGACCCGCTACAACGTCATGTCGTATCTAAGATACGAACCCTGCTATATCACCGATCTCACGGCCTCAAATCAAAACTCATCGACTCAGCTCAACCCCAAGCATCATCCTCAATCCGTATGTGAACACATAGTCCCATACCCATGTGAACACATAACTATAAAGAATCCTAAGAGCACATATCAATAGGAAAGTATGCAAGTAGGTATGTGTGTATGTATAGTGCAACACTACCCTAGGGTTCGCAACGCTAAAATAATCCAACACACCAATATCCATCCTAAGCATCGTTATTATTCCCAAATAATATATAATAATTGTTGGTGTGTATACGCATCCGTATACACCACCACGGACTGCGGGGGTGCTATACGCCATCCACCCGACTTCTCCCCGTATATATATATCTACTCACCTGGTCCTCGCTAGCCGGTGCCGACGTCGCCACGCGCTTGCTTGTCGTCTCGAAGTCCACATGGGGGTACCTACATATCATAACGCACCATATTGCATTAAAACTAAATTCGAAATCGAAACGGCATACGAAAATCAAATCGACACGCGTATCACGCATAGGTCCAAACCTATCGCCTACGCATGCAAGAATAGTCAAACAAACCCTCGATGTCGATGTACAAACGTCAAACCATCGAGAAAAATCCAATCACACTCATTTGCACATTCACGAACACTAATTTTAATATAAACTAGGTTAAAACTCACAAAAACCCCAATTTCACTTAAAAAGTCATTTTTCCGAAAATCTAGCAAGCACAATTCGCCGTTTTTGTACAAAACAGGATGTTTAAATGAATGTAACGGCCAATATATTTATTAAATATCTTAAATAAGTCATATAAACAATTCCCGGAATTTAATCTCATTAAATTCCAAAACCCCTAATATTCTAGTTTATAAAATACCCAAATTTTGACAATTTATAGCAAAAATGCACAAATAACAATTTAGCTAGGATTTTCATGAACTAAAGGCACTAAACCACTCAATATAATATTTATAATGACATGAAACCTTAATTTGAATTTTATCTCACAAAAATATAATTATTTTAAAAACCTAGTTTACAACTTATATAAATATCACATTTTAAATCAACAAAAATGCAAACTAGCAACTTAATTTGATTTAGCATAACACTAATATGTCAAATACATCACACAACCATAACCTCACAACACAAAACCCTAATTAGATTTTCACAAACCCTAATCTAAATCTTCTCTTGCAAACCCACATCTTTCAATTAAGCCAAAAATTAGCACCTAATAAGCTTCATTAAGGAATTAAACCGACAATTGAACAATGGGTCAAAAGTTATACCTCACAACCATGAATCAAACTTGAAATCTAGACCTCCAATTTGAAATCCTTGCACCAAGATCCATGCTAAAGAAGACGAGGGAAAATGGGTAGGAGTCGGATTTGGATTTTAGCTTGATTTTTGATGGAATTTGGACATTTTTTTGAGGGGAAATGAGATGGGGTTTTGGGGAAAAATTTGGGACAGCAAGAAATGGGGGGGCTCGGCTGCATGTATGGGGAAAGAGGAGAGAGAGGGAGGTGGGGAAAAAGATATCTAGTCAACCTAGTCAAAGTCCACTCTCATTTCTACATTTCCTTTTTCTTTTCTTTTCTTTTCTTTTCCTTTGAAATTCAAGTGGGGAAAAAGATGGGGGCTGCTGAATTCAGCCAAGGGGAGAAGTGAATGGGGGTGTGTGGGTGTGGGTACGGGTGTGGGGTGATGAAAAATGATAAATACAATACCCCAAACATCCATTTACGCTAAAAAAAGCCTTTTTTCTTTAATAATTTCTAAACCGTTTTGGCAAATGATTTCGTTCCAAAAACCACATGATAAAATTTTATTTAATGTTTTATGATGCACAAAATTTGTTTGAACTCATTCCAATTTGTAATTTTCCCTAATTAAATGTATTAGTGACGGCTTAAATAATAATAAAATAATATTTTTTTCAGAAAATTTGAAATTTCACCAGCGGCTCAATAAACACCAAATAATAGCAATTACATAGCTAGAATATGTATATTTAATTTTTATAATAAGATATTTGTATTTTGACTTTTTACAGAAAACCCCCTTATTTTACCGATTTTTTCGAAATTTCACCGAAACGATTTTCAAAACGTTACAATCTCCCCCCCTTAAAGAAATTCGGTCCCCGAATTTAAATTAAAACTCCCCCCAAATACTAAAATATCTAAGCAAAACCATCAAGTCGTCGGGGCTCCGAAATCATAAATACATAAAACAAATCGTAGCGCAGCGCATGCGCATGAAAAATGAGCATATAACTCAATAAAAACTCCGTCAAGCATCCCGCAATCATCGGAGTCATGAGGAAGAAATCAATGCCAAATCCAAAGCAAAACCAATATGATATAAAACTATACATGTAAATATCGAATCTATATATGTAAGTATCTGAAGGAAATGCATGCCAAATCTCTTTAAGTCGCTGTGCAACGCGTATAACACTGCACAGTGGCGGACGTCTATCATAAGAAAATAACTATATACATATATACCTTTTTTTGAAATGTACGTTCCTCCGTTTTGGAAACAATTTAGAAGGGTTTCCTTGTTTTAAATATTTCGTGTCATATCAGACACGTAGGTAAATACTGAGGCTATAGCTCGCTTTTTGGAAATTCCATCAATAACTATCAATGCATGCAAAATATATTCAGGTACTGTCCTCTGACTAGTCCTGCTCAGTACGAAAATACATAGCGATATCATAAAAACGTACTGCTCTATACGAAATCAATCCCAAAATATGCACATGAATGCTACGTGCGTCTGGTGCGCACGGAAATCAAAATCCATGAATGTGCCATACATGCGCACAGAAACAACATCTAAGTGCATCTGGTGTGCACGAAACATCTGTCGTAGGCAACATGTGTGCCTGACAGCAAAATCAGGTGCATCTGACATGCACGAAAAATCTCGATTTAGTGCATCTGGTGTGCACCAAAATCACACTTCAAAACATGCGCCCAACATGCGCGAAAATCCAAATCAGGTGCATCCATCGTGCACGAAATCATGAAATCCAATATCAAGTGCCGAATATACGCAAAATCCAATCAGGTGCACAAGGTGCACAAAACAAATATCGAACATCACCATCGAAATCGAAGTCCAGGGCATCTAAATGCACAACATACGTAACACGGCACTGCAAGCATATATGAACTATACCGAGTGCAAAAACCAAATCGTGTGCATAATACGCACAAATCAACTCAACTGTATGAAATCCATATAATCATAAACATGAGAACCAAGGCACGAAAACGATATCAAGTGCAACAACCGTACAAAAATCGTAAATACTCAGCAGGTGCAACCATGGTCCATGAAGACAAATATCATGAAACTCAATCATCAAAATCAATCATGCGAATAAATCGCCCAAAATACGCAAATCAAGTATGGCGGAACAGTACCGCTCAAGCGCATCCTCTAAGAATCTCGGCCAACTGTCGCGGTCACTAGTGGGACGTCTCGTCGATGATCATGAACTCTGTCCTGCTGGTGTGCGTAACCATGACCACTCCTGGGTCAAGGTCTTCACTGTGAATTACCAATCTTTCGGTCCATCGGCTAATTGGCCCTGTCGGGTGTGCTAACGGGGATGATCCAGTTCTGGCACGACTCTTGTCATCTCCCGGTCAATCATCACGATCACTCGTAAGACAGCATATCACTGGCGTCGGCCTCTGGCTCTCTGAATGTACGTGACACATCTGATCCTGGGTGCAAGTATCATTGCAGCAGTGTCCTGGAAGGAATCCTGCTCACGGTCTTTTCCATGTCTCGTCTCTGCCAACTGTCCGGAAGTCATTGTCCTTTCTTATATCTGCATCTTGCTCTGGAACGACTGCATACTCATCGCGACTCCTTCTGGAAGGTAAGTCCAAGTACCATGCCTCGGCCTGCGTATCGCATCTCTGATGTCGGCGGAGTGGAACGTCGTTTCATCTAGATCTGGTACGAACCTCCTACTTCACCTTTCTCTAATGTCTACCGCTTCGGACTCGTCTCGTCGTGGCTGCATGGACTGAGCTCCAACGACTATCCTCGTATCTGGAGTCTCCCAAGAAATGCATCTCACCACCTAGCATCCGAATTAAGTCGAGCCATCCGATCGAGTCGTCAAAACCTCATAATCCCCCAAGAGCTCAACATCTTGGGCACAGTTTAATAGTATCGAGTACATACCATAGCATCGGTGGTCCAGCCGTAGAAGGGCAAACCCAAGCCTCACTGATGGCGCCGTAGAACTGCCGCA
Organism: Agapanthus africanus; assembly: GCA_030015575.1. NCBI lineage: Eukaryota > Viridiplantae > Streptophyta > Magnoliopsida > Asparagales > Amaryllidaceae > Agapanthus > Agapanthus africanus. Next base: position 221,453,427 of record CM057349.1, read on the forward strand.
AACCCGAAGGTTCAAAGGCTTTCACACGGTCATTAAGTCGAGTTAGGGTTTCATTCTTCTAGAGGGACCATAGAATTGCCTGCATGTCTTTCCGACTACTTTAAACTTGGAATAATAGGTTTCTGACATTCGATCGTCTCTGTCGACTCTCAACGTCTCCGCGTGAAGTCGTCTCTTGCTGGAATCAATCTATCTGATGACCTCTCATCGGGTTAGGCGAACGATCCACATGTCCTAGTCATTCATCCACGATGACTAGCGACCTTCTATCATCTCTTAGTACAACTCGTTCTGCACTAACTCCAGCATCTGGGGCAATACCTCGTCGTTCGCGGCAATAACTGGCTCGCTCGTCTGCACGCTGAACAGTGCCTCGATCATCAGGAGTAAGCAACACACCAACGGTCATCAAAATCTGGCTGGCCTCCATCATTGGCTTAATTCTCTAGTGTCGATCAGCACCTCCGAGTAACCTCATAAAGGCGATCCGCCAAACGCTCGTGGCGCAGAGACACATCTCTGCAATCGTGTGTCGCCGGAATTTCGCCCTGGTCAGTCCTCGTTCGTGACGAGCTTGTGCTGACCGCAACTCTAGCCGTAGCTCTCCCAGCCGTAACCGTAGTAGCAAAACCAAACTGGTACCGATGAGGCTAGATCGGAATGAATATAATACTGAACAAGGAAATGTACATCCTAAGGCTTCATAAGTGGAGTGGCGTGTCGTAAATATGCCGCGGAACATACCAACGGTACGTCACTCTACTTTAGTCACCTATTCCATCAACCAAGGGTCATCCTACGCTCCGAAGGTTAAAACCTAACGCTCTGATACCAACTTTGTCACAACCCGAAAGTACGGAACATGACCGGCACTTAAACTACGAACGTCTCGAGACGTACGTAATCTAAGTAAACCGAAAACCCAAAAATCCAAACCAAGAAAAGAAGTAGAGTGAAGGAAAACCAATTTAAACCAAGTAGTTTTAATAGCATAAGCCGAATTATGCGGTTTTTAAGAACATCAAAATTTACTGAAAATTTCGGCAGAGTCTCCTTTGTAAATACTGTCTCCCAAACGGGATACAACATGAATAGTATACGAAATCAATAAAAAGGCATCCCCAAGCGGGAGCTAGCTCTTCGTCAATCGACGGCCACAACCACACAAGCAATATAATATACAACGCCAACGGCGAGGATCAAAACTCAAAAGGAAACTCAAAACCACCAGAAATCCACAGAAATATAACGCGCGACTCTAAGGTCGAAGGAATAACATCACTGGTCTCTATCTCAAAAATAAATACATGTTTGGTTGATGGAATTTACTAGATACAACGGAATAATATTATACAAGATAATATGATGGGTACGATACAAGAAAAACCCACCTACTAGCAAGTCACCCGAATGAAACTGAGCCCGCAAAGCCGTAATGAAACCTGTACGGCAAACCTGCAAGAAACTGGGGCACAACGGGGGTGAGTTGCCAACTCGTGAGTAGAAAAACATCTACGCACAGAAATCGCATAAATAACGCAATCCTAGGTCAATGATCATAATATATCCTCAAAAATGTATATAACATACAGCCTATAACAATGGCTAGGGTAGTATCTAACCCGAGTGTAAACTCATGTGCCCGTGTCAGTGCCTCAGGTAGCAATATATCATATGAATGAGGTATAAATGCATGAAAACAGAATACATGTAAATGAAGAACTGTTTTCATAAATTAGTGAGAATTACTTTGTATTTTTAAACTGAGGTATCATAAATGAAATCAGTATCAACAGTGTCTAGCATCGACACAAAACATAAATCTCAATGTCTCGAAATATCAATGTCTCAATCTCAATATCTAGGGCGCCGTCAGTCCAGACCGGCCCCTACCATCCATCTCAAGACCATGACGGTATCCTCCGATATCCGACGCGTCGGGTAATATCACCGGTAGGTAATCTGTCCCCTGCCAGGCTCAACGTCAACACCACATTCATCTTGCCCCGGGGTACCATACCGGGCCCACCATGTACCCGAAACGGTTCCTCCACTCCTCGAATCGGGTCTCGAAATCCATCAGCAAACTCATGGTGGACGACTCATACATCATAGGAAAACCGCACTTTTTATTTTAAAAGAGAGAAAAGGTTTATTTATGTTTTTGCGGTTTTCCTCCAAATCCAGAAAATCTCATGGAAATCCGAATCCAAAACCTCAATAACACGTAAAATAGTGACTATATGCATGAGAATCCATGAATGCGGCATAACGATGAATAACAGTATGCATGAAGTGACAAGTAATAACTACAATATCTAAGCTGGCATATAAGGTAAGTACACTAATATTATGTCAAACTACTAGCTATCTAGCTAAGTTAAGCAATAATATTTTCTAAGGTGTACGTGACAAGGCAATTACCGATGAAGATGTGTGTGAGCCGGCAATTAAGTGTACGTGGTACCTACGCATCATCGGTAATGGTGCTGGTGTCCTAACAGCATGATAACAATAATGGAATATGCAGCAAAATAAGTATGCGAGGCAGAGCGAACAGCAATAATATGCGGGAGCTGAATACTAGACACAATGATAATTAATCTATAATAATCTAATATAAGTCCTACAAATGGTGCCTTTTGAAATAACACGAATCATGGGGTTTTGAAAATAGGGGCTACGGTGTTTTTATGAAAAGATACGTCTTTTGAAATATCCGTAGGATCCTTTGGGCTGTCTTTTAAAATACCCACGATTCGTTAGTTTTTGAAATAGGTAAGAATCGAATCTAATCTAACAACTAAACTAAACTAAAGGGCTAAGCTAACAAGCTGAATTACAGGTAAGGAAACCGCCTAACATTTGCGTCGATACATATACATACCTGTATATATATTAGTCGGTGATCCCGCCTCAATAATATCATATTCGATACCATATCTAAAATCAGACATACCAAGTCAAGAGTGCGGATCAATCATCAAGATATAGCTCGTACGTAAATCCGTCGTACGGCATCCCAAATCTGGGTACGGGTCAATATCACATTCATCATACTATTCACCTGGTATCCTCTTTATCAAATATCATGATCGGGGTACTGATCTACGTCTAGTACCATACTGATACCGCCTACGTATGCATGGACGTGTGTGAAACACTATGTCAAGGACCCGCTACAACGTCATGTCGTATCTAAGATACGAACCCTGCTATATCAACGATCTCACGGCCTCAAATCAAAACTCATCGACTCAGCTCAACCCTAAGCATCATCCTCAACCCGTATGTGAACACATAGTCCCATACCCATGTGAACACATAACTATAAAGAATCCCAAGTGCACATATCAATAGGAAAGTATGCAAGTAGGTATGTGTGTATGTGTAGTGCAACACTACCCTAGGGTTCGCAACGCTAAAATAATCCAACACACCAATATCCATCCTAAGCATCGTTATTATTCCCAAATAATATATAATAATTGTTAGTGTGTATACACATCCGTATACACCACCACGGACAGCGGGGGTGCTATACGCCATCCACCCGACTTCTCCCCGTAGATATATATCTACTCACCTGGTCCTCGCTAGCCGATGCCGACGTCGCCACGCGCTTGCTTGTCGTCTCGAAGTCCATATGGGGGTACCTACATATCATAACGCACCATATTGCATTAAAACTAAATTCGAAATCGAAACGGCATACGAAAATCAAATCGGCACGCGTATCACGCATAGGTCCAAACCTATCGCCTACGCATGCAAGAATAGTCAAACCAACCCTCGATGTCGATGTACAAACGTCAAACCATCGAGAAAAATCCAATCACACTCATTTGCACATTCACGAACACTAATTTTAATATAAACTAGGTTAAAACTCACAAAAACCCCAATTTCACTTAAAAAGTCATTTTTCCGAAAATCTAGCAAGCACAATTCGCCGTTTTTGTACAAAACAGGATGTTTAAATGAATGTAACGGCCAATATATTTATTAAATATCTTAAATAAGTCATATAAACAATTCCCGGAATTTAATCTCATTAAATTCCAAAACCCCTAATATTCTAGTTTATAAAATACCCAAATTTTAACAATTTATAGCAAAAATGCACAAATAACAATTTAGCTAGGATTTTCATGAACTAAAGGTACTAAACCACTCAATATAATATTTATAATGACATGAAACCTTAATTTGAATTTTATCTCACAAAAATATAATTATTTTAAAAACCTAGTTTACAACTTATATAAATATCACATTTTAAATCAACAAAAATGCAAACTAGCAACTTAATTTGATTTGGCATAACACTAATATGTCAAATACATCACACAACCATAACCTCACAACACAAAATCCTAATTAGATTTTCACAAACCCTAATCTAAATCTTCTCTTGCAAACCCACATCTTTCAATTAAGCCAAAAATTAGCACCTAATAAGCTTCATTAAGGAATTAAACCAACAATTGAACAATGGGTCAAAAGTTATACCTCACAACCATGAATCAAACTTGAAATCTAGACCTCCAATTTGAAATCCTTGCTCCAAGATCCATGCTAAAGAAGACGAGGGAAAATGGGTAGGAGTCGGATTTGGATTTTAGCTTGATTTTTGATGGAATTTGGACATTTTTTTGAGGGGAAATGAGATGGGGTTTTGGGGAAAAATTCTGGACAGCAAGAAATGGGGGGACTCGGCTGCATGTATGGGGAAAGAGGAGAGAGAGGGAGGTGGGGAAAAAGATATCTAGTCAACCTAGTCAAAGTCCACTCTCATTTCTACATTTCCTTTTTCTTTTCTTTTCTTTTCTTTTCCTTTGAAATTCAAGTGGGGAAAAAGATGGAGGCTGCTGAATTCAGCCAAGGGGAGAAGTGAATGGGGGTGTGTGGGTGTGGGTTCGGGTGTGGGGTGATGAAAAATGATAAATACAATACCCCAAACATCCATTTACGCTAAAAAAGCCTTTTTTCTTCAATAATTTCTAAACCGTTTTGGCAAATGATTTCGTTCCAAAAACCACATGATAAAATTTTATTTAATGTTTTATGATGCACAAAATTTGTTTGAACTCATTCCAATTTGTAATTTTCCCTAATTAAATGTATTAGTGACGGCTTAAATAATAATAAAATAATATTTTTTTCAGAAAATTTGAAATTTCACCAGCGGCTCAATAAACACCAAATAATAGCAATTACATAGCTAGAATATGTATATTTAATTTTTATAATAAGATATTTGTATTTTGATTTTTTACAGAAACCCCCCTTATTTTACCGATTTTTTCGAAATTTCCCCGAAACGATTTTCAAAACGTTACACCGTCCCTCCACTGAGGGTGAAGACAATGCCTGTGACTGACATTCAGTCGTCCTTATCACCCTGGAACCCTTCCAGTGATTCTCCCCAGGATCGATTGATACCATCTCACTACATCTAGTGAGAATCCTAGCATCCAATTACATCTATCTCATAGATGAAAATCAGGATTTAGGAGGTATCACCTTGATCCTATTGGAGAATCCTTGTGATAAGCGGAGATTGACCGAGCGTAGCATAGGAAACTCTTTTCTTATCAAGAGTATGTTGTCCACGTACAATACGAAGATGACCACCTTACTCTCTACTACCTTTTTGTATATACAAGGTTCATCTACCATTTTGATGAAGTCAAACTCTTTGACTACCACATCAAAACAGATGTTCCAACTCCGCGATGCCTGCTTCATCCTGTAAAGCAACTTGCACATGTTTCCGCTGCTCCCACTGTTTACGAAGCCCTCTGGCTGTGTACTTATAGACATTCTCTTCTAAATCATTATTTAGAAAAGTAGTCATGGCACCCAACCGCCAGATATCGTAGTCATGGTATGTAGCAATGGCAAGTAGGATCTGGACGGACTTAAGCATAGTCCCTAGAAAAGGTTTCATCATTATCCACACCTGGTTGATGACTAAAACCTTTAACAAGTCTAGCTTTGAAAGTCTCAACTTTTCCATCTACACCAAGTAATATTCTCAAGATATATTTGCTCCTGATGGGGATTTAACCCTTCAGATATAGCAGCCAAAGTCCATACTTTGCTGGTGTACATGGATTCCATCTCAGATCGCTAAGCATCCAGCCATTCTTACAGAGTCCCTACTCTCGATGGCCTGCTCGAAACTAGTTGGGTCATCATCTCATGATGCAATCCTCGCTCTCACTGTCATCGAGAAACCGAAGTATCTCTCAGGCGGATGAGAAACCCTACCAGATCGGCAGAGAGGCTGAGGTTCGTCGGAAACTATTGAATCCTTTGGTTTTGTCAAATCATCAGCTGCAGTTTTGTATAGCTGGAACCTTTCCAGTTCTACAGAACTGACATTGCCTCGATCTTGTCCGGATTTTGCTTTTGACACAGGCCGGACAATCCTAAATCTTAACTTACATAAGAGATAGGCTCTTCCCATACCATATCTTATATGGAGTGGTAGGCACTGATTTGAATCGAACCCTATTCAATAGGTATGCAACTTCATAAGTGCATAACTCCCTAAAAGGAAATAGGAAACTCAGTAGTACTCATCATAGAGCGCACCATATCATATAGGGTGTGATTGCTCCGCCCCGATATACCATCGTGCTATGGTGTATACGGAGGACTAATGCTGAGAGAGAATCTCATTCTCCTTTAGAATAGTCTAGGAATTCCATGCACAAGTATTCTCCTCCCTGATCTCATCATAGGATATAATACTTATACCCAGTTATTGGTTCTCTACTTCTAACTTATATTCTGTGAATATCTCAAAAGCTTCGGGCCTATGTTTCAACAGGAACATATGTCTGAATCTTGAGAGATCATCAGAGAACATAATGAAGTACAAAGAACGTGTCCTGGCATGTGTAGACAGGAGACCTTACATACATCATCATGTATCAGTCCCAAGAGTTTACTAACTCTTTCTCTGTTTCTAACAAACAGAGCTATGGTCATCTTAATTTATTGACATGACTGGCAAGTTTCACAAGATGTAAATTCAAACTGATTTAAATATGCATCTAAAATATAACTTCAGCTAGTCGGGTCGCATTGATATGACCTAGTCTACAATGCCTCAAGAAGGATTCGTTCATTTCTGAACTCTTCCTCTTGTGTGTGTTCTGTATACTAGGAACTGTAGTTTGATTTAGAACATCAATGCTTTTAGATAACGTGCCTGAACCGATCAACTTTTGATATAGGAAATGTTCAAAACATTATCCATCAATACAAAATTTCATCATTTCTTTACTGATAAAGAGACTGATATGATTTTGTATATCAGGTTCGGTATCTAATAACATTCGTTCAGAATCAATGTATTGGTAATACAGGGTGACAGTGACCAACAGACTTGGCTGCAACACTTGCCCCGTTTTATGTCTCATGAAACTTATCATCCGTTCTCAGTTCTCTACCTTTCTGTAGCCCTATGTAACAGATTACATATCTGGGATCCTGATCCGGTATCAGATACCCAGGATGCAGAGGATGCTGAGAAACAGTTCTTTGTAATGAACACACCCGAAGGAGATGCATCATATGCACTTTCTTCGTTTGGGCGGCATAGGAATTCTGGTTTTCCCCTATTTCCTGCTCTGTCTTATAACAATTATAAGTTGGAGCGGGACCAACGTTCTGTTAGTGTATATGCCCTAGAGGCCATTACTGTATCATACTGGTTTGTATATTACTTAATGGAAGCTTGGGATATTCACCTTGTATATACAATCTTGCTCAAAATAATAGTATGCTACTTGGTTTGTTTCTACTTCAATGTGTACATGTGTTTATTTTAGTATATCGCCTATACACATTAGTGGAGCCCTTAGGATCTTTGCTTGATTACCAGCGATGTGATGGCAGTCACACTAGTGGGGCTGGGTAATCTATAAGCACATCCTTATGCAGGTCCCTAGTCGCAGGACTATCGAGACAGGGCATCGATACTCCGGAGTAGACTAGCGCATGAGCTTCTCATCCCAGTGTGAGAGACGGTCTGTCCCACAGCCGTCAGTACGTCGTACTTGAGATAGTATGCGGGTACTCGTTGGGTTACGAGTACACTGGACAGGACTCGTCGGGAACTGACTAGTTGGTATTATGCCTATCGTCAGTTATCAGTTCCCAGGTGACATGAGTACAGCTTAGTCCGCTGACTTGACACTGTCACTTCGCCTCGAGTGTGTTCCCACTGTACTTTGATCACTACCCTACCACGGCTCAAAGGAGTCGTGCAAACAGGTAGTGGTTGGGTGCAGTCCCGAAGCACTTAGAGGCAGTGACGGTTAGACAGGATTCGTTTCTCCCGGTATTGGGGGTTGACATCGCGCTGTGTCTAGGAGAGCCATTACACGAGTAGTCCCTGGCCAGGGCAATCGAGATATACTGGTAGGCTTCCAGTGTTATCTCAGGGTGTTTTGGGCTTCACTCCGACACGACTTGTACCGCTATTGGGGGACTGACGTTTACCGCCCCCTAGGCCCGCCATGCGATGTATCAGACGGACAGACCGGACTGTACGGAGAATGTCACATTCAGGCTCAGTTGGAGTTCAGATGGGTTTCGCCTCGTCAGTCTTCTTGTCGGCATTACCTGGGGACCGTTACGCACAGCTAGTGCCGCTTGCGGTCTGTGGTTAAACCCACTTCCAGCGTAGTGTCGAGTCTTTAGAGTCCCACACAGAAAGCTTTTCGCCTTTAGGCAAAAGAGTAGAGGTCGCATGGTTTTGCGACAGGTCGCATGGTTTTGCGACAGGGTTCGGTCACATCCGTGCACTTGTGCACGTACAGTGTCCGGACAGTTTACACTAGCGGGCTTTGGTTTAAGCCAGATCCTAGTGTACCTTTTGGGATTGGATTTATCCAGTTTGTATTTGTGTTCCTCGGAACGCGGATGCGGGTGTGTATGCACAGTTGACGGGGAGACAGAGGCAGCGGATTCTCATTAGGGTTGTTGACAGTTGACCGTTGACTATTGACTTTTTGCTCAACCCTAATGAGAATATGATATATGATTAACAATTATATTAATTAAGTATTATGGTGACATGGTTGTTGACTTGTTGACTTTGTTGACTTTTGTTGACTTGTTGACTTTGTTGACCGGTTGACTAGGCTTGACTAGTTGACCATCATGATAACCATAGCTATCATTTCATGGCAAAGACTTTTGCTTGCTTGCTCTTTTGTGTAAAATGAGTGCATGAAATGATATGGTTATGGTTGCTTCAACCATCACATAACACTTGATTGGTATGATGAGTTATGATGCTTTTGGATTATGAGAGGATGAAAGACAAAAGAGAGGCTCATTCTTACTTTCTCATTCTCTCTCTTGTTCTTGAGCTCTCATACTCTTGCTCTCACCCTCTTCCTCTTGCTCCCTCTCTTGACTCTATGGTTCACTTGTCTCATGAGTTGAGAACCAAGAACCATAGATAAAATCCCATACAAACTCTTCTCTACTCACTCTAGTTCACAAGGTTTAGCAAACCGAATGAACTAGTTTCTTCAAAGTTCGAAGAAGGAGCCAAAGGTTGGAGCTTTCAGGTGGATCTATCTTCGGCGCAAGGAGACGACGGGAAGAAGCCGATCCGGACCACCATCGGAGTTTGAAGACGAAGGAGTTCAAGACAAGCAAGGTATAAACCCCCTAACCGAGTAGTTAACGACTCCTAGTTAGGTTGTTAGTTAGATGTTTAACAAAGATCCGGGTTTTAGGTCCATGTTACCACCTCTAAGAAAATCGTTTTTCATCAAATTCCGCATGTCCGAAAGTACCGGGAGAGGTAGCATGGGCTTACAGTGGTATCAGAGCCTAGTTAAACTCTATCTAACATGTTAGCAAAGTAGCTAGAAGATCGATCAAAGAAAAGTCGCAAAACGAACCCAAAAATGTCATGTTTCTGCCGATTTTTATTCTGTTCAAAAGTTGATAATTTTCACCTTAAAAATCGGCTCAGGCTTTTATTAGAATAACCACCAAATTTGGTCGCTCGATCGGTTCAAAGCGCCGCGGAAACGCGGCGGGAGCACGCTCCCGCCGCGGTTCCGCGGCCGAGTTGACTCGGTCGGGGTCCATCTTTGGTGCAGTGTATTTCTGGGGTTGTTTTGGGATTTTTGGAATATGTGTTTTCATCCCAGATTTTCCAGAACGAAAATTTTATTTTTGGGGTCCTGAAAATCCGTATTTTTGATCGAACTTCTAAAAGACTTAAGCTAACGGGTTTTTCTATAATGTGATATTTGTATTGAATGTCTGCTAATCGCTATATGTCGATTAGTGGGGGTTATACAAATCTGTGATCTGTAATGTTATTGGAATGTGTATATGAATATGTTGGATTGTCACGGGTGAATAGCCGGGGGTTGTGAGACGAGAGTTTTCTTTTCTTTCAATTCATGTAAATTTGTAAATTGATGTAATATTATTTGTATGACCGCACAACCGGGTCGGGGTTGTAGCCGTCATTGTATAATTTCTTTTTACTGTTTTTGCTCCTAGGATAGACCCATGGAGGGGGTGCACAAACTACCGGGTATGCCGAAGGGCCGAGTGGCCTACTCACGGCGTTGAGGGAGGTTGCTTCGCTTCGGGTACTTGGCGGGTAGTTTGCCGCACCCGTAGGGGTCTTGGGTGGGGTTTTGGCTATTCACCATGACCGTGTAATTTGCGTTTCGTTACAGGCTCGTACGAATTGCGGATTCCTAGTATATCCAATGTGTTCATTTGTGATCTGAAATGGCTATCATTGCAATATATCTATATATGATATTATTTAGGCGTTGCTTATGTTTTACAGCCGCGCTAGCCCAGCCCCCGCTCTGTCGTTAGTTAAGTAACCTAACGGGTAATGACGGGGCCCAGTGGCAAATGCGAATGGCATAAGCGTACGTCATATTTTGGTTGTTTTCTGCAATGGTAGGATTAAATGATAGGACGCATTAAAAGAACTAATGCAAGAATATCACGCATTAAAAGAACTAATGCAAGATAATAAACCAAGTAAAGGTCGTTGGAACACTTTCGAAAAACCACTCGGTTCTTTTCAAAACCAACTTTTAAGTGCGGAGCTTGAGCCACTCCTTTTAAAAGCTATCTCGTTCCATCGACTATATCAAGTTCACTACGTTCACGGTTTCGCCAAAACCATTCGTAGCCCTCCGTCGTTTCGTATGAATATTCAATAGTATTCAAGCTGTGTTTGTTGTCCTTCGTCAAGGCATAGTGATTGGTAGCTGTTGGGTATTCATATGTAGCATAGATAGATGCGTTGGTTTGGGACATTCGCATTACCTTGTTGACCTTCGTCAAGGGTATATACGGGTGGGTTCAAATTAACCTGGATAATGACGAGCAGAACTTAACATGTGACTTATGATTTGTTGACCTTCGTCAAGGTCATAAGAGCATGGGGCAAAAATCCACATCGGGAGTTTCATAAGTACTGAAACTTGCTAGATTTGCATACCATTTGGAGTGTGATGATTCTGGTAGGATTCCTTCAGTTTTGTCACGCGATGATATTTGGATCCCGATCCTACTGTGAGTATATACTACTCCTCGGGAAATTTCTCACTAATCGATCAATGCTATAAACCTAGTAGGTGCCTAGAAAGGTGTTAGCGGGGCTACGCCCCCAGGGAAAAGAGGTTCTTGAATTAAGGAACTTCGCGAAAGCGTTGGAAAACCTCCCTCGAAGTACCGACACTGGCCTGGCTGAACGGTTAAGCAAGTATTGAGCGGTGGGATTGATCCCGACTAATTCTTCCTTTATGGTTTGAGGAGGGATTCGAGAAACAGTGGGAGCCATCCTGTTTAGACAAACTAAAAACCATTCTAAACTTGCAAGAGCATCAAGCTGAGTGTTTCTTCTCTCTCCTAATTGCAGCGACCTATCGACATGACTGGACTTAAGTTACTTCTAGATAAAAACAAACTGACAGGGCCAAACTACAAAGATTGGCTCAGGAATGTCAAGATAGCAATCACTTACGACAAGCTGGGGTATCTTCTTACCACCAAAGCTCCCCCTGTCCCTGGTCCCACTTCCAGCGTCGCGGATAAGGAAATCCGTAAGACTTGGGAGATTGATAGCGCGAAGGCCAAGTGCCTCGTACTTGCCTCTATGGACAATGAACATCAGAGGAGGCACGAGAATATGGACTTGGAATCCATATTTCTTCATACAAAAGAACTGTATGGAGAGCAATCTCGTATCGCAAGATACGAAGCGTCGAAAAAGCTATTTTCGGCAAGGATGGCCGTCGGATCATCAGTAGCCGAGCACGTGCTTAAGATGATCGGCTACATTGAGGAGCTCGCGGACCTAGGGACCACATTGGAGAGTGAGCTCTATACGGACATAGTTCTCCAGTGCCTTCCTTCCACTTACGCCCAGTTTATACTGAACTTCAACCTACAAGAAAAAGAGGTTGAACTTTCAGAGCTCCTCAACATGCTGAGGAGCGCAGAGGGCACCCTACAGAAAGGTAGGGAAACATCCACTTTGTTTGTAGGAGGATCATCTTCTTCTAGGTCTAAGGCGAAAGCCAAGGGAAAGAAGAAGAAAGCCCCCGCCAAACCAAGAGGCGGTGTTAGTAAAGTGGATACGAAGGGAAAAGCAAAAGCAACAAAGAAAGCGGGGAAGCTTGTGGATAAGGAAGAATGCTTCTATTGTCATAAGAAAGGACACTGGAAGAATGATTGCAGGGCCTGGAAGGCCAGAACACAGGAATTGAAGCAGGTTGCAGCTTCAGCTTCAGGTGTGTATGTTATTGAAAACTGTCTTTCAATAAACTCTACTTCCTGGGTATTGGATACCGGATCAGGATCTCATATCTGTAATTCATTGCAGGCGTTGAGAAACCGTAGGGTTTTGAAGGCAGGTGAAATGACCCTCAGAGTTACGAACGGAGCTAGCATGGATGCTAAAGCCGTGGGGGACTATCACCTGGGAATGTCAGATGGACATGTTTTGGTTTTGCGTAATTGCTTTTTTGTACCCAACGCAACTTGTAATATCATTTCTGTATCTTTAGTTTCTAAAGAAGGTTATGAATTTGCGTTTGTAAGTAATGTTGTAAACATTCACCTTAATCAAGTTTTGATTGGGTCAGGTACATTGAGTAATGGTATATACGTATTAAACCAACCACAGATTTTCAACGTCCAGAATACACACAAAAGAAAGTCTCCGGAAAAAAATAAGACTTTCTTATGGCATTGTAGACTGGGTCACATCAATGAGAGAAGGTTGACAAAGTTACATACAGTAGGATATTTGAATCCGTTCGAATATCAATCGTATGCCACTTGTCAATCCTGTCTCAAAGGAAAGATGACAAAGACTCCGTTCACTGGACACGGAGTAAGAGCGAGCGAGCTCTTGGGACTCGTACACAGCGACGTGTGCGGTCCAATGTCTACGCATACGCGAAGCGGTTATTCTTACTTCATCACTTTTACGGATGACTTTTCAAGGTACGGTTATGTCTTCTTAATGAAACATAAGTCCGAAGCCTTTGGAAAGTTCCAGGAATATAAGAATGAAGTAGAAAAATAGACCGGCAAAAGTATCAAGATTCTAAGATCGGATCGAGGTGGAGAATACTTGAGTGCCGAATTCCTGAATTACTTAAAAGAGAATGGAATTCTCTCTCAGCTTACTCCTCCATACACTCCGCAACATAACGGTGTATCGGAGAGACGAAACCGGACCCTATTGGATATGGTACGGTCCATGATGAGTAACGCTGAGTTACCGCGATCATTCTGGGGATATGCACTAGAAGCAGCTGCGTATCTCTTGAACAAGGCTCCCACCAAGACTGTGCCTACCACCCCATATCAGATGTGGACTGGGAAGAAACCCTGTCTTAAGTATCTTAAGGTATGGGGATGTCCAGCTTTTGTAAAAAAGCAGCATGCGGACAAGCTCGAGGCACGTTCAGTACAGTGTAAGTTTGTGGGATACCCAAGGAACTCCAGGGGGTATCTTTTCTATTCCGCTGAGGAACAAAAGGTTTTTGTTTCTCAGCATGCCCGCTTCTTGGAAACTGAGTTTTTAGAAACCCAGATAAGTGTGAGCGCAATAGAACTGGAAGAAATTCCAGAACCACAGACTATTACTGAAAGCTTAGTGGAACCAGAGGGTTCAAAAGAACAGGACATTCCTACGCCGCTCCGCAGGAGTAGTAGGCAGTCTCATCCGCCCGAGAGATACTACGGTTTTCTCATAGACGGGGATAGAGAGGATTGCATCATAGATTATGATGAGCCTACTAGATTCCAGCAAGCCGTTCAGAGCGTTGACTCAGTAAAATGGCTGGATGCAATGCGGACCGAAATGGAGTCCATGTACACCAACAAAGTATGGACGTTGGACATTGCTCCAGACGGGGTAAAACCCGTAGGATGCAAGTGGATCTTCAAAAGGAAGATTGGTGTAGATGGACAGGTTAAGACCTATAAAGCTAGACTTGTTGCAAAGGGTTTCCGTCAAAGACCTGGTTTGGACTATGACGAAACCTTTTCTCCAGTGGCTATGCTGAAATCCATTCGGATCCTTCTTGCCATTGCTGGCTTCCACGATTATGAGATCTGGCAAATGGACGTAAATACCGCTTTTCTAAATGGAAATTTAGAGGAGTGTGTCTATATGGACCAACCAGAGGGTTTCATTCAGAGTGGGAGCAGCGGAAAGGTGTGCAAGTTGCTTAAGTCCATCTATGGACTAAAGCAGGCATCGCGGAGTTGGAACATCTGTTTTGATGAGACGGTCAAGGAATTTGGCTTTATCAAAAATCCAGATGAACCATGCATCTACAGTAGATTTGTAGCGAGAACTGTAGTATTCCTCGTTTTATACGTGGATGACATTCTCTTAATAGAAAATGACATTCCTATGCTACAATCTGTCAAGGGGTTCTTGTCGCACAGGTTCTCCATGAAAGACCTGGGTGATGCCTCATACATCCTGGGGATCCGGATCCATCGTGATAGATCCAAGAGGATTTTAGGACTTTCACAGTCCAGGTACATCGACACTATACTGAAGAGATTCAGTATGGAAGATTCCAAGCGCGGTAACCTGCCGGCTTGTCACGGGATCACCCTCTCTAAAGAGATGTCTCCCAAGACTGATTTGGAGAGGGATCGCATGTCTATTATACCCTACGCTTCTGCGGTAGGCTCTATAATGTATGCGATGTTGTGTACCAGACCGGATGTAGCTTATGCACTGAGTGTGGTAAGCCGGTATCAGTCAAACCCTGGGGAGAAACACTGGATAGCAGTAAAGAACATTCTCAAGTACCTGAGAAGGACTAAGGAGATGTTCTTGGTGTATGGCAGAAAAGACCTCCAGATCGAGGCTTTTGCTGACTCCAGCTTCCAGAGCGACAAGGATGATTCCAAGTCCATGTCGGGTTTTGTCTTTACCCTCAATGGAGGGGCGGTGTGTTGGAAGAGTTCCAAACAAGAAACCGTTGCAGACTCGACGATGGAAGCGGAATACATCGCTGCATCTGATGCCGCAAAAGAAGCTGTCTGGATGAGGAAGTTCTTGAAAGAGCTTCAGGTGGTTCCGTCCATTGTTGATCCAATACCTCTGTATTGCGACAACAACGGGGCTATAGCTTTAGCGAAGGAACCCAGGTCCCATCAGAGATCAAGACACATCTTAAGGCGGTATCACCTGATCAGGGAGATCGTGGATCGCCAGGAGATCGAGGTTCGGAGAGTCGCTTCAGAAGATAACACTGCAGATCCATTCACCAAGGCCTTGCCCCAGACTCAGTTCGAGCGGCTGATCGAGATGATAGGTCTTCGATACGCCAGTACATGGCCTTAGTGCAAGTGGGAGATTGTTAGTGTATATGCCCTAGAGGCCATTACTGTATCATACTGGTTTGTATATTACTTAATGGAAGCTTGGGATATTCACCTTGTATATACAATCTTGCTCAAAATAGTAGTATGCTACTTGGTTTGTTTTTACTTCAATATGTACATGTGTTTATTTTAGTATATCGCCTATACACATTAGTGGAGCCTTTAGGATCTTTGCTTGATTACCAGCGATGTGATGGCAGTCACACTAGTGGGGCTGGGTAATCTATAAGCACATCCTTATGCAGGTCCCTAGTCGCAGGACTATCGAGACAGGGCATCGATACTCCAGAGTAGACTAGCGCATGCACTTCTCATCCCAGTATGGGAGACGGTCTGTCCCACAGCCGTCAGTACGTCGTACTTGAGATAGTATGTGGGTGCTCGTTGGGTTACGAGTACACTGGACAGGACTCGTCGGGAACTGACTAGTTGGTATTATGCCTATCGTCAGTTATCAGTTCCCAGGTGACATGAGTACAGCTTAGTCCGCTGACTTGACACTGTCACTTCGCCTCGAGTGTGTTCCCACTGTACTTTGATCACTACCCTACCACGGCTCAAAGGAGTCGTGCAAACAGGTAGTGGTTGGGTGCAGTCCCGAAGCACTTGGAGGCAGTGACGGTTAGACAGGATTCGTCTCTCCCGGTATTGGGGGTTGACATCGCGCTGTGTCTAGGAGAGCCATTACACGAGTAGTCCCTGGCCAGGGCAATCGAGATATACTGGTAGGCTTCCAGTGTTATCTCAGGGTGTTTTGGGCTTCACTCCGACATGACTTGTACCGCTATTGGGGGACTGACGTTTACCGCCCCCTAGGCCCGCCATGCGATGTATCAGACGGACAGACCGGACTGTACGGAGAATGTCACATTCAGGCTCAGTAGGAGTTCAGATGGGTTTCGCCTCGTCAGTCTTCTTGTCGGCATTACCTGGGGACCGTTACGCACAGCTAGTGCCGCTTGCGGTCTGTGGTTAAACCCACTTCCAGCGTAGTGTCGAGTCTTTAGAGTCCCACACAGAAAGCTTTTCGCCTTTAGGCAAAAGAGTAGAGGTCGCATGGTTTTGCGACAGGTCGCATGGTTTTGCGACAGGGTTCGGTCACATCCGTGCACTTGTGCACGTACAGTGTCCGGACAGTTTACACTAGCGGGCTTTGGTTTAAGCCAGATCCTAGTGTACCTTTTGGGATTGGATTTATCCAGTTTGTATTCGTGTTCCTCGGAACGCGGATGCGGGTGTGTATGCACAGTTGACGGGGAGACAGAGGCAGCGGATTCTCATTAGGGTTGTTGACAGTTGACCGTTGACTATTGACTTTTTGCTCAACCCTAATGAGAATATGATATATGATTAACAATTATATTAATTAAGTATTATGGTGACATGGTTGTTGACTTGTTGACTTGTTGACTTTTGTTGACTTGTTGACTTTGTTGACCGGTTGACTAGGCTTGACTAGTTGACCATCATGATAACCATAGCTATCATTTCATGGCAAAGACTTTTGCTTGCTTGCTCCTTTGTGCAAAATGAGTGCATGAAATGATATGGTTATGGTTGCTTCAACCATCACATAACACTTGATTGGTATGATGAGTTATGATGCTTTTGGATTATGAGAGGATGAAAGACAAAAGAGAGGCTCATTCTTACTTTCTCATTCTCTCTCTTGTTCTTGAGCTCTCATACTCTTGCTCTCACCCTCTTCCTCTTGCTCCCTCTCTTGACTCTATGGTTCACTTGTCTCATGAGTTGAGAACCAAGAACCATAGATAAAATCCCATACAAACTCTTCTCTACTCACTCTAGTTCACAAGGTTTAGCAAACCGAGTGAACTAGTTTCTTCAAAGTTCGAAGAAGGAGCCAAAGGTTGGAGCTTTCAGGTGGATCTATCTTCGGCGCAAGGAGACGACGGGAAGAAGCCGATCCGGACCACCATCGGAGTTTGAAGACAAAGGAGTTCAAGACAAGCAAGGTATAAACCCCCTAACCGAGTAGTTAACGACTCCTAGTTAGGTTGTTAGTTAGATGTTTAACAAAGATCCGGGTTTTAGGTCCATGTTACCACCTCTAAGAAAATCGTTTTTCATCAAATTCCGCATGCCCGAAAGTACCGGGAGAGGTAGCATGGACTTACACGTTCCCCAGCTCAGTATAACAAGCGGGTTCGGTTAATACATCCATATTATTATCTTGATTAAGGCGTGATATGGTCGCTACCTGGAGAGAGAGAGAGAAGAAAACACTCTGTGTGCGCTCTTGCAAGATTAGATTGGTTATTTATTTTATCTAATCAGGATAGCTCCCACTGTTTTTATCAAATCTTCCTTCAAACCTTAAAAGGAAAGACTAGCCGGGATTAATTACACTCTACAAGTTCGCCAATTTTTCAGCCAGGCCAGTGTCGGTACTTTGAGGGAGGTTCCCCGTGCTTTCGCACGGACCTAATTACAGTAAACCTCGTTTTCCCAGAGGCGTAACCCCGTTGACACCTTTCCAGACACCTACTTGATCGGCTAATTGTAAAGTGCAAAACTCTCCCAGGAGTAACAATTACTCGCAGTGGGTATCGGGATCAACTATCACATAGAAGGTATGCAATCTCATTGCAAATTTCAACACTTGAAACTCCCGATAATGGTTTTTACCCCTAGCACCTATGACCTTAACTATGGTCAACAAATCATAAGTACCAGTCAAGTTCTACCCGTCATTTCATGATTAATTAGACCCACCCACATGACCCTTAACTAAGGTCAACAAAGTCACGCGACTGTCCTAACTAATCGCATCATATGCGGTGTAGGAAGACATCACTTAGCTACCGTACACTGTGCCTTGACTATGGTCAACAAACACAGCACGAATACTAAGTACTCTACTTCCTAAAATGACGGAGGGTTTCGAATGGGTTTTTATGAAAAACCTTTAACGCTTTGAACTTGATCTCGTTGCGGAATCAAATGGTTTTTAAATGGAATGTTTTTGAGTCTTTTCTAGTTTTGCTAAAGGGGTCACTCCCGGTGAAGGGATCGTCGGCCCTTTCCTCATCGAATGAGGTGCGGGATATATCATATATATCACTGTGCAAAGCAGAAACTGTAGAAGCAATCAAAAGACAAACCGAGTGTGTAGCATCTGCCAGTTATTGCTAAAGGAGTCACTCCCGGTGAAGGGATCTCGGTCCTTTCCTTATCGAATAAGGTGCAGGATGTTCTACAAGGAACACCACGATGCAAAGCAAGAACTGTAGCTACCTGTTTTATTTTGAAATTCGATTCCGCAACATCAATTAGGTTTATTTTCTTTCATTAATCTCATTAATGAATATCCCATCATTTAAGTCCACCTAAACATCACAGATAAATATAACGTACGCTTATGCCATCCGCATTCGCCTCGATGTCCCGTCTGCACTGTTAGGTTAGGTAACTAACGCCAGAGCGAGGCAGGGCTAGCGCCGGTGTAAAACATAAGCAACGTCTATATAATATATCATATATACTATATATAATATCTATCTGAACATATCACATGATCACATCACAGATAACGCAGCAGAAAATATCATATGAAATATTGGATATACTAGGACGTCCGTGTTTTTAATACGAGCCAGTTTAAAACATGGATTCCACGGTCGTGATGAATAGCCAATCCCACACCCCTAGACCCCTACGAGAGCGGCAAGCAACCTTACCAATTCTAGGGTTAGGAGACCCGGACTCGACTCCTCGAGATGGTCTCCTACTGGACCCTAGAATCCGGTTACTTGTGCTCCCCTCCTTGGGTCTATCTTAATGCGGAAAAGTAAATAATATACATCAACGGCGACATCTTCCGCAACCTGGAAGTTCCCCAATAAAAGAATATTACATACAAGTTTTTACATGAATGAAAATGAAAAACACTCATCTCACATAAAAACCCCCGGCTATTCAAACACGACGATCCAATATAACATATCCAGCAACACATAACATCATATGTCATCAACGTAAGTAAATATGTGCATCCCAATTGTTGTTGACATATAGCAACGAAACTGGCGATATCACATATTACACTTACGGTCACAGAAAAGAAAGTGTAAAACTACAACAGTTGGAATCCGCATCCTCTTTAGACATCGCATGCCTAATCAAATGAAATACTTAGACATCGCATGCCTAACAATTATAAACCCCGCATTTTAGTCTCAAAATCGAAAACACTTTTCAATATAAAGTCGGGCAATTCAACAGGATTCCCGGCATTCTGATCGAATGCTCGTCGCAAACTTTAGTAGATGGCCGCACCCCCAATACCGTCGACGAAGTGCACTAAGGCGGAACACCGCTGCCGCGAGCATCCGAACGGATGCTTTCGGCGATGAGGTTCTCCTACAGTCACTTGGTCGGGGCTATGGAGTGAGGCTGTCTATTAAGTTTACCCGGCGAGTATCCGCGTACGCTACGTGATTGCGACGGAGTTCTGATCGCATCAAAATTCCGTGGCAACCGATCAAGTGAGACTAAAGTGCTATGTTTATAACATTCATTCAGTTATCTCATAACTATTTGTGAATTCCAAATATTGTATCACATTCCGGATAAATAGAAAATGTTAAACTTTCCGATCGAACAATCGAACACCCAAGTTTTCCCGAAACAGCTCAATACATGAAATAAGTTCAAAGACATTCATTTCATGCCTCAGTACCAACGGTCCAGCCGTAGAAGGGTCAAGCCAACGCCTCACATGTGGCACGCCGTACTGCCCCAAACCCTAAGGTTCAAAGGGCAGTTCAAGACGGTCACATAATCGAGTTAAGGTTTGTTGTCTTCTAGAGGGACCATCGCATTACTTGCACTACTTAGAACGTCGTTAAACTACGGAAAAATCAAACAATTGGAAATTTTCCGGTAGGGGAAAAAGTGGGTATTTATATCCGGTCGAACTTTTTAACATATTCTAAAATTACCCGGAAAAACACATAGACAAAGTTTGACAATCCGATCAAATCTACGAACTCCCAATACAACCCAGAATATTCAACTCTTGAATAAATATTAAAAAATCCCAGAAAATCCAGAACCAAAATATAGGAATTACTGTGCAAAAATTATTGGGTAATGTGACCAAACGGCCGCGGAACCGCCGCAGAAGCCATGCTTCTGCCGCTGTTCCGCAGCGGTTTAGATGAATCAGGAGCTCGTTTTGCACCTTAATTCTTAGATCTTCTTGCTGAATTTTTAAAGAATTTTTAATCTGGAAAAAACCCAGTTTTTGAAAAATGTCCAGAGAGCATTTTGGAGTTAGGGTTTCGGTTCGATCGGACTTCTAACTCCGTCTACGCATCGCTTAAGGCTCTAGCTAGGCTCTGATACCACTGTAGGGTTCCTAGGCACACTAATGAGGTCTCACAAGTGATCAAACATGGCCAATTCAAATTTTTCATGTGCCTACAAACCCTAATACGGATCGTTAACTAGATAATGAAGCGATGCAAGCAAGTAAACTACTTTATTGCTAAAGGAAAGTGACTACAACCTTTGTAGATCCGGTCCTCCACTTCCTAGGCTTCGTGATGACATCCCTCCGCTGTCCATATCGGATCCCGGACTCTAGCATCGGCTTCATCGGAGAAATGGGCGGGCTAGGTCGTCGACTTCGATGCCGAAAATGATCTACGTCGAGGCAACACAAGATCAAGCTCCAACTTCACCAAGTCATGAAACTTGTGAAGAAAACACCCTATACTACTTGGCAAGTGGTAGAGGATGAAGAAATAGGAAGTGGGTTCACTTTAGAATTGGATTTCTCACTCTTTTTCTCAAGTTGCCATTGATGAGGCAAGTTTTTCTTCTTTGTTGAAGAAGAAGAAGAAGAAGAAAGAATATGATAAGTATTATTGAAAATAGAAAATAAGTGGATTCTTATCATATAGCAACCATGGTTAAGTGTAGAGACTAAACTAGGGTTAGGTTGAATGGTTAGGTTAAGCATGAAACAAAAAAGGTAGACTTATTCAAAGCTTCATGAAGCTTCAACTAGCAAACAAAGAAAGCCACCATGATTTATTTATCTTTCATAAATGAATAAATAAATAAATGAAAAGATAAGTAAATCAAAACCCTAAGCATTAACATAACCATGGTTTAAGTCTTTACACAAACCTAAGTTTGCATGTATCATCAAACATGATACAATCTTGTGCACAAAAGTATATCACATATACAACTTGTGTACATCAAGTGAGAAAAACTAATTTAAGTGAACCAATACTAGTTAATGCAAAGTAATATATCAAATATATAATTATGCATTAAATCATTAAATCAATGCTTGATTTAACGATCCGGTCATATCATATATAACCGACTAATATCCAATGTATCGGCTTATCGAATCAATCCTTGATTCGATAACTAGGTTATATCGCATACAACAAATCGATACATTCATCGCGAGAATGGAATACGGTATCACATACACGCATTATTCTCGGTCCCGTACATATCTCATATGCGCTCCTATTTCGTTTCGCTTGAGCCAGGAAATCTCTGTGTAAGACTTTAAAGACTCGTCAATTCGCCGGCAGCAGGTGATGATCATATCAAACACCCACAAGACGCAAGCGGTCTGCTAAACATAACGGCCACCCGGGTATTGAGCGATAAGAAGATCGACGAGCAAGCTCGCTCACACTCCTGTGAATCCAACCGGTAACACTTACCGTACAGTCCGGTCTGTTCGTCTGATATGTCGCATATCTCGTCTAGGGGTGGTAAACGTCAGACCCCAGTAGCTCGATAACTCATGCCGATATAAGGTCCATAACATGTGTGAAACTACTGATAACACTTACCAGTAGATCACTGCAACCCTGGCCAGGGATTTCCTGTTATGGCCAGTTGAGCATAGCGCAACATCAACCCCCAATACCGGGAGAGACGAATCCCCTCCTATCGCTCATTGCCTCCATGTGAATCGGGACTGCACCCAAAAACCACCTGTTTGCACGACTCAGTAGAGCCGTGGTAGGGTAGAAATCAAAGCACAGTGGGAGATACACAAGACTCTATGGTGATCTCGGGTCAACAGACTAAGCTGTACCAGTGTCACCAGAGAACTGCCATCTGACGTGAGGTATAATACCATCTGGGAGTTCTCGGCGAGTCCGTTCAGTGTACCCAATCTCCACTGAGCACCCACATACCATCTCTGATGTCAAACACCAATGGATATGGGATCATCCATCGCCCATCACATGGGTCGAGAAGATATATGCTAGTCTACTCTGGAATATCGATGCCCCGTCTCGATATTCCCACGACTAGGAACATTGAAGGATGTACTCATGGACTTCCCAGGCCCCACTAGTATGATCTACATCATAGTCCTGGAAGTCGAGTACACATCCTAAGGGCTTTATCAACATGTAACAGAGAGACAAAAGGTATACATGTTAAGATAAAGAGCAACCAGATAGCGTACTATCATGTCGAGCAAGAAAGTCCTACCTATATATGTCCCAGCATCCATTACAATATATATCCAATGCACAGTAATGGCCTCTAGGGCATACATATAACTAACAGATCCATTTGCAGCCTACGGGTTTTACCCCTTCTGGAGCAATGTCCAAACTCCAAACTTTGTTGGTGTACATGGACTCCATTTCGGTCCGCATTGCATCCAGCCATTTTACTCAGTCACCGCTCTGAATGGCTTGCTGGAAGCTAGTAGGCGCATCATTTTCAATGACGCAATCCTCTCTATCCCCGTCTATGAGAAAACCGTAGTACCTCTCGGGCGGATGAGACTGCCTACTACTCCTGCGGAGTGGCGCAGGAATGTCCTGTTCTTTCGAACCTTCTGGTTGTACTAAGCTTTCAGAAATAGCTTGTGGTTCTGGAATTTCTTCTAGTTCTATTGCACTCCCACTTATCTGATTTACAAAAAATTCAGTTTCCAAGAAGCAGGCATGACGAGAAACAAAAACCTTTTGTTCCTCTGCGTAATAGAAGAAATATCCCTTGGAGTTCTTTGGATATCCCACAAACTTGCACTGTACTGAGCGTGCCTCGAGTTTGTCCGCATGCTGCTTTTTGACAAAAGCTGGACATCCCCATGTCTTAATGTGCTTAAGATAGGGTTTCTTCCCACTCCATATCTGATATGGTGTGGTAGGCACTGACTTAGTTGGAACTCGGTTCAAAAGATATGCAGCTGTTTCTAGTGCATAGCTCCAGAAAGATCGCGGTAACTCAGCCTTACTCATCATGGAACGAACCATATCCAATAGGGTTCGATTCTGTCTTTCTGATAACCGTTGTGTTGTGGTGTGTATGGAGGAGTAAGCTGAGAGAGAATTTCATTCTCTTTTAAGTAATCCAGGAACTCGGCACTCAAGTATTCACCACCTCGATCAGATTTCAGTGTTTTTATACTTTTGCATGTTTGTTTTTCTACTTCATTCTTGTTTTCCTGGAATTTTTCAAAGGCTTCAGATTTATGTTTCATTAAGAAGACATATCCGTACCTTGAAAAGTCATCCATAAAAGTAATGAAGTATGAAAAACCACTTCGCGCATGTGTAGACATTGGACCACACACGTCACTGTGTATAAGTCCCAAGAGCTCACTCGCTCTTACTCCGTGTCCAGTGAACGGAGTTTTTGCCATCTTTTCCATGAGACAAGATTCACAAGTAGCATAAGACTGATACTCGAACGGATTCAAGCATCCCTCTTTATGTTACTTTGTTAACCGTGTCTCATTAATGTGACCCAGTCTACAATGCCATAAGAAAGCCTCATTTGTGTCTGGAGACTTTCGTTTAACTGTGTTCTGGACACTGAAAACCTGAGCTTGATTCAGTACATATATTCCGTTTTCTAATGTACCTGACCCAATCAGAACTTGATTTAGGTGGATGTGGACCACATCGCTTACAAAAGTAAAATCATATCCTTCTTTAGAAAGTAAGGATACAGATATGATATACCATACTAGGTACATACAAACAGTTATACAGAATCAATATCTGCCCACTTGTCAATCCAAAGCGATATTCCCCTACGGATTCAGCTTCCACGCTCATTCCGTTAGCAACCCTGAGAGTCATATCACCTATCCTGATAACTCTACGGTTTCTCAGAGCCTGTAATGAATTACAGATGTGTCATCTGATCCGGTATCCAATACCCAGGAAGTAGGGTTAATTGACATACAGTTTTCTATTATAAACACACCCGAAGCCGAAGCCACAACATGCTTCGAATCCTGGCTACTGGCTTTGCTAGCCCTGCAATCTTTCTGCCAATGTCCTTTCCCGTGACAATAAGAACGTCCCTCCTTCACTACATCTAGTCCCGAAACTTTTGCCCTTCCTTTTCCTTCTTCTTCCCTGGTTTCCTTCAGGGTATAAATAGAGGGCAGAGACTGTAGAATCAAGTCAGTACTTGACCCGTTCTTCAACGTGGTCTTCAGGTCCGTGAGCTCATTAAAATAGCTAGCTCTGTAAGGACGTTGTCCCCTACATATGACCCAAATGCTAACCTCGCTTGAAGCAATTCGTTCGAGGTCTCATATCTTGCGATACGAGATTGCTCTATATATAAATCTTTGTTATAGAGGAAGACAGAAGCTAAGTCTATCTTCTCGTGCTGCCTCTGTTGTACACCATCAACTGAGGCCAACACGAGGCACTTGGCATTCGCACAGTCTTTTTCCTATGTCATACGGATATCAATATCCGTGACAGGGGAAACTGGCCTTGAGACGGCAGGGGTTTGATTAGTCAGGAGGTGTCCCAGCTTGTCATGGGTAATGGTCATCTGGACAGACCTTTGCCAGTCATAACAGTCAGATTCAGTCATTTTATTATCTAGATGTAACCTATGTCTGGTCACAGGGTCGCTGCAATTAAGAGAGAGAGAAGAAAACACTTAGCATGATGCTCTTGCAAGTTTATATTGGTTTTTAGTTTATCTAAACAGGATGGCTCCTACTGTTGCTCGAATCCTTCCTCAAACCAAAAAAGAAGAATTAGTCGGGATCAATCTCACCGTACAATACTTGCTTAACCGTTCAGCTAGGCCAGTGTCGGTACTTCGAGGGAGGTTTTCTAACGCTTTCATGAAGTTCCTTAATTAAATAACCTCTTTTCCCTGTGGGCATAGCCCCGCTAACACCTTTCTAGACACCTACTTGGTTTATAGCATCGATCGTTAAGTAAGAAAGTTCCCGAGGAGTAGCATATACTCACAGCAGGATCGGGATCCAAATATCATTGTGTGATAAAACTGAAGGAATCCTACCAGAATCATCACACTCCAAATGGTATGCATCACTAGCAAGTTTCAGTTTCTTTAGAAACTCCCGATGTAGATTTTTGCCGCATGCTCTTATGACCTTGACTTTGGCCAACAAATCATAAGTCACATGTAAAGTTCTACCCGTCAATTTCCAGGTTAATTTGAACCCACCCGTAACTACCCTTGACTTTGGCCAACAAGGCAGTACGACAGTCCCAAACCAACGCATCTATCTATGCTACATATGAATATCCAATAGCTACCATTCACTATGCATTGACTTTGGCCAACAAACACAGCTTGAATACTATTGACTATCCATATGAAATGACGGAGGGCTACGAATGGTTTTGGCGAAACCGTGAACGTAGTGAACTTGATATAATCGAAGGAATGTGATATCTTTTAAACGGAGTGGTTTAAGCTCCGCGTTTAAAAGTTGTTTTGAAAAGAAACCGAGTGGTTTTGAAATTGTTCCAACGACTTTACTTTGGTTTATTTTCTTGCATTAATTTAATGCGTCCCATCAATTAACCCTACCATTGCAGAAAACAATGAAAATATGACGTACACGCATTCGCCACGGGGCCCCGTCATCACCCGTTAGGTTACTTAACTAACGACAGAGCGGGGGCTGGACTAGCGCGGATGCAAAACATAAGCAACGCCTACTAGATATCATATATAGATATATACATTCGTCAGATGCAATGATAGCCATTCCAGATCACAAATGAATACATTGGATATGCTAGGAATCCATGTTTCGTTCGAGCCTGCAACGAAAGACGGATTACACGGTCGCGATGAATAGCCAAAACCCCACCCTAGACCCCTACGGGTGCGGCAAACTACCCGCCAAGTACCCGAAGTGAAGCAACCTCCCTCAACAACGTGAGTAGGCCACTCAGCACTTCGAGGTACCCGGTAGTTTGTGCACCCCACCTTGGGTCTATCTTAGGAGAAAAAACAGTAAAAGAAATAATATACAATGGCGGCTACAACCTCATCCCGGATGTGCGGCCATAAAAATAATATTACATCAATTTACATATTACATCAAATGAAAGATAAAGAAAACTCTCATCTCACAACCCCCGGCTATTCATCCGCGACAATCCAACGAGTTCATATACACAATCCAACAACATTACAGATCATAGATATGCACAACCCCCACTAATCGACGTATAGCGATTAGTTGACGTTCAGTGCATATATCACATCACAGATATAACCAATTAGCTAAAGTCTATAGAACTTCGATCAAAAATACGGATTTGTAACTACCCCAAACACAACTTTGTTCTCTGGAAATTCTGGGCAGAAACAAAATACTTTAAAAATCCCAAAACAGAACACTGAACACACTGCAGCAAACCCGAGTCGCGGCCGAGTCAACTCGGCCGCGGATCCGCGGCGAAAGGCGTGGTTTCGCCGTGGTTCCGCGGCGCGTTGACCGAGTTAGGGGCTCGTTTTTGCTGCATGTTCTTAGAAAACCCTGAGCCGATTTTTAAGGTATGTGGAATTATTTTTGGAGCAGTTTTAAAAATTGGCAGAAAGTTGAGGATTTTGACGTGTTTTGCGATTTTTTCTCGGATTGAAATTCTAAATACTTTGCTAACATGCTAGTTGTTGCTTAGCTAGTCTCTGATACCACTGTAAGTCCACGTTGCCCACCCCGCTTCTTGCGGGGAGGCGGAATAGGTAAAAAACGATTTTTTTCTCAAGGCAACATGGACTAGAAAACAAAGGATCTTTGCTAAACAAAAACCTAGCAAACTAACTACAAGTTTAACTACTCGGTTAGAGGGTTATACCTAGGTCTTGAACTCCTTCTCTTCTTGCTCCTTGGAGTGGTTTGAACGGCTCCACCTCGTAGTCTTCTCTTTGTCGAAGAAGGATCCACTCGAAGACCTCTACCTTGAGCTCCTACCACAACCTAGAGGTAACTAAAGTGCTTGGCTTACTAAACCTAGAACTCTAGAGTGAGTAGAGTGAAGTTATGGTTGTTTTACCTCAAGAGCTCATGGTTCTCAACACATGAGAGATGAGAGGTTTGAAAGAGAGGAAGAGGATGAGCAAAAACTATGAGAGAGAAAGTGCAAGCAAGAATGAGGATATTTTACAACCATGCTCTCATATTTGGAATAATGATAATAATAATAATAATGAAGAAATTGTGATGGTTAGTTTATGAATGACCATTATCATTTCATTCATTTAATGCAATTGCAAGAAATAAGAAGCATCTTTGAAATGAAATGATGATGGTCAACAAGTCAACAATGGTCAACCGGTCAAAAAAATTAACAAGTCAACAAAAGTCAAATGTTCAACTCAACCATGACACAATAATTCTTAATTAATATTATTAATCATATTTCTCATTCTCATTAGGGTTTAGAAAAAGTCAACGGTCAACAACCCTAATGAGAATCCTCTGCCTCTGCCTCTGTCAACTGTGCATACACACCCGCATCCGTGTTCCGAGGAACACGAATACATTGAGATAAAACCAATCCCAAGACATATACTAGGATCTGGCTTAAACCAAAGCCCGCTAGTAATAACTTCCCGGACACCAAACGTGCACAAGTGCACGGATGTGAACGAACCCCATCGCAAAACCATGCGACCTCTACTCTGTTTTGCCCAAAGGTGAACAACCCTCTGTGTGGGACTCTAAAGACTCGACACTACGCTGGCAGTGGTTTTAACCACAGGCTGCAAGCGGTACTAGCTGTACGTAACAGTCCCTAGGTAGATGCCGATAAGAAGACTGATGAGGCGAACCCATCCGAACTCCTACTGAGCCTGAAAGTGACAATCTTCGTACAGTCCGGTTTGTTCATCTGAGAGTATCGCATGTCGGGCCTAGGTAGCGGTAAACGTCGGTCCCCTAATAGCGGTAAAAGATGTGCCGGAGTGTATCCTAGAACACCCTGAGAAACTACTGGAAACACTACCAGTAAATCTCGCTTGCCCTGACCAGGGACGACTATGTGTAATGGCTCTCCTAGACACAGTGCGATATCAACCCCCAATACCGGGAGAGACGAATCCTGTATAACCGCTACTGCCTCCAAGTGCTTTGGGACTGCACCCAACTACTACCTGTTTGCATGACTCTTTTGAGCCGTGGTAGGGTAGTAATCAAAGTACAGTGGGAACACACTTGAGGCGAAGTAGCAGTGTCAAGTCGACGGACTAAGCTGTACTCCTGTCACCTGGGAACTGTTATCTGACGATAGGTATAGTACCAACCAACAGTTCCCGACGAGTCTTGTCCAGTGTACTCGTAACCTAGCGAGCACCCGCATACTATCTCCAGTACGACGTACTGATGGCTGTGGGATAGACCATCTCCCCTGCTGGGATGAGAAGCGCATACGCTAGTCTACTCCGGAGTATCGATGCCCCGTCTCGATAATCCAACGACTAGGGACCTGAATAAGGATGTGCTTGTAGATTACCCAGCCCCCACTAGTGTGACTGCCATCATAACGCTGGTAATCAAGCAAAGATTCTAAGGGCTCCACTAATGTGTATAGGTGATATGCTAAAAGAAACACATGCACACATTAAAGTAGAAACAAACCAAGTAGCATACTACCATTTCGAGCAAGATTGTTTATACAACTGTGAATACCCCAAGCTTCCATCAAGTAATATACAAACTAGTATGATACAGTAATGGCCTCTTGGGCATATACACTAACACGAGAACTGTTTCTCAGTATCTTCTACGTCCTAAGTATGAGATACCGGATCAGGATCCCACATATGTAAGAGTTACATAGGCTACAGAAAGGTAGAGAACTGAGAATGGGTAATATATCTCTTAGTGTTAGAGAAGGGTGAAATTGTTTTAGCAAAATGAGTTGGCAGATATCACCTTGTATTACCAAATGGTAAATACATTGATTCTGAACAAATGTTATTAGATACCGAACCTAATATACAACATTACATCAAATTCTTTATTGAGTTAAAGAAGGATATAATTCTGTATTGGAGGATAATATTGTGAACATTTTCCTGAATCAAGAGTTAATTGGATCAGGCACGTTATGTAATGGCATATACGTTCTAAATCAATCGACAGTTCAAAGTATATAGAACACACACAAGAGGAATAGTTCAGAAATGAACGAATCCTTCTTGTGGTATTGTAGACTTGGTCATATCACTGTGACATGACCAGCTAAGTTACATAAGGATGAATATGTGAATCTATTCAAATTTTCATCTTATGATACTTGCCAGTCTTGTCACAAAGGTAAAGTGACCAATACTCCGTTTACTCGAAACAGAGAAAGAGTTACTGAACTCTTGGGACGGATACATGATGATGTATATGGTCTTATGTCTACTAATGTCAGGGTTGGTTCTTCATACTTCATTATATTCACTGATCATCTCTCGAGATTCGGACATATATTCCTGTTGAAACAAAACTTTTAAGAAATTCAAGGAATATAAACCTGAAGTTAAGAACCAAATGGGTAAAAGTATTAAATCTTTCGATGTGATCAAGGAGGCGAATACTTGGGCATGGAGTTCCTGGATTTTCTAAAACAGAGAATGTGATTCTCTCTCAGCTTACTCCTTCGAATACACCATAGCACAATGGTGTATCGGGACGGAGGTATCACACCCTATGAGATATGGTGCGCTCTATGATGAGTACTGCTGAGTTACCTATTTCCTTTTGGTGTTATGCACTTGAGAAGCTACATACCTATTGAATGGGATTCCATCCAAATCAGTGCCTACCACTCTATATAAGATATGGTATGAGAAGGGACCATGTCTTAAACGAGTTAAGATATGGGGTTGTCCGACTTATGTTGGAAAGCAAAATCCGGACAAGCTTGAGGCAATGTCAGTTCTGTAAAAGTTTGTTGGATACCCTAACATTCGCAAGGTAATATCTTCTACCACAATGAGGAGCAAAAGGTATTTTGTTTCTCAGCATGCCACCTTTTTAGAAAAGGAATTTCTTATGAAGAAATTAGTGGTCATGAGGTAGAACTGGAAGGAGTTCCAGCTAGACAAACTAACATCTGATGATTTGGTGAAACCAAAGGATTCAATAGTCTCCAACGAACCTCAGCCTCTCCGCGAATCTGGAAGGCTTCCTCATCCACTTGAGAGATAGTATAGTCTTCTCGGTGACAGTGGGAGCGATGATTGCATCATGGTAGATGATGGCCTAACTAGGTTCATACAGGCCATCACGAGTGGGGACTCTCTGAATTGGCTGGATGCTATGCAATCAAAGATGGAATCCATATACACCAACAAAGTATGACTTTGAATGTTGCACCTGAAGGGGTAAAACCCATTGGGAGCAAACAGATCTTGAGAAGATTCTTGGTGTAAATGGAAAAGTTAAGACTTTCAAAGCTATGCTTAAGTCCATCAGGATTAAAGCAAGCATCGCTGTCACGAACCGAAATGGCACGTGACTGGCACTTGAATCATATGAAGTCTATAGGACCCCATCTAATTCAAGCAAGACAAAATCCCAGAAATCTAAACCATTAGAAAAGAGAGAAGGAAAAAATTTAGTTTTAAAGCAAGTGGTTTAAATAAAATAAGCCGTAGTATGCATTTTTAAAACATCAAGTCTTTTTTGAAAATTTCGGCAGAGTTTCCTTTGTAAATACTGGCCCCAAACGGGTACAAACATGCATAATATAAAGGCATCCCCAAGTGGGAGCTAGCTCTTCGCCAATTGGCGGACACAACCACGCAATGCAATATAATATACAATGCCGGAAGGCGAGGATCAAAACTCAGAAGAAAACCAAAGGAAAACCATAATAATACAGTGCGCGACTCTAAGGTCGAAAGAATATACAACTGGTCTTTTAAGTCTATCAAATAATACAAGTATGGTTGATGGAGTTTACTAGATACAACTGAATGTAAATACAAATGCTACGGTGGTCACGATACAAGTGAGCCAACCTACCAAGCAATCACCCAGAAGGAAACAGTATGCCAGCAAAGCCGCCAAGGAAACCTGTACGGCAAAACCTGCAAGAAACTGTGGCATAACGGGAGTGAGTTGCCAACTCGTGAGTAGAAAACATCACCGAGCAAAAATCGCATGTATGACTCTATCCTAGGTCATACCATAATATTCTCATAATATATATATATAACCTGAAGCATCTAATAGTGGCAATGTAATCATCTATCATATGTATAATACGAAGTGCTCATGTCAGTACCTCAGGTAGTAACATAATACATATATGATGTATGAATGCATGAAAACAGAATACAACTGGATGAGAAAACTGTTTTCATATCTCAGTGAGATTTTTGTATAAAAATCGAAGTA
Source organism: Agapanthus africanus (assembly GCA_030015575.1). NCBI lineage: Eukaryota > Viridiplantae > Streptophyta > Magnoliopsida > Asparagales > Amaryllidaceae > Agapanthus > Agapanthus africanus. The sequence goes on from CM057349.1 coordinate 221,486,035, forward strand.
TCATCAATGAAATCAACAGAGAATCCGTGTCAAGCATCGACACAAAATGTGTATATCCCAATATCTCAAAATCTTGGGCTCCGGCAATCTGGACTGGCCCATATCATAAAATATCAATATCTTTGTGTCTCAATATTTCGGGCTCCGACAATCCGGACTGGCCCCGGGCTCTGGCAATCTGGACTGGCCCATATAATCAAATCTCACGACTACGTCGGTATCCTCCGGATATCCGCCATGTCACAAATAACCGGTCGGTAGTGCTCCCATGCTAGGCTCAATGCCATCATCTGCGACCATCCTTCCCCGGGGTACCGCACCGGGTCCATTATGCATCTGCAGACGGTTCCTCCTCCTCCTCCTCGAATCGAGTGTATGATACCACTCAAGAGCCGAGAAAACTCATGGTGGACATATCTCATATCATATCATGAGAGAACCGCAATTTCTATTTTTAGAAATGATAATCAGTTTATAAATTTTTGCGATTTCTCCAAATCCAGAAATCTCATGGAAATCCGAAATCTCAAAATCACGATATCAATAAACAGTGAATACTGGCATAAATCCCTATAATATTGCATGACAAATGGGTATATGAATGCATCGGATATCAAGCAAGAAATGCAATAATTAAACTGGCATATAAAAGAAAGTGTACTAGTACTATGTTGAAACTACCAACTAGCAATTTATACCAATGAAGTTGTGTTTTCTAATGTGTACGTGACATGAAAATTACCGATGATGATGTGTGTGAGCCGGAAAATAAGTGTACTTGGGGCATACGCATCATCGGTAATGGTGTTGGTGTCATGACAACATGTTTCATAATAACTAACGAAAACACATATGAGCATGCAATGCGATACGAACAATAGGAAGATATAGAAAATGAATAGTAAATGCAACAATAAAGAAATATACATTCCTATATACGAGTCATACAGTTTTTGGTATCCGAAATTGCACGAATCATGGTTTTAGTAGAAATAGGACTACGGGGTCCTTGAGAAAAGATGCATCCTTTGAAAAATCCGTAGTATCCCTAGGCCTGTCTTTAAAATACTCACGATTCATTATTTTGAAAATAAGTATGATTCGAGCCCAATCTAACATCTACCTGATAACTACAGGATTAAACTAAGTGACTAATCTAAAGGGGTAAAGAAGTCTACCTAAGTCTGAGTCGATATATATATCTAGTAGTCGGTGATCCCGCCTCAATAGTGTCACGTACAATAAAACATACAATACGATATCCTTGAGTCAAGAGTGCGGATCAATCATCATATTTAAACTTCGTACGGTAAAATCCATCGTACGGCATCCCAAAATCGGGGTACGGGTCTACTATCACATTTATCTCATTATCTATCTGGTATCATTATCATCATATCATGAACTAGGGGTACTGATCTAAAGTTTAGTACATTCCGATACCATCAACATATATCTCGTGTGTATGAAAACACATCGCTCAACGATCCGCTATAATATCATGTCGTGTCTCATAACACGACCTAAATCACGTCACCGATCTCATGGCATCATGCCCAATCACATCGCCTCATCTCCAAATATCATATACTATTCTCATCATCCGTATATATGTGTGTGTGTGTGTGTGTGTGTGTGTGTGTGTGTGTATACCAACGCATCCACACACACACACACACACATATATACATATACATATATCCGTATACACCCCCAAACATATCGCGTGTGTGCATGTGTGTGCGTGTCAACCTTAACTCTAAGGTTACGCAACTAAGAAACTAAACTAAAAGCATTTTCTTACAATTACGCTAAAACTAACCCAAAGTCACCTAAGCATTTCTTGCTAAGTATACATATCTCATAAAACACATAAGTATATATATATATATATATATAACGCATTCGCGTGCTTCGCTACGAAACTACGGGAGTGCTATACGCCATCCACCCGACTTCCCCCGTAGATATATATCTACTCACATTGATCCTTGCTTGTCGAAGTCGATGTCGCCATTCTCTTCTTCATCGTCCAAAGTCCACGTGAAGGTGCCTACGTAAATAAACACATATCATTGTAAACGGAAATCGCGCATGAAAACCAAGACGGCACACAAATCACCCATAGGTTAAAACCTATGGTCTACGCATGCAAGAAGAACCAATAACTCTCGACATTGACGTACAAACGCCAATCGATCAAGATAACCCATAAATACCCAAGTTCAAGTTACAGAATTCGCAAAGCCGAGATCAGAAATGATGTAAAACACTTCCAGATTTTACCCCGGGTGAAATTAGCCAATTTTGCATATGTGGAGGGTCTAGTTTACTGAAAATGGAGCCATGGACCAAACCTGGGGCCCACCCAACTAAACCAGGCCACAAATTGCAGCTTAAGGGGTTAAATCTGCAGCCAAACAGTAGACTTGGGGTCTCGGGTCTCAGGGTTAGCTTCCTAAGTGCCTGCTTGTCTCACTGTAATCGCTAAATAATTTTTAAGGTCCCCGGGTTATAGCAAATCTCCAAAACACATCATCAAAGTCAACAAAATCCGATATTGGGGTTTCTAAGTTCAAGTCTCGGGGTTTTAATCTCTGGTTTTGTCCAGAATTCTAACACTAAAGAGGTTTAAGATCACTACTAAACCTTAATTGCACCCTTTCCATTCATTATAAAACCTAAAGCTCAACTTGGAATTTTCCAAGTTCACTAAATCTCACTAAATGATTCTAAACTAGTTTATATGCTAAAGGAAAAGGATTACTACACTAATGGTGAAGAAAATACCTCATTGGGCAACTCAAGAATTTTCTTGAGTTGCCCAAAGTGCTCAAAATCCAAACTTTCTTGATCTCCTATGCTTGTAGCGAGCTTGTGCATGATTTTTGTGAAAGGGATGCTTGGTTTTGATGGGGTTTTGGGGTTGTAGTGAGGAGGTTGAGGTGGTGGTGGGAGAGGGCAGCCATGAGAGGAGAAGAGAGGAAAGAGAAGGAGGAAAATGAAATGAGGGGGAGAATAGCCAAGGTCAAAGAAGACTCCTCCCCCCCTCTCTCTTGCCCATACCTATTTATATATTCATTTTCTTTTTCTTTTTCTTTTCCTTAAAACAAAATTCAAATCCCATTTCTTTGCAAATGAAACCATGGTCGCATAAAAAAAATAATAAGGTTTGTAACATACAATGGTGCATGTCAATGCATAACCAAGCTTAAATGCAAGATTAGTGAAATTTAATCGAGTTTAGCATTAATATAGAATATAATTACTTGTAAGAAATCTATGAATGCACTATTCTTATAATCTCTTTCAAAACAATAATTAACATAAATTTCCAAATATTTCCCAATTTATCGGTATTTAATTACACCATAACCTTTAAAACCAATCTCCGCACAATAAAATATTCTTAATATTTATTATTTTAATTATTTAATTTCCCAAAAATAATATTTTATTTTTCTGAAATGTTACAATCGCGGAGTTGGAACATCTGTTTTGATGTGCCAGTCAAAGAGTTTGACTTCATCAAAAGGGTAGATGAACCTTGTATATACAAGAAGGTTGTAGAGAGTAAAGTCGTCTTCCACGTATTGTACATAGATGACATACTCTTGATAGGAAATGGTTTCCTATTCTATATTCGGTCAAGCTCCTCTTATCATGAGGATTCTCCATGAAAGATCTGGATGATATCTACTACATCTTGTGGATTATGATCTATGGTGATAGATCTAAGTGGATGTTAAGAGTGTCCCAGATCCAGGTACATTAACACCATACTAAAGGGGTTTAGTGTGGAAGATTCTAAGCGTGGTGGTTCGTCCACATACTCAGGAATCACTCTCTCCAAAAAGATATCTTCCAAGACTGATTTTGAGAGAACTCGCGTGCAAGGGATACCCTATGCTTCGGCAGTAGGCTCTATCATGTATGCGATGTTATGTACCGGACCAGATGTAGATGACTCACTAGGTGTAGTGATCAAGAATCAATCGGATCTTAGGAGAATCACTTGATAGCTGTGAAGGACATTCTTATGTGCTTGAGAAGCACTAAATGAATGTTCTTAGTTCGAGCTTCCAGAGTGATAAAGTCGACTGAAAGTCAGTCACAGGCATTGTCTTTACCAACAATGGAGGGACGGTATGTTGGAAGAGTTCCAAGCTATATACCGCGGCAAACTAGAAAATAAAGGCTGAATACATTGCTACCAACGATGCTGCAAAAGTGGCTGTCTGGACATTTCTTGTTCATGAAACATAGTTCCTACCATTGAGTGTCCAATAACTGTTACTGAGATAACAATGGAGTTGTGGCTTTAGCCTAGGAACGCAGGTCCTATCAGCGATCCAGACATATTCTGAGGCAAGTATCACCTGATCAGGGAGATGGTTGATCTCCAAGGGATCGAGGTTAGGAGAGTTGACATGAAGGATAACACGGAGGATCCACTCACAAAGGCCTTTCCCTATAGAGACTTCTATAGGACGTTGAGTCTGAGATACTGCAACAAATGACCTTAATGCAAGTGGGAGATTGTTAGTTATATGTATTCCCTAGAGGCCATTACTGTACAAGCGATGTATATTGTAGTGGATGCTTGGACGTATATAGGGATGACTTTCTTGCTCGACATGATAGTATGCTATCTGGTTGCTCTTTATCTTAACATGTACAATTATTGTCTCTCTATTACATGTTGATAAAGCCCTTAGGATGAGTACTTGACTACCAGGACTATGATGCATATCATACTAGTGGGGCAGACGTAGTCGGTAAGTACATCCTTCGAATGTTCCTAGTCGTGGGAGTATCGAGACAGGTCATCGATACTCCAGAGTAGACTAGCGTATACGCTTCTCGACCCATATGATGGGCGATGGATGATCCCATATCTATTAGTGTTTGACATCAGAGATGGTATACAGGTGCTCAGTGGAGACTGGGTACACTGGACTGACTCGCCGAGAACTCCTAGATGGTATTATACCTATCGTCAGATAGCAGTTCTCTGGTGACACTGGTATAGGTTAGTCTGTCGACCCGAGATCGTCATAGAGTCTTGTGTGATTCCCACTGTGCTTTGATTTCTACCTTACCACGTTCAAGAGATCGTGCAAAATGGTGGTTTTTGGGTACAGTCCCGAGTCACATGGAGGCAATGAGCGATAGGAGGGGATTCGTCTCTCCCGGTATTGGGGGTTGATATTGCGCTATGCCCGATTGGCCATAACAGGAAATCCCTGGCCAGGGTCGCTGAGATCTACTGGTAAATATTATCAGTAGTTTCTCGAACCGTTATGGACCTTGCATCGGCATGACTTATTAGGCTATTGGGGTCTGACGTTATACCACCTCCAGGCTGTTATATACGACATATTTGATGAAGAGACCAGACTGTACGGTAGTGTTACTGATTGGATTCGCAGGAGTATGAGCTGGCTTGCTTGTTGATCTTCTGATCGCTCAATACCCGGATGGCCATTATGTTCAGCAGATCGCTTGCGGCTTGTGGGTGACTGATATGATCACCACCTACTGCCGGCGTATTGACGAGTCTTTAGAGTCCTACACAGAGATTTCCTGGTTCATGCGAAACGAAGTAGGAGCACATATGTGATATGTGCGGGACCGAGATTAATGCGCGTATGTGATACCGCATTCTATTCTCGCGATATGTGATATCAGACGGTTATATGAGATATAGCCGGGCTATCGGATCAAGTGTTGATTCGATAAGTTGATTCATATGATATTAGTCGGTTGTATGTGATATAGCCGGATTATTAAATCAAATGTTGATTTGATAATTTAATGTATAATTATATATTTGACATTTTAACTTACATTAACTAATATTTTCTTACTAAGTATTCTTTTTCTCACTTATGTGTATATAGTATATATGTGATATATATTAATGTACATTTAATTTGTGTCATGCTTGATGCCACATGCTTCATGGGTGTATGAGACTTATACCATGCTTGATATAATGAGGTTTTTTTTTATTTATCTAAGTAATTCAAAATTGGATGGATATTAGTCATGGCTACAAGCTTGTAGAATCTTGTGGAACCATTGACCAAGTCCACCAATTTTGTTTCATTTGTAGATATTTATTAACCTAACCATTATAACTCACCCATGGTTTATTCTCTACATGGGTTAGTGTATGACACTAACTCACCCATGGTTGCAATTCTCACCTCATGAGTTTCATTCTCATCCCACTTCATCTTCTTCTTCCTCATGAGAAAGCTTTCTAGCTTTTTAAATGGTGATGAAATATTGTGAGAAAAATAAATCTAAAGTGAGCCCATTTCCTACTTCATCATCCTCTTACTATATTAGCCATTTTGTTTAGGGTGTTTGCTTCACTAATCTACCATTAGTGAAGAGGTAGCATGAGCTTGAGTCTCCTCGACGTAGATAATCTTCGGCCATGAAGATTTAGAGCAAGCCTGTTCATTTCTTCATGTGAACCGTTACTAGAGTTCGGGTGTTCACTACTTGGAGTGAACAGACAACTACATAGAGCTTTAGAAGCGAAGGACCGGTTTACAAAGGTTGTATTCCTCATTCACTTAGATGTAAAGTTGTTTACATTGTTGTTTCGGTTAAATCTATAGTTAAGATTCTAGGGTTAGGGTTCTTTAGTACGGCAAAAATTTGAAAGTGCATGAATGATGCCTCCCGAAACCTTGCTGTCGCCTTATGGAACCCTTCAGGGTCCGCTCTATCTTATAATTGTTATAAGTCTGAGCAGGAAATAGGGGAATATCCGGATTCCCACACCACCGAAACGAGGAATGAGCATGCCGATGTATCTTCTTCGGGTGTGTTAGTTACCAAGAACTATTTCTCAGTGTTAGTGATATGTATGCCCCAGAGGCCATTACTGTACATACGATGTATATATTGTAGTGGATTCTTGGACATATATAGGGAGGACTTTCTTGCTCGACATGATAGTATGCTATCTGTTTGCCCTTTATCTTAACATGTACTCTGATTGTCTCTATGTTGTTAGTTATATGTATGCCCTAGAGGCCATTACTATACATAGGATGTATATTGTAGTGGATGCTTGGACATATATAGGGAGGACTTTCTCGCTCGACATGATAGTATGCTATCTGGTTGCTCTTTACCTTAACGTGTACATTGATTGTCTCTCTGTTACATGTTGGTAAAGCCCTTAGGATGTGTACTTGACTACCTGGACTATGATGCGGATCATACTAGTGGGGACATGGTAGTCCATAAGTACATCCTTCTAGGTCCCTAGTCGTGGGTGTATCGAGACGGGGCATCGATATACCAGAGTAGACTAGCGTATCCCTTCTCGACCCATACTGATGGGCGATGGATGATCCCATATCCATTGGTGTTTGACATTAGAGATGATATACGGGTGCTCAGTGGAGACTGGGTACATTGGACGGACTCACCGAGAACTCCCAGATGGTATTATACCTTACGTCAGATGGCAGTTCTCTGGTGACACTGGTACAGGTTAGTCTGTAGACCCGAGATTGTCATAGAGTCTTGTGTGATTCCCACTGTGCTTTGATTTCCATCTTACCACGTCCAAGAGGGCGTACAAAATGGTGGTTTTTGGGTACAGTCCCGAATCACATGGAGGCAATGAGCGATAGGAGGGGATTCGTCTCTCCCGGTATAGGGAGTTGATGTTGCGCTGTGTTCGATTGGCTATAACCGGAAATCCCTGGCCAGGGTTGCTGAGATTTATTGGTAAGTGTTACCAGTAGTTTCTCGAACTGTTATAGACCTCATATCAACACGACTTATCGAGCTATTGGGGTCTGACGTTTACCACCCCTAGGCGAGATATGCGACATATCAGACGAACAGACCGGACTGTACGGTAAGTGTTACTGGTTGGATTCACAGGAGTGTGAGCGGGCTTGCTCGTTGATCTTCTGATCGCTCAATACCCGGGTGGCCGTTACGTTTAGCAGACCGCTTGCGGCTTGTGGGTGTTTGATATGATCATCACCTGCTGCCGGTGTATTGACGAGTCTTTAGAGTCCTATACAGAGGTTTCCTGGCTCAAGCAAAGCGAAATAGGAGCGCATATGCGATATGTGCGGGACCGAGAATAATACCAGTATGTGATACTATATTCTATTCTCATGATCTGTATCATTAGACGGTTATATGAGATATAGCCGGGTTACCGAATCAAGTGTTGATTCGATACATTGATACACTTGATATTAGTCGGTTATATGCAATATGACCGGATCATTAAATCAAGTATTGATTTAATGATTTAATGTATAATTATATATTTGATATATTACTTTACATTAACTAGTATTTGTCACTTAAGATTATTTTCTCACTTGAATGTGCACATTGTATATATGATATAGTTTTGTGCACTAGTTTGTATCATGTTTGATGATACATGCAAACTTGGGTGTGTGTATGCTTCGAACCATGTTTAGGTAAATGGTTAGGGTTTTAATTAATTTGTTTATTTATTTATTCCTTTTGGCAAAAACAAAATGGGTGGCTTTCTTTGTTTTACACTAGAAGCTTCATGATACTTTTGACAAAGTCTTAGCCATTTTGTTTTTATCCTTAACCTAACCATTTAACTAAACCCTAGTTTATTCTCTACACTTGTTACACTCACCCATGGTTGCTAAATGATAAGAATCACTTGGATTTTCTATTATAAAATAATTCTTTTTCCTTCTTCTTCTTCATCTTCTTCATGAAGAAAAAGCAAAGCTTTCTTGAAAATTGTCAAGTGATGAAATCAAGTGAGAAACCCAAATCCAAAGTGAACCCACTTCCTATTTCTTCATCCTCTACCACTTGCCATGTTGTATAGGGTGTTTTCTTCACAAGGTTCATGACCAAGTGAAGATGGAGCTTGAGTTTGAGTCGCCTCGACGTAGATCATCTTCGACATCGAAGTCAACGACCTAGCCCGCTCGTTTCTCCGACGAAACCATCGCTAGAGTCCGGGATCCGATGATCGCAGCGGAGGGACGTCATCACAGAGCTAAAGAGGCGGAGGACCGGATCTACAAAGGTTGTAGTCACTTTCACTTTCTAGTAAAGTTGTTTACTTGTATAGTTTTTGCCTAATCTCTAGTTAACGATCTAGTTTAGGGTTTCTCGGCACCGGAAAATTTTAATTTGGCATGGTTGATGCCTTGTGGAACCTCTTTAGTGTGCCACGGAACCCTACAGTAGTATCAGAGCCTTGCTAGAGCTTTAGGAAAAGTGTAGTCGATTTTTTAAGTCCGATCGAAACACGAAACCCTAATCCGACCCTTCTCTGTACAATTTTTAAAACAGTGGATTTTACCAGATTAAAAATTTCCAAAAAATTCAGCAGGGAAATGTAGGAGTTACTGTGTAGCACGTGCACTTAACTCGACAGATGCGCCGCGGAACCGCGGCCCCACCCTGGTTTGTGCGGTGGTTCCATGGCCTGTTTGTTGAATTAGTGCACGTGGTTTGCACAGTAATTTGTTTCTGTTAGTGCTGTATTTTTTGGGAATTTTTAATATTTACTTAAGAGTTGAGTTTTCTGGGTTGTATTGGGGACTCGTTGTTTCGATCGGGAAATTTAACTTCGTCTATGGGTTTTTCCAGATAATTTTAGAAAATGTTGAAAAGTTCGACCGGATATAAATACCCACTTTTTCCCCTGTCGGGAAATTTCCAAGTGTTGGATCTTTCCGTAGTTTAAGAACGTTCGAAGTAGTGCAAGTAACGCGATGGACCCTCTAGAAGACAACAAACCTTAACTCGATTATGTGACCGTCTTGAACTGCCCTTTGAACCTTAGGGTTTGGGGCAGTACGGCGTGCCACATATGAGGCGTTGGCTTGACCCTTCTACGGCTGGACCGTTGGTACTGTGGCACGAAATGAATGTTCTTAAACTTATTTCATGTGTTGAGCTGTTTCGGGAAAACTTGGGTGTTTGACTGTTCGATCGGAAAGTTTAACATTTTCTGTTCATCTGGAATATGATACAATATTTGGAATCCACAAATAGTTATGAGATAACTGAATGAATGTTATAAACATAGCATTTTAGTCTCACTTGATCGGTTGCCACGGAATTTTGATGCGATCAAAAGTCTGTCGCAATCGCGTAGCGTACGCGGATACTCGCCGGTAAACTTAATAAACAGCTACGCCCCATAGCCCCGACCAAGTGACTGTAGGAGAACTCCGTCGCCGAAAGCATCCGTTCGGGTGCTCGCAGCAGCGGTGTTCCGCCTTAGTGCACTTCGTCGACGGTATCGGGGGTGCGGCCGTCTACTAAGGTTTGCGACGAGCATTCGGTCAGGATGCCGGGAATCTTGTTGAATTGCCCGACTAGATATTGAAAAGAGTTTTCGATAAATGAGACTAAAATGCAGGGTTTATAATTGTTAGGCATGTGATGTCTAAGGAATTCATTTGATTAGGCATGCGATGTCTAAAGAGTTTGCGGATTCCAACTGTTGTAGTTTTACACTTTCTTTTCTGCGACCGTAAGTGTAATATGTGATATCGCCGGTTTCGTTGCTATATGTCAATGACAATTGGGATGGGCATATTTACTTACGTTGATGACATGTGATGTTATGTGTTGCTGGATATGTTATATTGGATCGTCGTGTTTGAATAGCCGGGGTTTTTTATGTGAGATGAGTGTTTTTCATTTTCATTCATGTAAAAACTTGTATGTAATATTCTTTTATTGGGGCACTTCCATGTTGCAGATGTTGTCACCATTCGTATATTATTTACTTTTCCGCACTAGGATAGACCCAAGGAGGGGAGCACAAATAATCGGGTTCTAGGGTCCAGTGGGAGACTATCTCGAGGAGTCGAGTCCGGGTCTCCTAACCCTAGAATTGGTAGGGTTGCTTGCCGCTCTCATAGGGGTCTAGGGGTGTGGGTTTGGCTATTCATCGCGACCGTGGAATTCGTGTTTTGTACTGGCTCGTATTGAAAAAACGGACGTCCTAGTATATCCAATGTTTCATATGTTTCTTCTGCTGCGATATCTGTGATGTGATCATTTGATATGCTATGATAGATACTGTATATAGTATATATGATATATTATATAGACGTTACTTATGTTTTACACCCGCGCAAGCCCTGCCCCGCTCTGCCGTTAGTTACCTAACCTAACGGTGCATGAGGGGACATCGAGGCGAATGCGGATGGCATAAGTGTACGTCGTATTTATCTGTGATGTTTAGGTGTTTAAATGATGGGACTTCATTAATGTGATTAATGAAAGAAAAAGAAACCTAATAGATGTTGTGGAATCTAATTTTCAAGAACAGGTAGCTACAGTTCTTGCTTTGCATCGCTGTGTTCCTTATAGAACATCCTGCACCTCATTCGACGAGGAAAGGGCCGACGATCCCTTCACCGGGAGTGACCCCTTTAGCAATAACTAGCAGATGCTACAACCCTCGGTTTGTCTTTTGATTGCTTCTATAGTTCTTGCTTTGCATAGTGGTATATATGATATATCCTGCACCTCATTCGACGAGGAAAGGGCCGACGATCCTTTCACCGGGAGTGACCCCTTTAGCAAAACATGAAAAGCTTAAAAAACACTCCATTTTAAAATCATTTGATTCTACAACGATATCAAGTTCATTACGCTCATGGTTTTCTTAAAAACCTGCGTAGCCTTCCGTCATTTCAGATAAATACTACTTAGTATTCGTGCTGCGGTAGTTTAGCATGCGTCAAGGCGTAGTGTACGGTAGCTAACTAGTGCTTATCTGCTAGCATATGATGTGATTGGATTAGGGTATTCGTACGGCGTTGTTTGGCATGCGTCAAGGGTCGTGCGAGTGGGTTTAATTCAATTAAGAAATGTACGGGTTGAACTTGACGAGCGGACTATGGGTTGTTTGGCATGCGTCAAGGTCATAGCACGCTAGGGGTAAAATATCATCGGGAATTTCAAGTGTTGAAATTTGTAATGAGATTGCATACCTTCTATGAGATAGTTGGATCCCGATACCCACTGTGAGTAAGAGTTACTCCTGGGAGAGTTTTACACATTACAATTAGCCGATCAAGTAGGTGTCTAGAAAGGTGTTAACGAGGTTACGCCTCTGGGAAAACGAGGTTTACATTAATTAGGTTCGTGCGAAAGCACGGGGGACCTCCCTCAAAGTACTGACACCGGCCTGGCTGAAAGATTGGCGAACTTGTAGCGTGCAATTAATCCCGGCTACTCTTTCCTTTTAGGGTTTGAAGGAAGATTTGATAAAAGCAGTGGGAGCCATCCTGATTAGATAAAATAATAACCAATCTATTCTTGCAAGAGCGCACGCTGAGTGTTTTCTTCTCTCTCTCTCCAGGTAGCGACCATATCACGCCTTAATCAAGATAATAATACGGATGTATTGACCGAACCCGCTTGTTATACTGAGCTGGGGAACGTTGGTCCCGCTCCAACTTATAATTGTTATAAGACAGAGCAGGAAATTGAGGATTACCAGAATTCCTATGCCGCCCAAACGAAGAAAGTGCATATGATGCATCTCCTTCGGGTGTGTTCATTACAAAGAACTGTTTCTCTGTATCCTCTACGTCCTGGGTAATTGATACCGAATCAGGATCCCAGATATGTAATCTGTTACATAGGGCTACAGAAAGATAGAGAACTGAGAACGGGTGATAAGTTTCATGAGACAGAAAACGGTGCAAGTGTTGCAGCCAAGTCTGTTGGTCACTGTCACCCTGTATTTCCAGAATACATTGATTCTGAACAAATGTTATTAGATACCGAACCTGATATACAACATCATATCAGTCTCTTTATTAGTAAAGAAATGATAAAATTTTGTATTGTTGGATAATGTTTTGAACATTTCCTATATCAAAAGTTGATCGGTTCAGGCACGTTATCTAAAAGCATTGACGTTCTAAATCAAACTACAGTTCTTAGTATACAGAACACACACAAGAGGAAGAGTTCAGAAATGAACGGATCCTTCTTGAGGTATTATAGACTAGGTCATATCAATGCGACCCGACTAGCTGAAGTTACATTTAGATGCATATTTAAATCTGTTTGAATTTACATCTTATGAAACTTGCCAGTCATGTCACAAAGATTAGATGACCATAGCTCCGTTTATTGGAAACAGAGAAAGAGTTAGTGAACTCTTGGGATTGATACATACTGATGTATGAGGGTCCCCTGTCTATACATACCAAGACCGGTTCTTTGTACTTCATTACATTCTCTGATGATCTCTCAAGATTCAGTCATATGTTCCTGTTGAAACACAAGTCCGAACCTTTTGAGATATTCACAGAATATAAGTTAGAAGTAGAGAACCAATACGGGTATAAGTATTATGTCCTATGATAAGATCAGGGTGGAGAATACTTCAGCACGGAAATCCTGGACTATTCTAAAGGAGAATGAGATTCTCTCTCAGCATTACTCCTCCGTATACACCATAGCACGATGGTATATCGGGGTGGAGCAATAGCACCCTATGTGATATGGTGTGCTCTATGATGAGTACTACTGAGTTTCCTATTTCCTTTTGGGAGTTATGCACTTATGAAGTAGCATACCTATTGAATAGGTTCGAATCAAATCAGTGCCTACCATTCCATATAAGATATGGTATGGGAAGAGCCTATCTCTTAAGTAAGTTAAGATTTGGGATTGTTCGGCCTATATCAAAAGCAAAATTCGGACAAGATCGAGGCAAGGTCAGTTCTGTAGAACTGGAAAGGTTCCAGCTATACAAACTGCAGCTGATGATTTGGTAGAACCAAAGGATTCAATTGTTTCAAACGAACCTCAGCCTCTCCGCCGATCTAGTAGGGTTCCTCACCCACCTGAGAGTTACTACGGTTTCTCTATGACAGTGGGAGCGAGTATTGCATCATGAGATGATTACCCAACTAGTTTCGAGCTGGCCATCAGGAGTGGGACTCTGTAAGAATGGCTGGATGCTTAGCGATCTGAGATGGAATCCTTATACACCAACAAAGTATGAACTTTGGTTGCTTTATCTGAAGGGTTAAATCCCCATCAGGAGCAAGTATATCTTGAGAAGATTACTTGGTGTACATGGAAAAGTTGAGACTTTCAAAGCTAGACTTGTTAAAAGTTTGCATCATTGACCAGGTATGGATTATGATGAAACCTTTTCTAAGTAGCTATGCTTAAGTCCATCCAGATCCTACTTGCCATGGCTACATACCATAACTACGATATTTGGCGGTTGGGTGTCATGACTGCTTTTCTAAGTGATGTTTTAGAAGAGTGCGTCTATAAGTACACAGCCAGAGGACTTCGTAGACAGTGGGAGCAGCGGAAACGTGTGCAAGATGTTTTATATGATAAAGCAGGCATCGCGGAGTTGGAACGTCTGTTTTGATGTGTTAGTCAAAGAGTTTGACATCATCAAAATGGTAGATGAACCTTGTATATACAAAAAGGTAGTAGAGTGTATGGTGGAGATCCTCATAGAGTACGTGGATGGCATACTCTTGATAGGGAAGGAGTTTCCTATACTACGCTCAGTCAATCTCCGCTTATCATAAGGATTATCCATATAGGATCAAAGTGATACCTTCTAAATCCTGAGTTATGATCTATGAGATAGATCTAATTGGATGTTGGGATTCTCACAAGCTGTAGTGGGATGGTATCAATTGATTCTGGGGAGAATCACTGGAAAGGTTCCAGGGTGATAAGGACGACTGAATGTCAGTCGCAGGCATTGTCTTTACCCTCAGTAAAGGGACGGTATGCTGGAAGAGTTTCAAGCTAGATACCGTGACTTACTAGACGATTAAAAGCAAGATACATCGTTACCAAAGATGCTACCAAAGAGGCAGTCTGGATATTTGTATTAGTTCATGAGATGAACTTCGTTCCTACCATTGTGTGACAATGGAGTTGTGGCTTATGCCTAGGTGTTGGAGATAGTGCCCTCAGAGTCAATTATTAGGTCACAGGTACGTGATTGCAATGATTGATGGAGGACCTATCCCGGTAGGACAGTCTTACTCGAGATGATAGTATGCTATCTGGTTTACCTTTATCATCGTGTACTGTTTTAGGTGACCTGACAAGTTGCTATTACACGTTGATAGAGCCCCTAGGATTCTTGCTTGACCACCAGCAGTATGAGGGCGATCATATAAGTGGGAGCTGGGGTCTATAAGCATATCCTTAAATGGTCCCTAGTCGTGTGAGTTTAGAGACAGGGCATCGATACTCCAGAGTAGACTAGTGTATACAGTCGAGACCCCGACGAGGGGCGGTGGCCGGTCTTACAAGCCACTGGTGTCAGTTGGATCACCTAAGATGTATACAGGTGCTCATTGGGTTATGAGTACACCGGACAGGACTCGCCGGGAACATGCTAGTTGGTCATATACCAGACGTCAGATGGCAGTTCCCTAGTGACATGTGTACAGGTTAGTTCATCGACCTGGGGATCGTCATTTGTCTTGTGTGAGTTCCCACTGTACTTTGATTACTACCCTACCACGGCTCAAAGGAGTCGTGCAAACAGGTTTTAGTTGGGTACAGTCCCGAGCCACATGGAGGCAGTGAGCGTATCTTCAGGGGTTCGTCTCTCCCGGTATTGGGGGTGAGGTCGTTCTGTGTCTAGGAGAGCCATTACACGAAGCCTCGGCCGAGGCAAGGAGATTTACTGGTAGGTATTCCAGTAGTATCTCAGGGTGTTCTGGGCTATACTCCGACACGACTTGTACCGGTTTTGGGGGTCTGACTTTTACCAACCCCCTAGGCCCGCCATGCGATACTCATAGACGAACGGACCGGACTGTACGGATATTGTCACTGACAGGCTCAGTAGGGAGTCAGGCTGAGTTCGCTCACAGACGTCCCTTTTGGTCAATACCTGGTAGCCCGTTATGTATTGGCTTATATCTCTAACGTGCTAGTGGTTAAATCCACAACCAAGGTGTTGACGAGTCTTTAGAGTCCCCCACATTCTGTTACTCAGCTTTCGGGCGAAAAGTTGTAGAGGCCGTATGGAGATATGGCAAGGTCCGATCAGATACGTGCGGTATTGCACGGATCAGGATCGGACAGTTTGTACTACAGGCCGTATGGTTATATGGCAGGGTTCGATCAGATACGTGCGGTATTGCACGGATCAGGATCGAACGGATAATACTAGCCGGCTTTGGTATAAGCCGGATCCTAGTATAGTACAGTGTAGATTTTGTCTCATTGCATTTGTATTTCGGTCGGAATACAAATGCGGGTGTGTATGCACAGTATCGGGGTTTTCCTGTAATTTATTACGGGACCAGTTTTCTGGAGTTGCCAGTTTGCTTTTCGTTTCGGCCGATTTCCTTTGTATCGTTCATTGGCCGAAGATTGGTGGAGGAGGGCTTATTTGCATTGTTGCAAATAAGTATTTGTGGAGGAGTTCTTTGCATATTCTTGTGTCATGATAGCTTTTCATTGACCTTGACTACCTTGACTTCTAGCTTTATCATGATGGCTTGACTTTGTAGACAATCATGGTTGTTGATGATTGTTAGTTGAGTATTGGTTTTGGGAGTGATCATTGTTTCTCATCATCACTTGCTTTTCAACCACCTCTTTGTCTTGACCCTCTCTCTCTTGTATGAGATGAGAATGGCTCCCATTTTTGATACACTCTCTCCACTCCCACTCTCTCTTCTTCCCTTGTGTTGGCCGGCCATGATAGGAGTGGGGATGTCCAAATATTTGGGTATGGGTTTTTGCTTCATTTCATGCTCCAAAAATCCCCAAGTCCCTCCACATTGTTCTTGTATCATCCTTCCACCAAAATGGCACCTCCATGAACCCCAAATGAGACTTGAGCTCTACTAGATATTCTACAGCAAATCTTGGGCACGTCGACTAGCCAGCTTCGTGCCCGAGTTGCCTCGGCATTGAGGTGGGAGCCCGTAAAAGAAGTAGGCGATGTGGTGCACTTCCGGCGACGAGGAGGAGACGGGACATTCCGCAGGAGATCGGGACGACGACGAGAAGACCGGAGGACTCGGATCTGTCGGTATATCTCTCTTCCCCATCTTGTAGTTTGCTAAGACTAATTAATGGTTCGATCCGGGTATTAGTGCACGGCGGTTTGCCAGTTCAAGAAAAATTAAAGTTTATCACCGCTTCCGCATTTGGCCGTCGGATTGACGGCCGGGGCGCCGCCGTGCACTTACAGTGGTATCAGAGCCTCGCCATTAACTTAGTCTAGCTTGGTTTAATGTGTTTTGCATTTCCGATCGACCAAAATTCCAAAATCTACATTTTTGTTCACATCAGTTTTCTGTTGAAATTTTTTGGTGTCGAAATTTTTTTCAGGTTACAGAAAAGTGATGTACTGGAAAATCTAAGAGTTCTGTGAAAATTCGATGACATAACTCCTCTGTAGGAGCGCGGAACCGCGGCCAAACACCCCCTTGGGCCGCGGTTCCGCCGCACTACTTTGGGTTTGCTGCACCAATTTTTTACAGAGGCTTTATAGGGTTAAAATTGGGGTTTTGGAATGTTAATTTTGGGCCCAGAATTTCCTGATCTGCTACAGTAATGCTTGGGGGCCCACTTGTTAAAATTTGATTGATCGGATATTTTAAACACATTATTTCACAGTATTTACATTATATCTGCGACCGTGAATGTCACTTGATCGGTAAATCCGGTCTAACTGCTATAGCCCGGTTAGACGGATTTGCGAACGTGACTTTCACGTTGATGTTCTGTTTTTGCTGTGATGTTGCGGATCGGTCGTGGGGGATAGCCTGGTTGCAATGCTAGTACAGTTTTTGTTGTATTATGTACATTTGATATTGCGGGGCGAGCGTCCGACATGTGGACTGCCGTCACTGCCTGATTGTATTATTATTTTGGGGCACGGCCAGGTTGCGGTCGATGTACCCGTTGTATGTATATTTTACTTTCTGTACTAGGCTTGCCCCGCGGAGGGGTGCACGGATAGCCGGGTTCTAGAGGGCAACAAGCCCGCATCTCATGGCATTGGGACGGAGGGGGCTTCGCTCTAGGATTGGCAGGCTATTCGCCGCACTCGTAGGGGGTACAGGTTGACCCAGGGGGGTGCCCAAGTTACCGGATTCCGTGAAGTGCTGGGTGGTCCATTCACAGCGCTGAAAGGGGCTGCCTCGCTTCAGGTTTTGGCGGGTGACTTGCCGCGCCCGTAGGGGTCTAGGTTCTCATTGCACAGGCTATCCACACGACCAGGGGAACGTCGGGTTTCAGCGGCTCTGTGAAACCCGGGGATCCCAGATATCTGTATTGTTTCTGTGATGCTGTACATTTCTGTGATGTTGCATTTTATTCACGCCTTGAGCGAATATAATATATTGGTATATATATTAGTAGATGTAGTATATGTTTTGCATCCGCGCTAGTCCAGTCCCCGCTCTGTCGTTAGTTAGCTAACCTAACGGGTGATGACGGGACCCAGTAGTGAATGCGGATGGCATATACGTACATCAGTATATTTTCGTTCTTTTTGGTGTGATCAATTGATGGGACCGTGTTGATTCGGATCAATGCAAGTTAAAAACAAACCTAATCTGATGTTGTTGGAACACTTTTTCAAAAAGCTGTTATTGCAAGGACGTTCTCTTTTGTTTTGCACAGTGATATTCGGTTATGAATATCCAGCACCTCAGTCGACGAGGCAAGGGCCGAGATCCCTTCACCGGGAGTGATCCCTTGGACAAAAGTTTGCGTCAGGGCATTAACTTCACTATAGCCGATTACTTTTGCTTTGCACCGTGGTATTCATTTGGAATATCCTGCACCCCATTCTACGGGGAAAGAGCCGAGATCCCTTCACCGGGAGTGACCTCTTTAGCAACGGTTTTCGTCACTATATTTTTAAAAAGCTATCAGTTCCTTCAACGATATCAAGTTCTTTACGTTAAAGGTTTTCGCCAGAAACCATTCGTAGCCCTCCGTCATTTCAGTTAAATATTCGGTAGTATTCAAGCTATGTATTTTGACCTCACGCCAAGGCATAGTGATTGGTAGCTGCCGGGTATTTATCTGTTGCATAGATAGATGCGTTGGTTTGGGACAGTCGTACTACTATTTTGGCCTACGTCAAGGGTATGTACGGGTGGATTCAAATTAACCTGGATAATGATGGGTAGAACTTGACATGTGACTTATGATATTTTGACCTCACGCCAAGGTCATAAGAGCATGGGGCAAAAATCACATCGGGAGTTTCAAAAGAACTGAAACTTGCCAGATATGCGCATACCTTCTGGAGTGTGACACCGTGAGAGGATTCCGTCACGTTATCATGCGATGATAGTTGGATCCCGATTCCCACTGATGAGTTAGTTTACTCCTCGGGTGATCCCGACTAATTCTTCTTTTAGGTTTGGAGGAGAATTTGACGGTACAGTGGGAGGTTTCCAGATTAGATAAATTGGTAACCATTCTGATCTAGGTTAGAGTGCACGCTGAGTGTTTCTTTTCTCTCTCTCTTTGGCAGCGACCATTTGACCCGACCCTAAGACTATAACTCAGTGACCAAGTTGACCAAACCTTCTTAACACCGGCTTTTGGATTGTCAGAGTTGCAGACCTCATTGCCACTCCCACTTTTACCCTTTTCTCCAGGACACCCCGTATTACTACGAACGTCCACTTCCATTGGACAAAACCATCGTATGGTTAGATACGAACTCGAAGGAATTTATTCGAGGATGGTTTCAGGTTCTGGAGGAAACGGATAGGATTATTCAGTTATCTTTTCTTTTTACCTTCTCTCAGGTTGCGAGTACTCCTTGGTTTAGGAGATAGTACACCTATTACGCAAATTGGATAGTCTTCTTCCAAACCATAGGCTGGTGCCGACTGGTAGGGAATGAAGAAAACCAATTAGCATAACGATGGTGTACAGAAGGTATTAAGTTCAGACAAAGCAAGGGATTAGTAAGAGGGCAAAGTAAATTGCAACAGATATTCATGACCAAACCAAGTATTCCTTCGCCAATCCTAAAATCACCTTTGTATTTCTTCAGGAAACTCCGTATCACTACGAAGATCCACAGTTTATTGGATACTCCATCGTATGGTTATATACGAACTCGAAAGGAACTTGTTCCAGTTCGGGGATGGATTCTGGTTCAGGAGAAATAGGAATAAGATTTATTCAGGTGTCTTTTATCTTCACCTTCTCTCGCATTGCGAGTGTTCCTAGGATTAGGACAGTACACCCTTTATGCTTATTGGATAGTCTTCTTCCAAACCATAGGCTGGTGCCGAACGGTAGGGAAGGAAGAAAACCATTTGGCCTAAAGGGGTGTGCAGAAGGTAATGACTAAAGACATATGAAGGGATTTGGAGAGGTGGCAAAGAACTATACGGTTACAGTCGTGAATCTGGAAGAGGCATTACTAGGAATACCAGAATACCCCATCGGAACATTTCAATGTTTCAGTTTCACTGTGTAATGTTAAAGGAAAACTGATTTCCCGATTAGATACTTACTCCAGGGTATGTATTTACCAGGTACGATTCTCATATCTGTATGGTTTTACAGATGATGAGTGGGAGTAAGTTATTGGGAATTGGGTGATCATCCTCATTATATCGGGATTCGTTGTAATCGGTGATATTTGAGGAAGTCACCTGGGTAGTTTGCCGGTCGGCAAACATTTGGTTTTGAATATCCGCTGTTATGCACCAATTTCAAATTGATATATCTGTACGTCTATTTTCATAGAGTGAGATATACCTTTATGAAATTATGTCTACGACATTTACCTATATCAGTGGATGGTTAGGTAAGGAGCATTAAGCAGCGGTGTAATTCTTCTTAACCATAAGTACAGTTTTCAACCTACGACACACAGTGAATGAGTTATCAGACTCAAGGGACTTATACAGAGTATTGTATGTTGTCCAGGGTCCATCAGGACAGAGGGGTTGGTCCTCGTACTATATTCGGTTTACTTATGACTTCTCTAGTTTTTAGACAGGTGTTTCGTGGAAAAACAGGGTCCGAATTTTGAGAAGTTATAGGTATTTGAATAAAGTAGAGAACCAGGTGTTGCAAGTATCGGGATTCTTCAAGGAGATCGAAGATGTAGATACTTGTGAATGGTATTCAGTTGATAGTAATGGTTAAGAGAACTTGCTTCTCTTTCAGGTTACTCATAATTGGAAGTATTCCTAAGTTGAGTAACGCTGATCGGACTCTCTCCATTTGGTTGACATGTACTGGAGATAGCTGCATGATTTGAATCTGGTTCAATTAAATCAGTGCCTCTGGTTCTGTATTGGATATAGAACAGTTCGTATCTTAACGATGTTAAGGTATGGGGAATTGTCCGGTTTATGATTAAAACCATACACTGGACAACTCAAGGCACGTTTCTGTAATGGCTGTTTGTGGGTTGACCCAGGCTATGACGAGGGTTGACTTTCTACCATCTGGATGAACAATAGCAATATTGTTCCAGACTCGCCACAGTTTTATTAAAAATGGATTTTTTCAGAAAACAGTAGTGGGAGTATGGTAGAACTGGAAGTGATTCCAAAACCACAAACGATTACTGAAGATTTGATAAGGAACCTAAAGATTCAATCTGGATTGACATTCCATTGGCCACTCCGCAGATAAGGTGGGTAACTTCAGGCACCCGAGAGGTACTCCGGTAGCCTCAAGGACGGTGACAGGGAAGTTCTTGTTTACCCACAATTACCATTGCTGTTGTTCCAGGCTGCGAGACCCGGTGGGAGGATGAGTATAGCGTCGTTCTAAACTAGTTTTAGAAGTGTACGTCTATATGACTCTGCCAGAGGGTTGTCGTAGTCAGTGGGAGCAGCGGAAGCATTGGTGGACAGGTAGCTTATGTCTATTTATAGACTAAAGCACATGTAGCGGAGATAGATCATCTATTTCTGACGTGACAGTCATGGGTTTGACTTCATCAGAATACAGGATGGATCTGTTGAGAAGGTAGTAGGGTGTGATGTCCTGGTATTTGGATGACATACACAGAGTAGGAAAAGAAACTCCTATACTACGATCGGTTATACTTTGGTCGTCACACAGTAGTTTCTCCATATGGGTACTTAGACAGCATTCTAAGGGTATTTAGAATGGACGACTCCTGGCACGGTAGTGTACCTGCAGGAGATGGAGTCACCCTCTCCAAAGGTGTCTTACAGACTAAAGGGGAGAGGGACGTGCATGATTGGCAGATCACTTGCTCAGGCAATTGAGTCAATCGTGAGATGTCAAGTACCACACCAGATGTTGTTCTTGCACTATATGCAATAAGTTGTCATTGATCCAATCCTGGAGAAACAGTCGGAAGCAGTTTTAGAACATAAGTGGATGTTCTAGGGATATGATAATGACAGCCTCATTCAGGAGACAGTTATCATTCCAGGCTTCCAAGGTGACCTGGACGACAAGGAGGTTGTCAGAGTTATAGTTTTTCCTTCTGACGAGGGGCAGTATTTTGGACAGGTGGTCCAAGGCAATACTGAGGGTGGCATGGCGCAGGATACTGATTAAGTTCAGTTGACGATACACTCTAAGAAGTTTGGATTTGGAGTTCATTTATGAGCTATGTCCCATCAGACATCCAGACACATTCTAAGACAGGTATTGCTCATTTCGGGAGATGGGTTTCTCCGCGAACTTGAGATATAGATAGACATGGAAAGAGACAACAAAGCGGATCCACTCACTAAGGCTATTCCTCGAACGCAATAGTTTCGCAAACGAGCTTTGTGAGACTGACCAGTAGAGGAGTTGGGTGTTCGGTATCACACGGGCTGTGAGTATGCGACATCGCAATAATTAGCCTTGAGTGCAAGTGGGAGATTGTTGGAGATAGTGCCCTCAGAGTCAATTATTAGGTCACAGGTACGTGATTGCAATGATTGATGGAGGACCTATCCCGGTAGGACAGTCTTACTCGAGATGATAGTATGCTATCTGGTTTACCTTTATCATCGTGTACTGTTTTAGGTGACCTGACAAGTTGCTATTACACGTTGATAGAGCCCCTAGGATTCTTGCTTGACCACCAGCAGTATGAGGGCGATCATATAAGTGGGAGCTGGGGTCTATAAGCATATCCTTAAATGGTCCCTAGTCGTGTGAGTTTCGAGACAGGGCATCGATACTCCAGAGTAGACTAGTGTATACAGTCGAGACCCCGACGAGGGGCGGTGGCCGGTCTCACAAGCCACTGGTGTCAGTTGGATCACCTAAGATGTATACAGGTGCTCATTGGGTTATGAGTACACCGAACAGGACTCGCCGGGAACATGCTAGTTGGTCATATACCAGACGTCAGATGGCAGTTCCCTAGTGACATGTGTACAGGTTAGTTCATCGACCTGGGGATCGTCATTTGTCTTGTGTGAGTTCCCACTGTACTTTGATTACTACCCTACCACGGCTCAAAGGAGTCGTGCAAACAGGTTTTAGTTGGGTACAGTCCCGAGCCACATGGAGGCAGTGAGCGTATCTTCAGGGGTTCGTCTCTCCCGGTATTGGGGGTGAGGTCGTGCTGTGTCTAGGAGAGCCATTACATGAAGCCCTCGGCCGAGGCAAGGAGATTTACTGGTAGGTATTCCAGTAGTATCTCAGGGTGTTCTGGGCTATACTCCGACACGACTTGTACCGCTTTTGGGGGTCTGACTTTTACCAACCCCCTAGGCCTGCCATGCGATACTCATAGACGAACGGACCGGACTGTACGGATATTGTCACTGACAGGCTCAGTAGGGAGTCAGGCTGAGTTCGCTCACAGACGTCCCTTTTGGTCAATACCTGGTAGCCCGTTATGTATTGGCTTATACCTCTAACGTGCTAGTGGTTAAATCCACAACCAAGGTGTTGACGAGTCTTTAGAGTCCCCCACATTCTGTTACTCAGCTTTCGGGCGAAAAGTTGTAGAGGCCGTATGGAGATATGGCAAGGTCCGATCAGATACGTGCGGTATTGCACGGATCAGGATCGGACAGTTTGTACTACAGGCCGTATGGTTATATGGCAGGGTTCGATCAGATACGTGCGGTATTGCACGGATCAGGATCGAACGGATAATACTAGCCGGCTTTGGTATAAGCCGGATCCTAGTATAGTAGAGTGTAGATTTTGTCTCATTGCATTTGTATTTCGGTCGGAATACAAATGCGGGTGTGTATGCACAGTATCGGGGTTTTCCTGTAATTTATTACGGGACCAGTTTTCTGGAGTTGCCAGTTTGCTTTTCGTTTCGGCCGATTTCCTTTGTATCGTTCATTGGCCGAAGATTGGTGGAGGAGGGCTTATTTGCATTGTTGCAAATAAGTATTTGTGGAGGATTTCTTTGCATATTCTTGTGTCATGATAGCTTTTCATTGACCTTGACTACCTTGACTTCTAGCTTTATCATGATGGCTTGACTTTGTAGACAATCATGGTTGTTGATGATTGTTAGTTGAGTATTGGTTTTGGGAGTGATCATTGTTTCTCATCATCACTTGCTTTTCAACCACCTCTTTGTCTTGACCCTCTCTCTCTTGTATGAGATGAGAATGGCTCCCATTTTTGATACACTCTCTCCACTCCCACTCTCTCTTCTTCCCTTGTGTTGGCCGGCCATGATAGGAGTGGGGATGTCCAAATATTTGGGTATGGGTTTTTGCTTCATTTCATGCTCCAAAAATCCCCAAGTCCCTCCACATTGTTCTTGTATCATCCTTCCACCAAAATGGCACCTCCATGAACCCCAAATGAGACTTGAGCTCTACTAGATATTCTACAGCAAATCTTGGGCACGTCGACTAGCCAGCTTCGTGCCCGAGTTGCCTCGGCATTGAGGTGGGAGCCCGTAAAAGAAGTAGGCGATGTGGTGCACTTCCGGCGACGAGGAGGAGACGGGACATTCCGCAGGAGATCGGGACGACGACGAGAAGACCGGAGGACTCGGATCTGTCGGTATATCTCTCTTCCCCATCTTGTAGTTTGCTAAGACTAATTAATGGTTCGATCCGGGTATTAGTGCACGGCGGTTTGCCAGTTCAAGAAAAATTAAAGTTTATCACCGCTTCCGCATTTGGCCGTCGGATTGACGGCCGGGGCGCCGCCGTGCACTTACACTAGGAACGCCCGTCCCATCAGTGATCCAGACATATTCTAAGGCAGTGTCACCTGATCATGGAGATGTTTGATCTCCAGGGGATCGAGGTTAGGAGAGCAGACTCAGAGGACAACACGGCGGATCCACTCACAAAGGCCTTTTCCCAGAGAGAGGCTTTTATGGGATGGTTGAGTATGGGATACTACAACCACTGCTATCAGATGGCCCTAGTGCAAGTGGGAGATTGTTAGTTATATGTATGCCCTAGAGGCCATTACTATACATAGGATGTATATTGTAGTGGATGCTTGGACATATATAGGGAGGACTTTCTCGCTCGACATGATAATATGCAATCTGGTTGCTCTTTACCTTAACGTGTACAATGATTGTCTCTCTGTTACATGTTGGTAAAGCCCTTAGGATGTGTACTTGACTACCTGGACTATGATGCAGATCATACTAGTGGGGACATGGTAGTCCATAAGTACATCCTTCTAGGTCCCTCGTCATGGGTGTATCGAGACGGGGCATCGATATACCAGAGTAGACTAGCGTATACCTTCTCGACCCATACAGATGGGCGATGGATGATCCTATATCCATTGGTGTTTGACATCAGAGATGATATAAGGGTGCTCAGTGGAGACTGGGTACACTGGACGGACTCGCCGAGAACTCCCAGATGGTATTATACCTTACGTCAGATGGCAGTTCTCTGGTGACACTGGTACAGGTTAGTCTGTAAACCTGAGATCGTCATAAAGTCTTGTGTGATTCCCACTGTGCTTTGATTTCCACCTTACCACGTCCAAGAAGGCGTGCAAAACGGTGGTTTTTAGGTACAGTCCCGAATCACATGGAGGCAATGAGCGATAGGAGGGGATTCGTCTCTCCCGGTATAGGGAGTTGATGTTGCGCTGTGTTCGATTGGCTATAACCGGAAATCCCTGGCCTGAGTTGCTGAGATTTACTGGTAAGTGTTACCAGTAGTTTCTCGAACTGTTATAGACCTCATATCAACACGACTTATCGAGCTATTGGGGTCTGACGTTTACCACCCCTAGGCGAGATATGCGACATATCAGACGAACAGACCGGACTGTACGGTAAGTGTTACTGGTTGGATTCACAGGAGTGTGAGCGGGCTTGCTCGTTGATCTTCTGATCGCTCAATACCCGGATGGCCGTTACGTTTAGCAGACCGCTTGCGGCTTGTGGGTGTTTGATATGATCATCACCTGCTGCTGGCGTATTGACGAGTCTTTAGAGTCCTACACAGAGGTTTCCTGGCTCAAGCAAAACGAAATAGGAGCGCATATGCGATATGTGCGGGACCGAGAATAATACCAGTATGTGATACTATATTCTCGCGATCTGTATCATTAGACGGTTATATGAGATATAGCCGGGTTACCGAATCAAGTGTTGATTCGATACATTGATACACTTGATATTAGTCGGTTATATGCAATATGACCGGATCATTAAATCAAGTGTTGATTTAATGATTTAATGTATAATTATATATTTGATATATTAGTTTACATTAACTAGTATTTGTTCACTTAATATTATTTTCTCACTTGAATGTGCACATTGTATATATGATATAGTTTTGTGCACTAGTTTGTATCATGTTTGATGATACATGCAAACTTGGGTGTGTGTATGCTTTGAACCATGTTTAGGTAAATGGTTAGGGTTTTAATTTATTTGTTTATTTATTTATTCCTTTTGGCAAAAACAAAATGGGTGGCTTTCTTTGTTTTACACTAAAAGCTTCATGATACTTTTGACAAAGTCTTAGCCATTTTGTTTTTATCCTTAATCTAACCATTTAACTAAACCCTAGTTTATTCTCTACACTTGTTACACTCACCCATGGTTGCTAAATGATAAGAATCACTTGGATTTTCTATTATAAAATAATTCTTTTTCCTTCTTCTTCTTCATCTTCTTCATGAAGAAAAAACAAAGCTTTCTTGAAAATTGTCAGGTGATGAAATCAAGTGAGAAACCCAAATCCAAAGTGAACCCACTTCCTATTTTTTCATCCTCTACCACTTGCCATGTTGTATAGGGTGTTTTCTTCATATGGTTCATGACCAAGTGAAGATGGAGCTTGAGTTTGAGTCGCCTCGACGTAGATCATTTTCGGCATCGAAGTCAATGACCTAGCCCACTCGTTTCTTCGATGAAACCATCTCTAGAGTCCGGGATCCGATGATCGCAGCGAAGGGACGTCATCACAGAGCTAAAGAGGTGGAGGACCGGATCTACAAAGGTTGTAGTCACTTCCACTTTCTAGTAAAGTTGTTTACTTGTATAGTTTTCGCTTAATCTCTACTTAACGATCTAGTTTAGGGTTTCTCGGCACCGGAAAATTTTAATTTGGCATGGTTGATTCCTTGTGGAACCTCATTAGTGTGCCCCGGAACCCTACATATGTTACATGTTGATAAAGCCCTTAGGATGAGTACTTGACTAGCAGGACTATGATGCAGATCATACTAGTGGGGACAGTGTAGTCGTTAAGTACATCCTTTAAATGTTCCAAGTCGTGGGAGTACCGAGACAGGGCATCGATACTCCAGAGTAGACTAGCGTATGCGCTTCTTGACCCATATGATGGGCGATGGATGATCCCATATCCATTGGTGTTTGACATCAGAGATAGTATACGGGTGCTCAGTGGAGACTGGGTACACTGGACGGACTCGCCGAGAACTCTCAGATGGTATTATACCTTATGTCAGATGGCAGTTATCTGGTGACACTAGTACAGATTAGTCTGTAGGCCCAAGATCGTCATAGAGTCTTGTGTGATTCCCACTGTGCTTTGATTTCCATCATACCACGTCCAAGAGGGCGTGCAAAATGGTGGCTTTTGGGTACAGTCCCGAATCACATGAAGGCAATGAGCGATAGGAGGGGTTTCGTCTCTCCCGGTATAGGGAGTTGATGTTGTGCTGTGTTCGATTGGCTATAACTAGAAATCCCTGGGTTGCTGAGATTTACTGGTAAGTGTTATCAGTAGTTTCTCAAACTGTTATGGACCTCAGATCGACACGACTTATCAAGTTACTGGGGTCTGACGTTTACCACCCCTAGGCGAGATATGCGACATATCAGACGAAGAGACCGGACTGTACGGGAGTGTTACTGGTTGGATTCACAGGAGAATGTACAGGCTTTCTTGTTGATCTTCTGATTGCTCAATACCTGGGTGGCTGTTACGTTTAGTTGACCGCTTGCAGCTTGTGGGTGTTTGATATGATCATCACCTACTGCCGGCGTATTGACGATTCTTTAGAGTTCTACCCAGAGGTTTCCTGGCTCAGCCAAAACGGAGTAGGAGCACATATGTGATATGTACGGGACCGAGAATAATACGAGTATGTGATACCGTATTAGATTCTCGCGATATGTGATATCGGCCGGGTATATGTGATATAGCCGGGTCATCGGATCAAGTGTTGATTCGATGAACTGATACATATTATATTAGTCGGTTATTTGTGAAATAGCCGGATTATCGGATCAAGTGTTGATTCGATAATTTAATGTATAATTATATATTTGATATATTATATTACATTAACTAATATAAGCTCACTTAAAGATTCTTTTTCTCACTTAGATAATACATCGATATATATGTGATATATGTTAATTGTATTATTTTATTTTGTTACAAAATATATTATATATGTGATATATAATATTGTAACAAGTTAGGGTTACAAATGCAACATGTTTTGTGGAGTTTAAACATGGTTGGGGTTTGGATTAGGGTTAAGCTTGGATGAAGCTTTCATGAAGGTTTGACTTTGACCATTGATATTTTGTGTTGATATTTATTAACCCAACCCAAACCCTTTACCCTAGTTTACTCTCTACAAGGGTTAAGCCTTAATGATTGACCTATGGTTGATTTGTAACAATAACAATGAATTCATTATTCATCACAAAGAGATTTTTTCTTCTTCTTCCTCTTAAAAAGTTTTTTAGCTTTTGGGTTTGTGATGATTTTGAGTGAGATAAAGAAAACAAAAGAGAGCTAAATTCCTACTTCATCATCCTCATCTTTTCTAGCCACTTAGATTAGGGTGTTTGCTTTGCTAATACTTGATTAGTGAAGCAAGAGCTTGGGTTTGAGTTTCTTCAAGATAGATCATCTTAGTTGTTGAAGATTGGAAGCAAGCTTGCATCTTTCTCTTCATGGAGCCTCTCTAGAGTCCGGGTACTTGATGATCGCAGCAAAGGGACCTCAACATGGAGCTTATGAAGTGAAGGAGCGGACTACAAAGGTTATAATCCCTAGATGTAAATTTGTTTACATGCTTGTTTACCCTATGTCTCTAGTTAAGATCTTGGTTAGGGTTTGTTTAGCACCCCAAAAATTTTAAAGTAGCATGATTGATACTTGCCCAAACCTTCACAAGGTGCTATGCTAACCCTACAGTGGTATCAAAGCCAAGTCAGAGCATTAGGCATTGTCTAGATGAAGTTAAAAGTCTGATCGAACCCCGAAACATCATTTTGGACCCCCTCTCTGGAATTTTTTTAAAAAGGTGGTTTTTTCCGTATTAAAAATACTCAAAAAATTAAGCAGGTGATTGTATGGATATTTGTAAAGTACGATTCCCTAAGTCCATCAAGCCACCGCGGAAACGCGGCCAAACTTGAGGATTCAGGGATCTTACTTCAACAGGTGATCCGTAGGTATTACGTTATGCTTCTGGGATTTTTTTTTTAATATTACTCAAGTGTTGAGTTTTCTGGGGATCTTTAGAATTCGTTACTTCGATCGGAAAGTTTAACATCGTTTAGTTTTTTGGGTAATTTAGAACATGTTAAAATGTTCGAACGGATATCAATAACTCATTTTTCCCCATGATGGAAAACTTTCAAGTGTTGAATTTTTCCCGAGTTTAAAACTTTCAAAAAATCATGTAAACGTATCTGTGGACCTCTAGAAGAATGTAACCTTAACTCGATTATGTGACCGTCAAAACTGCCACTGAACCCTAGGGTTTATGGTAGTTTAGCGTTGCCACATGTGAGGCGTTGGTTTGACCCTTCTACGGCTGGTTCATTGGGGCTGTGACATGTTCTGGGTTTCTTGAACTCCGCTCAAGTGTTGAGCTATTTGGGAAATCTTGGGTATTTGATTATTCGATCGGAAAGTTTAACATTGTCTATTTATCTGGAATATGATACAATATTTGGAATCCACAAGTAGTTATGAGATAACTAATTTGAATGTTATAAATCTAGCAGTTTTTAGTCTCATTTGATCGGTTGCCACGGGATTTTGATGTGATCAAAAGTCCGTCGCAATCACGTAGCGTACGCGGATACTCGCCGAGTAAACTTAATAGATAGCCACGCCCCATAGCCCCGACCAAGTGACTGTAGGAGAACCCCGTCGCCAAAAGCATCCGTTCGGGTGCTCGCGGCAGCGGTGTTCCGCCTTAGTGCACTTCGTCGTCGGCATCGGGGGTGCAGCCGTCTACTAAAGTTTCCGACGAGCATTCGATCAGGATGTCGGGAATATTGTTGAATTGCTCGACTTGACATTGAAAAGTGTTTTCGATATTGAGAGGAAAATACGGGGTTTATAATTGTTAGGCATGCGATATCTACGGAATTCATTTGGTTAGGCATGTGATGTCTAAAGAGGTTGCGTATTCCAACTGTTGTAGTTTTACACTTTCTTTTCTGCGACCGTAAGTGTAATATGTGGTGTATCGCTGGTTTCATAGATATTGTAATGCTTTGAAATTCTTTTAGGTTAATTTCGCGTTAGTTGGTAATGATGCGTGTTTTTCATAAAAACCCGTAAATTTTAATTTCTTCTTTTTAACTAGAATAAAACTAGTTCTAATTGTGATAAGAAGTGTTTTTATATATAAAGGGGTTTTGTTAATTATAATTTAGCTTGTGTTCACCTTAATTAGAATTTTCCTTAATTATTTTCCAAAGCTAGGATTAGTGTAACAACATGCACACTTATCACTTTTTTTGTAACTTAAGTTAAGTGTTAGCATGTAACCCTTTTTCTTCTTGCATGGTTCTAATATCCCCAAATAAACCAAGTTAAACCCTTTTTTTTAAAAATAAAATTCAATGGAATGGGAGGTATGGTGGGTTAGGTGAAATTGGGGCTTGACCTTTGACCTTTTCTTCACTCATTTTTCCCTCTCTCCCTCTCATTTCTGCTCTCCAGCAGCGAGAGCAGCAACAGCACCACCATTATCATTTTCTTCTTCTTTTGCTTCTCTTTTGATCCAAATACAAACCCTATGTTGGATATAGTGCCCTCAAAGTCAATTATTTGATCGCAGGTACGTGATTGCAATGATTTAGGAGGACCTATACCGTTAGCACAGTTTTACTCGAGATGATAGTATGCTATCTGGTTTGCCTTTATCAGTCGTGTACGGGTTCAGGTGACTGTTCACTGTTACACGTTGATAGAACCCTTAGGATCTTGCTTGACTACCAACAGTATGATGGCGATCGTATACGTGAGAGTTGGGTAGTCTATAAGCACATCCTTAATAGTGGTCTCTAGTCGTGGGAGTTTCGAGACAGGGCATCGATACTCCGGAATAGACTAGTGTATACATTCGAGACCCCGACGAAGGGCGGTGGCCGGTCTAACAAGCCACTGGTGTCAGTTGGATCACCTAAGATGTATACAGGTGCTCATTGGGTTATGAGTACACCGGACATGACTCGCCGGGAACCTGCTAGTTGGTATTTATACTTAGCGTCAGATGGCAGTTCCCTGGTTACATGTGTACAGGTTAGTTCATCGACCTGAGGTCGTCATTTGTCTCGTGTGAGTTCCCACTGTGCTTTGATTTCTACCCTACCACGGCTCAAAGGAGTCATGCAAACAGGTCTTTTTTGGGTACAGTCCCGAGCCATATGGAGGCAAGTGAGCGGATCGGCAGGAGATTCGTCTCTTCCGGTATTGGGGGTGAGATCGCGCTGTGTCTAGGAGAGCCATTACACAAAACCCTCGGCCGAGGTAAAAGATTTACTGGTAGGTACTCCAGTAGTATCTCAGGGTGTTCTGGGCTACACTCCGACATGACTTATACCTCTATTGGGGGTCTGACGTTACCAGCCCCCTAGGCCCGATATGCGATACTCATAGACGAACGGACCGGACTGTATGTATATTGTCACTGTTAGGCTCAGTAGGGTTCCAGGATGAGTTTGCTCATCGGCTTCCCTTGAAGTCAGTACATGGGCATCCGTTACGTACAGCTAGTGCCGCTGACAGCTTATGGTTAAACCCACTGCCAGGGTACTGATGAGTCATTAGAGTCCCCCACAGATAGTTTCCCAAGTTCGGGTGAAACGTTATAGAGGCCGTATGGTTTTATGGCAGGGTTCGGAAAATGCATGTGAGTTTATGCACGTGTCATATTTCGGGCAGATAATACTGGTGGGCTTTAGTTTAAGCCGGATCCGAGTATTATACTGTGTAGATATGATATCTTTGTCTCAGTTGCATTTGTATTCGGTCGTAATACAAATGCGGGTATGTTTATACTGTTACGGGGTTATCCTGAAATTCATTTCGGGATCGCTTTTGGAAGTTGCCAGTTTTCTATCACCCGTCTTAAACATTCGGTTTAATATGGATTTATCTTTTTGTTGTGAGTCATGAGGGTGAGTCATGAGTGGAAGTTTCTAGGATGATGGCTAGGTTTATGTGTCACCATTTGCATTAATTGTTTTGATGAGGTGTTTAAGAGAGGTGGCTTAGTTCAATTAATGTTTTTGCAAGGTGTAAAATGACTCATTCATTTCATTTATTGATTATGGTCACCCCCTTTTCTCCTACACTCACCCCCTCCTCATATATATGGCCGGCCCTTGATTGGGATTCCCCTTGATTGATTTTCACTCTCTCACATGGTTGTGAAAATAAGATGATAGATTTTGGTTCATAGAAATTTGATATACTCATTTCTCATTTCATTCCATTCAAAAGGAAACTTCATTAACCGTTCATCCATGGTTTTGGATGAAGTGAGACAAAATGTTCTACTCATTCTCGACATCAATCTTGGACATGTCGGCTAGCAAACTTCATGTCCGAGTTGTCTCGGTATAGAGGCGGGAGCCCGTTTAAAGATCCGTAGATGTGGTGCCACCTCGACGAGGAGCCAGGAGATCGGAGCAGCCGCAACGGAGCGTGGGATGATGGTTAAAGACCGAAGGACTCAGATCGTTCGGTATAGCATTTCTACCCACTTTGTAGTTTGTTAGTTTAGCGTTAATGGCAGATCCGGGTTATAGTATGCGATAGCGCCAGTTAATTTTTTTTTTTCCGTATTTGGCGTCTGAAAGAAGGCCGGGGCGCTACCGTAGACTAACACTGGTATCAGAGCCACCCCATTAAGCTTTACTAACTTGTTCTAACGCGTTTAAAATATCGATCGAACGGAATTTCGAAAACCACAATTTCTATGTTAAAGTTTCTGTCGATTTTAAAACTTGGTCTAAAAATTATTTTGAGCATCTCAGAAAATCGTGCAGGCTTTTCTATGAATACTGGTGAAATTTGGTCAACTGTTGACTCCAAAGCGCTGCGGAACCGCTGCACGAGCCATGCATTGGCCGCGGTTCCGCCGCCACTTTGGAGGAACAGTGCACCAATTTTCTACAGTGAGGTCTTTCATGTAAATTGTGGTTTCTGGAATATTTTTTTATGGCCCCAGATTTTTTTACTGTACAGCAGATGTACGTGGGGCCCACTTTGGGAAGTTTTGTCGATCGAAATTTAAACGTGTTAGTTTATAGTACTTACATTATATCACCGACTGTGAATGTCATTCGAGCGGTAAATTGCGTCTAATTGCTATAGTCCTTTTAGACGAATTTGCGAACGTGACATTCGCGTTGATGTTCTGTGTTGTGCTGTGATATTGCGGATTTGTCGTGGTGGATAGCAGTGTGCAATGGTAGTGCAGTTTGGAGTTATTTGTACATTTGATATTGCGGGGCGAGCGTCCAACATGTGGACTGCCGTCACTGCCTGTTTGTATAATATTCTTTTGGGGCACGACCGGGCTGAGGTCGATGTACCCGTTGTACATATTTTTCATTTCTGTACTAGGGTTACCCAGCGACGGAGTGCACAGATAGCCGGGTTCTGGAAGGCAACGGGTCCGCATCTCATGGCTTTGAGAGGCAGAGGGGCCTCACTCTAGAACTGGCAGACTATTCGCTGCACTCGTAGGGGGTACAGGTTGACCCAAGGAGGGGTGCTCAAGTTATCGGATTCCGTGAAGTGCAGGGTGGTCCATTCATTTTGCTGTAGGGGGCTGCCTCGCTTCAAGTTTTGGCGGGTAACTTGCCGCACCCGTAGGGGTCTAGGTTTCATTGCACAAGCTATCTACACGACCAGGGGAACGTCGGGTTTCAGTAGCGGCTCTGTGAAACTCGGGGATCCCAGATTATCTGTATTGTTCTGTGATGCTTATTACTTTTCTGTAATTTTGCATGTTATCACGCCTAGAGCGATTATTGTATATTGGTATATATACTATTAGATGTTGTATATGTTTTACACCCGCGCTAGTTCAGTCCCCGCTCTGTCGTTAGTTATGTAACCTAACGGGTGATGATGGGACCTAGTGACGAATGCGGATGGCATATACGTACAATTTATTTTCGTTCTTTTCTTGTGTGATTAAATGATGGGACTGCGTTGATTCTGATCAATGCAAAGGAAAACAAACCTGTTTGGATGTTGTTGGAACAGTTTTAAAAAGTGTTATTACAAAGTTGTTTCCTTTTGTTTTGCATTATGGTATTCGGTTGGAATATCCTGCACCTCATTCGACGAGGCAAGGGCCGATATCCCTTCACCGGGAGTGACCCCTTGGACAGAAGTTTACGTCAGGGTAATAACTTCACTATAGTCGATTACAAGTTGCTTTGCATCGTGGTATTCAGTTGGAAAATCCTGCATCTTATTCAATAGGGAAAGAGCCGAGATCCCTTCACCGAGAGTGACCTCTTTAACAAAGGTTTTCGCCACTATATTTTTATAAAAAGCTATCAGGTTCCTTCAGCGATATCAAGTTCATTATGTTAAAGGTTTTTCACCAAAAACCAGCCGTAGCCCTCCGTCATTTCTTTTGGGTATTCATTATGTAGGCACCATAATTTTTGAAATTGCCATGGTTGATGGCTTTGGAGACCTCACTTGAGTGCCTAGGAATCATTATTATTAGTGCTGGTATTCCTGGGTATTTTTAATATATTTTCCAGAGTTGAATTTTTCTGAGTTGATTTGGGGATTCGGTGTTTCGATCGGGGTATCAAATTTTGTCTGTGTGGCTTTCCGGATAAATTTTAGAATATGTTAAAAAGTTCGACCGGATATAAATACCCAACTTTTCCCCTGTCGGGAAATTTCCAAGTGTTGGATTTTTCCGTAGTTTAACGACGTTCTAAGTAGTGCAAGTAACGCGATGGTCCCTCTAGAAGACACAAACCTTAACTCGATTATGTGACCGTCTTGAACTGCCCTTTGAACCTTCGGGTTTGGGGTAGTACGGCGTGCCACATGTGAGGCGTTGGCTTGACCCTTCTACGGCTGGATCGTTGGTACTGAGGCACGAACGGAATGTTGTTACACTTGTTTCATGTGTTGATCAGTATCGGGAAAACTTGGGTGTTCGATTGTTCGATCGAAAAGTTGAACATTTTCTATTTATCTGGAATGGGATACAATAATTGGAATTCACAATGAGTTATGTGATAACTGAATGAATGTTATAAACGTAGCAATTTAGTCTCACTTGATCGGTTGCCACGGAATTTTGATGTGATCAAAAGTCCGTCGCAATCACGTTATGAACGCGGATACTCGCCGGGTAAACTTAATAGACAGCCTCGCTCCATAGCCCCGACCAAGTGACTGTAGGAGAACCCCGTCGCCGAAAGCATCCGTTCGGGTGCTCGCGGTAGCGGTGTTCCGCCTTGGTGCACTTCGTCGCCGGTATCGGGGGTGCGGCCGCCTACTGAAGTTTGCGACGAGCATTCGATCAGGATGTCGGGAATCTTGTTGAATTGCCCGACTTGATATTGAAAAGAGTTTTCGATATTGAGACTAAAATGCGGGGTTTATAATTGTTAGGCATGTGATGTCTAAGTAATTCATTTGGTCAGGCATGCGATGTCTGAGGTGGTTGCGGATTCCAACTGTTGTAGTTTTACACTTTCTTTTCTGTGACCGTAAGTGTAATATGTGATATCGCCGGTTTCGTTGCTATATGTCAACGACAATTGGGATGCGCATATTTACTTACGTTGATGACATGTGATGTTATGTGTTGCTGGATATGTTATATTGGATCGTCGTGTTTGAATAGCCGGGGGTTTTTTATGTGAGATGAGTGTTTTTCATTTTCATTCATGTAAAAACTTGTATGTAATATTCTTTTATTGGGGCGCTTCCAGGTTGCGGGAGTTGTCACCTGTTGTATATTATTTACTTTTCCGCACTAGGATAGACCCAAGGAGGGGAGCACAAGTAACCGGGTTCTGGAGTCCAGTGGGAGACCAACTCGAGGAGTCGAGTCCGGGTCTCCTAACTCTAGAATTGGTAGGGTTGCTTGCCGCTCTCGTAGGGGTCTAGGGGTGTGGGTTTGGCTATTCATCACGACCGTGGAATCCGTGTTTTATACTGGCTCGTATTGAAAACACGGACGTCCTAGTATATCCAATATTTCATATGATTCTTCTGCTGCAATATCTGTGATGAGATCATGTGATGTTCTGTGATAGATACTTTATATAGTATATATGATATATTATATAGACGTTACTTATGTTTTACACCCGTGCTAGCCCTGCCCTGCTCTGTCGTTAGTTACCTAACCTAACGGTGCACGAGGGGACATCGAGGCGAATGCGGATGGCATAAGTGTACGTTATATCTATCTGTGATGTTTAGGTACTTAAATGATGGGACTTCATTAATGAGATTAATGAAATAAAAGAAACCTAAGATGTTGTAGAATCGAATTTCAAATTAAAACAGGTAGCTACAGTTCTTGCTTTGCACAGCGGTATATGTGATATATCCTGCACCTTATTCGATGAGGAAAGGACCGAGATCCCTTCACCGGGAGTGACTCCTTTAGCAATAACTGGCAGATGCTACACACTCGGTTTGTCTTTTGATAGCTTTTAAGTGTTTTTGCTTTGCACAGTGATATATATGATATATCCCGCACCTCATTCGACGAGGAAAGGACCGACGATCCCTTCACCGGGAGTGACTCCTTTAGCAAAACTAGAAAAGCCTCAAAAGCACTCCATTTTAAAATCATTTGATTCTACAACGATATCAAGTTCATTACGCAATAGGTTTTCAGAAAAACCTGTCGTAGCCCTCCGTCATTTCAGATAAATCCTGTTTAGTATTCGTGCTGCGTTTGTTGACCTTGTCAAGGCGCAGTGTGCGGTAGCTAACCAGTATTTATCTGCTTATGCATATGATGCAGATTGGGTTAGGGTAGTCGTGCGGCCTTGTTGACCTTGTCAAGGGTCGTGCGGGTGGGTTTGATTCAATCAAGAAATGACGGGCTGAACTTGACTTGCGGTCTATGGTTTGTTGACCTTGTCAAGGTCATAGATCGTTCGGGGCAAAATATTATCGGGAATTTCAAGTGTTGAAATTTGCAATGAGATTGCATACCTTCTATGAGATAGTTGGATCCCGATACCCGCTGTGAGTAAGTGTTACTCCTGGGAGAGTTTTATACATTACAATTAGCCGATCAAGTAGGTGTCTAGAAAGGTGTCAACGGGGTTACGCCTCTGGGAAAACGAGGTTTACATTAATTAGGTTCGTGCGAAAGCACGGGGGACCTCCCTCAAAGTACCGACACTGGCCTGGCTGAAAGATTGGCGAACTTGTAGTGTGTAATTAATCCCGGCTAGTCTTTCCTTTTAGGGTTTGAAGGAAGATTTGATAAAAAGCAGTGGGAGCCATCCTGATTAGATAAAATAATAACCAATCTATTCTTGACAGAGCGCACGCTGAGTGTTTTCTTCTCTCTCTCTCCAGGTAGCGGCCATATCACGCCTTAATCAAGATAATAATACGGATTATTGACCGAACCCGCTTGTTATACTGAGCTGGGGAACGTTGGTCCCGCTCCAACTTATAATTGTTATAAGACAGAGCAGGAAATTGGGGATTACCAGAATTCCCGTGCCGCCCAAACGAAGAGAGTGCATGCTGATGCATCATCTTCGGGTGTGTTCATTACAAAGAACTGTTTCTCTGTATCCTCTACGTCCTGGGTATGTGATACCAGATCAGGATCCCAGATATGTAATCTGTTACATAGGGCTACAGAAAGGTAGAGAACTGAGAACGGGTGATAAGTTTCATGAGGCAGAAAACGGGGCAAGAGTTGCAGCCAAGTCTGTTGGTCACTGTCACCCTGTATACCAATACATTGATTCTGAACGAATATTATTAGATACCGAACGTGATATACAAAATCATATCTGTCTCTTTATTAGTAAAGAAACGATAAAATTTTGTATTGTTGGATAATGTTTTGAACATTTCCTATATCAAAAGTTGATCGGTTCAGGCACGTTATCTAAAAGCATTGATGTTCTAAATCAAACTACAGTTCTTAGTATACTGAACACACACAAGAGGAAGAGTTCAGAAATGAACGAATCCTTCTTGAGGTATTGTAGACTAGGTCAGATCAATGCGACCCGACTGGCTAGAGTTACATATAGATGTATATTTAAATCAGTTTGAATTTACATCTTGTGAAACTCGCCAGTCATGTCACAAAGATAAGATGACCACAGCTCCGTTTACTGGAAACAGAGAAAGAGTTGGTAAACTCTTGGGATGATACATGTTGATGTATGTAGGTCCCCTGTCTACACATGCCAAGACCGGTTCTTTGTACTTCATTACATTCTCTGATAATCTCTCAAGATTCAGTCATATGTTCCTGTTGGAACACAAGTCCGAACCTTTTGAGATATTCACAGAATATAAGTTAGAAGTAGAGAACCAATACGGGTATAAGTATTATGTCCTATGATGAGATCAAGGAGGATAATGCTTGAGCACGGAAATCCTGGACTATTCTAAAGGAGAATGAGATTCTCTCTCAGCATTACTCCTCCGTATACACCATGGCACGATGGTATATCGGGGTGGAGCAGATACACCCTATTTGATATGGTGTGCTCTAAGATGAGTACTGCTGAGTTACCTTTTTCCTTTTGGGAGTTATGCACTTATGAAGTTGCATACCTATTGAATAGGGTTCGAATCAAATCAGTTGCCTACCACTTCATATGTGATATGGAAGGGGAAGAGCCCATATCTTAAGTTAGTTAAGATTTGGGGTTGACCGGCCTATGTCTAAAAGCAAAATCCGGACAAGCTCAAGGCAAGGTCTGTAATGTAGAACTGGAAATGTTCCAGCTATACAAACTACAGCACATGATTTGATAGAACCAAGGGATTCAGTAGATTCCAACGAGCCTCAGCCTCTCCGCCGATCTAGTAGGATTCCTCACCCACCTGAGAGATACTTCGGTTTCTCTATGACAGTGGGAGCAAGGATTGCATCATGAGATGATGACCCAACTAGTTTCGAGCTGGCCATCAGGAGTAAGACTCTGTAAGAATGGCTGGATGTTTATCGATCTGAGATGGAATCCTTATACACCAACAAAGTATGGACTTTAGTTGCTATATCTGAAGGGTTAAATCCCCATCAGGGGCAAGTATATCTTGAGAAGATTACTTGGTGTACATGGAAAAGTTGAGACTTTCAAAGCTAGACTTGTTAAAGGTTTGCATCATTGACCAGTCGTGGATCATGATGAAACCTTTTCAAGTGACTATGCTTAAGTCCATCCAGATCCTACTTGCCACGGTTACATACCATAACTACGATATCTGGCGGTTGGGTGTCTTGACTGCTTTTCTAAATGATGATTTAGAAGAGTGTGTCTATAAGTACACAGCCAGAGGGCTTCGTAGACAGTGGGAGCATCGGAAACGTGTGCAAGATGCTTTATAGGATAAAGCAGGCATCGCGGAGTTGGAACATCTGTTTTGATGAAGCGGTCAAAGAGTTTGACATCATCAAAATGGTAGATGAACCTTGTATATACAAAAAGGTAGTAGGGAGTATGGTGACGATCCTCGTAGAGTACGTGGATGACATACTCTTGATAGGGAAAGAGTTTCCTATGCTACGCTCGATCAATCTCCGCTTATCACTAGGATTCTCCATATAGAATCAAAATGATACCTACTAAATCCTGGATTTTGGATCTATGAGATAGATCTAAATGGATGTTAGGATTCTCACTAGTTGTAGTGAGATGGTATCAATCGATTTTGGGGAGAATCACTGGAAGGGTTCCAGGGTGATAATGACGACTGAGTGTCAGTCACAGGCATTGTCTTTACCCTCAGTAAAGGGACGGTATGTTGGAAGAGTTCCAAGCTAGATACCGTGACATACTAGACGATAAAGGCAGGATACATCGCTACTTAAGATGCTACCAAAGAGGCTGTTTGGGTGTATATTGGTTCATGAGATGAACTATGTTCCTCCCATTGTGAGACAATGGAGTTGTGGCTCGTGCCAAGGAACGTCCGTCCCATCAGTGATCCAGACATATTCTAAGGCAGTATCACTTGATCATGGAGATGGTTGATCTCCAGGGAGATCGAGGTTAGGAGAGTAGACTCAGAGGACAACACAGCGGATCCACTCACAAAGGCCTGTTCCCAGAGAGAGACTTTTATGGGATGGTTGAGTATGAGATACTTCAAACCACTGCTACAGATGGCCCTAGTGCAAGTGGGAGATTGTTAGTTATATGTATGCCCTAGAGGCCATTACTGTACATATGATGTACATTGTAGTGGATGCTAGGACATATATAGGGAGGACTTTCTTGCTCGACATGATAGTATGCTATCTGGTTGATCTTTACCTTAACGTGTATACTGTTTGTCTCTCTGTTACATGTTGGTAAAGCCCTTAGGATCTGTACTTGACTACCTGGACTATGATGCAGATCATACTAGTGGGGACATGGTAGTCTATAAGTACATCCTTCAAAGTCCCTAGTCGAGGGTGTATCGAGACGGGGCATCGATATACCAGAGTAGACTAGCGTGTACCTTCTCGACCCATACAGATGGGCGATGGATGATCCCATATTCATCGGTGTTTGACATCAGAGATGATATACGGGTGCTCAGTAGAGACTGGGTACACTGGACGGACTCGCCGAGAACTCCCAGATGGTATTATACCTCACGTCAGATGGCAGTTCTCTGGTGACACTGGTACAGAGTAGTCTGTTGACCCGAGATCGTCATAGAGTCTTGTGTGGTTCCCACTGTGCTTTGATTTCCATCTTACCACGTCCAAGAGGGCGTGCAAAACGGTGGTTTTTGGGTACAGTCCCGAGTCACATGGAGGCAATGAGCGATAGGAGGGGATTCGTCTCTCCCGGTATATGGGGGTTGATGTTGCACTGTGTTCGATCGGCTATAACAGGAAGTCCCTGGCCAGGGCTGCTCAGAGAATTGCTGGTAAGTGTTACCAGTAGTTTCTCGACCCGTTATGAGCCTCATATCGACACGACTTATTGAGCTATTGGGGTCTGACGTACACCACCCCTAGGCGAGATATGCGACATATCAGACGATCAGACCGGACTGTACGGTAGTGTTACTGGTCGGATTCACTGGAGTGTGAGCGGGCTTGCTCGTCGATCTTCAGATCGCTCAATACCCGGGTGGCCGTTACGTTTAGCAGACCGCTTGCGGCTTGTGGATGTTTGATATGATCATCATCCGCTGCCGGCGTATTGACGAGTCTTTAGAGTCCTACACAGAGGTTTCCTGGCTCAAGCGAAACGAAATAGGAGCGCATATGAGATATGTGCGGGACCGAGAATAATGCGTGTATGTGATGCCGTATTCTATTCTCGCGATAAATATATCGAATGGTTGTATGCGATATAACCTAGTTATCGATTCAAGCGTTGATTCGATAAGCCGATATATTAGATACCAGTCGGTTATGTGCGCATGACCGGATCATTGAATCAAGTGTTGATTTAATGATTTAATGCATATTTATATATTTGATATATTGCTTTGCATCAACTAGTATCGGTTTACTTAAGATGGATTTTCTCGCTCGGGTGTGCGTATTATATATGCGATATACTTTTGTGCACTTGATTGTATCATGTTTGATGATACAAGTCATGCTAGGGTTCAAGTGTAAAGATTAAACCTTGGTTAATGAAATGGTTAGGGTTTATTATTTGTTATTCATTTATCTTATTTAATTATCCTTTTTATTTTTGATAAATGAATATAAGAAATGAGAAAAGAATGGTGGCTTCTTTTGTTCTTTAGTTGAAGCTTCATGAAGCTTTGTTCAAGTCAACCATTCTTATCTCATTCTTAACCCTAACCATTCCCACTAACCATGATTCACTCTCTACACTTAACTCTAGTTAACATTATGATAAGAATTGATTTTCTTTTCATTTTCTAATAACTTATCTTAAGCTTTCTTCTTCTTCTTCCTTGACTTTAAGAAGAAAAGCTTTACCTCATCATTGGTGGATTGATGATTTGAGTGAGAAATCCAATTCTAAAGTTAACCCACTTCCTATTTCTTCATCCTCTACCTCTTGCCAAGTAGTAGAGTGTGTTTCCTTCACAACTTTTCACGGTTTGGTGAAGGTGGAGCTTGATTCATCGATGCCTCGACGTAGATCATCTTCGGCATGGACATCGACGACCTAGCTTGCCCATTCTCCGACGAAGCCGATCCTAGAGCCCGGATTTGATTTGGACAGCGGAGACGACCTCGTTGCGGAACTATGGAGGTGGAGCACCGGATCTACAAAGGTTGTATTTCCGTATTTTCATTAGTTAACTGTTAACTAGTTCTTTTCGCCTAGACTTCTAGTATACGATCCGTTGTTTAGGGTTTGTAGGCACCATAATTTTTGAAATTGCCATGGTTGATGGCTTTGGAGGTGGAGCACCGGATCTACAAAGGTTGTATTTCCGTATTTTCATTAGTTAACTGTTAACTAGTTCTTTTCGCCTAGACTTCTAGTATACGATCCGTTGTTTAGGGTTTGTAGGCACCATAATTTTTGAAATTGCCATGGTTGATGGCTTTGGAGACCTCACTTGAGTGCCTAGGAACCCTACAGGCTCTGATACCACTGATTAGTAGAGGAGTTGGGTGTTCGGTATCACACGGGCTGTGAGTATGCGACATCGCAATAATTAGCCTTAAGTGCAAGTGGGAGATTGTTGGATATAGTGCCCTCAAAGTCAATTATTGGATCGCAAGTACGTGATTGCAATGATTGAGAAGGACCTATACCGGTAGCACAGTCTTACTCGAGATGATAGTATGGTATCTGGTTTGC
Source organism: Agapanthus africanus (assembly GCA_030015575.1). Taxonomy (NCBI): domain Eukaryota; kingdom Viridiplantae; phylum Streptophyta; class Magnoliopsida; order Asparagales; family Amaryllidaceae; genus Agapanthus; species Agapanthus africanus. The sequence continues at coordinate 221,529,710 of CM057349.1, forward strand.
CTTTATCAGTCGTGTACAAGTTCAGGTGACTGTTCACTGTTACACGTTGATAGAGCCCTTAGGATCTTGCTTGACTACCAACAGTATGATGGCGATCATATACGTGAGAGTTGGGTAGTCTATAAGCACATCCTTAATAGTGGTCCCTAGTCATGGGAGTTTCGAGACAGGGCATCGATACTCCGGAGTAGACTAGTGTATACATTCGAGACCCCGACGAGGGGCGGTGGCCGGTCTCACAAGCCACTGATGTCAGTTGGATCACCTAAGATGTATACAGGTGCTCATTGGATTATGAGTACACTGGACAGGACTCGCCGGGAACCTGCTAGTTGGTATTTATACCAAGCGTCAGATGGCAGTTCCCTGGTGACATGTTTACAGATTAGTTCATCGACCTGAGGTCGTCATTTGTCTCGTGTGAGTTCCCACTGTGCTTTGATTTCTATCCTACCACTGCTCAAAGGAGACGTGCAAACAGGTCTTTTTTGGGTACTGTCCCGAGCCACATGGAGGCAAGTGAGCGGATCGGCAGGGGATTCGTCTCTCCCGGTATTGGGGGTGAGATCGCGCTGTGTCTAGGAGAGCCATTACACAAAACCCTCGGCCGAGGTAGGAAATTTACTGGTAGGTACTCCAGTAGTATCTCAGGGTGTTCTAGGCTATACTCCGACACGACTTATACCGCTATTGGGGGTCTGACGTTACCAGCCCCCTAGGCCCGATATACGATACTCATAGACGAACGGACCGGACTGTATGTATATTGTCACTGTTAGGCTCAGTAGGGTTCCAGGATGAGTTCGCTCATCGGCTTCCCTTGATGTCAGTACATGGGCATTCGTTACGTACAGCTAGTGCCGTTGACGGCTTGTGGTTAAACCCACTGCCAGGGTACTGATGAGTCATTAGAGTCCCCCACAGATAGTTTCCCAAGTTCGGGCGAAATGTTGTAGAGGCCGTATGGTTTTATGGCAGGGTTCGGAAAATGCATGTGCGTTTACGCACGTGTCATATTTCTGGCAGATAATACTGGTGGGCTTTGGTTTAAGCCGGATCCGAGTATTATACTGTGTAGATATGATATCTTTGTCTCAGTTGCATTTGTATTCGGTCGTAATACAAATGCAGGTATGTTTATACTGTTACGGGGTTATCCTGAAATTCGTTTCGGGATCGCTTTTGGAAGTTGCCAGTTTTCTATCACCCGTCTTAAACATTCGGTTTAATGCGGATTTATCTTTTTCTTATGAGTCATGAGGGTGAGTCATGAGTGGAAGTTTCTAGGATGATGACTAGGTTTATGTGTCACCATTTGCATTAATTGTTTTGATGAGGTGTTTAAGTGAGGTGGCTTAGTTCAATTAATGTTTTTGCAAGGTGTAAAATGACTCATTCATTTCATTTATTGATTATGGTCACCCCCCTTTCTCCTACACTCACCCCCTCCTCATATATGTGGCCGGTCCTTGATTGGGATGCCCCTTGATTGATTTTCACTCTCTCACATGGTTGTGAAAATAAGATGATAGATTTTGGTTCATAGAAATTTGATATACTCATTTCTCATTTCATTCCATTCAAAAGGCAACTTCATTAACCGTTCTTCCATGGTTTTGGATGAAGCGAGACAAAGTGTTCTACTCATTCTCTACATCAATCTTGGACATGTCGGCTAGCAAACTTCATGTCCGAGTTGCCTCGGTATAGAGGCGGGAGCCCGTTTAAAGATGCGTTGATGTGGTGCCACCTCGACGAGGAGCCAGGAGATCGGAGCAGCCGCAACGGAGCGTGGGATGATGGTTAAAGACTGAAGGACTCGGATCGTTCGTTATAGCCTTTCTACCCACTTTGTAGTTTGTTAGTTTAGCGTTAATGGCAGATACGGGTTATAGTATGCGATAGCGCCAGTTAAAAAGTTTTTGTTCCGCATTTGGCGTCTGAAAGACGGCCGGGACGCTACCGTAGACCAACACCCTACACAAAAGCTCACCTTTTCTTCATCAAAAACCTTGGAAAATGGCTCTTTTTTGGATTTTTGTAGCAAATCAGTGCCTTTGAAGGAAAGGGCTGGAAGTGAGGTTTCCTTAGGATCTTTTGGAGGTATTAAACTCACCCATATCACCTTAGTTCTTAACTTGTAGTTTTGTTAGCTAAAAATCGTATTTTTGTGCATTTTTAGTGCTAATGAAGGGAAATTAGTGAAGTTTGTGATAAGTTAGCATCTTTGTGGCTTGGTTAACTTAATTAAGTGTTGTTAATGTTGTTTCAACTAAGTAAATTTTTCAGGTTGCACTAAAACATCATAATGTTTTAGTTTAGTGTTAAATTAGCTTTCTAACTAAGTTTTGTGCTCTGTTGTGATCTGCTTGTAACTCGTTTGATTCAGGCAAAAATTGTATTTAATGGAGCATGTACACTAGATTTAGAGAACACCCACGAAGCACGGGAGCGCAACTCCCTAGGTGGGCCGCCGGAATATTCATTCTGGCCGCAAATTGCGGCCAGATGGGGGACCTGGGTGTTGGGGTTTGTTCTGTTGGTGTCTGCTATATTTTTAAGACCTATGGTATATGCAACTTTTTAAAATTCTATCTGTAGCAAAATCTGGAACCAATTACCCTATTTCCTACACTTTTAACTTTCGCGACACGTGTGATACGTGTGTGGGTTTGGTGATTTCCTGCGTATCACGACGTGTCGGGGTAGCTTCAGGCGCATAATCACATGTTTTAGCATATCGGACACACACGCGTTTGATTCGCGACGCGGGTTTGTCGTTTGGCTTTAATGTCGCGTTTTTGTAGATTTTAGCTTATATGTATTATTTTATGAAATTCTAGGTTCGCAGGCGAGTACGACGGACGCCGCGAAGAAGGGGAAACAAGTCGTCAGCTACACTTAGCATGAGACCACGGTGAGTAAATTTAACATGTACGGGGAAATCGCTCGTATGGCGTTATGCGTCAGGGCTTGATAGGCTATAGTAGCTGCATATTTGCATTCATATACCTTGGTTGCATACTGTATTTCCTCATATATATATATATGTATATGAACTTAGAATTAATAACACACCGCACTGTTACTAACGGTTCATGTTGCACGAGCACTAATCTGCATGTTACACACACACCGTTAGTAATTGCCATGACACTCACACTATAGAATTGCCATGAACAATATATTGTAGCTCACCTCATATAGGATTTGACATGATTATGTTACTGTGCACATACTCATTTGCATATCCATACTTACGCATATACAATTGTACCTACCTAGATAAGTTGATTTTTGGTAAAAACTGGGGACCGCATGATACCTTTTGAAAAACTGAATCTATTTAAAGAGCGGTTTCTCTCTTTTACTCATAGTACGACTTATGATTCATATATTACATCATATTGATTTACGCATTGGCTTTGGATTTCATGTGATTTCTAGACTTGAGAACCGTGGTATTTTTCAAGAAAGCATGTATTGTTTTAAAAACCCGGTTCCTCTTGATTTGATATTTTGGTGCGTCCACCACACGTTTTCTTGGTTCTGAGACGTGTGCTTGAAACCCGATTCGAGGAGTTGGATGCTCCGTTTGCGGGTTCGTGGTGGACCCGGTATGGTTCCCTGGGGCGAGAAATGTTTTTCGTGGAGCAGACGATGAGCCTAGAAGGGTGGCTAGTACCTACCGGTGATTGGTTGGACCCGGAGGTTATCCGGAGGATACCGAACAGAGTCGATAGATGGATACGGGATGACCCGTACTGCCGGAGCCGAGGGCCGATTCTGCAGACGGAGCCTGTGGGCCGATCCGAACTGACGGAGCCCGATATATGAGGATTTGCGTGTCGATACTGGACACGATTATTTCATGATATTTTCGAGTGCCGATATTGGGCACTCACGATTTTCAGAGATTTACAGGATTTGAGGGCCGAGGAGGGTGGCGGCGCCTGAGTTTTTTAGGATTTGGGTGCATTGATGGACACCGGTTATTTTTCCACGTTGACATTCCGTGTAGATGTTATTTTACCCCATGCTCAGCATTCATTATTATGCATCTCATCCTGTGGTCGTATTACCTGATAGAGTACTTATGTATGATTATTGCACACCCTGCTCATCGCATATAGATATTATCTGCCGGCATATGTTAGAGTAGCGCAGTACGTGCATACTCGTGATTACCTTTATATGTTATCTTCTATTCACGAGTTGGCAACTCACCCCCATTGTGCCACAGTGTTTGCAGGTTGCCCCTCAGAGTAGTCGCGGCAGGCTGCTTTCTTGTATCTTTTTGGTTACGGATACCACGACAGTTGGTGCGTGAGCTGTTTGCTGCTAGGTGGGTTTGTGGTATCCGGTTACTTTCCATTTGTACACACTTTTGTATCTAGTATTCTCCATCTACTATTTCATGTATTGACTTAGAGACCAGTGTGAGGACGATGATGTATATTATTTGTACTTTGGTATCAAGCTCAAGCCGACTTTACTTATGCAGTTTTATCATTTTGTGACGTTTTTCACTTATTGCTCATTTCTTCGCTACGGCGTCGTATACTCTTGTGGTGATTGTTTCCACCGTTAGGCGTGATTGCTCCCGTTTGGGATGTTTTATTCTTATTGTACATCATTTTACTCATATCTTGTCTTGTACCCGAATTCGGGGTTAGTTTTTATAAAGGAAATGCTGCCAATTTTTTTTTTGATAATAACTTGAACTTTAAAGAAAGTTACTAAACTACTTAAGGTTTTCCAAATGTTTTAAAACAAATGTTTGCAACACTCACTACTTTTAATGGTTTTGATTTCTGGGTTTCGGCTTACTTAGTCGCGTTACGCCTGTAGACGTTACGTGGTTAAGTGCCGGTCACGGGTCGAACTTCGGGTCATGACAGCTATACATCAACGACAATTGGGATACGCATATTTACTTACGTTGATGACATGTGATGTTATGTGTTGCTATGATATGTTATATTGGATCGTCGTGTTTTGAATAGCCGGGGTTTTATGTAAGATGAGAGTTTTTCATTTTCATTTATGTAAAATTCATTGTATGTAATATTCTTTTATTGGGGCACTTCTGGGTTGAGGATGATGCCACCATTGTATATTATTTACTTTTCCTCATTAGGATAGACCCAAGGTGGGGAGCACAATTAACCGGGTTCTAGGGTCCAGTGGGAGACCATCTCGAGGAGTCGAGACCGGGTGTCCTAACTCTAGAATTGGTAGGGTTACTTGCCACTCTCGTAGGGGTCTAGGGTTGTGGGATTGGCAATTCATCGCGACCGTGGAATCCGTGTTTTATACAGGCTCGTATTAAAACACGGACCTCCTTGTATATCCAATATTTCATATATGTTCTTCTGCTGCAATGTTCTGTGATGAGATCATATTACTGCTTGAGACGAATGTTTATATTATATATATGAGATATATATTATATATTATTGATTTCGTTTCAAATGTGATGCTTGTGAAGTATAATAAAATAGGACTTCATTAATGAGATTAATGAAATAAAAAAAACCTAAAGATGTTGTGGAATCGAATTTTCAAAAACAGGTAGCTCTAGTGTTGCTTTGCATAGTGGTGTTCCTTGTAGAATGTCCAACACCTTATTCGATAAGGAAGGAGCCGAGATCCCTTCACCGGGAGTGACCTCTTTAGCGAAACTAGCAGATGCTACACACTCGGTTTGTCTTTTGATTGCTTCTATAGTTTTACTTTGCACAGCGGTATTTGTGAAATATCCTGCACCTTATTCGATAAGGAAAGAGCCGAGATCCCTTCACCGGGAGTGACCTCTTTACCAAAACTAGCAAAGGCCTTAAAAACACTCCATTTTAATCATTTGATTCTACAACGATATCAAGTTCATTACGCAAAGGGTTTTCTTAAAAACCTGTCGTAGCCCTCCGTCATTTCAGATAAGTACTTCATAGTATTCGTGCTATGTTTGTTGGCTTTCGTCAAGGCGTAGTGTGCGGTAGCTATTTATTCTTATCTATATTAGCATATGATGCGATAGAGTTAGGGTAGTCGTGCGACTTTGTTGGATTTCGTCAAGGGTCGTGCGGGTGTGTTTAATTCAATCGGGAAATGACGGGTTGAACTTGACTAGTAGACTGTGGTTTGTTGGCTTTCGTCAAGGTCATAGGATGCTATGGGTAAAATATTATTGGGAATTTCAAGTGTTGAAATTTGCAATGAGATTGCATACCTCCTATGAGATAGTTGGATCCCGATACCCTCTATGAGTAAGAGTTACTCCTGGGAGAGTTTTGCGCATTACAATTAGCCGATCGAGTAGGTGTCTAGAAAGGTGTTAACGGGGTTACGCCACTAGGAAAACGAGGTTTATTTTAATTAGGTCTGTGCGAAAGCACGGGGAACCTCCCTCAAAGTACCGGTATTGGCCTGGATGAAAGATTGGCGAACTTGTAGAGTGTAATTAATCCCGGCTAGTCTTTCCTTTTAGGGTTTGAAGGAAGATTTGACTAAAACAGTGGGAGACATCCTGATTAGATATATTAATAACCAATCTAATCTTGCAAGAGCATACGCTGTGTGTTTTCTTCTCTCTCTCTCCATGTAGCGACCATGTCACGCCTTAATCAAGATAATAATACAGATGTATTGATCGAACCCGCTTATTATACTGAGCTGGGGAACGTTGGTCCCGCTCAAACATATAATTGTTATAAGACAGAGCAGGAAATAGGGGATTACCAGAATTCCCGTGCTGCCCAAAACGAAGAAAGTGCATGCTGATGCATCTTCTTCGGGTGTGTTCATTTCCAAGAACTGTTTCTCAATATCCTTTACGTCCTGGGTATGAGATACCGGATCAGGATCCCGCAAATGTAATTTGTTACATGTGCTACAGATAGGTAGAGAACTGAGAACGGGTGATAAGTTTCAAGAGTTGGAAATGATGCAAGTGTTGCAGCCAAGTTTGTTGGCAGGGATCACCCTGTATTACCAGAATACATTGATTCTGAACGAATGTTATTAGATACCGAACCTGATATACAGCATCATATCAGTCTCTTTATTAGTAAATAAGGATATAATTTTGTATTCTTGGATAATGTTTGAACATTTCCTATATTAAGAGTTGATCGGTTTAGGCACGTTATCTAAAAGCATAAACGTTCTAAATCAAACTACAGTTCTTATGTACAGAACACATACAAGAGGAAGAGTTCAGAAATGAACGAATCCTTCTTGAGGCATTGTAGGCTAGGTCATATCAATGCGACCCGACTAGCTGAAGTTACATAAAGATACATATTTAAATTAGTTTGGATTTACATCTTGTAAAACTTGCCAGTCATGCCGCGAAGATAAGATGACCACAGCTCCGTTTATTAGAAACAGAGAAACAGTTAGTGAACTCTTGGGATTGATACATGATGATGTATGTAAAGGTCCCCTGTCTACATATGCCAGGACAGGTTCTTTGTACTTCATTACATTCACTGATGATCTCTCAAGATTCAGACATATGTTCCTGTTGAAACACAAGTCCGAAGCTTTTGAGATATTCACAGAATATAAGTTAGAAGTAGAGAACCAAAAACCGGGTATAAGTATTATGTCCTTTGATGTGATCAAGGAGGAGAATACTTAAGCACGGAATTTCTGGACTATTCTAAAGGAGAATGAGATTCTTTCTCAGCATTACTCCTCCGTATACACCACAGCACGTCGGTGTATCGGGGCGGAGCAATCGCACCCTATATGATATGGCGTGCTCTATGATGAGTACTACTGAGTTGCCTTTTGGGGTTATGCACTTGTGAAGCTGCATACCTATTGAATAAGGTTCCAATCAAATCAGCTGCCTACCACTCCATATGTGATATGGTATAGGAAGAGCCTATCTCTTAAGGAAGTTAAGATTTGGGGTTGTCCGGCTTATGTCAAAAGCAAAATCCGGACAAGCTCGAGGCAAGGTCAGTTCTGTGGAAGTTTATTGGATATCCCAAGCATTCGTAAGGGAATATCTTCTACCAAACTGAGGAACAAGAGATGTTTTCTCAACATGCCACATTTGGGAAATGGAATTTCTTGTGAAGAAATTAGTGGTCATAAGGTAGAACCGGAAGTAGTTCCAGCTAAAACAAACTGCAGCTGATGATTTGGTAGAACCGGAGGATTCAATAGTTTCCAACAAACCTTAGCCTCTCCGCCGATCTGGTAGGGTTCCTCATCCACCTGAGAGATGCTTTAGTTTCTCTATGACAGTGGGAGAAAAGATTGCATCATGAGATGATGACCCAACTAGTTTCGAGCAGGCCATCAGGAGTGGGGACTCTGTGAGAATGGCTGGATGCTTAGCGATCTGAGATGGAATCCTTATACACCAACAAAGTATGGATTTTGGTTGCTTTATCTGAAGGGTTAAATCCCCATCAGGAGCAAGTATATCTTGAGAAGATTACTTGGTGTACATGGAAAAATTGAGACTTTCAAAGCTATGCTTAAGTCCATCCAGATCCTACTTGCCACTACTATATAACATGACTACGATATCTGGCGGTTGGGTGTCATGACAGCTTTTCTAAATGATGATTTAGAAGAGAGTGTCTATAAGTACACAGCCAGAGGGCTTCGTAGATTGTGGGAGCAGCGGAAACGTGTGCAAGTTGTTTTAAGCGAAAAATCAGGCTTCACGGAGTTGGAACGCCTGTTTTGATGTGGTAGTCTATTAGTTTGACTTCATCAAAATGGTAGATGAACCTTGTATATACAAAAAGGTAGTAGAGAGTATGGTGGTGATCCTCGTATAGTACGTGGATGACATACTCTTGATAGGGAAGGAGTTTCCTATGCTACGCTCGGTCAATCTCCTCTTATCACAAAGATTCTCCATATAGGATCAAGGTGATACCTCCTAAATCCTGGGTTATGAAACTACGAGATAGATCTAATTGGATGTTAGAATTCTCACTAGTTGTAGTGAGATGGTATCAATTGATCCTGGGGAGAATCACTGGAAAGGTTCCAGGTGATAAGGACGACTGAATGTCAGTTACAGGCATTGTCTTTACGCTCAGTGGAGGGACGGTATGTTGGAAGAGTTCCAAGCTAGATACCGTGACTTACTAGACGATTAAAGGCAAGATATATCGTTACCAAGGATGCTACCAAAGAGGCAGTCTGGATATATGTAAGTCCATGCTACCTCTCCCAGTTCTTACGGGCTTGCAGAAATGATGAAAAACAATTTTCTAGAGGCGGTAACATGGACTCAAAACGGATCTTTGTTAAACTATCTACCTAATAACCTAACTAGGAGTTGTTAACTACTCGGTTAGGGGGTTATAACTTTCTTGAACTCCTTCGTCTTCAACTCTTGATGGTGTACGGATCGGTTTCACCCCGTCGTCTCCTTGCGCCGAAGATCGATCCACCCGAAAGCTTCTACCTTTGGCTTCTTCTTCGATCTTTGAAGAAACTAGTTCACTCGGTTTGCCAAACCTTGTGAACTAGAGTGAGTAGAGGATTGTTTTGGTGTCTTTTTATCTCTAGGGCAATGAGTCTCAACACATGAGAATGTTTTGCCTTGAGGTAGAGAGAGCAAGAGGAAGAGGGTGAGAATAAGAGAATGACAGAGCTCAAAGGAGAGAGAAAGCAAATGAAAGAAATGAGCCTCTCTTTTCTCATTCACCCTCTCATAATCCAAAAGCATCATGAGCCATAATGATAATCAAGTATTATGTGATGGTTCATATCATGTCAAAGGCAATATCATTTTCATGCACTCATTTTGCAAACCACAACAAGCAAGCAAAAGTCTTTGCATGAAAATGACAACCATTGTGATGATGATGGTCAACTAGTCCAACCTAGTCAACCGGTCAACAAAGTCAACAAGTCAACAAAGTCAACCCCTCAACAACCATGTCACTATAATACTTAATTAATATTATTGCTAATCATATTTCTTATTCTCATTAGGGTTTAGTAAAAAGTCAATAGTCAACAGTCAACAGTCAACAACCCCAATGAGAATCCTCTGCCTCTGTCTCTCTGTCAACTGTGCATACACACCCGCATCCGCGTTCCGAGGAACACGAACACAAACGAGATAAAACCAATCCCAAAACGTACACTAGGATCTGGCTTAAACCAAAGCCCGCTAGTGTTAACTGTCCGGACACTGAACGTGCACAAGTGCACGGATGTGACCGAACCCTGTTGCAAAACCATGCGACCTGTCGCAAAACCATGCGACCTCTACTCTTTTGCCTAAAGGCGAATAGCTCTCTGTGTGGGACTCTAAAGACTCGACACTACGCTGGCAGTGGGTTTAACCACAGACCGCAAGTGGCACTAGCTGTACGTAACGGCGCCCAGGTAGATGCCGACAAGAAGACTGACGAGGTGAAACCCATCTGAACTCCTACTGAGCCTGAATGTGACAATCTCCGTACAGTCCGGTCTGTTCGTCTGATACATCACATGGCGGGCCTAGGGGGCGGTAAACGTCAGTCCCCTAATAGCGGTACAAGTCGTGTCAGAGTGAAGCCCAGAACACCCTGAGATAGCACTGGAAACCTACCGGTATATCTCGCTTGCCCTGGCCAGGGACTACTCGTGTAATGGCTCTCCTAGACACAGCGCGATGTCAACCCCCAATACCGGGAGAGACGAATCCTGTCTAACCGTCACTTCCTCCAAGTGCTTCGGGACTACACCCAAAAACTACCTGTTTGCACGACTCCTTTGAGCCGTGGTAGGGTAGTAATCAAAGTACAGTGGGAACACACTCGAGGCGAAGTGACAGTGTCAAGTCAGCGGACTAAGCTGTACTCATGTCACCTGGGAACTGATAACTGACGATAGGTATAATACCAACCAACAGTTCCCGACGAATCCTGTCCAGTGTACTCGTAACCTAACGAGCACCCGTATACTATCTCAAGTACGACGTACTGACGGCTGTGGGACAGACCGTCTCCCAAGCTGGGATAAGAAGTGCATACGCTAGTCTACTCCGGAGTATCGATGCCCTGTCTCGATAGTCCTGCGACTAGGGACCTGCATAAGGATGTGCTTATAGATTACCCAGCCCCCACGAGTGTGACTGCCATCACAACGCTGGTAATCAAGCAAAGATCCTAAGGGCTCTACTAATATGTATAAGCGATATGCTAAAAGAAACACATGCACATATTAAAGTAGAAATAAACCAAGTAGCATACTACCATTTTGAGCAAGATTGTATATACAACTGTGAATATCCCAAGCTTCCATTAAGTAATATACAAGCTAGTATGATACAGTAATGGCCTCTAGGGCATATACACTAACAATCTCCCACTTGCACTAGGGCCATGTACTGGCGTATCGAAGACCTATCATCTCGATCAGCCGCTCGAACTGAGTCTGGGGTATGGCCTTCGTGAATGGATCATCAGTGTTATCTTCCGTATTTACTCTCTTCACCTCGATCTCCAGGCGATCTACGATTTCCCTGATCAGGTGGTACCGCCTCAAAATGTGCCTAGACTTCTGATGGGACCTGGGTTCCTTCGCTAAAGCTATAGCTCCGTTGTTGTCACAATACAGCTGTATTGGATCAACAATGGTTGAACCACCTGAAGCTCCGTGAGGAACTTCTTCATCCAGACAGCTTCCTTTGCGGCATCGCAAGCAGCTATATACTCCACTTCCATAGTTGAGTCAGCAACGGTCTCCTGCTTGGAACTCTTCCAGCAAACCGCCCCTCCATTGAGGGTAAAGACATAACCCGACATGGACTTGGAGTCATCCTTGTCACTCTGGAAGCTGGAGTTAGCAAAGGCCTCGATCTGGAGGTCTTTTCCGCCATACACCAAGAACATCTCCTTAGTCCTTCTCAGGTACTTGAGAATGTTCTTTACCGCTATCCAGTATTTCTCCCCTGGGTCCGACTGATACCGGCTTACAACGCTCAATGCGTATGCTACATCTTGTCTGGTACATAACATCGTATACATTATAGATCCTACCGCAGAAGCGTAGGGTATAATAGACATGCGATCCCTTTTCAAATCAGTCTTGGGAGACATCTCTTTGGAGAGGGTGATCCCGTGACAAGCCGGTAAATTACCGCGCTTGGAATCTTCCATACTGAATCTTTTTAGTATGGTTTCGATGTACCTTGACTGTGAAAGTCCCAACATCCTTTTAGATCTATCACGATAGATCTGGATCCCCAGAATGTAGTTGGCATCGCCCAGGTCCTTCATGGAGAACCTCTGCGACAAGAATCCTTTAACTGACTGTAGCATAGGAATATCATTTCCTATTAGGAGAATGTCATCCATGTACAAGAAGAGAAATACTACAGTTCTCCCTACAATCTTACTGTAAATGCATGGTTCATCTGGGTTTTTGATAAAGTCGAATTCTTTGACAGTATCATCGAAGCAGATGTTCCAACTCCGCGATTCCTGCTTCAGTCCATAGATGGACTTGAGCAACTTGCACACTTTACCGCTGCTCCCACTCTGAATGAATCCTTCTGGCTGATCCATATAGACGCACTCCTTTAAACTTCCATTTAGAAAAGCCGTCTTTACGTCCATCTTCCAGATTTCATAATCGTGGAAGGCAGCAATGGCAAGAAGGATCCGAATGGATTTTAGCATAGCCACTGGAGAAAAGGTCTCGTCATAGTCCAAACCAGGTCTTTGACGAAAACCCTTTGCAACAAGTCTAGCTTTATAGGTCTCAACCTGCCCATCTACACCAATCTTCTTTCTGAAGATCCATTTGCAGCCTACGGGTTTTACCCCTTCTGGAGCAAAGTCCAAAGTCCAAACTTTGTTGGTGTACATGGACTCCATCTCGGTCCGCATTGCATCCAGCCATTTTACCGAGTCACCGCTCTGAATGGCTCGCTGGAAGTTAGTAGGCTCACCATAATCCATAGTGCAATCCTCTCTATCCCCGTCTATGAAAAAACCATAGTATCTCTCGTTCGGATGAGACTGCCTACTACTCCTGCGGAGTGGCGCAGGAATGTCCGGTTCCCCTGAAACTACTGGCTCTTCCAAGCTTTTAGTAATAGCTTGTGGTTCTGGAATTTCTTCCAGTTCTATTGCGCTCCCACTTATCTGGTTTTCCAAAAACTCAGTTTCCAAGAAGCGGGCATGTTGAGAAACAAAAACTTTTTGTTCCTCTGCGGAATAGAAAAGATACCTCCTGGAGTTCTTTGGGTATCCCACAAACTTACACTGTACTGAACGTGCCTCGAGCTTGTCCGCATACTGCTTCTTTACAAAAGCTGGACATCCCTATGTCTTAAGATACTTAAGACAGGGTTTCTTCCTACTCCACATCTGATATGGGGTGGTAGGCACAGTCTTGGTTGGAGCTTTGTTCAAGAGATATGCAGCTGTTTCTAGTGCATAACACCAGAAAGATCGCGGTAACTCAGCCTTACTCATCATGGAACGAACCATATCCAATAAGGTTCGATTCCGCCTTTCCGATACACCGTTGTGTTGTGGTGTGTATGGAGGAGTACGCTGAGAGAGAATTCCATTCTCTTTTAAGTAGTCCAGAAACTCGGCACTCAAGTATTCACCACCTCGATCAGATCTCAGTGTTTTTATACTTTTGCCTGTTTGTTTTTCAACTTCATTCTTGTATTCCCGAAATTTCTCAAAGACCTCGGATTTGTGCTTCATTAAGAAGACATGTCCATACCTAGAGAAATCATCTGTGAAAGTAATGAAGTATGAATAACCGCTTCGCGCATGTGTAGTCATTGGACCACACACGTCACTGTGTATGAGTCCCAAGAGTTCGCTCGCTCTTACTCCGTGTCCAGTGAACGGAGTCTTTGTCATCTTTCCCATGAGACAAGATTCACAAGTGGCATAAGACTGGTACTCGAACGGACCCAAGTATCCTTCTTTATGTAACTTTGTTAACCGTGTCTCATTGATGTGACCCAGTCTACAATGCCATAAGAAAGCCTGATTTAATTCTGGAGACTTTCTTTTAAGTGTGTTTTGGACACTGAAGATCTGAGCTTGATTCAATACGTATATCCCGTTATTTAATATACCTGACCCAATCAGAACTTGATTTAGGTGGATGTTTACTACATCGATTACAAAAGTAAAATCATATCCTTCCTTAGAAAGTAAGGATACAGATATGATATTACAAGTTGCACCTGGTACATACAAACAGTCACGCAGAATCAATATCTGCCCAGTTGTCAGTCCTAGGTGATATTCCCTTACGGATTCAGCATCCAATCTCATTCCGTTAGCAACCCTGAGAGTCATATCACCTTTCCTGATAACCCTACGGTATCTCAAAGCCTCTAACGAATTACAGATATGAGATCCTGATCCGGTATCTAATACCCAGGAAGTAGGGTTAACTGACATACAGTTCTCTATTACAAACACACCCGAAGCCGAAGCCACAACATACTTCGAATTCTGGCTACTGGCTATGCTAGCCCTGCAATCTTTCTGCCAATGTTCATTCCCGCAACAATAGGGACGTCCCTCTTCCACTATATCCAGTCCTGAAACTTCTGCCTTTCCCTTTCTTTCTACTTCCCTGGTTTCCTTCAGGGTAGTAGGTAGAGACTGTAGAACTAAGTCAACACTTGACCCGTTCTTCAACGTGGTCTTCAGGTCCGTGAGCTCTAAATAGCTGGTATCTGTAAGGACGTTGCCCCCTACAGACGACCCGATAGCCAACCTCGCTTGAAGCAATTCGTTCGAGGACTCATATCTTGCGATACGAGTTGCTCTCCATATAAATCTTTGTTATGGAGGAAGATAGATACTAAGTCCATCTTCTCGTGCTGCCTCTGGCATTTACCATCAACTGAGGCTAACACGAGGCACTTGGCTTTCGCACATTCCTTTTCCGATGTCTTGCGGATATGAATATCCATGACAGGGGAAACTGGACCTAAGACGGCAGGGGTTAGATTAGTCAAGAGGTGTTCCAGCTTGTCATGGGCAATGGACATCTGGACAGACCTTTGCCAGTCATAACAATCAGATTCAGTCATTTTAATATCTAGATGTAACCTAGGTGTGGTCACAGGGTCGCTGCAATTAAGAGAGAGAGAAGAAAACACTCAGCATGATGCTCTTGCAAGTTTAGATTGGTTTTTAATTTATCTAAACAGGATGGCTCCCACTGTCTCTCGAATCCCTCCTCAAACCACAAAGGAAGAATTAGTCGGGATCAATCTCACCGTACAATACTTGCTTCATTCCTGCCATTGTGTGACAATCGAGTTATGACTTAGGCCTAGGAAACCCCGTCCCATCAGAGATCCAGACATATTCTTAGGCAGTATCACCTAATCATGGAGATGGTTGATCTCCAGGGAGATCGAGGTTTGGAGAGTAGACACAGAGGACAACAGCGCGGATCCACTCACAAAGGCCTATTTCCCAGTAGAGACTTTTATGGGATGGTTGAGTATGAGATACTTCAACTACAGTTTATTGTTGGGTATGCGATACTACAACAGATGGCCCTAGTGCAAGTGGGAGATTGTTAGTGATATGTATGCCCTAGATGCCATTACTGTACATACGATGTATATATTGTAGTGGATGCTTGGACATATATAGGGAGGACTTTCTTGCTCGACATGATAATATGCTATCTGGTTGTCCTTTATCTTAACATGTACTCTGATTGTCTCTATATTACATGTTGATAAAGACCTTAGGATGAGTACTTGACTACCAGGACTATGATGCAGATCATACTAGTGGGGACAGTGTAGTCGCTAAGTACATCCTTTAAATGTTCCTAGTCATGGAAGTACCGAGACAGGGCATCGATACTCCAGAGTAGAATAGCGTATGCACTTCTTGACCGATATGATGGGCGATGGATGATCCCATATCCATTGGTGTTTGACATCAGAGATAGTATACGGGTGCTCAGTGGAGACTGGGTACACTGGACGGACTCGCCGAGAACTCCCAGATAGTATTATACCTCACGTCAGATGGCAGTTCTCTGGTGACACTGGTACAGGTTAGTCTGTAGACCCGAGATCGTCATAGAGTCTTGTGTGATTCCCACTGTGCTTTGATTTCCATCATACCACGTCCAAGAAGGGATGCAAAACGGTGGCTTTTGGGTACAGTCCCGTATCATATGGAGGCAATGAGCGATAGGAGGGGTTTCGTCTCTCCCGGTATAGGGAGTTGATGTTGCGCTGTGTTCGATTGGCTATAACTAGAAATCCCTGGCCAGGGTTGCTGAGATTTACTGGTAAGTGTTATCAGTAGTTTCTCAAACTATTATGGACCACAGATCGACACGACTTATCAAGCTACTGGGGTCTGACGTTTACCATCCCTAGGCGAGATATGCGACATATCAGACGAAGAGACTAGACTGAACGGGAGTGTTACTGGTTGGATTCACAGGAGAATGAACAGGCATGCTTGTTGATCTTCTGATTGCTCAATACATGGGTGGTTGTTACGTTTAGCTGACCGCTTGCAGCTTGTGGGTGTTTGATATGATCATCACCTACTGCCGGCGTATTGACGATTCTTTAGAGTCCTACACAGAGGTTTCCTGGCTCAGGCAAAACGGAGTAGGAGCACATATGTGATATGTGCGGGACCGAGAATAATACGAGTATGTGATACCATATTAGATTCTCGCGATATGTGATATCGGCCGGGCATATGTGATATAGCCGGGTCATCGAATCAAGTGTTGATTCGATGAACTGATACAGATTATATTAGTCGGTTATTTGTGAAATAGCCGGATTATCGGATCAAGTGTTGATTCGATAATTTAATGTATAATTATATATTTGATATATTATATTACATTAACTAATATAAGCTCACTTAAAGATTCTTTTTCTCACTTAGATAATACATTGATATATATGTGATATATGTTAATTGTATTATTTTATTTTGTTACAAAATATATTATATATGTGATATATAATATTGTAAAAAGTTAGGGTTACAAATGCAACATGTTTTGTGGAGTTTAAACATGGTTGGGGTTTGGATTAGGGTTAAGCTTGGATGAAGCCTTCATGAAGTTTCATGAAGGTTTGACTTTGACCATTGAT
The DNA here is from genome assembly GCA_030015575.1 of Agapanthus africanus. Classification (NCBI taxonomy): domain Eukaryota; kingdom Viridiplantae; phylum Streptophyta; class Magnoliopsida; order Asparagales; family Amaryllidaceae; genus Agapanthus; species Agapanthus africanus. Next base: position 221,546,826 of record CM057349.1, read on the forward strand.
ATTTTGTGTTGATATTTATTAACCCAACCCAAACCCTTTACCCTAGTTTACTCACTACAAGGGTTAAGCCTTCATGATTGACCCATGGTTGATTTGTAACAATAACAATGAATTCATTATTCATCACAAAGAGATTTCTTCTTCTTCTTCCTCTTGAAAAACTTTCTAGCTTTTTGGTCTGTGATGATTTTGAGTGAGATAAAGAAAACAAAAGAGAGCTAAATTCCTACTTCATCATCCTCATCTATTCTAGCCACTTAGATTAGGGTGTTTTCTTTGCTAATACTTGATTAGTGAAGCAAGAGCTTGGGTTTGAGTTTCTTCAAGGTAGATCATCTTAGTTGTTGAAGATTGGAAGCAAGCTTGCATCTTTCTCTTCATGGAGCTTCTCTAGAGTCCGGGTACTTGATGATCGCAGTGAAGGGACCTCAACACGGAGCTTATGAAGTGAAGGAGCGGACTACAAAGGTTGTAATCCCTAACTCTTAGATGTAAAGTTGTTTGCATGCTATGTTATTCCTAATACTCTAGTTAAGATCTTGGTTAGGGTTTGTTTAGCACCCCAAAAATTTTAAAGTAGCATGTTTGATGCTTACCAAAACCTTGCTAAGGTGCTAAGCTAACTCTATACTCAGTACACTCTACGTCCTGGGTATTAGATACCAGATCGGGATCCCATATATGTAATATATTACATGGGCTAAAGAAAGGTAGAGAACTGGGAATAGGTGATCATTCTGTAAGAGTAGGGAATGGTGCAAATATTGCAGCCAAAGCAGTTGGCGAATATCACCTTGTATTACCAAATAGTAATACATTGATTCTGAATGAATGTTTTTACATACCGAACCTGATATGCAATATTATATCAATTTCTTTATTAAGTAAAGAAGGATATAATTTTGTATTGCAGGATAATGTTATGAACATTTTTCTGAATCAAAAGTTTATTGGATCAGGATCGTTAAGTAATGGCATATACGTTTTAAATCAAACCACAGTTCTTAACGTACAGAACACACACAAGAGGAAAAGTTCAGAAATGAACGAGTCCTTCTTGTGGCATTGTAGACTAGGTCATATCAATGCGACACGACTAGCTAAGTTTCATAAATATAGATATTTGAATCAGTTTGAATTTACACCTTATGAAACTTGCCAGTCACGCCTCAAAGGCAAAATGTCCAAAACTCCATTTACTGGACATAGAGAAAGAGCTTCTAAACTCTTGGTACTGATACATAGTGATGTATGAGGTCCCATGTCTACACATGCCAGGAATGGTTCCTTGTACTTCATTACATTCACCGATGATCGCTCAAGATTCGGACATGTGTTTCTGTTGAAATACAAGTCTGAAGCTTTTGAGAAATTCAAGGAATATAAATACGAAGTAGAGAGCCAAGCGGGTAAAAGTATTAAAATCCTACGATCTGATAGGGGAGGAGAATACTTGAGCATGGAATTCCATGACTATCTAAAAGAGAATAGGATTCTCTCTCAGCTTACTCCTCTATATACACCACAGCACAACGGTGTATCAGAGCGGAGGAATCACACCCTATTAGATATGGTGCGCTCTATGATGAGTACCGCTGAGTTGCCTATTTCCTTTTGGGGTTATGCACTGGAGACAGGTGCAGACCTATTGAATATGGTTCCCACCAAATCTGTGCCAACCACTCCATATGAGATATGGAAAGGAAAAAGACTATATCTTAATTATGTTAAGATGTGGGGTTGTCCGGCATATGTGAAAACACAAAATTTGGACAAGCTCGAGGCAAGGTCAATTTTGTGTAAGTTTATTGGATATCCCAAACATTCGCGAGGGTATATCATCTACCACACTAAGGAACAAAAGGTGTTTGTTTCTCGACAAGCCACCTTTTTAGAAAAGGAATTTCTTGAAAAAGAAATTAGTGGCAAAGAGGTAGAATTGGAAGAAGTTCCAGCTACACAAACTACAATAGAAGATTTGGTAGAATCAGAGGATTCGATAGTTCCCGACGAACCTCAGCCTCTCCGCCGATCTAGTAGGGTTCCTCATCCACCTGAGAGATACTATAGTTTTCTCATTGATGGTGGGAGCGAGAATTGCATCATGGAAGATGATGACCTAACTAGCTTTGAGCAGGCCATCACGAGTGGGGACTCTGTGAAATGGCTGGATGCAATGCGGTCTGAGATGGAATCCATGTACACCAACAAAGTATGGACTTTGGAAGATGCTCCGAAAGGGTAAAACCCATCGGGAGCAAGTGGATCTTCAAATAAAAACTTGGTGTAGATGGAAAAGTTGAGACTTTCAAAGCTAAAATTATAGCAAAAGGTTTCCGTCAGTGACCAGGTATGGATTATGATGAAACCTTTTCTCCAGTGGTTATGCTTAAGTCCATCCAGATCCTACTTGCCATCGCTGCATACTATGACTACGAAATTTAGCAGATGGACGTCAAGACTGCTTTTCTAAATGGTGATTTAGAAGAGAGTACATGACACAGCCAGAGGGCTTCATGGACAGTGGGAGCAGCAGAAAGGTATGCAAGCTACTTAAATCAATCTACGGGTTAAAATAGGCATCGCGGAGTTGGAACATCTGTTTTGAAGCGGCGGTCAAAGAGTTTGACTTCGTCAAAAACATAGATGAACCTTGTGTATACAAGAAGGTGGCAGAGAGTAAGTCCATCTTCCTCATATTATATGTGGATGACATACTCTTGATAGAAAATGATGTTCCTATACTGAACTAGGTCAAACTCTTCTTATCACAAAGATTCTCATGAAGGATCTGGGTGATGCCTCCTACATCCTGGGGATTAAGATCTATAGAGATAGATCTAAACGGATGCTGGGATTGTCCTAATCCAGGTACATTGACACCAAACTAAAGAGGTTTAATATGGAGGATTCCAAGCTTGGGAATTTACCCACGATCTCAGGAATCACTCTCTCCAAAGAGATGTCCCCCAAGACTGATTTGGAGAGGGCTCGCATGCAAGGTATACCCTATGCTTAGGCAGTCAGGTCTATTATGTATGCGATGTTATGTACCGACTGGATGTAGCATACGTACTAGGTGTTGTAAGCATGTATCAATCAGATCCTGTGGAGAATCACCGGACAGCAGTGAAGAATATTCTTAAGTACCTGAGAAGGACTAAAGAAATGTTCTTGGTGTATGGTAACGGTGAACTCCAAGTGGAGTCCTTTACCTACTCGAGCTTCCAGAGTGATAAGGAAGATTCTAAGTCGGTCTCGGGTTTTGTCTTCACCCTCAATGGAGGGGCGGTTTGTTGGAAGAGTTCCAAGCAAGAAACCGTGGCAGACTCAACGATGGAGGCTGAATACATCGCAGCCAATGATGCCGCTAAAGAGGCTGTTTAGATGAAGAAGTTCATAAACGAACTTAGTATGGTTCCATCCATCGAGCATCCAATACCTTTGTATTGTGATAAAATGTGTTAGTGTATATGCCCCAGAGGCCATTACTGTATCATACTAGTTTGTATATTACTTAATGGAAGCTTGGGATATTCACCTTGTATATACAATCTTGCTCAAAATAGTAGTATGCTACTTGGTTTGTTTCTACTTCAATGTGTACATGTGTTTATTTTAGTATATCGCCTATACACATTAGTGGAGCCCTTAGGATCTTTGCTTGATTACCAGCGTTGTGATGGCAGTCACACAAGTGGGGCTGGGTAATCTATAAGCACATCCTTATGCAGGTCCCTGGTCGCAGGACTATCGAGACAGGGCATCGATACTCCGGAGTAGACTAGCGCATGCGCATCTCATCCCAGTGTGGGAGACGGTCTGTCCCATAGCCGTCGGTACGTCGTACTTGAGATAGTATGCGGGTGCTCGTTGGGTTACGAGTACACTGGACAGGACTCGTCGGGAACTGACTAGTTGGTATTATGCCTATCGTCAGTTATCAGTTCCCAGGTGACATGAGTACAGCTTAGTCCGCTGACTTGACACTGTCACTTCGCCTCGAGTGTGTTCCCACTGCACTTTGATTACTACCCTACCACGGCTCAAAGGAGTCGTGCAAACAGGTAGTTTTTGGGTGCAGTCCCGAAGCACTTGGAGGCAGTGACGGTTAGACAGGATTCGTCTCTCCCGGTATTGGGGGTTGACATCGCGCTGTGTCTAGGAGAGCCATTACACGAGTAGTCTCTGGCCAGGGCAAACGAGATATACTGGTAGGCTTCCAGTGTTATCTCAGGGTGTTTTGGGCTTCACTCCGACACGACTTGTACCGCTATTTGGGGACTGACGTTTTCCGCCCCCTAGGCCCGCCATGCGATGTATAAGACGAACAGACCGGACTGTACGGAGAATGTCACATTCAGGCTCAGTAGGAGTTCAGATGGGTTTCGCCTCGTCAGTCTTCTTGTCGGCATCTACCTGGGGACCGTTACGCACAGCTAGTGCCGCTTGCGGTCTGTGGTTAAACCCACTGCCAGCGTAGTGTCGAGTCTTTAGAGTCCCACACAGAAAGCTATTCTCCTTTAGGCAAAAGAGTAGAGGTCGCATGGTTTTGCGACAGGTCGCATGGTTTTGCGACAGGGTTCAGTCACATCCGTGCACTTGTGCACGTTTAGTGTCCGGACAGTTTACACTAGCGGGCTTTGGTTTAAGCCAGATCCTAGTGTGCGTATTGGGATTGGTTTTATTCAGTATGCATTCGTGTTCCTCGGAACGCGGATGCGGGTGTGTATGCACAGTTGACGGAGAGACAGAGGCAGAGGATTCTCATTAGGGTTGTTGACCGTTGACAGTTGACTATTGACTTTTTGCTCAACCCTAATGAGAATATGATATGTGATTAACAATTATATTAATTAAGTATTATGGTGACATGGTTGTTGAGGGATTGACTTTGTTGACTTTTTGACTTTTGTTGACTTGTTGACTTGGTTGACCGGTTGACTAGGCTTGACTAGTTGACCATCATGATAACTATAGCTATCATTTCATGGCAAAGACTTTTGCTTGCTTGCTCTTTTGTGCAAAATGAGTGCATGAAATGATATGGCTATGGTTGCTTAAACCAACACGTAATACTTGATTGATATGAGGTGTTATGATTGTTTTGGATTATGAGAGCCAAAAGAGAAATGTCTTCTCTCATTTTTTTCATGCTCATTCTCTCTCTTGTTCTTGAGCTCTCATCTTCCTCCTCTTGCTCTCCCTCTCTTGATTCTATGGTTCACTTGTCTCATGAGTTGAGAACCAAGAACCATAGATAAAATCCCATACAAACTCTTCTCTGCCCACTCTAGTTCACAAGGTTTAGCAAACCGAGTGAACTAGTTTCTTCAAAGTTCGAAGAAGGAGCCAAAGGTTGAAGCTTTCAGGTGGATCTATCTTCGGCGCAAGGAGACGACGGGGAGAAGCCGATTCGGACGACCATCGAAGCTTGAAGACGAAAGTGTTCGAGAAAAAGAAAGGTATAACCCCCTAACCGAGTAGTTAGCAACTCGTAGTTAGGTTGTTAGTTAGATGTTTAACAAAGATCCGGGTTTTTGAGTCCATGTTACCACCTCTAAGAAAATTATTTTTCACCAAATTCCGCATTCCCGAAAGTACCGGGAGAGGTAGCATGGACTTACAGTGGTATCAGAGCCTAGTTGAACTCTATCTAACATGTTAGCAATGTAGCTAGAAGATCGATCAAAGCAAAAGTCCCGAATTGAACCCCGTTTTCCAAGTTGCTGTCGATTTTTTATGTTCTGTAAAAATAATAAATCATGCATCAAAAATCGACTCAGGGTTTTTAGAGTGCACTGTAGAAAGGCGGTCCCACGATCTCATCATTTCACCGCTGAAACGCGGCAATAGCTTGCTATTGCCGCGGTTCCGCGGCCTTCTTGGCTCCTCTCTCGTTGTTCTTTGCTACAGTGTGCTTATAGGGGTATTTTAGGATTTTTGGAATATATATTTTCTGCCCAGATTTTCCAGAACGAAAATTTATTTTTTGGGGTCCTGAAAATCCGTATTTTTGATCGAACTTCTAAAAGACTTTAGCTGACGGGTTTTTCTGTAATGTGATATTTGTATTGAACGTCTGCTAATCGCTATATGTCGATTAGTGGGGGTTATACAAATCTGTGATCTGTAATGTTGTTGGAATGTGTATATGAATATGTTGGATTGTCGCGGGTGAATAGCCGGGGGTTGTGAGACGAGAGTTTTCTTTTCTTTCAATTCATGTATATTTGTAAATTGATGTAATAATTATTTGTATGGCCGCACAACCGGGTCGGGGTTGTATCCCTCATTGTATAATTTCTTTTTACTGTTTTTGCTCCTAGGATAGACCCATGGAGGGGGTGCACAAACTACCGGGTATGCCGAAGTGCCGAGTGGCCTACTCACGGAGTTGAGGGAGGTTGCTTCGCTTCGGGTACTTGGCGGGTAGTTTGCCGCACCCGTAGGGGTCTTGGGTGGGGTATTGGCTATTCACCGCGACCGTGTAATCTGCTTTTCGTTACAGGCTCGTACGAATTGCGGATTCCTAGTATATCCAATGTGTTCATCTGTGATCTGAAATGGCTATCATTGCAATATATCTATATATGATATTATTTAGGCGTTGCTTATGTTTTACAGCCGCGCTAGCCCAGCCCCCGCTCTGTCGTTAGTTAAGTAACCTAACGGGTAATGACGGGGTCCCGTGGCGAATGCGAATGGCATAAGCGTACGTCATATTTTGGTTGTTTTCTGCAATGGTAGGATTAAATGATGGGACGCATTAAAAGAACTAATGCAAGAATATCACGCATTAAAAGAACTAATGCAAGAAAATAAACCAAGTTAAAGTCCTTGGAACACTTTCGAAAAACCACTCGGTTCTTTTCAAAACTAACTTTTAAATGCGGAGCTTGAGCCACTCCTTTTAAAAGCTATCTCGTTCCATCGATTATATCAAGTTCACTACGTTCACGGTTTTGCCAAAACCATTCGTAGCCCTCCATCATTTCAGTTAAATATTCGGTAGTATTCAAGCTATGTATTTTGACCTCACGCCAAGGTATAGTGATTGGTAGCTGCCGGATATTTATCTGTTGCATAGATAGAATGCGTTGGTTTGGGACAGCCGTACTACCATTTTGGCCTACGTCAAGGGTAGGTGCGGGTGGATTCAAATTAACCTGGATAATGATGGGAAGAACTTGACATGTGACTTATGACATTTTGACCTCACGCCAAGGTCATAAGAGCATGGGGCAAAAATCCACATCGGGAGTTTCATAAGTACTGAAACTTGCTAGATTTGCATACCACTTGGAGTGTGATGATTCTGGTAGGATTCCTTCAGTTTCGTCACGCAATGATATTTGGATCCCGATCCTACTGTGAGTATATGCTATTCCTCGGGAAATTTCTCAGTTAACAATCAATGCTATAAACCTAGTAGGTGTCTAGAAAGGTGTTAGCGGGGCTTCGCCCCCAGGGAAAAGAGGTTATTTAATTAAGGAACTTCGCAAAAGCGTTGGAAAACCTCCCTCGAAGTACCGACACTGGCCTGGCTGAACGGTTAAGTAAGTATTGTACGGTGAGATTGATCCTGACTAATTCTTCCTTTTTGGTTTGAGGAGGGAATCGAGAAACAGTGGGAGCCATCCTGTTTAGACAAACTAAAAACCATTCTAAACTTGCAAGAGCATCAAGCTGAGTGTTTCTTCTCTCTCCTAATTGCAGCGACCAATCGACATGACTGGACTTAAGTTACTTCTAGATAAAAACATACTGACAGGGCCAAACTACAAAGATTGGCTCAGGAATGTCAAGATGGCAATCACTTAAGACAAGCTGGAATATCTTCTTACCACCAAAGCTCCCCCTGCCCCTGGTCCCACTTCCAGCGTCGCGGATAAGGAAATCCGTAAGACTTGGGAGATTGATAGCGCGAAGGCCAAGTGCCTCGTACTTGCCTCTATGGACAATGAACATCAGAGGAGGCACGAGAATATGGACTTGGAATCCATATTTCTTCATACAAAAGAACTGTATGGAGAGCAATCTCGTATCGCAAGATACGAAGCGTCGAAAAACTTATTTTCGGAAAGGATGGCCGTCGGATCATCAGTAGCAGAACACGTGCTTAAGATGATCGGCTACATTGAGGAGCTCGCGGACCTAGGGACCACATTGGAGAGTGAGCTCTATACGGACTTAGTTCTCCAGTCCCTTCCTTCCACTTACGCCCAGTTTATACTGAACTTCAACTTACAAGAAAAAGAAGTTGAACTTTCAGAGCTCTTCAACATGCTGAGGAGCGCAGAGGGCACCCTACAGAAAGGTAGGGAAACATCCACTTTGTTTTTAGGAGGATCATCTTCTTCTAGGTCCAAGGCGAAAGCCAAGGGAAAGAAGAAGAAAGCCCCCGCCAAACCAAGAGGCGGTGTTAGTAAAGTGGATACGAAGGGAAAAGCAAAAGCAACAAAGAAAGCGGGGAAGCTTGTGGATAAGGAAGAATGCTTCTATTGTCATAAGAAAGGACACTGGAAGAATGATTGCAGGGCCTGGAAGGCCAGAACACAGGAATTGAAGCAGGTTGCAGCTTCAGCTTCAGGTGTGTATGTTATTGAAAACTGTCTTTCAATAAACTCTACTTCCTGGGTATTGGATACCGGATCAGGATCTCATATCTGTAATTCATTGCAGGCGTTGAGAAACCGTAGAGTTTTGAAGGCAGGTGACATGACCCTCAGAGTTGCGAACGGAGCTAGCATGGATGCTAAAGCCGTGGGGGACTATCACCTCGGAATGTCAGATGGACATGTTTTGGTTTTGCGTAATTGCTTTTTTATACCCAACGCAACTTGTAATATCATTTCTGTATCTTTAGTTTCTAAAGAAGGTTATGAATTTGCGTTTGTAAGCAATGTTGTAAACATTCACCTTAATCAAGTTCTGATTGGGTCAGGAACATTGAGCAATGGTATATACCTATTAAACCAACCACAGATTTTCAATGTCCAGAATACACACAAAAGAAAGTCTCCGGAAATAAATCAGACTTTCTTATGGCATTGTAGACTGGGTCACATCAATGAGAGAAGGTTGACAATGTTACATACAGAAGGATATTTGAATCCGTTCGAATATCAATCATATGCCACTTGTCAATCCTGTCTCAAAGGAAAGATGACAAAGACTCCGTTTACTGGACACGGAGTAAGGGCAAGCGAGCTCTTAGGACTCGTACACAGCGACGTGTGCGGTCCAATGTCTACACATGCGCGAAGCGGTTATTCTTACTTCATTACTTTTACGGATGACTTTTCAAGGTACGGTTATGTCTTCTTAATGAAACATAAGTCCGAAGCCTTTGGAAAGTTCCAGGAATATAAGAATGAAGTAGAAAAATAGACCGGCAAAAGTATCAAGATTCTAAGATCGGATCGAGGTGGAGAATACTTAAGTGCTGAGTTCCTGGACTATTTAAAAGAGAACGGAATTCTCTCTCAGCTTACTCTTCCATACACTCCGCAACATAACGGTGTATCGGAGAGACGGAACCGAACCCTATTGGATATGGTACGGTCCATGATGAGTAACGCTGAGTTACCGCGATCATTCTGGGGGTATGCGCTAGAATCAGCTGCGTACCTTTTGAACCGAGTTCCTACTAAGACTGTGCCTACCACACCTTATGAGTTATGGAGTGGGAAGAAACCCTATCTTCAATATCTGAAGATCTGGGGATGTCCAGCTTTTGTCAAAAAGCAGCATGCGGACAAACTCGAGGCACGCTCAGTACTGTGCAAGTTTGTGGGATACCCAAAGAACACCAGGGGGTATCTTTTCTACCACGCAGAGGAACAAAAAGTCCTTGTTTCTCGTAATGCCCACTTTCTAGAACACCAGTTCTTAGAAAAGGAAATTTGTGGGAGCGCAGTAGAACTGGAAGAAATTCCAGAACCACGAGCTATTACTGAAAGCTTAGTGGAACCAGAGGGTTCAAAAGAACAGGACATTCCTACGCCGCTCCGCAGGAGTAGTAGGCAGTCTCATCCGCCCGAGAGATACTACGGTGTTCTCATAGACGGGGATAGAGAGGATTGCATCATAGATTATGATGAGCCTACTAGCTTCCAGCAGTCCGTTCAGAGCGTTGACTCAGTAAAATGGCTGGATGCAATGCGGACCGAAATGGAGTCCATGTACACCAACAAAGTATGGACGTTGGACATTACTCCAGACGGGGTAAAACCCGTAGGATGCAAATGGATCTTCAAAAGGAAGATTGGTGTAGATGGACAGGTTGAGACCTATAAAGCTAGACTTGTTGCGAAGGGTTTTCATCAAAGACCTTGTTTGGACTATGACGAAACCTTTTCTCCAGTGGCTATGCTGAAATCCATTCGGATCCTTCTTGCCATTGCTGCCTTCCACGATTATGAGATCTGGCAGATGGACGTAAAGACTGCTTTTCTAAATGGAAATTTAGAGGAGTGTGTCTATATGGACCAACCAGAGGGTTTCATTCAGAGTGGGAGCAGCGGAAAGGTGTGCAAGTTGCTTAAGTCCATCTATGGACTAAAGCAGGCATCGCGGAGTTGGAACATCTGTTTTGATGAGACGGTCAAGGAATTTGGCTTTATCAAAAATCCAGATGAACCATGCATCTATAGTAGATTTGTAGAGAGAACTGTAGTATTCCTCATTTTATACGTGGATGACATTCTCTTAATAGGAAATGACATTCCTATGCTACAATCTGTCAAGGGGTTCTTGTCACACAGGTTCTCCATGAAAGACCTGGGTGATGCCTCATACATCCTGGGGATCCGGATCCATCGTGATAGATCCAAGAGGATATTAGGACTTTCACAGTCCAGGTACATCGACACCATACTGAAGAGATTCAGTATGGAAGATTCCAAGCGCGGTAACCTACCGGCTTGTCACGGGATCACCCTCTCTAAAGAGATGTCTCCCAAGACTGATTTGGAGAGGGATCGCATGTCTATTATACCCTACGCTTCTGCGGTAGGCTCTATAATGTATGCGATGTTGTGTACCAGACCGGATGTAGCTTATGCACTGAGTGTGGTAAGCCGGTATCAGTCAAACCCTGGGGAGAAACACTGGATAGCAGTAAAGAACATTCTCAAGTACCTGAGAAGGACTAAGGAGATGTTCTTGGTGTATGGCGGAAAAGACCTCCAGATCGAGGCCTTTGCTGACTCCAGCTTCCAGAGTGACAAGGATGATTCCAAGTCCATGTCGGGTTTTGTCTTTACCCTCAATGGAGGGGCGGTGTGTTGGAAGAGTTCCAAACAGGAAACCGTTGCAGACTCGACGATGGAAACGGAATACATTGCTGCATCTGATGCCGCAAAAGAAGCTGTCTGGATGAGGAAGTTCTTGAAGGAGCTTCAGGTGGTTCCGTCCATTGTTGATCCAATACCTCTGTATTGCGACAACAACGGGGCTATAGCTTTAGCGAAGGAACCCAGGTCCCATCAGAGATCCAGACACATCTTGAGGCGGTATCACCTGATCAGGGAGATCGTGGATCGCCAGGAGATCGAGGTTCGGAGAGTCTCTTCAGAAGATAACACTGCAGATCCATTCACCAAGGCCTTGCCCCAGACTCAGTTCGAGCGGCTGATCGAGATGATAGGTCTTCGATACGCCAGTACATGGCCTTAGTGCAAGTGGGAGATTGTTAGTGTATATGCCCTAGAGGCCATTACTGTATCATACTAGTTTGTATATTACTTAATGGAAGCTTGGGATATTCACCTTGTATATACAATCTTGCTCAAAATAGTAGTATGCTACTTGGTTTGTTTCTACTTCAATGTGTACATGTGTTTATTTTAGTATATCGCCTATACACATTAGTGGAGCCCTTAGGATCTTTGCTTGATTACCAGCGTTGTGATGGCAGTCACACTAGTGGGGTTGGGTAATCTATAAGCACATCCTTATGCAGGTCCCTAGTCGCAGGACTATCGAGACAGGGCATCGATACTCCGGAGTAGACTAGCGCATGCGCTTCTCATCCCAGTGTGGGAGACGGTCTGTCCCACAGCCGTCGGTACGTCGTACTTGAGATAGTATGCGGGTGCTCGTTGGGTTACGAGTACACTGGATAGGACTCGTCGGGAACTGACTAGTTGGTATTATGCCTATCGTCAGTTATCAGTTCCCAGGTGACATGAGTACAGCTTAGTCCGCTGACTTGACACTGTCACTTCGCCTCGAGTGTGTTCCCACTGTACTTTGATTACTACCCTACCACGGCTCAAAGGAGTCGTGCAAACAGGTGGTAGTTGGGTGCAGTCCCGAAGCACTTGGAGGCAGTGACGCTTAGACAGGATTCGTCTCTCCCGGTATTGGGGGTTGACATCGCGCTGTGTCTAGGAGAGCTATTACACGAGTAGTCCCTGGCCAGGGCAAACGAGATATACGGGTAGGCTTCCAGTGTTATCTCAGGGTGTTTTGGGCTTCACTCCGACACGACTTGTACCGCTATTGGGGGACTGACGTTTACCGCCCCCTAGGCCCGCCATGCGATGTATCAGACGAACAGACCGGACTGTACGGAGAATGTCACATTCAGGCTCAGTAGGAGTTCAGATGGGTTTCGCCTCGTCAGTCTTCTTGTCGGCATCTATCTGGGGACCGTTACGCACATCTAGTGCCGCTTGCGGTCTGTGGTTAAACCCACTGCCAGCGTAGTGTCGAGTCTTTAGAGTCCCACACAGAAAGCTATTCGCCTTTAGGCAAAAGAGTAGAGGTCGCATGGTTTTGCAACAGGTCGCATGGTTTTGCGACAGGGTTCAGTCACATCCGTGCACTTATGCACGTTTAGTGTCCGGACAGTTTACACTAGCGGGCTTTGGTTTAATCCAGATCCTAGTGTGCGTATTGGAATTGGTTTTATCCAGTATGCATTCGTGTTCCTCGGAACGCGGATGCGGGTGTGTATGCACAGTTGACGGAGAGACAGAGGCAGAGGATTCTCATTAGGGTTGTTGACCGTTGACAGTTGACTATTGACTTTTTGCTCAACCCTAATGAGAATATGATATGTGATTAACAATTATATTAATTAAGTATTATGGTGACATGGTTGTTGAGGGATTGACTTTGTTGACTTGTTGACTTGTTGACTTTTGTTGACTTGTTGACTTTGTTGACCGGTTGACTAGGCTTGACTAGTTGACCATCATGATAACTATAGCTATCATTTCATGGCAAAGACTTTTGCTTGCTTGCTCTTTTGTGCAAAACGAGTGCATGAAATGATATGGCTATGGTTGCTTAAACCATCACATAATACTTGATTGATATGAGGTGTTATGATTGTTTTGGATTATGAGAGCCAAAAGAGAAAAGTCTTCTCTCATTTTTTTCATGCTCATTCTCTCTCTTGTTCTTGAGCTCTCATCTTCCTCCTCTTGCTCTCCCTCTCTTGATTCTATGGTTCACTTGTCTCATGAGTTGAGAACCAAGAACCATAGATAAAATCCCATACAAACTCTTCTCTACTCACTCTAGTTCACAAGGTTTAGCAAACCGAGTGAACTAGTTTCTTCAAAGTTCGAAGAAGGGGCCAAAGGTTGAAGCTTTCAGGTGGTTCTATCTTCGGCGCAAGGAGACGACGGGGAGAAGCCGATTCGGACGACCATCGAAGCTTGAAGACGAAGGAGTTCGAGAAAAAGAAAGGTATAACCCCCTAACCGAGTAGTTAGCAACTCGTAGTTAGGTTGTTAGTTAGATGTTTAACAAAGATCCGGGTTTTTGAGTCCATGTTACCACCTCTAAGAAAATTGTTTTTCACCAAATTCCTCATGCCCGAAAGTACCGGGAGAGGTAGCATGGACTTACAAAATGGAGAAGTGGCTTTGGCCAAGGAACCCAGGTCCCATCAGCGATCCAGGTATATTCTGAGGCGGTATCAGCTAATCCGGGAGATAGTTGATCGCCGGGAGATCGAGGTAAGCAGAGTTGACATGAAGAATAACACAGAGGATCCACTTACGGAGGCCATACCCCAGATACAATTTGAGAAACTCTTCAGGATGTTGGGTATGAGATACTACAACAACTGGTCTTAGTGCAAGTGGGAGATTGTTAGTTGTATGTATGCCCTAGAGGCCATTATTGTACATGATTGTATATTATAGTGGATGCTTGGACATATATAGAGATTAATATCTTGCTCGACATGATAGTATGCTATCCGGTTACTCTTTATCTTAACATGTTGAATAGTATTATGATGCTGTCTTGCTCTCACATGTTGGTAAAGCCCTTAGGATGTATACTTGACTACCGGGATTATGATGTAGATCATACTAGCGGGGCCATGGTAATCCACAAGTTCATCCTTTAATTGTTCCTAGTCGTGGGTGTATCGAGATGGGGAATCGATATTCCAGAGTAGACTAGCGTATACGCTTCTTGACACATATTATGGGCGATGGATGATCCCACATCCATTGGTGTTTGACATCAAAGATGGTATACGGGTTCTCAGTGGAGACTGGGTACACTAAACAGGACTCGCCGAGAACTCCTAGATGGTATTATACCTGACGTCAGATAGCAGTTCTCAGGTGACACTGGTACAGGTTAGTCTGTAGACCCGAGATAGTCATAGAGTCTTGTGTGATTCCTACTGTGCTTTGATTTCCACTTTACCACATTCAAAAGAGCGTGCAAAACGGTAGTTTTTCGGTACAGTCTCGAGTCACATGGAGGCAATGAGCGATAGGAGGGGTTTCGTCTCTCCAGGTATTGGGGGTTGATGTTGCGCTGTGCTCGATTGGCCATAACAGGAAGTCCCTGGCTAGGGCTGATACGGAGATTTACTGGTAAGTGTTATCAGTAGTTTATCGACCCGTTATGAGCTTCACATCGGCATGACTTATCAAGTTACTGGGGTCTGACGTTTACCACCCCTAGACTATATATGCGACATATCAGACGAAGAGACCGGACTGTACGGTAGTGTTACTGATAGGCTTTGCGGGAGTTTAGACAGGCTTGCTTGCTGATCTTCTGATCGCTCAATACCCGGGTAGCCGTTTCGTCCAGCTAGTACCGCTGATGGCTTGTAGGTGACTGATATGATCATCACCTACTGCCGTCATATTGACGAGTCATTAGAGTCCTACACAGAGGTTTCGTAGCTCATGCGAAATGATGTAGGGCACATATGTGATATGTGCGGGACCGAGATTAATACGTGTATGTGATACCGTATTCCAATCTCGCGATACAAGTTATATGTGATATAACCGGATTGTTGAATCAAGTGTTTATTCAATGATATGTTATATGTATATGTGATATATGTATATTAGTTGGTTGTATGCGATACAGTCGGGTTATTAAATCAAGTGTTTATTTAATAATTTAATGTGTAATTATATATTTGATACATTAATATACATTAACTAATATTACCTCACTTAAGAAAATATTTTCTCTTTATACATTTAATATATATGTGATATATGTTAATGTATTTATTTTTGTGTCATGCTAGATGATACTTTGGACATGGGTGTATGAGATTCATACCATACTTAAGATAATGTGAGGTTTTAATTATTAAGGGTAAATCAAAATTAGGTGGAAAATTGTCATGGTTGTGAAGCTTGTAGAAGCTTGTAGTAACCATTGACTTAGTCCACTAATTTTGTTTTACTCTAGATATTCATTAACCTAGCCATTATTTTTTACCCATGGTTTAGTCTCTACATGAGTTATATATGATATTTCTCACCCATGGTATTTATTTTTTCACCACTTGAGTTTCTTCTTCATCTCTTTCCTAGCTCTCTTGAGTTTTGAATGAGGTTAAAAAAAAAAAGAAAAATTATTCTAAAGTAAGCAAAATTCTTACTTCACCAATCTATACCAAACTAGCCATTTTGTATAGGTTGTTTCTTCACTAGTTCATCAATTAGTGAAGAGGGTGCTTGAGTTTGAGATTCTTCGACGTAAATCATCTTCGGCCTCGAAGAGTTCAAGCAAGCTTGTTCCTTTCGCCTTGTGAACCCTTACTAAAATCCGGGAGATCACTACTTGGAGTGAAGGGACCACTACACGGAGCTTTAGAAGTGAAGGACCAATCTACAAAGGTTGTATTCCTCATTCACTTAGTGTAATGTTTGATTACATGCTAGTTTACTCCTAATCCTCTAGTTAGATCCTTGGTTTGGGTTACTTAGCACACTAAAATTTTATAAAATGGCATGGTTGATGCTTTCCGAAACCAAGTAGTCGTGGTAAAGAACCCTTCACACTTGGTTGGTTTTTTGGATGAAAATCACTCTCAACATTTGCCTCTGTAATTCGATGTCGAGCACCCCATGGGTTCGCGGGGAGGCGGATTACGCAAAAAATGATTTTTATAGGCTTCGCAACACCGAATTCAACTCTACGATCGATACTAAACCCTAACTAGCTAAACTGTATGAGGTTAACTACTCGGATAGAATGTTATGTTAGTTGTATGTATGCCCTAGAGGCCAGTATTCTACAGATGATGTATATTATATTGGATGCTTGGACATATATAGAGAGGACTTTCTTGCTCGACATGATAGTATGCTATCTGGTTGCTCTTTATCTTAACATGTATACTTGTCTCTTTATACTGTCTTATAGTTACATGTTGGTAAAGCCCTTAGGATGTGTACTTGACTACCTGGACTCTGATACAGATCATACTAGTGGGGACATGGTTGTCCATAAGTACATCCTTCAAGGTCCCTACTCGTGGGTGTATCGAGACGGGGCATCGATATACCAGTGTAGACTAGCGTATACGCTTCTCGACCCATGAGATGGGCGATGGATGATCCCATATCCATTGGTGTTTGACATCAGAGATGGTATACCGGTGCTTATTGGAGACTGGGTACACTGGACGGACTCACCGAGAACTCCCATATGGTATTATATCTTACGTCAGATGGCAGTTCTCTGGTGACACTTGTGCAGGTTAGTCCGTAGACCCGAGATCGTTATAGAGTCTTGTGTGATTCCCACTGTGCTTTGATTTCCACCTTACCACATCTATGAGGGCGTGCAAAACGGTGGTTTTTGGGTACAGTCCCGAGTCACATGGAGGCAATGAGCGATAGGAGGGGTTTCGTCTCTCCCGGTATTGGGGGTTGATGTTGCGCTGTGCTCGATTGGCCATAACAGGGAAGTCCCTGGCCAGGGCTGATATAGAGATTTACTGGTAAGTGTTACCAGTAGTTTCTCGACCCGTTATGAGCCTCACATCAGCACGACTTATCGGTTATTGGGGTCTGACGTTTACCACCCCTAGACTTGATATGCGACATATCAGACGAGGAAACCGGACTGTACGGGAAGTGTTACCGGCAGGATTTTGCAGGAGTTGGAGCGGGCTTGCTTGCTGATCTTCTGATCACTCAATACCCGGGTAGCCGTTATGTCCAGCTAGTACCGCTGACGGCTTGTGGGTGCTTGATGTGAACATCACCTACTGCTGGCGTATTGATGAGTCTTTAGAGTCCTACATAGAGGTTTTACTGGCTCAGGCAAAACGAAATAGGAGCACGTATGTGATATGTGCGGGACCGAGAATAATGCGTGTATGTGATACCGTATTCTATTCTCGCGACTTTTTGTCTCGGTCGGTTATATATGATATAGCCGGGTTATCGAATCAAGTGTTGATTCGATAAGTCGATACAATGGTTGTTAGTCGGTTATATGAGATATGACCGGATTATTAAGTCAAGTGTTGATTTAATAATTAAGTGTATAATTGTAAATTAGATATACTAGTTTATATTTACTAACACTTGTTCACTTAAGGATTTTTTCTCACATGTACACAACTTTAATATATATATGTGATATGTATTAAAATTGTGTTTTCTTTTTGTATCATGGTTGATGATACACAAGACTTGGGTGTATGAGACTTACACCATGCTATCTATTATGTTGGGCTTTTATATTTTAAGTAATTACAAAATTAGTGGAGGATTAGCACAATGCATGAAGCTTATGGAAGCTTGTGGATGCATTGACTAAGTACACTAAGTTTGTTTTTACCATGGATATTTGTTAACCCAACCATAAGCATTAGCCATGGTTATGTCTCTACAAGAGTTAGTATATGATACTCACTCACCATAGTTAGCTTTCTCACTTGATCATTATTCTCATCTCTTTCTTTTGTTCTTCTTCTTCATTGTTAAAAAGAAAAAGCTTGCTAGGGTTTGATCTAAAGTGAGAAAGATTGTGAGAAATAAAATTCTAAAGAGAACCCACTTCCTATTTCTCCATCTTCTACTAGACTAGCACTTTCGTTTAGGGTGTTTGCTTCACTAATTCTCAAGTTAGTGAAGTAGAAGCTTGAGTTGGCATCCCCTCGACGTAGATCATCTTCGGCCTCGAAGACTTCAAGCAAGAACGTTCTTTCGCCTCGTGAAGCCATGCAAGAGCCCGGGAGAACCACGATTGCAGCGAAGGGACTTCAACAAGGAGCTAAAGAAGTGAAGGACCGATCTACAAAGGTTGTATTTCGTATTCACTTAGTCGTAAACGTAGTTTACTAGCATATGAAACCCTAATTTTCTAGCAACGATCTTGTTTATGTTAGTGTATATGCCCTAGAGGCCATTACTGTATCATACTAGTTTGTATATTACTTGATGGAAGCTTGGGATATTCACAGTTGTAGATACAATCTTGCTCAAAATGGTAGTATGCTACTTGGTTTGTCTCTGCTTTAATATGTGCATGTGTTTCTTTTAGCATATTGCTGATATACATATTAGTAGAGCCCTTAGGATCTTTGCTTGATTACCAGCGTGGTGATGGCGCTCACACTCGTGGGAGCTGGGTGATCTATAAGCACATCCTTATACAGGTCCCTAGTCGTTGGACTATCGAGACAGGGCATCGATACTCCGGAGTAGACTAGCGTATGCGCTTCTCATCCCAGTGTGGGAGACGGTCTGTCCCACAGCCGTCAGTACGTCGTACTTGAGATAGTATACGGGTGCTCGTTGGGTTACGAGTACACTGGACAGGACTCGTCGGGAACTGTTGGTTGGTATTATACTTATCGTCAGTTATCAGTTCCCAGGTGACATGAGTACAGCTTAGTCCGCTGACTTGACACTGTCACGTCGCCTCGAGTGTGTTCCCACTGCACTTTGATTACTACCCTACCACGGCTCAAAGGAGTCGTGCAAACAGGTAGTTTTTGGGTGCAGTCCCGAAGCACTTGGAGACAGTGACGGTTAGACAGGATTCGTCTCTCCCGGTATTGGGGGTTGACATCGCGCTGTGTCTAGGAGAGCCATTACACGAGTAGTCCCTGGCCAGGGCAAGCGAGATATACTGGTAGGTTTCCAGTGTTATCTCAGGGTGTTCTGGGCTTCACTCCGGCACGACTTGTACCGCTATTAGGGGACTGACGTTTACCGCCCCCTAGGCCCGCCATGCGATGTATCAGACGAACAGACCGGACTGTACGGAGATTGTCACATACAGGCTCAGTAGGAGTTCAGATGGGGTTCACCTCGTCAGTCTTCTTATCGACATCTACCTGGGGACCGTTACGTACAGCTAGTGCCGCTTGCGGTCTGTGGTTAAACCCACTGCCAGCGTAGTGTCGAGTCTTTAGAGTCCCACACAGAGAGCTATTCGCCTTTAGGCTAAATGAGTAGAGGTCGCATGGTTTTGCGACAGGGTTCGTTCACATTCGCGCACTTGTGCACGTTTGCTGTCCGGACAGTTTATACTAGCGGGCTTTGGTTTAAGCCGGATCCTAGTATATGATTTGAGATTGGTTTTTCTCATTGTGTTCGTGTTCCTCGGATCATGAATACGGGTGCGTATGCACAGTTGCTTGAGATTGAGGGAGAGGACCTTGATTAGGGTTAATGGCTATTGTCATTTTATTAACCCTAATGTTTATGTGTGTGTTATTGTTAATTAGTAATTAGTTTAATAATTGTCCATGGTTGTGGTTGTTGACCATTTGACTTCTTTGACTTGTTGACCTAGGTTGACACTTTGACCATCATCATTTCTTTTGGAAGATGCTTTTTGATCTTTGCAAATTGAAATGATAATGGTCATGTCATGATTTACCATGATAATTATCTAGCTAATTATTTAATTAAATTAATTCACACATATTAGTGAGAATGGCTCTATTATTTTCTCACTCTCTCATATCATTTCTCTCTCTTGCTCATCCTCTCTCTCAAGCTCTCTCCCTCTCATGTGTTGAGAAACAAAAAAGCTTGAGAAAAACCTTCACTTGATCTTCTCTACTCTCTTCTAGGGTTCAAGTCTTAGCATTTCTTGCACTCTAGTTACTCCTAGCTTGGAGTTGAAGCTAAAGGTCGAGGCTTTCGGGTGGATCCTTCTTTGACGGGAGAAGACAAGCAAGGTGACCTCTTTCTACCATTCCTAGGAGCAAGGAGAGAAGGACTAAAGACCAAAGGTATAACCTTTCCATCACTTAGCTACTTTGTAGTTAGCTCTAGCAAGTTTATGTTTAGCAAAGATCCTCACATGCTTGGTCCATGTTGCCTAAGTCCATAAAAATCCAATTTTTATTATGTTTTCCGCCTCCCCGTAAGCACCGGGGTGGGCAACGTGGACTTACAGTTTAGGGTTGTTAGGCACGGCTAAAATTTTAAACGGGCATGTTTGATACTTTCTTAACCCTTGTTAGAGTGCCTAGTAACCCTACAGTGGTATCAGAGCCTAGCTAGAGAATTAGGCGATGTGTTAACGAAGTTAAAACCCCGATCGAACCCGGAAACGTCAAGATAACCCCCTCTCTGTACATTTTTTAAAAACTGGGTTTTTTCAGAATTAAAAATTCCTAAAAATATCAGCAGGGAAATATTAGAATTATGGTGAAAAACGAACACATAATACGTCCAAACCGCCGCGGAACCGCGGCCGTACCGCGCTTGGGCCGTGGATCCGCGGCAGTACAGGGGACTTATGTACTCGTTTTTACACTGTAATTTCTATTTCTGTGATTTATATTTTCTGGGTATTTTTAATCTGACTCAAGTGTTTAGTATTTTGGGGTTTATTTTGTAATCGTCGATTCGATCGGAGAATTTAATTTTGTTTTGTTATTCCGGATAATTTAGAAAGTATTAAAATGTTCGAACGGATATCATTAACTCAATTTTTCCCGGCACGAAAAACATTCAAGTGTTGAATTTTTCTCGGGTTTAAATCTTTCGGAAAAACGTGCATGTGACGCGATGGACCCTCTAGAAGGCAACAAATCTTAACTCGATTATGTGACCGTCTTGAACTGCCTTTCGAACCTTAGGGTTTAGGGCAGTACGGCGTGCCACATGTGAGGCGTTGGCTTGACCCTTCTACGGCTGGACCGTTGCTACTGTGACGTATTCTGGAATTTTTTGAACTCCGCTCAAGTGTTGAGCTATTTAGGAAATCTTGTGTCACGACCCAAAATTGGCCCGTGACGGCCCTAATACTACGCAACGCCAAAAGACGTAACGCAGTAAAAGAAAGCCAAAACCCAGAAATCTAAACCAAGAAAATACGGAAAAGATAATATAAGTTTTCGAAATATTTGAAATCACAACTCAAATTCTTTAAAAGTTCCACTTTCTTTCTTTAAAATTTTGGCAACACCCCCTTTTTGTAAAAACTAGCCAAGAAGAATACAATACAAATATACGACGCCGTAGCGAAGAAATAAAGACAATAGGAAGGAAACTGTATATAAAAGGCAACAATCCACAAATAATATACAAAAGCGTCCTCACCAAGTCTCTAAGTCAACAATACAGTAGTAGATGGAGAGTACAAAATACAATGAATGTACAATATGAAATACAGATAATCATTTAACCCACCTAAGCAAAATGGTGTACTGTGAGCTGATGCGGTATCCGTAGCAAAAGATGATAGATGAGAAGCTGAATAGCCTGCCTTGACTACTCTGGGAGAAAACCTGAAACACCTGTGGCACAACGGGGGTGAGTTGCCAACTCATGAATAGTAGATAACATATGCAGGTAATCGCAGGAATGTACGTACAGCATGAATCTAAGATATACAATTTACAGTAATAACAGGTCATGTGAAAGCAATGTAATGGAGATGTACGCTAGCAGGCACAATCAATATATGAAGCAATGATGACATGATAATAGTATGCAATAACTATGCAATAGGGATATGAAAAAGTAGATATGCAACTATCATAAGGGTACGCTAATAGGTATAACCAATATATGACTCTGTGCATAAAAAAAGGGTAAGGGTGAGGTATGGGGTGGAATATGTCATTTCCACGGAAACCTGACATCGTGGCCGGATCACAATCCGTCAAGACACTCAAATCCCAAATCCTCAAACCAGCCCCCAAGTCGGGCTCTCATATCATATAAGTCTCACATCTCCTCAATGTACAATATCGAATAGATCTCCTATATCCCGAGTGTACAAATCATCAATCTCTTTCATATCCAATATCCAATCTCAATGAATCGCCTATATCCCAAGTCGAATCTCAAGTAAATTTCTAACATCCTAAATAAATATATTATGCAGAAATAAATATGATGGGGGAAATACACATATATTAGCGTCCCATTCCACTAATATTGGTGTAAGGGTATATATAACAACGGCTAAATCCCCTGTTATATATACAAAGGTATTAAAAGAATATCATGAAAACAATGTGCCAAGCATCGACACAGAAATCCTGATCACGTCTCATACGCTATCCCGAAAGCACGAGTGCCTAGCTCTGACCCTCGCCTTTCGACGTATGCATACGTACATGACTCCCAGCGGTGTCTCCGTGATCCCCCGCCGAGTCATGGGTACTATCACCGGTAGGTACTCGCCCGCCTCCAGGCTCAATCGGCAAAATCCATCGATCTTCTTGCCGAGGGGAACCATACCGGGCCCCACCATGTACTCTCATACGGCAACCACACCTCGTAAGGAGTATATAATCAGCACCGATAAAAGTCATGGTGGACGCGCAAATATCATCTCAAGGAAACCGGGTTTTTCAATGTATGCATAATTTCATGAACTCCCGCGGTTCCCAAATCCAGAAAACACCATGTAAAATCCAAATAAACAATGAGAAAATCCAGGAACAAATAAATGCGATATATCTGAATGTGAGCATATAAATGAGAACATGTAGCTGAAACCAGATGTATGCGAAATCAATAAGGTACAGCTAAGTATAGGTATCTACCTATAAGTAGAATATGTGCATAGTATACCTGTAGTTGTATCGCAAGGTGTATATGTACCTATCACTAATGGTAAGATACACTATAGGTATACCGATAAGCTAGATGTCATGTGTGATAAGCAATAGTATCTATGATGGTTAGTGTGTGACATGGCAATTATTGACGGTGTGTATGTAGCATACAATCCGTGCTCGTGCAACATGAACCGTCAATAATATGTGCAGTGTCCTACGGCTGCTAGTCAAAGTATAACTAGATCAAGGAAATAAAGTAAAGGCGCAATTCTAACAATGGCGTAGAATGTGCGACAGATATTTGAATCCAAGCCCAGACGCATAACGCCATGCGGGCGATTCCCCTGTAGATGTTAAATCTACTCACCTACACTCCACGCTAGGTGAATCCTACCATCTGCTCCCCGCTGTAGTAGTGTGCATAGTCCCTGCCTGCAAACCTGAAAATGAGACAAGGAAATCACATATAAGCCAAATATTCCGCAAAACGCGATATCGAACCAAAACGAGAAACTCGCGTCGCGAACTAAACGAGCGTGTGCACGATACGCTGAATCGTGTGTGTACGCGTCTAAAACCACCGCGACACGCCGCGATACGCTGGATCACAGAACCCACTCACGTATCGCGCGTATCGCGTAAACAAACGGACATGCAAAACGATATATTGCCCCAGATTTTCCTACAGGCTAAACATTACAAAACTAGACATGCCAAAGCACTATACAACACAGAAAACAACCCTAGCCAAGACCCCGACACCCCTGCCCCCTACTTGGCCGCAAATTGTGGCCAAACACAATAAGTCTGCGGCCCAGACTGGGAAGTAGGGTCTCGTGTTCTGGTGTTGTGTTCTAGACCTAGGTAGCATATTCCAGTTTCCTCAATTTTGTTCTGTAGGGTCCGGGTCAATAGCGGATCTCAGAATGCCAAAATATCGCTAAAAAACGCTAATTTGCACAAAACACAAACCTTATGGTATTTTAGTGTAATCCAGGGTTAAACTCAGTTAAGGTGGCCCTAACAACACTTAAATAAGCTAGGTTAGCTAACACAATCACATTCTAACCAAAATTTCACATAAATCACCATTTTAGCATAAAACTAACTATTTAACACAAACCGATGCTAATCTACACACAACTTTAGCAAACCATGAAATGAGGTTCAAGAAATATACCCTAATGGACCCTAGAGAGCAGGAGAGGAAGTGAAAGGAGCTGCTGCAAGTCGCTGGAGCTCCTGCTACTGCTGTTGCTGCCTGCTGCTCCTGCTGCTGCTGATGATGGTGATGATGCTGTTGCTGATGATGCTGGTGGAGCTGATGCTGGTGGAGCTGATGCTGAGGGATGCTGGTGAGTGTGTGTGTGTGTGTGTGTGTGTGAGTGTGAGAGTATGAGAGAAAAAGAATGAGAAGGCAAGGGGAAAATGAGAGCTAGGCTTGGTCAACCCCCTCTCTCCCTCTCTCTTCACTAAATGAAGGCATGGGCAAGCCATCATGCCTCATAATGCCCCTTCTCTCTCTCTCACCAAGGTCAACACAAGAAGTCAAATTTAAACCCCCATTTAAATTCATTTTAAAACAACCATCATACTTAAAACCCATAATACTTAAAAAAAAACTAAAAGCTAGATTAGAGAAAATGGTTAGTTAACCATGATTGCTAATCATGGTTAAACCCCAAAAACAACCCTAGTTATCATGCACAAGTGTGTGCAAGCCTAGGAAAAATCTAATAAAATATTCATTAAATAGAATAAAATAATTGAAAACCAATTTGGTAAACTTTTTATTAAAAACCATATATATAAAATATAATTAGCCACAAAACACATTCTAAGGTGTTACAATCTCCCCCCTTAAAAGAAATTCGTCCCCGAATTTAAAAATATACCGATACGCGTACCATCATAGAGAAGATTACAACTCTCAAATCTCGCTCGCAGCGTCCCAAGTGATTACCTCACTATACGGCTACGTCCAAGAAAAACCTTTCACAGATGGCAAGACCCTTGACCGATGTTTCTCCACCTGTCGAGCCATTAACACAATGGCTGCCGGTGAGCGAAACGATCGCGTCCAAGCCAAATGGTCTGGTGCCAAATTATGTGAGAAAGGTCATGAAGGTAATTGTAAAGCATCATCATAAGGAATTCGGGGTGAAAATCTAATAATCTGGGCGGAAAAGCCAAATTAAAGGCAACGAAACTAACTCGCTTATAGGATCTCAGAAAGACCTAAATCCTGGGTCAAGCTTCCCAAAATCCAACACGTCATTTATCGGAAAGTCCGTAGGAATACATGATCTGTCCCTGCGAACTCGAGTCTATGGCTAACACAGTCGGCATAAGACCTCAGTTCGCAATGGACAATTCCCATCCTGACCTAACACAACTGGACTATCTCCGAAGTCTCTAGACATAGCTGGGGTCCAAAATCCTACTCACGCAGAGTCAGAAAAACAACAGACTGGTGATCGACATGACCTAACCTCTAAGCCTAAGGGTGGCCAATTGGAGTGTCTCCTGATAACAACTATCGAAGGAGAACCCTAACGATGGCGAGTGACGATCCCCAACTGCTGACAACAATCAAAACAAACACACCACTTAACAAAAAATAACTGAGCACAGTGAGTATAACCGAACGACAAGAATCCGAATGGAGTCACACCCTGACTAAACCTGGTTAGACACCATAACGAATTTCATGGAGATCTGCTCCCACTCCTACTTTGGAACGGTAAAAGGTTGCAACTCTCCAGCCGGCCTCAGATGCTCGACCCAAGCACACAACAAGACAGACACCTTGAAACGAAACCTGAAACTTCTCTTTACATCCCTGTCCACCCGTAACTATCTCACAAGTCACGCTAAATGTTGGTGGAACTTGAATGCATATAGAGAGTTGACAGATGTGCATGTTCTAGGATTACACGTCTCTACCTGATGACATCAGGTACACCCACATGTCCCTAACTTAGCACACCGTGTCACAAATCAAGGACTCTGAATCATTACCCAGCCGAGTATGCTCAAGTATCTCTGACGAACGAGCATCGGCGGGAAGTGTCTCGCGAAAACGATTTAAGGAAAGTGGTCGGGCGCGGACATAAGCAAGCTGTCCCCTCCGTAGAGACGAACTTAAGCTGTACTCAACGATCACACAAGAACTGTAAATCTGCAGAAGACTGCCACAACAATCAAAATCCGCTGCAGGAAGATGTACGTTAAGCTCTGGTGGTCTGTGAAAATCTGACATGACTCTCGAACAAGTAATGTCTCCAAATCTCCAACGCAAAACCACCGCGGCCACCTCCAGATCATGAGTGGAATATCCTTCTCGTACTTCCTCCAAATGTAGGGAAGCAAAAGCGATAACTCTATAGTGTCACCTCAGTACATACTCGAGCCCACTCAAGAAACATTACAGTTAAACAACAAGGTCGCCCGAACCAAAGGCAAGGAAAGAACTGATGCAGTTGTTAACCGAATCTCCAACTGCTGAAAACTCCGCACACATGCCTCAGTCCACAGAAAAGAAACCTCCCTTCCGGTCCATTCAGTTGACGGTGCAGCACTACTCTAGCAATCCTGCATGAAACGGCGGTAAAAACCTGCTAAGCCCAACAATCTGCGGATCTCCGTCCTGCACACAAGTCTGGGCCTAAGCTGTACGGCCAAGATCTCCCTCGGAACCATACGAAACTGTCTCCCATGACTACAAGACCTAGGAGTCAAACAAAACAAGCCTGAAGAAACACTCCGAGAATCTAGCAACCTGCTGGTACTCTCCCAGTATCTGCACAACAAATCCTCCAGTGCTGCTCCTGTTCCTCAAGACACATTAGATAGACCAGAATGCCGTAAATAACACAACAAAAACTGGTCGAGGAACAGCCTGAAGAAATCTGGTTCATCATATATACGAATGCTGTTAGGGCATCAGTGAATCCAACGACTCACAAAAACACACAAAGCCCGTCGCACGCATAAAGCAGTCTTCGGAATGCCATCACTCCGAACCCGCAATAATGATGACCTGATCCCAAGCAAACTTAAAAAAATGTCTCGCACTCTGGAGCTGATCGAAGAAATCGTCAATGCGAGGTAAAGGTTACCTATCCGCACCGTAAGCCGGTTCAAATGACGATCCGTCGATACACAACCTCAAACTGACGTCTTCCTCCTCGACGAACAGAAATAGGAGCTCCCAAAAGCAAAACACTCAGACGCAGAAAACTCCCCAAACCATAACTCTGCAGCTGATCCTTTAGCTCCCAGCTTCGCCGTCTCATCCGGAACAACGTCGGAAAAACTCTCGCATGAAAGGAACCCAGTCCAACAATCCTACTGTGGCTCCGGTATCATAAATGAACGCCAAGAATCCACGACATCTCCTCAGTAGCCGACTAGCGAAAAAGGCTGAATTCAAGCTGTGAGAGGCGGCACAACTATCCACCTGCACAACAAGAACTGACCTGCCGAGAAAACAAACTTGACTGTTTCCTCACGGTAGTCCACAGATGCCTAGCACATAGTTAACCAGTCCATGCCCAGGAGAACGTCAAATCCAACATCTCTAGAAGGACCAAAACGACGGACGAATCTCTACCTCCTATCCGATTGGCACACAACTGAAATACGTGTCGCGTAACAAAAGAATCGCTGACAGAAGTTAAAACAACTACGACTAATCTACCCAACCATGGTACAAGCATGAAAAACAACGAATACATGAAAAGAACATATAAATTAAGGGTACCTGAAAACTCCACATTGGACGTCTGCGCGTCCCGATGAGTAGAAGCAAACTCCTGTGTCTGCCCTCTACTCGCAGCTGGATGAACTCCTCTGGTAGACTGAGCCCTCTGAACGAATCTTCCACGTCCACGGCCACTCTGAATACGACTCTGACGAGGTGCTAAGGAACAATCCCTGACGAACTGCTGAAGGCTTCCGCATCGAAAACATCCACGCGCTGACTGCTGACCATTCTGGGGATGAGAGCTGAGCGACTGTCCTCGTCCTAAGCCTCTGCTTCTCCCGCGACGGCCGCAAAATCTGTCTCGATGACCAAATCCCTGTCTCTGGGCTGGTACACTGGTACGAGTCCTCCACTGTCCTGGAACACTTTGAGCCTCTGGAATATACGCCTCGTCAACTGGAGCTGCAACCACCGGTGCTATGTAGGTGACAGACTGCTGCATGCTGATCGTAAGTGACAACTGAGTAACAGGGGTGACAACCTCCTGTCGTAGCTCCCGAACGACATCAACCAAAGAACTCATAACCTGGCGGAAGTCCTGCATCTCTGCCAAAAGTCTATCAATAGTATATGTCGTAGGCTGATCCGTCTGCACCTGTGCAACTAAAGTGCCATCCTGATCAGTACTCGTCTCACCCGAGCCAACTCTGACCTCGGCCCTCGCTGCATCACTCTGAGTCCCCAAAGTCATCGGCGGAAAGACTATAAATAGATATAAGATTCGATGAGAATAAGGAATCGACTCTTAAGGATATGAATCATCAAGGAAGGAATTTCAAGCAAATTGTACTTAGGTCACTTAATGCAAGGTACCGCATCGTGGGTACGCTGCAGACATACACACACTACGTTACTCTGCTTAAGCTACCTACTCCATCATACTAAGGTCACCCTACACTCCGAAAGGTAAAACCTAGCGCTCTGATACCAACTTTGTCACGACCCAAAATTGGCCCGTGACGGCCCAAATACTACGCAATGCCAAAAGACGTAACGCAGTAAAAGAAAGCCAAAACCCAGAAATCTAAACCAAGAAAATACGGAAAAGATAATATAAGTTTTTGAAACATTTGAAATCACAACCCAAATTCTTTAAAAGTCCCACTTTCTTTCTTTAAAATTTTGGCAACACCCCCTTTTTGTAAAAACTAGCCAAGAAGAATACAATACAAATATACGACGCCGTAGCGAAGAAATAAAGACAATAGGAAGGAAACTGTATATAAAAGGCAACAATCCACAAATAATATACAAAAGCGTCCTCACCAAGTCTCTAAGTCAACAATACAATAGTAGATGGAGAGTACAAAATACAACGAATTTACAATATGAAATACAGATAATCATCTAACCCACTTAAGCAAAATGGTGTACTGTGAGCTGATGCGGTATCTGTAGCAAAAGATGATAGATGAGAAGCTGAATAGCCTGCCTTGACTACTCTGGGGAAAAACCTGAAACACCTGTGGCATAACGGGGGTGAGTTGCCAACTCGTGAATAGTAGATAACATATGCATGTAATCGCAGGAATGTACGTATAGCATGAATCTAAGATATACAATTTACAGTAATAACAGGTCATGTGAAATCAATGTAATGGAGATGTACGCTAGCAGGCACAATCAATATATGAAGCAATGATGACATGATAATAGTATGCAATAACTATGCAATAGGGATATGAAAAAGTAGATATGCAACTATCATAAGGGTCGCTAATAGGTACAACCAATATCCAATCTCAATGAATCGCCTATATCCCAAGTCGAATCTCAAGTAAATTTCTAACATCCTAAATAAATATATTATGCAGAAATAAATATGATGGGGGCAATACACATATATTAGCGTCCCATTCCACTAATATTGGTGTAAGGGTATATATAACAACGGCTAAATCCCCTGTTATATATACAAAGGTATTAAAAGAATATCATGAAAACAATGTGCCAAGCATCGACACAGAAATCCTGATCACGTATCATACGCTATCCCGAAAGCACGAGTGCCTAGCTCTGACCCTCGCCTTTCGACGTATGCATACGTACATGACTCCCAGCGGTGTCTCCGTGATCCCCCGCCGAGTCATGGGTACTATCACCGGTAGGTACTCGCCCGCCTCCAGGCTCAATCAGCAAAATCCATCGATCTTCTTGCCGAGGGGAACCATACCGGGCCCCACCATGTACTCTCATACGGCAACCACACCTCATAAGGAGTATATAATCAGCACCGATAAAAGTCATGGTGGACGCGCAAATATCATCTCAAGAAAACCGGGTTTTTCAATGTATGCATAATTTCATGAACTCCCGCGGTTCCCAAATCCAGAAAACACCATGTAAAATCCAAATAAACAATGAGAAAATCCAGGAACAAATAAATGCGATATATCTGAATGTGAGCATATAAATGAGAACATGTAGATGAAACCAGATGTATGCGAAATCAATAAGGTACAGCTAAGTATAGGTATCTACCTATAAGTAGAATATGTGCATGGTATACCTGTAGCTGTATCGCAAGGTGTATATATACCTATCACTAATGGTAAGATATACTACAGGTATACCGATAAACTAGATGTCATGTGTGATAAGCAATAGTATCTATGATGGTTAGTGTGTGACATGGAAATTATTGACGGTGTGTGTGTAGCATACAATCCGTGCTCGTGCAACATGAACCGTCAATAATATGTGCAGTGTCCTACGGCTGCTAGTCACAGTATAACTAGATCAAGGAAATAAAGTAAAGGCGCAATTCTAACAATGACGTAGAATGTGCGACAGATATTTGAATCCTAGCCCAGACGCATAACGCCATGCGGGCGATTCCCCTGTAGATATTAAATCTACTCACCTACACTCCACGCTAGGTGAATCCTACTATCTGCTCCTTCCCTGTAGTAGTGTCCGTAGTCCCTGCCTGCAAACCTGAAAATGAGACAAGGAAATCACATATAAGCCAAATATTCCGCAAAACGCGATATCGAACCAAAACGAGAAACTCGCGTCGCGACTAAACGCGCGTGTGCACGATACGCTGAATCGTGTGTGTACGCGTCTAAAACCGCCGCGACACGCCGCGATACGCTGGATCACAGAACCCACTCACGTATCGCGCGTATCGCGTAAACAAACGGACATGCAAAACGATATATTGCCCCAGATTTTCCTACAGGCCAAACATTACAAAACTAGGCATGCCAAAGCACTATACAACACAGAAAACAACCCTAGCCAAGACCCCGACACTCCTGCCCCCTACTTGGCCGCAAATTGCGGCCAAACACAATAAATCTGCGGCCCAGACTGGGAAGTAGGGTCTCGTGTTCTGGTGTTGTGTTCTAGACCTAGGTAGCATATTCCAGTTTCCTCAATTTTGTTCTGTAGGGTCCGGGTCAATAGCAGATCTCAGAATGCCAAAATATTGCTAAAAAACGCTAATTTGCACAAAACACAAACCCTATGGTATTTTAGTGTGATCCAGGGTTAAACTCAGTTAAGGTGGTCCTAACAACACTTAAATAAGCTAGGTTAGCTAACACAATCACATTCTAACCAAAATTTCACATAAATCACCATTTTAGCACAAAACTAACTATTTAACACAAACCGATGCTAATCTACACACAACTTAAGCAAACCATGAAATGGGGTTCAAGAAATATACCCTAATGGACCCTAGAGAGCAGGAGAGGAAGTGAAAGGAGCTGCTGCAAGTCGCTGGAGCTCCTGCTACTGCTGTTGCTGCCTGCTGCTCCTGCTGCTGCTGATGATGGTGATGATGCTGTTGCTGATGATGCTGGTGGAGCTGATGCTGAGGGATGCTGGTGAGTGTGTGTGTGTGAGTGTGAGAGTATGAGAGAAAAAGAATGAGAAGGCAAGGGGAAAATGAGAGCTAGGCTTGGTCAACCCCCTCTCTCCCTCTCTCTTCACTAAATGAAGGCAAGGGCAAGCCATCATGCCTCATAATGCCCCCTCTCTCTCTCTCACCAAGGTCAACACAAGAAGTCAAATTTAAACCCCCTTTTAAATTCATTTTAAAACAACCATCATACTTAAAACCCATAATACTTAAAACAAAACTAAAAGCTAGATTAGAGAAAATGGTTAGTTAACCATGATTGCTAATCATGGTTAAACCCCAAAAACAACCCTAGTTATCATGCACAAGTGTGTGCAAGCCTAGGAAAAATCTAATAAAATATTCATTAAATAGAATAAAATAATTGAAAACCAATTTGGTAAACTTTTTATTAAAAACCATATATATAAAATATAATTAGCCACAAAACACATTCTAAGGTGTTACATCTTGGGTATTTGATTATTCCATCGGAAAGTTTAATACTGTCTATTTATCTGGAATGTGATACAATATGTGGAATTCATACAGTTAGGCATGAAATGCGAAGTATGTGATATTTCGGATTTACGATGTCTAAAGAGATTGTGGATTCCAAATGTTGTAGTTTTACACTTTCTTTTCTGCGACTGAAAGTGTAATATGTGATATCGCCGGTTTCGTTGCTATATGTCATTGACAATTGGGATGCGCATATTTACTTACGTTGATGACATGTGATATTATGTGTTGTTGGATATGTTATATTGGATCGTCGCGTTCTGAATAGCCCGGGGTTTTATGTGAGATGAGAGTTTTTGTTTTCATCCATGTAAAATTAAATGTATGTAATATTCTTTTATTGGGGCACTTTCGGGATGAGGTTGATGTCACCTTTTGTATATTATTTACTTTTTCGCACTAGGATAGACCCAAGGAGGAGAGCATAAGTAACCGGGTTCTAGAGTCCAGTGGGAGACCAACTCGAGGAGTCAAGTCCGGGTCTCCTAACTCTAGAATTGGTAGGATTGCTTGCCGCTCTCTTAGGGGTCTAGCGGTGTGGGTTTGGCTATTCATCGCGACCGTGGAATCCGTGTTTTATAGAGGCTCAAAATAAAACACGGACGTCCTAGTATATTCAATGTTTCATATGTTTCTTCTGCTGCGATATCTTTGATGTGATCATGTAGTGTGATGATAGATATTGTAGATAGTATATATGATATATTGTATAGATGTTACTTATGTTTTACACCCGCGCTAGCCCTGCCCCGCTCTGCCGTTAGTTACCTAACCTAACGGTGCACGAGGGGACATCGAGGCGAATGCGGATGGCATAAGTGTACTGTAGGGATCCTAGGCACACTCAAGAGGTTCCACAAGGCATCAACCATGCCAAATTCAAAAATTTATGTGCCGAGAAACCCTAATGCAAGATTGTTAACTAGAGGATAGGCGAAACTAGAAGCTAGCAAACAACTTTACTAATAAGTGAAAGGGATTACAACCTTTGTAGATCCGGTCCTCCACTTCCAAAGCTCCGTGTAGACGTCCCTCCGCTGCGATCATCGGAATCCCAGACTCTAACGTTGGTTTCATCGGAGAAATGAGCGGGCTAGGTCGTTGACTTCGATGCCGAAGATGATCTACGTCGAGGCGACTCTAACTCAAGCTCCATCTTCACTTGGTCATGAACCTTGTGAAGAAAATACCCTATACAACATGGCATGTGGTAGAGGATGATGAAATAGGAAGTGGGTTCACTTTGGATTTGGATTTCTCACTTGATTTCAACACTTGAAATTTTCTAGCAAACTTTCTTCACTTTATGAAGAAGATGAAGAAGAAAGAAAAGCATCAATGATTGAATTAAAAATCAAGTGAAGTCTATCATTTAGCAACCATGGGTGAGTTAACTTGTGTAGAGAATAAACTAGGGTTTAGGTTGATGGTTAGGTTAAGGCATAAAACAAAATGGTTTGATTTTTCAAAGATGCTTAAAAGAAACTTCATGAAGCTTCAAGCAAGAGAACAAATAAAGCCACCATTTTGGTTTTTGCCAAATTAAATAAATAAATAAATTAAAACCCTAACCATTAACCTAAACATGGTTTAAAGCATACACACACCCAAGTTTGCATGTATCATCAAACATGATACAAACTAGTGCACAAACATATATCATATATACAATGTGCACAATCAAGTGAGAAAAATATCTTAAGTGAACAAATACTAGTTAATGTAAAGTAATATATCAAATATATAATTATACATTAAATCATTAAATCAACACTTGATTTAACGATCCGGTCATAACCGACTAATATCATGTGTATCAGTATATCGAATCAACATTTGATTCGGTAACCCGGCTATATCTTATATAACCGTCTGATGATACATATCGTGAGAATAGAATTCAGTATCACATACTGGTATTATTCTCGATCCCGCACATATCCCATATGCGCTCTTATTTCGTTTCGCTTGAGCTAGGAAACCTCTGTGTAGGACTCTAAAGACTCGTCAATACGCCGGCAGTAGGTGATGATCATATCAAACACCCACAAGCCGCAAGCGGTCTGCCAAACGTAACGGCCACCCGGGTATTGAGCGATCAGAAGATCAACGAGCAAGCCCGCTCACACTCCTGTGAATCCAACCAGTAACACTTACCGCATAGTCCGGTCTCGTCGTCTAATATGTCGCATATCTCGCCTAGGGGTGGTAAACGTCAGACCCCAGTAGCTCGATAAGTCATGTCGATATGAGGACTATAACAGTTCGAGAAACTACTGGTAACACGTACCAGTAAATCTCAGCAACCCTGGCCAGGGATTTCCGGTTATAGCCAATCGAACACAGCACAACATCAACTCCCTATACTGGGAGAGACGAATCCCCTCCTATCGCTCATTGCCTCCATGTGAATCGGGACTGTACCCAAAAACCACCGTTTTTCACGCCCTCTTGGACGTGGTAAGGTGGAAATCAAAGCACAGTGGGAATCACACAAGACTCTATGACGATCTTAGGTCTACAGACTAACCTATACCAGTGTCACCAGAGAACTGCCATCTGACGTAAGGTATAATACCATCTAGGAGTTCTCGGCGAGTCCGTCCAGTGTACCCAGTCTCCACTGAGCACCCGTATATCATCTCTGATGTCAAACACCACTGGATATGGGATCATCCATCGCCCATCTGTATATATCGAGAAGGTATACGCTAGTCTACTCTGGTATATCGATGCCCCGTCTCGATACACCCACGACTAGGGACCTTGAAGGATGTACTTATGGACTACCATATTCCCACTAGTATGATCCGCATCATAGTCCAGGTAGTCAAGTACACATCCTAAGGGCTTCACCAATATGTAACAGAGAGATAATCAGTGTACACGTTAAGGTAAAGAGCAACCAGATAGCTTACTATATGTCGAGCAAGATTGTCCTACCTATATATGTCCCAGCATCCACTACAATATACATCCTATGTGCAGTAATGGCCTCTAGGGCATACATATAACTAACAATCTTCCACTTGCACTAGGTCCATCTGTAGCAGTGGTTGCAGTATCTAATACTCAACCATCTCATATAAGTCTCTCTCTGGGAAAAAGCCTTTGTGAGTGGATCCGCCGTGTTGTCCTCTGAGTCTACTCTCCTAACCTCGATCACCCTGGAGATCAACTATCTCCATGATCAGGTGATGCTGCCTCAAAATATGTCTGGGTCACTGATGGGACCAGGGTTCCCGGGCCAAAGCCACACTTCCATTGTCACATAATGGAAGGAACCTAGTTCATCTTATGAACTATTATACACCCAAACTGCCTCTTTGGTAGTATCTTTAATAGCGATGTTACCAGCCTTTATCGTCTAGTTTGCCACGGTATCTAGCTTGGAACTCTTCCAACATACCTTCCCTCTACTGAGGGTAAAGACAATGCCTGTGACTGACATTCAGTCATCCTTATCACCCTGGAACTTTTCCAGTGATTCTCCCCAGGATCGATTGATACCATCTCACTACAACTAGTGAGAGTCCTAACATCCAATTAGATCTATCTCATAGATCCAAAACCCAGGATTTAGGAGGTATCGACTTGATCCTTTATGGAGAATCCTTGTGATAAGCAGAGATTGACCGAGCGTAGCATAGGAAACTCATTTCCTATCAAGAGTATGTTATCCACGTACTCTACGAGGATCATCACCATACTCCCTATTACCTTTTTGTATATACAAGGTTCATCTACCATTTTGATGAAGTCAAACTCTTTGACTACCACATCAAAACAGACGTTCCAACTCCGCGATGCCTGCTTTATCCTATAAAGCAGCTTGCACACGTTTCCGCTGCTCCCACTGTTTACGAAGCCCTCTGGCTGTGTTCTTATAGATGTTCTTTTCTAAATCATTATTTAGAAAAGTAGTCATGGCACCCAACCACCAGATATCGTAGTCATGGTATGTAGCAATGGCAAGTAGGATCCGGATGGACTTAAGCATAGGCACTGGAAAAGGTTTCATCATTATCCACGCCTGGTCGATGACGAAAACCTTTAACAAGTCTAGCTTTGAAAGTCTCAACTTTTCCATCTACACCAAGTAATCTTCTCAAGATATACTTGCTCCTGATGGGGATTTAAACCTTCAGATATAGCAACCAAAGTCTATACTTTGTTGGTGTACATGGATTCCATCTCAGATCGCTAAGCATCCAGCCATTCTTATAGAGTCCCTACTCTCGATGGCCTGCTCGAAACTAGTTAGGTCATCATCTCATGATGCATTCCTCGCTCCCACTGTCATCGAGAAACCGAAGTATCTCTCAAGCGGATGAGGAACCCTACCAGATCGGCGGAGAGGCTGAGGTTCGTCGGGGACTATTGAATCCTTTGGTTCTGTCAAATCATCAGCTGCAGTTTTGTATAGCTGGAACCTTTCCAGTTCTACAGAATTGACCTTGCTTCGATCTTGTCCGGATTTTTGCTTTTGACATAGGCTGGACAATCCCAAATCTTAACTTACTTAAGAGATAGGCTCTTCCTATACCATATCTTATATGGAGTGGTAGGCACTGATTTGATTCGAACCCAATTCAATAGGTATGCAGCTTCTCAAGTGCATAACTCCCAAAAGGAAATAGGAAACTCAGTAGTACTCATCATAGAGCACACCATATCTTATAGGGTGCTATTGCTCCGCCCTGATTCACCGCTGTGCTGTGGTATATTCAGAGGAGTAACACCGAGAGAGAATCTCATTCTCCTTTAGAATAGTTCAGGAATTCCGTGCTCAAATATTCTCCTCCTTGATCGCATCAAAGGACATAATACTTATACCCGTTTTGGTTCTCTACTTCTAACTTATATTCTATGAATATCTCAAAAGCTTCGGACTTGTGTTTCAACAAGAACATACGTCTGAATCTTGAGAGATCATCAGAGAATGTAATGAAGTACAAAGAACCGGTCCTGGCATGTGTAGACAGGGGACCTTACATACATCATCATTTATCAGTTCTAAGAGTTTACTAACTCTTTCTCTGTTTCCAATAAACAGAGCTATGGTCATCTAATCTTTGTGACATGACTGACAAGTTTCACAAGATGTAAATTCAAACTAATTTAAATATGCATCTAAATGTAACTTCAGCTAGCCCGGTCGTATTGATATGACCTAGTCTACAATACCTCAAGAAGGATTCGTTCATTTCTGAACTCTTCCTCTTGTGTGTGTTCTATATGATAAGAACTGTAGTTTGATTTAGAACGTCAATGCTTTTAGATAACGTGCCTGAACCGATCAACTTTTGATATAGGAAATGTTCAAAACATTATCCAACAATACAAAATTATATCCTTTGTTTACTAATAAAGAGACTGATATGATTTTGTATATCAGGTTCGGTATCTAACAACATTCGTTCAGAATCAATGTATTCTGGTTATACAGGGTGATAGTGACTAACAGACTTGGCTGCAACACTTGCACCGTTTTCTATCTCATGAAACTTATCACCCGTCCTCAGTTCTCTACCTATCTGTAGCCCATGTAACAGATTACATATACGGGATCCTGATCCGGTATCCCATACCCAGGACGTAAAGGTTACTGAGAAACAGTTCTCTGTAATGAACACACCCGAAGATGATGCATCAGCATGCACTTTCTTCGTTTGGGCGGCACGGGAAATCTGGTATTCCCCAATTTCCTGCTCTGTCTTATAACAATTATAAGTTGGAGCGAGACCAACATTCCCCAACTCAGTATAACAAGCGGGTTCGGTCAATATATCCGTATTATTATCTTGATTAAGGCGTGATATGGCCGCTACCTGGAGAGAGAGAGAAGAAAACACTCAGTGTATGCTCTTGCAAGATCAGATTGGTTATTATTTTATCTAATCAGGATGGCTCCCACTGTTTTTATCAAATCTTCCTTCAAACTCTAAAAGGAAAGACTAGCCGGGATTAATTACACGCTACAAGTTCGCCAATCTTTCAGCCAGGCCAGTGTCGGTACTTTGAGGGAAGACCCCCATGCTTTCGCACGAACCTAATTATGGTAAACCTCGTTTTTCCAGAGGCGTAACCCCGTCGACACCTTTCTAGACACCTACTTGATCGGCTAATTGTAATGTGTAAAACTCTCCCAGGAGTAACTCTTACTCGCAGCGGGTATCGGGATCCAACTATCTCATAGAAGGTATGCAATCTTATTGCAAATTTCAACACTTGAAATTCCCGATAATTTTGCCCCTAACCTCCTATGACCTTGACAAAGGCCAACAAACCATAGGATGCTAGTGAAGTTCAACCCGTCATTTCTTGATTGAATTAAACCCACCCGCACGACCCTTGATAAAGGCCAACAAGGTCGTACGACTACCCTAACCGAATCTGCATCATATGCATAAGCAGATAAGCACTAGTCAGCTACCGCACACTACGCCTTGACAAAGGCCAACAAACGCAGCACGAATACTAACTACTACTTATCTGAAATGACGGAGGGCTACGACAGGTTTTTCTGAAAACCTATTGCATAATGAACTTGATATCGTTGTAGAATCAAATGATTTTAAAATGGAATGTTTTTGAGGCTTTCTAGTTTTGCTAAAGGGGTCACTCCCGGTGAAGGGATCGTCGGCCTTTTCCTCGTCGAATGAGGTGCGGGATATATCATATGTATCACTGTGCAAAGCAGAAATTATAGAAGTAATCAAAAGACAAACCGAGTGTGTAGCATCTGCCAGTTATTGCTAATGGGGTCTCTCCCGGTGAAGGGATCTCGGCCCTTTCCTCATCGAATAAGGTGCATGATGTTCTACAAGGAACACCGCGATGCAAAGCAAGAACTGTAGCTACCTATTTTTGAAAATTCGATTCCACAACATCTTTTAGGTTTCTTTTTCTTCCATTAATCATATTAATGAAGTCCCATCATTTAAGTCACCTAAACATCACAGATAAATACGACGTACACTTATGCCATCCGCATTCGCCTCGATGTCCCCTCGTGCACCGTTAGGTTAGGTAACTAACGGCAGAGCGGGGCAGGGCTAGCGCGGGTGTAAAACATAAGTAACGTCTATATAATATATCATATATACTATATACAATATCTATCTGAACAAATCACATGATCACATCACAGATAACGCAGCAGAAAATATCATATGAAATATTGGATATACTAGGATGTCAGTGTTTTATTTTGAGCCTATATAAAACACGGATTCCACGGTCGTGATGAATAGCCAATCCCACACCCCTAGACCCCTACGAGAGCGGCAAGCAACCCTACCAATTCTAGGGTTAGGAGACCCGGACTCGACTCCTCGAGATGGTCTCCCACTGGACCCTAGAACCCGGTTACTTATGCTCCCCTCCTTGGGTCTATCCTAATGCGGAAAAGTAAATAATATACATCAACGGTGACATCTACCGCAACCTGGAAGTGCCCCAATAAAAGAATATTACATACAAGTTTTTTACATGAATGAAAATGGAAATCACTCATCTCACATAAAAACCCCCGGCTATTCATAACGCGACGATCCAATATAACATATCCAGCAACACATAAGATCATATGTCATCGACGTAAGTAAATATGCCCATCCCAATTGTCGTTGACATATAGCAATGAAACCGGTGATATCACATATTACACTTACGGTCACAGAAAAGAAAGTGTAAAACTACAACAGTTGGAATCCGCAACCTCTTTAGACATCGCATGCCTAACAAAATGAATTCCTTAGACATCGCATGCCCAACAATTATAAACCACGCTTTTTTGTCTCATTATCGAAAACTCTTTTCAATATCAAGTCGGGCAATTCAACAAGATTCCCGACATCCTGATCGAATGCTCGTCGCAAACTTTAGTAGTTGGCCGCACCCCCGATACCGTCGACGAAGTGCACCAAGGCGGAATACCGCTACCGCGAGCACCCGAACGGATGCTTTCGGCGACGGG
Source organism: Agapanthus africanus (assembly GCA_030015575.1). Lineage (NCBI taxonomy): Eukaryota > Viridiplantae > Streptophyta > Magnoliopsida > Asparagales > Amaryllidaceae > Agapanthus > Agapanthus africanus. Next base: position 221,587,237 of record CM057349.1, read on the forward strand.
GTTCTCCTACAGTCACTTGGTCGGGGCTAAGGGGTGTAGCTGTCTATTAAGTTTACCCGGCGAGTATCCGCGTACGCTACGTGATTGCGACGGACATTTGATTGCATCAAAATTCCGTGGCAACCGATCAAGTGAGACTAAACTGCTAGATTTATAACATTCATTCAGTTATCTCATAACTACTTGTGAATTCCAAATATTGTATCACATTCCAGATAAACAGAAAATGTTAAACTTTCCGATCGAACAATCAAACACCCAAGTTTTCCCGAAACAGCTCAACACATGAAATAAGTTCAAAAACATTCACTTCATGCCACAATACCAATGGTCCAGCCGTAGAAGGGTCAAGCCAACGCCTCATATATGGTACGCCGTACTGCCCCAAACCCTAAGGTTTAAAGGGCAGTTCAAGACGGTTACATAATCGAGTTAAGGTTTGTTGTCTTCTAGAGCGTCCATCGCGTTACTTGCATTACTTCGAACGTTCTTAAACCACGGAAAAATCCAACACTTGGAATTTTCCCGGCAGGGGAAAAAGTGGGTATTTATATCCGGTCAAACTTTTTAACATATTTTAAAATTAACCGGAAAAACGCATAGACAAAGTTCCGATCGAAACATCGAGTCCCCAATACACCCTAGATATCTCAACTCTTGAGTGAAATTTAAAAATTCCCAGAAAACACAGCAATTCCAGAAATTAATTACTGTGCAAACCACGTGGCCTAACTCACCAATATGGCCGCGGAACCGCCGCGCAAGCCAGGGAGGGGCCGCGGTTCCGCGGCGCATTGGTCGAGTTGGGGTCACGTGTTGCACAGTAACTCCTACAATTACCTGCTGAATTTTTTGGATATTTTTAATTCACAAAAATCACAGTTTTGAAAAATTGTACAGAGAAAGGTTTTCAATTAGGGTTTTGGGTTCGATCGGACTTCTAATATCGTTTACAATTCGCCTAAAGCTCTAGCTAGGCTCTGATACCACTGTAGGGATCCTAGGTACACTCAAGAGGTTCCACAAGGCATCAACCATGCCAAATTCAAAAATTTATGTGCCGAGAAACCCTAATGCAAGATCGTTAACTAGAGGATAGGCGAAACTAGAAGCTAGCAAACAACTTTACTAATAAATGAAAGGGATTACAACCTTTGTAGATCCGGTCCTCCACTTCAAAAGCTCCGTGTAGACGTCCTTCCGCTGCGATCATCGGAATCCCGGACTCTAGTGTTGGTTTCATCGGAGAAATGAGCGGGCTAGGTTGTTGACTTCGATGCCGAAGATGATCTACGTCGAGGCGACTCTAACTCAAGCTCCATTTTCACTTGGACATGAACCTTGTGAAGAAAACACCCTATACAACATGGCAAGTGGTAGAGGATGAAGAAATAGGAAGTGGGTTCACTTTGGATTTGGATTTCTCACTTGATTTCAACACTTGAAATTTTCTAGCAAACTTTCTTCACTTTATGAAGAAGATGAAGAAGAAAGAAAAGCATCAATGATTGAATTAAAAATCAAGTGAAGTCTATCATTTAGCAACCATGAGTGAGTTAACTCATGTAGGGAATAAACTAGGATTTAGGTTGATGGTTAGGTTAAGGCATAAAACAAAATGGTTTGATTTTTCAAAGATGCTTAAAAGAAACTTCATGAAGCTTCAAGCAAGAAAACAAATAAAGCCACCATTTTGGTTTTTGACAAATTAAATAAATAAATTAATTAAAACCCCAACCATTAACCTAAACATGGTTTAAAGCGTACACACACCCAAGTTTGCATGTATCATCAAACATGATACAAACTAGTGCACTGTTTATATATCATATATACAATGTGCACAATCAAGTGAGAAAAACATCTTAAGTGAACAAATACTAGTTAATGTAAAGTAATATATCAAATATATAATTATACATTAAATCATTAAATCAACACTTGATTTAACGATCCGGTCATAACCGACTAATATCATGTGTATCAGTATATCGATTCAACATTTGATTCGGTAGCCCGGCTATATCTTATATAACCGTCTGATGATACATATCGCGAGAATAGAATTCAGTATCAGATATTGGTATTATTCTCGGTCCCGCACATATCTCATATGCGCTCCTATTTCGTTTCGCTTGAGCCAGGAAACCTCTGTGTAGGACTCTAAAGACTCGTAAATACGCCGGCAGTAGGTGATGATCATATCAAACACCCACAAGCCGTAAGCGGTCTGCAAACGTAACGGTTACCTGGGTATTGAGCGATCAGAAGATCAACGAGCAAGCCTGCTCACACTCCTGTGAATCCAACCACTAACACTTACCGCACAGTCCGGTCTCGTCGTCTAATATGTCGCATATCTCGCCTAGGGGTGGTAAACGTCAGACCCCAGTAGTTTGATAAGTCGTGTCGATATGAGGTCTATAACAGTTCGAGAAACTACTGGTAACACTTAACAGTAAATCTCAGCAACCCTGGCCAGGAATTTTCGGTTATAACCAATCGAACACAGCACAACATCAACTCCCTATACTGAGAGAGACGAATCCCCTCCTATCGCTCATTGCCTCCATGTGAATCGGGACTGTACCCAAAAACCACCGTTTTGCATGCCCTCTTGGACGTCGTAAGGTGGAAATCAAAGCACAGTGGGAATCACACAAGACTCTATGACGATCTTAGGTCTACAGACTAACCTGTACCAGTGTCACCAGAGAACTGCCATCTGACGTAAGGTATAATACCATCTGGGAGTTCTCGGCGAGTCCGTCCAGTGTACCCAGTCTCCACTGAGCACCCGTATATCATCTCTGATGTCAAACACCAATGGATATGGGATCATCCATCGCCCATCAGTATGGGTCGAGAAGGTATACGCTAGTCTACTCTGGTATATCGATGCCCCGTCTCGATACACCCACGACTAGGGACCTTGAAGGATGTACTTATGGACTACCATGTCCCCACTAGTATGATCCGTATCACAGTCCAGGTAGTCAAGTACACATCCTAAGGGCTTTACCAACATGTAACAGAGAGACAATCAGTTTACACGTTAAGGTAAAGAGCAACCAGATAGCATACTATCATGTCGAGCTAGAAAGTCCTACTTATATATGTCCCAGCATCCACTACAATGTACATCCTATGTGCAGTAATGGACTCTAGGGCATACATATTACTAACATGTACGTCGTATTTATCTGTGATGTTTAGGTGACTTAAATGATGGGACTTCATTAATGTGATTAATGAATGAAAAGAAACCTAAAAGATGTTGTAGAATCAAATTTTTCAAAAAAAAAGGGTAGCTACAGTTTTGCTTTGCATAGCGATATATATAATATATCCTGCACCTTATTCGATGGGGAAAGAGCCGAGATCCCTTCACCGGGAGTGACCTCTTTAGCAAAACTGGCAGATTCTACAACACTCGGTTTGCTTTTGATTGCTTTTGGAGTTTTGCTTTGCGTAGTGATGTATATGATATATCCTGCACCTTATTCCATAAGGAAAGAGCCGAGATCCCTTCACCGGGAGTGACCTCTTTAGCAAAAACTAATAAAAGCCTCAAAATCACTCCATTTCAAAATTCACATGATTCTACAACGATATCAAGTTCATTACGCAATAGGTTTTCAGAAAAAACCTGTCGTAGCCCTCCGTCATTTCAGATAAGTTGTATATAGTATTCGTGCAGCATTTGTTGGCTTTCGTCAAGGTGTAGTGTGCGGTAGCTATATGCTGCTTATCTGCTGCATATGATGCGACTGGATTAGGGTAGTCGTACGGCTTTGTTGAATTTCGTCAAGGGTCGTGCGGGTGGGTTTAATTCAGTCAAGAAATGTACGAGTTGAACTTGACTAGCGGGTTATGGTTTGTTGGCTTTCGTCAAGGTCATAGCACGTTAGGGGAAAAATATTATCGGGAATTTCAAGTGTTGAAATTTGCAATGAGATTGCATACCTTCTATGAGATAGTTGGATCCCGATACCCACTGCGAGTAATTGTTACTCACGGGAGAGTTTTACACAGGACAATTAGCCGATCAAGTAGGTGTCTAGAAAGGTGTCAACGGGGTTACGCCTCTGGGAAAACGAGGTTTACTTTAATTAGGTCCGTGCGAAAGCACGGGGAACCTTCCTCAAAGTACCGACACTGGCCTGGCTAAAAGATTGGCGAAATTGTAGGGTGTAATTAATCCCGGCTAGTCTTTCCTTTTAGGGTTTGAAGGAAGATTTGATAAAAACAGTGGGAGCCATCCTGAATAGATAAAATAATAACCAATCTGATCTTGTAAGAGCATACGCTAAAGTGTTTTCTTCTCTCTCTCTCAAGGTAGCGACCATATCATGCCTTAATCAAGATAATAATATGGATGTATTGACCGAACCCGCATGTTACACTGTGCTGTGGAACATTGGTTCCGTTCTTTCTTATAAGAGTTATAAGACTGAACAGGATATAGGGGAATACCAGGATTCCCATGCCACCCGAATGGAGAAAGTACATGTTGATGCATTTTCTTCGGGTGTGTTCGTTACAGAAAACTATTTCTCTATTTCCTCTACGTCCTGGGTATTAGATACCGGGTCAGGATCCCATATATGTAATCAGTTACATGGGCTTAGGAAAGGTAGAGAACTTGGGGAAGGTGATAAAGACATAAGGGTTGGAAATGGTGCAATTGTTGCAGCTAAAACCGTCGGGGAATATCACCATGTATTGCCAACTGGTAATACATTGATTCTGAATGAATGCTATTACATGACGAACCTGATATGCAACATTATATCGGTTTCTTTGTTGAGTAAAGAGGGATATAATTTTGTATTACAGGATAATGTTATGAACATTTTCCTAAACCAAAAGTTGGTTGGATCAGGCACGTTGTGCAATGGCATTTATGTTCTAAATCAATCAACAGTTCTGAGCATAACAAACACACACAAGAGGAAGAGTTCAGAACTGAACGAATCCTTCTTGTGGTATTGTAGACTGAGTCACATCAATGCGACACGACTAGCAAAGTTGCATAAGGTTGGATATTTGAAACCGTTCGAATTTTCATCTTATGACACTTGCCAGTCATGTCTCAAAGGCAAGATGACAAAAACTCTGTTTACGGGACACGGAGAAAGAGTTACCGAACTCTTGGGACTGATACATAGTGATGTATGCGGTCCCATGTCTACACATGCCAGGGATAGTTCTTCGTACTTCATTACATTCACTGACGATCTCTCAAGATACGGACATGTGTTCTTGATAAGACACAAGTCTGAAGCTTTTGAGAAATTTAGAGAATATAAACAAGAAGTCGAGAACCAAACCGGAAAATATATTAAAATCCTACGATCTGATCGAGGAGGTGAATACTTAAGCAATGAATTCCTGGACTTCCTAAAAGAGAATGTGATTCTCTCTCAGCTGACTCCTCCATATACACCACAGCACAACGGTGTATCAGAACGGAGGAACCGCACCCTATTAGATATGGTGCGCTCTATGATGAGCACAGCTGAGTTACCTATTTCCTTCTGGGGGTATGCGTTAGAGACAGCCATACATCTATTGAATATGGCCCCCACCAAATCTGTGACTACCACTCCATATGAGATATGGAAAGAGAAGAGACCATGTCTTAACTATATAAAGATATGGGGTTGTCCAGCCTATGTCAAACGACAAAATCCGGACAAACTTGAGGCATGGTCTGTTCTATGTAAATTTGTAGGATATCCCAAGAATTCACAAGGGCATATCTTCTACCACACTGATTGAATGTATTTCTTGATTGGATGTAAAAGTATCAATTCAAATGATCCCTGATAACGGTTTCATTTGATTGAAAAGAAGTTCTTGTTTGTGTAAATCGAATAAAGCGAATAAGTTTCTATGTATCGGTAATATTGAATAAAATTCACAATCAAAGAATTATATTTGACCGTAATCAATAACGGTGTCGATTGTAGCCCGTTAGTAAGTGCGGATCGTCCACAGGGATTGTGCGATTCGTTTCTATGTTTAATTTGTTTGAATTGAAAAGTTAATCGAATAGAAAAGAAAACATGATTCAAGATTTTATCGATTGATTCAGGTGTCACTAATCTAATCAAGAATCAAGAAATGATAAACAATCGAGAATCGGGTTTCGATAATATTTCCAACCAAATGTCAAGAATCAAAATGAGGCTCGAAGGAATCGATCGGATCTATAGACGTGATGTAATCTCAAGATTTCGTGTTCTTGTCCTTCGAAGGATTGATACTAGATCGATGATGATCGATGAGAGTTAGGGCTTTCTCATGAAACTAGGGTTTCATCATTTAACCCTTGTTCTTTCATCGATATCATTCACATTCTAGCCTCTAACAATTTCAAGAAACGATCGTAACTCCCCAATCTCGAGCGATATCATTCAAGAAAGCATCGCAACGAATTGGGTTGTCGGTTCTTGAACTTGCTAGGGTTTACAAAACTCGTAGGATTCAAGAATCGATTTAAGATATGTTACATCATTATTCTATTGATCGTCTCGACTCCTCGACGAGCGGAGTATTACTCAAACATCACAACAAGAATTACAACTAGAAATTTAGATTGAATCATGATGCAAGAACTTAAAGAAAACAAGATAAAAGAATATCACCTTTTATTTATATCAACAATTTGATTACAGTCGCTCAAGAACTACAAGAGGAAGAACTAAATTGTCGATTTGGCGTCGCCCGGCTCCGTGAGTCGCGGATCGGCTTGGACCACTTGCTCTGTTGAAGATCGGCTCGGCTCATAAAAGGTTGCAAGGCGTCTTGCTTGATGGGGTACTCGGGATATTGGCTTTTGATTGGAATTAGGGTTAGGGTTTCACACAAGCCTTGTCACTAGACTTGTGGAAGAAGATGAAGAAAGAGAGTGAATGGCTCTAGATTGGCTAAAGATGATAAGCTCCATAACCCTAGGTCTAGGCTTCTATTTATAGACTTCCCAAACCCTAGGTCTAGGTTTGAAATTACAATTCCCTCCAAAAGTTTGTTGAGGAGTTTCTAGAAAGAGTTTGTTAGGAGCTAGCTTAGGTTTTAAGCTAGGATTAATTAAGCTTAGAAAACCGTAGTTTGCTGATTTGGCGGAAGCCTCTGGAGTCTTCTGGAACTTGAAGTACATTTCTGAACTGTAGGAGCTGAGGTAAGCATTGTGCAGCAAAATTTGGTGGATGACGTGGCAAGACGGCCGCGGAACCGCGGCCTAAGCCGGCTTGCACCGCGGTTCCGCGGCCAAGTTGTGGCTTCATGGCTTGGTTCTTCTGTTGTGGTCTTGGGATGATATTTGTAGCTTTATCTGATGTGTTGATTTGTATTTGTCCCTTTGGATTGATACCAGAATTGAAATTATTGAGTTGGCGTAATGTTTGATCGGTACCGTATAAATTGTGGCCTTTCTCCTGGATTTTCCTGCACAGATCTCAAAACAAGTGTTGCGCAATATAGGGATGATGCGATGCTATAAAATGCAGTCAATTTCCTTTATAGTGCCGGTTTTAGAGTCTAACACATGCAATCTGATATTTTGCGACAGTTTTGCTAATATGTGAAATATGAATGCCGATCACTTCTAAATGAATGCAAAAGATAGGGAAATTGCCGTGTTAAAAATACCTTATTTTCGACTAATCAAATTCCCCCAAACTTAATTTCGATCGTCTCGAGCGAACTGTTTTATTAAAAAGAGAAGGAGAGAATAAAGAAAGAGAAGAACTAACTAGCACACTTTCGTAGGCAACACGATTGCACTGAGCACGTGCAACAAGCCTTTAAACCTCTAGGTGTCCCTAGTAGGAGGAGTGTTGTCTCCTGAGGGTTTTCAGCGGATTGCACCCACAAAATCCAATAATAAAAGAAAGATCATGAATATTAAATTTAAAGAAAAGAATCTTAAAAGAAAGACTTTGAAAATTAGGGTTTCCAACTATGCTAGCTTTTCGGTTGTCATGAGCCCTATCTTAATGGTCATGAAAAGATGTCAGAAATCACGTCCTCCCTCAATAAAACATCGTATTATTCTTCATTCCTATCTTTCTTCCAAACATCGATCATATAACCCTGCGTGTGTGTAAAGGACATCCCTACACCCGGAGAATTCAATTCAAGCTATCATACTCTTGCCCATCAGCCTCAGTACTTTTTACTTAATGAATATTTAGATGAGATTGCTCACACACTTTCATGCGACCGTTAATACTTATTGAGGTACTAACCGACCGATTACTCCTGTGCTTGCTTACTTGGTGTATTTTCCTCGTCTTGAACCACATTAGGCATAGCAGTGACTCCCAGACCAGTTGGCCTTAGGGCACTAGGTGAAGAGGCACCCTCGCTATATATTTTTTTATTGCCCTTGGTGATAACAAAACCAGTGTCCATTTTTCTCACCACTTTATATTTTTTTTATTCACTTTTCTTTTTCTTTTTATTTCCTTCATACATCGGTTTTAAGACAAGAGCATTTCAAGGTATCCTCTACTATCCCAGGCTTCAAGACGTGTGTAAGTGCGAATAGCAGGGTATCAACGTTCAAAATGTTTGGCTTCCAGAATAGAAACTATTTTTCAGACTTATTTTTATCCTCAGATTAGTGACGTCCTTCATCTTACTAACCCTTGAGACAACGGCTCATAATTACTTATTACTAGTTCGTATAAAAAAACTTCTAATTTTCTTGGTTTTCTTAAATTTTTCTAATCTCATGGATGAAATTGTTCATTATCTAAACTTTTATTATCTTATTTATGTACAAAAAAGTGTAAATATTAAAATTAGTTTTATACTTGGAAATTTTTAAATTTTTATGGGTTTTGAAAATTTTTAAATTTTTATAGATTTTTAAAAGAAATGTTTTGTGCTTATGCAGATGATATGCAAATGATGTAAAAATAAGCACAAACCTCCCCCAAACTTGTTTTCAACAGTGTCCTCACTGTTGCCAATTGCTATACCTACAAAAACTGTAAGCCTGGGAGGAATTATTAGTGGGGGCAAAATATATAAGTGAAGAACTTCTTCCAAACTTATTCTTTTCACTCACCTTCATTCAAAACATGATGCAGTGATATACAGGATATGAAGGTGAGACGGAGGAATTTTAATCCAAATAAACTGGCTCTTGTAAGAACAAGAGCTCCTCCGTGGGGTCAGTGGAAAAATACGGCTTTAGTCTATGTCTATTTACTTTGAAAAATGTGCCGTTTTTAACATTTTCTACTTCTACTGCCCCGTGCGGGTATACAGACCGCACAACAAAAGGTCCCTTCCACCGAGATCGGAGCTTCCCCGCGTGAAGGTGTAATCGTGAATCGTAAAGAAGGACTTGTTGACCAGGTGAAAATGTTTTCCTCAAAATGTTTTTATCGTGAAAAACCTTAGTCCTATTCTTTACAATTACAGCGTTATCATAAGCTTCATCGCGGAGTTCGCTTAGCTCATTAAGTTGCAGCTTCCGAAAGTTGCAGGCTTCTTTTAGATCAAAATTTATTTCCTTAATAGCCCACAATGCTTTATGCTCTATCTCGACGGGTAAATGACATGCCTTTCCAAACACTATCCTATATGGAGACATCCCTAGGTCGGTCTTATATGCAGTCCTGAATGCCCAAAGAGCATCCGTCGGTTTGGTCGACCAGTCTTTTCTATTCTTAGCAACAGTTTTCTCCCGGATAAGTTTGATCTGTCTGTTCGAAATTTCAGCCTGCCCGCTCGTTTGGGGATGATAGGGTGTAGAAAGTCGGTAGTTGATTGCGTATTTTCGCATCAGAGTCTCGAAAGATCTGTTGCAGAAATGTGTCCCATTATCGCTAATAATAGCGCGTGGGTGTCCAAATCGCGAAAAGATATTCACTTTTAAGAACTTAATGACAACTTTCTTGTCATTAGTGCGACATGGAATGGCTTCTACCCACTTTGAGACATAATCAACCGCCAGCAGTATGTACAAATTCCCAAAGGAGTTGGGAAAAGGACCCATAAAATCAATGCCCCAAACATCGAAGATTTCAACAACCAGAATGGGTTGCTGAGGCATTTCATTTCTCCGGGATATTCTACCCGTGTACTGACACTGTGTACAGGTTTTGCAATAGTCAAATGCGTCCTTGAATAAGGTCGGCCAATAAAATCCACATTGCAAAACCTTTTCCGCCGTCTTTTTAGGACCGAAGTGACCCCCACAGGCCTGATCATGACAAAAAGAAAGAACACTCTTGAACTCTTCTTTCGGGACACACCGGCGAATGATCTGATCAGGACAATATTTAAACAAATATGGATCATCCCAGTAAAAGTGTTTTACTTGGGATAGAAAACGGTATTTTTCCTGATTTGACCAATCACTCGGTATAAGTCCCGTGACAAGATAGTTCACAATATCCCTGAACCATGGTTCAGCGGATACGTTCAAGAGTTGTTCATCAGGGAACGAATCATTGATCGGCTGGGTCACAGGGGAAGAAATGATGCGTGAAAGATGGTCGGCTACGACGTTTTCACATCCTTTCTTATCTTTGATAACAAGATCAAATTCTTGTAACAGAAGGATCCAACGTATTAGTCAACCTTTTGCATCTTTCTTCGCCAGAAGATGTTTTAAGGCGGAATGGTCAGTGTACACAACTATAGGAGAGCCAATTAAGTAAGGCCTGAATTTTTCTAATGCAAATACAACCGCTAAAAATTCGTTCTCGGTGGTTGTATAGTTGATTTGTGCATCGTTCAGGGTCTTACTTGCATAGTAGATCACGCGTGGCATCTTATCAATGTGCTGTCCTAAGACTGCACCTACTGCAAAGTTGGATGCATCACACATCAGCTCAAAGGGGTAGTCTAAATTTGGAGACGATAGAACGGGGGCTGAAGTGAGTGAGTGTTTAAGTGAGTCGAAAGCTGTCTCACAGTCCGAGTCAAAGTGGAAGGTCGTATCCTTGGCCAGGAGAAGAGTTAAAGGTCTAGCAATTTTGCTAAAGTCCTTAATGAATCTCCTATAAAAGCCCGCATGGCCAAGGAAAGATCGAATATCTTTGACGCTTTTGGGATGAGGGAGGTTTTGAATGACATCTATTTTAGCTCTGTCAACCTCAATGCCTTTCTGTGAAATAACATGTCCAAGTACAATTCCTTCTTGGACCATGAAATGGCATTTTTCCCAGTTCAAAGTTAAGTTTTTCTCTTTGCAACGAGTAAGAACTGCATCAAGATTCGAAAGGCAATCAGAAAAAGAGTCTCCAAAAATCGAGAAATCGTCCATAAAGATCTCCAGAAAATTCTCTACCATATCAGAGAATATCCCCATCATACACCGCTGAAAGGTAGCGGGGGCATTGCATAACCCAAAGGGCATGCGACTGTAAGCAAAGGTACCAAAAGGACAAGCAAAAGTGGTTTTATCTTGATCCTTTTTGGTGATGGGGACCTGATTATAGCCTGAGTATCCGTCCATAAAGCAATAAAACTCTCGTCCCGCTAAGCGTTCCAGCATCTGATCAATGAATGGTAGAGGAAAGTGGTCTTTCCTCGTGGCAGCATTGAGTTTTCTATAATCAATACATACACGCCACCCAGTTTGGGTGCGTGTCTGAATCAACTCATTCGCCTCATTGGTTATAACAGTGATGCCGGATTTCTTAGGGACGACTTGTATAGGACTCACCCATTGGCTATCGGAGATGTGGTATATAATACCATTATCTAGGCATTTGACGATCTCTTTCATCACCGCTTCCTTCATGACGGGATTAACCGTCTCTGTGGTTCTTGGGTCGGTCTGGCATCATCCATCACATGTATATGATGTTCAACAATCAAAGGGCTAATCCCTTTGATGTCCGCCATACTCCAACCAAACGCCTCTTTGTTAGATCTCAATACCGATAAAAGTGCAGTCTCTTGCTCTGATGCAAGAGAAGCGGATATGATAACCGGTAAGGACTCATTCTCACCTAAATATGCATATTTAAGATGAGAAGGTAAAATTTTTAGATCTAATTCAGGCGGAGAAATGATAGAAGGAGGGATCATCGAGTGATTTTTGGATTTACAAAGAAGCTCAGAGCCTGTGAAAGATACAGACTCGGGTGGAGTAAAGTCAGGAGTGCTGGACTCAAGTGTAGGAAAAGTGTCCTTATTAAGATCATGTGTTAGATCAAACAGAGATGTGGTAATGTCGTCGAGATCTAGAAAGCAAAGATCCTCAGCTCCACAACTATCGGGAGCGATCTCGTGGACAAAGCACACTTCTAGAATATGAGCAGAGGGTTCTGATGGCTGACTTCCAACTTTGTAGATGTTTAGTTCAATGGTCATATTTCCAAATGATAAGTTCATTGAACCATTTCTACAGTTTATAACAGCGTTGGAAGTGGCAAGGAAAGGACGACCCAGAATCACCGGAATTTGGCCCCGGGGGTTTGCTACAGGCTGTGTATCGAGTACAATGAAGTCTACAGGGAAAACAAATTCCCCGACCTTTATCAACACTGTTAGTTATATGTATGCCCTAGAGTCCATTACTGTACATTGGATGTATATTGTAGTGGATGCTTGGACATATATAGGGAGGACTTTCTTGCTCGGCATGATAGTATGCTATCTGGTTGATCTTTACCTTAACGTGTACACTGATTGTCTCTCTGATACATGTTGGTAAAGCCCTTAGGATGTGTACTTGACTATCTAGACTATGATGCGGATCATACTAGTGGGGACAGGGTAGTCCATAAGTACATCCTTCAAGGTCCCTAGTCGTGGGTGTATCGAGACGGGGCATCGATATACCAGAGTAGACTAGCGTATACCTTCTCGACCCATACAGATGGGCGATGGATGATCCCATATCCATTGGTGTTTGACATCAGAGATGATATACGGGTGCTCAGTGGAGACTGGGTACACTGGACGGACTCGCCGAGAACTCCCAGATGGTATTATACCTTACGTCAGATGGCAGTTCTCTGGTGACACTAGTACAGAGTAGTCTGTTGACCCGAGATCGTCATAGAGTCTTGTGTGGTTCCCACTGTGCTTTGATTTCCACCTTACCACGTCCAAGAGGGCGTGAAAAACGGTGGTTTTTGGGTACAGTCCCGAGTCACATGGAGGCAATGAGCGATAGGAGGGGATTCGTCTCTCCCGGTATAGGGAGTTGATGTTGCGCTGTGTTCGATTGGCTATAACCGGAAATCCCTGGCCAGGGTTGCTGAGATTTACTGGTAAGTGTTACCAGTGGTTTCTCGAACTGTTATAGTCCTCATATCGACACGACTTATCGAGCTATTGGGGTCTGACGTTTACCATCCCTAGGCAAGATATGCGACATATCAGACGATCAGACCGGACTGTACGGTAAGTGTTACTGGTTGGATTCACAGGAGTATGAGCGGGCTTGCTCGTCGATCTTCTGATCGCTCAATACCCGGGTGACCGTTACGTTTAGCAGACCGCTTGCGGCTTGTGGGTGTTTGATATGATCATCACCTGCTGCCGGCGTATTGACGAGTCTTTAGAGTCCTACACAGAGGTTTCCTGGCTCAAGCGAAACGAAATAGGAGCGCATATGAGATATGTGCGGGACCGATAATAATACGTGTATGTGATACCGTATTCCATTCTCGCGATGATTGTATCGAAAGGTTGTATGTGATATAATCTAATTATCGAATCAAGGATTGATTCGATAAGCCGATACATTGGATATTAGTCGGTCACATGCGATATGACCGGATCATTAAATCAAGTGTTGATTTAATGCCTAATTATATATTTGATATATTACTTTGCATTAACTAGTATTGGTTCACTTTAAATGGATTTTCCCACTTGGATGTACAAGTTGTATATGTGATATACTTTTTGTGCAAATGATTGTATCATGTTTGATGATACATGTTTACTTGGTTAAGTGTAAAGAGTTAAACCATGGTTAAACTAATGGTTAGGGTTTTCATTTTCTTATTCATTTATTTTATTTATTTTATTTTGGAAATGATAAAGAGAAAATGGTGGCTTTCTTTGTTCTTTGCTTGAAGCTTCTTGAAGCTTCAAAGCATCTTTGACTAAGTGACCATTTTGTCTTCATGCTTAACCCTAACCCTTTAACTAACCTTAGTTTATTCTCTACACTTGACCATGGTTGCCATATGATAAGTATTCACATTATTTTCTATTTTAAAAAATACTTATCATAACATTTTTCATCTTCTTCTTCTTCTTCAAGAAGAAGCTTGCCTCCATCAATGGCAACTTGTGAAAATGAGTGAGAAATCCAATTCTAAAGTGAACCCACCTCCTATTTCTTCATCCTCTACCTCTTGCCAAGTAGTATAGGGTGTTCTCTTCACAAGTTTCATGACTTGGTGAGGTGGGAGCTCGATCTTGTGATGCCTCGACGTAGATCATCTTCGGAATCGAAGTCGACGACCTAGCCCGCCCATTTCTCCGATGAAGCCGACGCTAGAGCCCGGGATTCGATTTGGACAGCAAGGAGACTTCATCATGGAGCTATGGAGGTGGAGAACCGGATCTACAAAGGTTGTATTTCCGTTCTTATAGTTAAGTTGTTAACTACTTTATCTTTTCGCCTAAAATTCTAGTTAACGATCCGTATTAGGGTTTCTCGGCACTTGTAATTTTTGAAATTGCCATGGTTGATGCCTTGTGAGAACTCATTAGCGTGCTTAGGAACCCTACAGTGGCATCAGAGCCTAGCTAGAGCCTTAGGCGATGCGTAGACGGAGTTAGAAGTCCGATTAAACCGAAACCCTAACACAAATTTGCTCTCTGGACTTTTTCCAAAAATTGGGTTTTTTCCAAATTAAAAATATGCAGAAAATTCAGCAGGAAATTCTACGAATTACGGTGCAAAAATTACCTCATGATCTGTCTAAAGTGCGGCGGAACCGCGGCATTAGCGTGCTAATGCGGCGGTTCCGCGGCCATTTTGTCTCTTCTCCCATTGAATTTTGCACAGTAATTCCTATTTTGCAGTGCTGGTTTTCCTGGGATATTTTTTCTGAACTCAAGAGTTGAGTTTTCTGGGTTGTATTGGGGACTCGGTGTTTCGATCGGATTGTCTAATTTTGTCTATGTGGCTTTCCGGATATTTTAGAATATGTTAAAAAGTTCGACCGGATATAAATACCCACCTTTTCCCCTGCCGGAAAATTTCCAAGTGTTGGATTTTTCTGTGGTTTAAGGACGTTCCAATTAATGCAAGTAACACGATGGTCCCTCTAGAAGACAACAAACCTTAACTCGATTATGTGACCGTCTTGAACTGCCCTTTGAACCTTAGGGTTTGGGGCAGTACGACGTGCCACATGTGAGGCGTTGGCTTGACCCTTCTACGGCTGGACCGTTGGTACTGAGGCATGAACTGAATGTTTTTAAAACTTATTTCATGTGTTGATCTGTATCGGGAAAACTTGGGTGTTTGAATGTTCGATCGGAAAGTTTAACATTTTCTATTTATCTGGAATGGGATACAATAATTGGAATTCACAAAGAGTTATGATATAACTGAATGAATGTTATAAATCTAGCGGTTTAGTCTCACTTGATCGGTTGCCACGGAATTTTGATGTGATCAAAAGTCCGTCGCAATCACGTAGCGCACGCGGATACTCGCCGGGTAAACTTAATAGACAGCCTCACTCCATAGCCCCGACCAAGTGACTGTAGGAGAACCCCGTCGCCGAAATCATCCGTCCGGGTGCTCACGGTAGCGGTGTTCCGCCTTGGTGCACTTCGTCGACGGTATCGGGGGTGCGGCCGCCTACTGAAGTTTGCGACGAGCATTCGATCAAATTGTCGGGAATCCTGTTGAATTTCCCGACTTGGTATTGAAAAGAGTTTTCGATAATGAGACTAAAATGCGGGGTTTATAATTGTTAGGCATGCGATGTCTAAGGAATTCATTTAGTCAGGCATGCGATGTCTGAGGATGTTGCGGATTCCAACTGTTGTAGTTTTACACTTTCTTTTCTGTGACCGTAAGTGTAATATGTGATATCGCCGGTTTCGTTGCTATATGTCAACGATAATTGGGATGGACATATTTACTTACGTTGATGACATATGATGTTATGTGTTGCTGGATATGTTATATTGGATCGTCGTGTTTTTGAATAGCCGGGGGTTTTTATGCGAGATGAGTGTTTTTCATTTTTATTCATGTAAAAACTTGTATGTAATATTCTTTTATTGGGGCACTTCCAGGTTGCGGAAGATGTCACCTTTTGTATATTATTTACTTTTCCGCACTAGGATAGACCCGAGGAGGGGAGCACAAATGACCGGGTTCTGGGGTCCAGTGGGAGACCAACTCGAGGAGTCGAGTCTGGGTCTCCTAACTCTAGAATTGGTAGGGTTTCTTGCCGCTCTCGTAGGGGTCTAGGGGTGTGGGTTTGGCTATTCATCACGACCGTGGAATCCGTGTTTTATACTGGCTCGTATTGAAAACACGGACGTCCTAGTATATCCAATATTTCATATGTATCTTCTGTTGCGATATCTGTGATGTGATCATGTGATGTTCTGTGATAGATACAGTATATAGTATATATGATATATTATATAGACGTTACTTATGTTTTACACCCATGCTAGCCCTGCCCCGCTCTGCCGTTAGTTACCTAACCTAACGGTGCACGAGGGGACATCGAGGCGAATGCGGATGGCATAAGTGTACGTCGTATTTATCTGTGATGTTTAGGTATTTAAATGATGGGACTTCATTAATGTGATTAATGAAAGAAAATAAACCTAAGATGTTGTAGAATCGAATTTCAAAAATAAAACTGGTAGCTACAGTTCTTGCTTTGCACAGCGGTATATATGATATATCCTGCACCTTATTCGATGAGGAAAGGACCGAGATCCCTTCATCGGGAGTGACTCCTTTAGCAATAACTGGCAGATGCTACACACTCGGTTTGTCTTTTGATTGCTTTTAAGAGTTTTTTGCTTTGCACAGTGATATATATGATATATCCCGCACCTCATTCGACGAGGAAAGGACCGACGATCCCTTCACCGGGAGTGACTCCTTTAGCAAAACCTGAAAAGCCTAAAAAACACTCCATTTTAAAATTCATTCGATCCTACAACGATATCAAGTTCATTACGCAATAGGTTTTCAGAAAAACCTGTCGTAGCCCTCCGTCATTTCAGATAAATCCTACTTAGTATTCGTGCTACGTTTGTCGACCTCCGTTAAGGCGTAGTGTGCGGTAGCTAACTAGTATTTATCTGCTTATGCATATGATGCAGATTGGATTAGGGTAGTCGTGCGTCCTTGTTGACCTCCGTCAAGGGTCGTGCGGGTGGGTTTAATTCGATCAAGAAATGACGGGTTGAACTTGACTAGTAGCCTATGGTTTGTTGACCTCCGTCAAGGTCATAGGACGCTAGGGGCAAAATATTATCGGGAATTTCAAGTGTTAAAATTTGCAATGAGATTGCATACCTTCTATGAGATAGTTGGATCCCGATACCCGCTGCGAGTAAGAGTTACTCCTGGGAGAGTTTTACACATTACAATTAGCCGATCAAGTAGGTGTCTAGAAAGGTGTTAACGAGGTTACGCCTCTGGGAAAACGAGGTTTACATTAATTAGGTTCGTGCAAAAGCACGGGGGACCTCCCTCAAAGTACCGACACTGGCCTGGCTGAAAGATTGGCGAACTTGTAGTGTGTAATTAATCCCGGCTAGTCTTTCCTTTTAGGGTTTGAAGGAAGATTTGATAAAAAGCAGTGGGAGCCATCCTGATTAGATAAAATAATAACCAATCTATTCTTGCAAGAGCGCACGCTGAGTGTTTTCTTCTCTCTCGCTCTCCAGGTAGCGACCATATCACGCCTTAATCAAGATAATAATACGGATTATTGACCGAACCCGCTTGTTATACTGAGCAGGGGAACGTTGGTCCCGCTCCAACTTATAATTGTTATAAGAAAGAGCAAGAAATTGGGGATTACCAGAATTCCCGTACAGCCCAAACGAAGAAAGTGCATATGATGCATCATCTTCGGGTGTGTTCATTATACAGAACTATTTCTCAGTATTCTTTACGTCTTGGGTATGTGATACCAGATCAGGATCCTGCATATGTAATTTGTTACATGGGCTACAGATAGGTAAAGAACTGAGAACGGGTGATAAGTTTCATAAGGCAGAAAATGGGGCAAGTGTTGCAGCCAAGTCTGTTGGTCACTATCACCCTGTATTACCAATACATTGATTCTGAACAAATGCTATTAGATACCGAACCTGATATACAAAATCATATCAGTCTCTTTATTAGTAAAGAAATGATAAAATTTTGTATTGTTGGATAATATTTTGAACATTTCCTATATCAAAAGTTGATCGGTTCAGGCACGTTATCTAAAAGCATTGACGTTCTAAATCAAACTACAGTTCTTAGTATACGGATCACACACAAGAGGAAGAGTTCAGAAATGAACGAATCCTTCTTGAGGCATTGTAGACTAGGTCATATCAATGCGACCCGACTAGCTGAAGTTACATTTAGATGCATATTTAAATTAGTTTGAATTTACATCTTATGAAACTCGCCAGTCATGTTACAAAGATAAGATGACCATAGCTTCGTTTATTGGAAACAGAGAAAGAGTTAATGAACTCTTGGGATGATACATGTTGATGTATGTAAGGTCCCCTGTCTACATATGCCAGGACTGGTTCTTTGTACTTCGTTACATTCTCTGATAATCTCTCAAGATTCAGACATATGTTCCTGTTGAAACACAAGTCCGAATCTTTTGAGATATTCACAGAATATAAGTTAGAAGTAGAGAACCAAAACGGGTATAAGTATTATGTCCTTTGATGTGATCAAGGAGGAGAATACTTGAGCACGGAATTCCTGGACAATTCTAAAGGAGAATGAGATTCTCTCTCAGCATTACTCCTCCGTATACACCATAGCACGATGGTATATCGGTGCGGAGCAATCGCACCCTATATGATAAGGTGTGCTCTATGATGAGTACTACTGAGTTACCTATTTCCTTTTTTTTTTGTGGGAGTTATGCACTTGAGAAGCTGCATACCTATTGAATAGGGTTTAAATCAAATCAGTTGCCTACCACTTCATATTTGATATGATAAGGGAAGAGCCCATCTCTTAAGTTAGTTAAGATTTGGGGTTGTCCAGCCTATGTCTAAAAGCATAATCCGGACAAGCTCGAGGAAAAATCTGTTATGTAGAACTGGAAAGGTTCCAGCTATACAAAACTGCAGCTGACGATTTGACAGAACCAAAGGATTCAATAGTTACCAACGAACCTCAACCTCTCCGCCGATCTAGTAAGGTTCCTCACCCACCTGAGAGATACTTCGGTTTCTCTATGACAGTGGGAGAGAGGATTGCATCATGAGATGATGACCCAACTAGTTTCGAGCTGGCCATCAGGAGTAAGACTCTATAAGAATGGCTGGATGCTTAGCGATCTGAGATGGAATCCATGTACACCAACAAAGTATGGACTTTGGTTGCTATATCTGAAGGGTTAAATCCCCATCAGGAGCAAGTATATCTTGAGAAGATTACTTGGTGTAGATGGAAAAGTTGAGACTTTCAAAGCTAGACTTGTTAAAGCTTTTCGTCATCGACCAGGCGTGGATAATGATGAAACCTTTTCAAGTGGCTATGCTTAAGTCCATCCAGATCCTACTTGCCACGGCTACATACCATGACTACGATATCTGGTGGTTGGGTGTCATGACTGCTTTTCTAAATGATGTTTTAGAAGAGAGCGTCTATAAGTACACAGCCAGAGAGCCTCGTAGACAGTGGGAGCAGCGGAAACGTGTGCAAGATGCTTTATAGGATAAAGCAGGTATCACGGAGTTGGAACATCTGTTTTGATGAAGCAGTCAAACAGTTTGACATCATCAAAATGGTAGATGAACCTTGTATATACAAAAGGGTAGTAGGGAGTATAGTGACGATCCTCGTAGAGTACGTGGATGACATGCTCTTGATAAGAAAGGAGTTTCCTATGCTACGCTCGGTCAATCTTCGCTCATCACAAGGATTCTCCATATAAGATCAAAGTGATACCTCCTAAATCCTGGATTTCGGATCTATGAGATAGATCTAATTGGATGTTAGGATTCTCACTAGTTGTAGTAAGATGGTATCAATCGATCCTGAGGAGAATCACTGGAAAGGTTCCAGGGTGATAAAGACGACTGAATGTCAGTCACAGGCATTGTCTTTACCCTCAATCGAGGGACGGTATGTTGGAAGAGTTCCAAGCTAGATACCGTGACATACTAGACGATAAAGGCAGGATACATCGCTACTTAAGATGCTACCAAAGAGGCAGTCTGGATGTATATTGGTTCATGAGATGAACTTTGTTCCTCCTATTGTGTGACAATGGAGTAGTGGCTTATGCCAAGGAACGCCGGTCCCATCAGTGATCCAGACAAATTCTAAGGCAGTGTCACCTGATCATGGAGATAGTTGATCTCCAGGGTGATCGAGGTTAGGAGAGCAGACTCAGAGGACAACACGGCGGATCCACTCACGAAGGCCTATTCCCAGAGAGAGACTTTTATGGGATGGTTGAGTATGAGATACTACAACCACTGCAGTCAGATGGCCCTAGTGCAAGTGGGAGATTGTTAGTTATATGTATGCCCTTGAGGCCATTACTGTACATTGGATGTATATTGTAGTGGATGCTTGGACATATATAGGGAGGACTTTCTTGCTCGACATGATAGTATGCTATCTGGTTTATCTTTACCTTAACGTGTACACTGATTGTCTCTCTGATACATGTTGGTAAAGCCCTTCGGATGTGTACTTGACTATCTGGACTATGATGCGGATCATACTAGTGGGGACAGGGTAGTCCATAAGTACATCCTTCAAGGTCCCTAGTCGTGGGTGTATCGAGACGGGGCATCGATATACCAGAGTAGACTAGCGTATACCTTCTCGACCCATACAGATGGGCGATGGATGATCCCATATCCATTGGTGTTTGACATCAGAGATGATATACGGGTGCTCAGTGGAGACTGGGTACACTGGACGGACTCGCCGAGAACTCCCAGATGGTATTATACCTTACGTCAGATGGCAGTTCTCTGGTGACACTGGTACAGAGTAGTCTGTTGACCCGAGATCGTCATAGAGTATTGTGTGGTTCCCATTGTGCTTTGATTTCCACCTTACCACGTCCAAGAGGGCGTACAAAACGGTGGTTTTTGGGTACAGTCCCGAGTCACATGGAGGCAATGAGCGATAGGAGGGGATTTGTCTCTCCCGGTATAGGGAGTTGATGTTGCGCTGTGTTCGATTGGCTATAACCGGAAATCCCTGGCCAGGGTTGCTGAGATTTACTGGTAAGTGTTACCAGTGGTTTCTTGAACTGTTATAGTCCTCATATCGAAACGACTTATCGAGCTATTGGGGTCTAACGTTTACCATCCCTAGGCAAGATATGCGACATATTAGACGATCAGACCGGACTGTACGGTAAGTGTTGCTGGTTGGATTCACAGGAGTATGAGCGGGCTTGCTCGTCGATCTTCTGATCGCTCAATACCAGGGTGGCCATTACGTTTAGCAGACCGCTTGCGGCTTGTGGGTGTTTGATATGATCATCACCTGCTGCCGGCGTATTGACGAGTCTTTAGAGTCCTACACAGAGGTTTCCTGGCTCAAGAGAAACGAAATAGGAGCGCATATGAGATATGTGCGGGACCGAGAATAATACGTGTATGTGATACCGTATTCTATTCTCGCGATGATTGTATCGAAAGGTTATATGCGATATAACCTAGTTATCGAATCAAGGATTGATTCGATAAGCCGATACATTGGATATTAGTCGGTCACATGCGATATGACCGGATCGTTAAATCAAGTGTTGATTTAATGATTTGATGCATAATTATATATTTGATATATTACTTTGCATTAACTAGTATTGGTTCACTTTAAATGGATTTTCTCACTTGGATGTACAAGTTGTATATGTGATATACTTTTTGTGCAAATGATTGTATCATGTTTGATGATACATGTTTACTTGGTTAAGTGTAAAGAGTTAAACCATGGTTAAACTAATGGTTAGGGTTTTCATTTTCTTATTCATTTATTTTATTTATTTTATTTTGGAAATGATAAAGAGAAAATGGTGGCTTTCTTTGTTCTTTGCTTGAAGCTTCTTGAAGCTTCAAAGCATCTTTGACTAAGTGACCATTTTGTCTTCATGCTTAACCCTAACCCTTTAACTAACCTTAGTTTATTCTCTACACTTGACCATGGTTGCCATATGATAAGTATTCACATTATTTTCTATTTTAAAAAATACTTATCATAACATTTTTCATCATCTTCTTCTTCTTCTTCAAGAAGAAGCTTGCCTCCATCAATGGCAACTTGTGAAAATGAGTGAGAAATCCAATTCTAAAGTGAACCCACCTCCTATTTCTTCATCCTCTACCTTTTGCCAAGTAGTATAGGGTGTTCTCTTCACAAGTTTCATGACTTGGTGAGGTGGGAGCTCGATCTTGTGATGCCTCAACGTAGATCATCTTCGGTATCGAAGTCGACGACCTAGCCCGCCCATTTCTCCGATGAAGCCGACGCTAGAGCCCGGGATTCGATTTGGACAGCAAGGAAACTTCATCACAGAGCTATGGAGGTGGAGAACCGGATCTACAAAGGTTGTATTTCCGTTCTTATAGTTAAGTTGTTAACTACTTTATCTTTTCGCCTAAAATTCTAGTTAACGATCCGTATTAGGGTTTCTCGGCACTTGTAATTTTTGAAATTGGCATGGTTGATGCCTTGTGAGAACTCATTAGCGTGCCTAGGAACCCTACAAACACATCCTCTAGTTCACCCCTTGGTTTGGTGATTGAACGGTCTGCCATTTGGAGAGTGCAGTGAGCAGGTTTCAACTCTCCAATACCTAATTGCTCATATACGGAATATGGAAGTAGGTTAACACTTGCGCCAAGGTCTAAAAGAGCACGATTTATGTTTTTATCCCCAATAGAAATCGATATTGTAGGACATCCTGGGTCCTTACGTTTCTTTGGTAGCTGTGGGATAAAAGCAGTGCTGATATTATTAGACATGAAGACCTTCTTCGGCACTTGAGTCTTCCTCTTCCTAGTGCACAAGTCCTTAAGAATTTTTGCATAAGCGGGGACTTGCTGAATCGCATTTAGGAGAGGGATGTTGATGTTAACCTGTTTGAACATTTCTATTATTTTCTCCATATGTGGACTCGTTCTATTACCCCTTAACCGATTCGGGTAAGGTGCTTTCGCAATGAGCGTCGGGTCCATCATAGGAGAAGGAAGAGGGGGTAGACGAGATCTCAAAAGAGGTGTGGGGACCGTCTGTGGAGAACTAGAAGGGCTATACTGAGATGTCGAGCCTAGTGGGAAATGGAGAATAGGCTCGCGAGAAGGTGGTGGGGTAGAAGAAAAAGGATCAGAAGGAGAAGTGTGTGTGTGTGGAAAGGTCTCAGCCGGGGCGTTGATATGATTTTCAGTATCATCAACTTCTTCCCCAACATGGTTGTTGAGCACTCTTCCCGATCTCAACGTTGTGATGGCATTTACATTGTAATGCCCAGGATTCTGTAGGGGTTGAGAGGGAAGTTTCCCTTTTTCTCTCGCACTCATTTCGGTTTTAAGTCGTGCGATTTCAGCTTCCATCGTTCTGATACTCTCAGCTTGGGACGCTGAGTTTTTCTTTATCTCACCGACGGAAGATCTAACCTCAGCCGAAAGCTCTATGAAATTTGACAAAAGTGATTTCATGGTTTGAGTGAATTGAGAGAACTCGTCAGAACAGGTCATAGGATTAGACTGTGCAGGTGTTAGTTATATGTATGCCCTAGAGGCCATTACTGTACATAGGATGTATATTGTAGTGGATGCTGGGACATATATAGGGAGGACTTTCTTGCTCGACATGATAGTATGCTATTTGGTTGCTCTTTACCTTAACATGTATACTGATTGTCTCTCTATTACATGTTGGTAAAGCCCTTAGGATGTGTACTTGACTACCTGGACTATGATGCGGATCATACAAGTGGGGACATGGTAGTCCATAAGTACATCCTTCAAAGTCCCTAGTCGTGGGTGTATCGAGATGGGGCATCGATATACCAGAGTAGACTAGCGTGTACCTTCTCGACCCATACAGATGGGCGATGGATGATCCCATATCCATTGGTGTTTGACATCAGAGATGATATACGGGTGCTCAGTAGAGACTGGGTACACTGGACGGACTCGCCGAGAACTCCCAGACGGTATTATACCTCACGTTAGATGGCAGTTCTCTGGTGACACTGGTACAGAGTAGTCTGTTGACCCGAGATCGTCATAGAGTCTTGTGTGGTTCCCACTGTGCTTTGATTTCCATCTTACCACGTCCAAGAGGGCGTGCAAAACGGTGGTTTTTGGGTACAGTCCCGAGTCACATGGAGGCAATGAGCGATAGGAGGGGATTCGTCTCTCCCGGTATAGGGAGTTGATGTTGCGCTGTGTTCGATTGGCTATAACAGGAAATCCCTGGCCAGGGTTGCTGAGATTTACTGGTAAGTGTTACCAGTAGTTTCTCGAATTGTTATAGACCTCATATCGACACGACTTATCGAGCTATTGGGGTCTGACGTTTACCACCCCTACGCGAGATATGCGACATATCAGACGATCAGACCGGACTGTACGGTAGTGTTACTGGTCGGATTCACTGGAGTGTGAGCGGGCTTGCTCGTCGATCTTCAGATCGCTCAATACCCGGGTGGCCGTTACGTTTAGCAGACCGCTTGCGGCTTGTGGGTGCTTGATATGATCATCACCTGCTGCCGGCGTATTGACGAGTCTTTAGAGTCCTACACAGAGGTTTCCTGGCTCAAGCGAAACGAAATAGGAGCGCATATGAGATATGTGCGGGACCGAGAATAATGCGTGTATGTGATACCGTATTCCATTCTCGCGATGAATGTATCGAAAGGTTGTATGCGATATAACCTAGTTATCGAATCAAGGGTTGGTTCGATAAGCCGATACATAGAATACTAGTCGGTTATATGCGATATGACCGGATCGTTAAATCAAGTGTTGATTTAATGATTTAATGCATAATTATATATTTGATATATTACTTTGCATTAACTAGTATTGGTTCACTTTAAATGGATTTTCTCACTCGGGTTGTACACATTGTATATGTGATATACTTTTGTGCACTTGATTGTATCATGTTTGATGATACATGTTATGCTAGGGTTTTTGTGTAAAGATCAAACCATGGTTACATGATTATGGTTAGGGTTTTGTTTTATTCACTTATTTATTTATCCATTTCATTTTGGAAAATAAATGAGAAGAGAAAAGAATGGTGGTTTTATTTGTTGTTTAGTTGAAGCTTCATGAAGCTTTGACTTTGTCCACCATTCTTATCTCATCCTTAACCCTAA
The DNA here is from genome assembly GCA_030015575.1 of Agapanthus africanus. Taxonomy (NCBI): domain Eukaryota; kingdom Viridiplantae; phylum Streptophyta; class Magnoliopsida; order Asparagales; family Amaryllidaceae; genus Agapanthus; species Agapanthus africanus. Next base: position 221,612,775 of record CM057349.1, read on the forward strand.
CCATTCCTTTAACCCTTGGTTAATTCTCTACACATAACCAAAGTTAGAATTATGATAAGGATTGTTTTTCTATTCTTTTTGATTAACTTATCATATTTTTTCTTCTTCTTCTTCCTTGAACTCAAGAAGAAAACCTTGAGGCCATCAATGATGATTGATGAAAATGAGTGAGAAATCCAATTCTAAAGTCTACCCACTTCCTATTTTCTCATCCTCTACCTCTTGCCAAGTAGTAGAGTGTATTTCCTTCACAAGTTTTTAGGGCTTGGTGAAGGTGGAGCTTGATTTAGCGATGCCTCGACGTAGATCATCTTCGGCATGGACATCGACGACCTAGCTCGCTTTTTCTCCGACGAAGCCGACTCTAGAGCCCGGATTCCTTTTGGACAGCGGAGACGACTTCGTTGCGGAGCTATGGAGGTGGAGAACCGGATCTACAAAGGTTGTATTTCCGTATCTCTTAGTTAAGTGTTAACTAGATTGCTTTTTCGCCTAGAAATCTAGCCGACGATCCGTAGTCGGGTTTCTCGGCACCTAGAATTTTTGAAATTGGCATGGTTGATGCCTTGTGAGACTTCATTAGGGTGTCTAGGAACCCTACAGCAGGAGTGTTGACCTGATTTTGGAAGTTTTGTCACTGATAGGGGTGCTGAGTGAGTTGAAGGGGTTGCTGTGGTGGAGGAGAGCCCTTTGAAAATTATTTGTGTTTGGAACCGTGTTTTGAGATTGGTTTTGGTACCAAGAAAAATTCGGGTGATTCCTCCAACCCTGATTGTACGTGGAAGAATATGGATCATTTCGAGGTCTTTGAAATACGGCATTTGTATGTTCGTGACCTTGAAACACAGAGTTTAATGGACATTCATCCGTTAAATGAGACGGATCAGAACAGCACCCACAAACAGTTTTGGGGAGCGACATTGGGTTTAGGGAGGCTGCTGCAAATTTGTGTTCCATAGCGTCGAGTTTCTTTTGCATTGCTGCCATCTCAGCTCGAACACCTATGGACACATCTATTTGGTGTACGCCACCCCTATTCAATGGTTGGGTTCCACTCTCCCACTGTAGTGATTTTTCAGCGAACTCTTCTAAATACTTCCAAGCTTCCCTATCATCTTTGGTCATAAAAGTACCTTGACACATGTTTTCAAGGCTCTGTTTAGTGTTTGGGTTAATGCCCTCATAAATGATTCGGCACAATTCCCATCTCGGGATGCCGTGATGAGGACACTGAACCAATAGATCCTTGAAACGTTCAAAGCATTTAGAAAATGGTTCAGTAGGGAGCTGGGCAAATTGATTCAGTTTGCTACAGATTCGAGCTGTCTTTTGTATTGGGTAAAATTTCTTAAGGAATGTAGCGATGAATTCTTCCTAATTCGTAATAGAGTGTGCGGTGGTGTTATATAGCCACTTCTCGGCTATATCGCACAAAGTAAATGGAAGAAGTTGTAGACGCATAGCATCCACTGAAAGTTGTGACGTACCCATCATTGCGCATACGTTTTCAAATTTGGTAATGAAAATGTAAGCGTCCTCAGTCTCGAGTCTGTGGAATTTGGGTAAAAGATTGATATACTGGGGCTTAATCTCAAAGTTATCCCCGTTGGCTGGTGGTGTGGATAAGCAGGTCGAAAGAGGACCTTGAATAGGGTAGCACCTCTCATGGAGAGAGATGCGGGGTGGATTCTGCGCACCAACGGACGGCGGCAAATTAGGGTTAAAGAAGTTCGATGGATTCGGATCCATCGGAGTGGGTGTGGTAATGGGTAAAGGAAAGGTAAATGGAGAAATATCGACTTCGGAGTCGATAAAGGATACACGGACTAAACGGGCACTACAATCCCGTGTCCAGCCTATCTTGTACTAAAAAGGGTTAGTACAAGTGGCAGCGTTGACTTTTAATTAGAGGTATGAATGAATGCGGTGTTTGCTTTGAAAAAGGGACGGATTTTTGAAAAAATGATGCTACAAAACAATTGCAACAACAAAGACCCTAGAATCTAGTGGTCACCTAGGTCCAGCTCTAGACCGCTCCTAACTGCCAAAAGACAAGTCGCAGGATAGAATCCTCCACTGCCTCTTTGTCCCCCTGTGGCCGGATAAGTGCCAGGTAAGTGGGAAGGTACTCCACTACGTAAGAAGTGGGCCTAATTAAAAACCACTAGCCTTAGACACACTCTCCTTAGACACCGCAAGAAAACGCGGATAAGTAATGAATTACCCACGGCCTTCTTCTGTCTTAATTGAGCGCGACGGTCCTTAGAGTCATCTCAAGATATTTTTTATTTAATGTGGGTCAATGCGGATGCAAGTTTTGCGATTTTTGGGGCCTAGGAAGGGTAATGAAGACCCCACCTAATTTGGATTTGGCCGTGCCCCTTAATTTCCGTATTTAGAATGCAAACAACCAAGAAACAAAAACACGCACAAATTTACTTTTGCAATTTGCGAGCTGCGATTATTTGCAAAGAATCCTGCTGAAAATTATTAGTTGGAGCTAAAAAGAGGAGAGAGGAGAAGGTAAGAAATCACCTGAAGCAAAAATTTTGCAGAGAACCCTCCAAGATGCCGTGGTTCCGCCGCATATGGGTACTTCAACCGCGGTTCCGCGGTTGAATGGTGAGATCACTCCACCAAAATTCACCAAGGAGCTTCTGTAGACTCCCTCTGCTCTCTGGTATATTCCAAATTTTTTTTCAAATTTCCAGCAATATCCAGATCTCCTTGCAATGAACCACAACAAATTATTTAGGGTTTGCACGAATTTTGATCTCAAAAATCACAATGGAATAAATCTTTCAATTCAACTTTAATATGAAACGAATTAGCGCGTAATCCACGGCAACGGCGCCATTTGATTGAATGTATTTCTTGATTGGATGTAAAAGTATCAATTCAAATGATCCCTGATAACGGTTTCATTTGATTGAAAAGAAGTTCTTGTTTGTGTAAATTGAATAAAGCGAATAAGTTTCTATGTGTCGGTAATATTGAATAAAATTCACAATCAAAGAATTATATTTGACCGCAATCAATAACGGTGTCGATTGTAGCGCGTTAGTAAGTGCGGATCGTCCAAAGGGATTGTGCGATTCGTTTCTATGTTTAATTTGTTTGAATTGAAAAGTTAATCGAAAAGAAAAGAAAACATGATTCAGGATTTTATCGATTGATTCAGGTGTCACTAATCTAATCAAGAATCAAGAAATGATAAACAATCGAGAATCGGGTTTCGATGATATTTCCAACCAAATGTCAAGAATCTAAATGAGGCTCGTAGGAATCGATCGGATCTATAGACGTGATGTAATCTCAAGATTTCGTGTTCTTGTCCTTCGAAGGATTGATACTAGATCGATGATGATCGATGAGAGTTAGGGCTTTCTCATGAAACTAGGGTTTCATCATTTAACCCTTGTTCTTTCATCGATATCATTCACATTCTAGCCTCTAACAATTTCAAGAAACGATCGTAACTCCCCAATCTCGAGCGATATCATTCAAGAAAGCATCGCAACGAATTGGGTTGTCGGTTCTTGAACTTGCTAGGGTTTACAAAACTCGTAGGTTCAAGAATCGATTTAAGATATGTTACATCATCATTCTATTGATCGTCTCGACTCCTCGACGAGCGGAGTATTACTCAAACATCACAACAAGAATTACAACTAGAAATTTAGATCGAATCATGATGCAAGAATTTAAAGAAAATAAGATAAAAGAATATCACCTTTTATTTATATCAACAATTTGATTACAGTCGCTCAAGAACTACAAGAGGAAGAACTAAATTGTCGATTTGGCGTCGCCCGGCTCCGTGAGTCGCGGATCGGCTTGGACCACTTGCTCTGTTGAAGATCGGCTCGGCTCATAAAAGGTTGCAAGGCGTCTTGCTTGATGGGGTACTCGGGATCTTGGCTTTTGATTGGAATTTGGGTTAGGGTTTCACACAAGCCTTGTCACTAGACTTGTGGAAGAAGATGAAGAAAGAGAGTGAATGGCTCCAGATTGGCTAAAGATGATAAGCTCCATAACCCTAGGTCTAGGCTTCTATTTATAGACTTCCCAAACCCTAGGTCTAGGTTTGAAATTACAATTCCCTCCAAAAGTTTGTTGAGGAGTTTCTAGAAAGAGTTTGTTAGGAGCTAGCTTAGGTTTTAAGCTAGGATTAATTAAGCTTAGAAAACCCTAGTTTGCTGATCTGGCAGAAGCCTCTGGAGTCTTCTGGAACTTGAAGTACATTTCTGAACTGTAGGAGCTGAGGTAAGCATTGTGCAGCAAAATTTGGTGGATGACGTGGCAAGACAGCCGCGGAACCGCGGCCTAAGCCGGCTTGCGCCGCGGTTCCGCGGCCAAGTTGTGGCTTCATGGCTTGGTTCTTCTGTTGTTGTCTTGGGATGATATTTGTAGCTTTATCTGATGTGTTGATTTGTATTTGTCCCTTTGGATTGATACCAGAATTGAAATCATTGAGTTGGCGTAATGTTTGATCGGTACCGTATAAATTGTGGCCTTTCTCCTGGATTTTCCTGCACAGATCTCAAAATAAGTGTTGCGCAATATAGGGATGATGCGATGCCATGAAATGCAGTCAATTTCCTTTATAGTGCCGGTTTTAGAGTCTAACACATGCAATCTGATATTTTGCGACAGTTTTGCTAATATGTGAAATATGAATGCCGATCACTTCTAAATGAATGCAAAAGATAGGGAAATTGCAGTGTTAAAAATACCATATTTTCGACTAATCACACACTGAGGAACAAAGGGTATTTGTTTCTCGGCATGCCATCTTTTTAGAAAAGGAATTTCTTGCAAAATAGATTAATGGTCATGAGGTAGAACTGGAAGAGGTTCCAGCTCCAAAAGCTGCAACAGAAGATTTGGTGGAACCAGAAGATTCGGTTGTTCCCAACGAACCTCAGCCTCTCCGCCGATCTAGTAGGGTTCCTCACCCACCTGAGAGATACTACGGTTTTCTCATGGATGGTGGGAGCGAGGATTGCATCATGGTTGATGATGACCCAACTAGCTTCGAACAGGTCATCACGAGTGGGGACTCAGTGAAATGGCTGGATGCAATGCGGTCCGAGATGGAATCCATGTACACCAACAAAGTATGGACTTTGGAAGATGCTCCTGAAGGGGTAAAACCCATTGGGAGCAAGTGGATCTTCAAGAAAAAACTTGGTGTAGATGGGAAAGTGGAGACTTTCAAAGCTAGACTTGTTGCAAAGGGTTTTCGTCAAAGACAGGTGTGGACTATGACGAAACCTTTTCTCCAGTGGCTATGCTTAAATCCATCCGGATCATGCTTGCCATCGCTGCATATCATGACTACGAAATCTGGCAAATGGATGTTAAGACCGCCTTTCTAAACGGTGATTTAGAAGAGTGCGTGTACATGACTCAGCCAGAGGGCTTCGTAGATAGTGAGAGTAGCGGGAAGGTGTGCAAGCTGCTTAAATCCATTTATGGATTAAAGCAAGTATCGCGGAGTTGGAACATCTGCTTCGACGTTGTTATCAAAGAGTTTGATTTCGTCTAAAAAATAGATGAACCTTGTATCTACAAGAAGGCGGCAGAGAGTAAGGTTGTCTTTCTCGTATTGTACGTGGACGACATACTCTTGATAGGAAATGACATTCCTATGCTGCAATCGGTCAAGCTCTTCTTATCACAAAGATTCTCAATGAAAGATCTTGGTGATGCCTCCTGCATATTGGGAATTATGATCTATAGAGATAGACCTAAAAGGATATTAGGATTGTCCCAATCCAGGTACATTGACACCATACTAAAGAGGTTTAGTATGGAAGAGTCCAAACGTGGGTTTTTACCCACGATCTCAGGGCTCACTCACTCCAAAAAGATGTCTCCCAAGAATGATTTGGAGAGAGCTCGCATGCAAGGGATACCCTATGCTTCGGCTGTAGGCTATATCATGTACGCGATGATATGTACCAGATCCGATGTAGCATACTCACTAAGTGAGTGAGTAGGTATCAAGCTGATCCTGGAGAGAGTCACTGGACAGCTGTGAAGAGCATTCTCAAGTACTTATGAGGGACTAAGGAGATGCTCTTAGTGTATGGTAACGGAGAACTCCAAGTGGAGTCCTTTACCGATTCGAGCTTCCAGAGTGATAAGGACGACTCTAAGTAGCAGTCGGGATTTGTCTTTACCCTTTACGGAGGGACGGTCAGCTGGAAGAGTTCCAGCAGGAAACCGTGGCAGACTCGACGATGGAGGCTGAATACATCGCTGCCAACGATGCTGCCAAAGAGGCTGTCTGGATCAAGAAGTTCATTACTGAACTTGGAGTGGTTCCATCCATTGAGCATCCAATACCTTTGTATTGCGATAACAATGGAGCGGTGGCTTTAGCCAGGGAACCCAGGTCCCATCAGCGATCCAGGCATATTCTGAGGCGGTATCACCTGATCTGGGAGATAGTTGATCGCTGGGAGATCGAGGTCAGGAGGGTTGACACGAAGAGCAACACTGCGGATCCACTCACGAAGGCCATTCCCCAGATACAGATTGAGTGACTCTTCGGGATGCTAGGTATACGATACTACAGCAGCTGGCCCTAGTGCAAGTGGGAGATTGTTAGTTGTATGTATGCCCTAGAGGCCATTATTGTACAGATGATGTATATTATATTTGATGCTTGGACATATATAGAGAGGACTTTCTTGCTCGACATGATAGTATGCTATCTGGTTGCTCTTTATCTTAACATGTATACTTGTCTCTTTATACTTTCTTATAGTTACATGTTGGTAAAGCCTTTAGGATGTGTACTTGACTACCTGGACTATGATATGGATCATACTAGTGGGAACATGGTAGTCCATAAGTACATCCTTCAAGGTCCCTAGTCATAGGTGTATCGAGACGGGGCATCGATATACCAGTATAAACTAGCGTATACGCTTCTCGACCCATGAGATGGGCGATGGATGATCCCATATCCTTTGGTGTTTAACATAAGAGATGGTATACGGGTGCTTAGTGGAGACTGGGTACACTGGACGGACTCGCCGAGAACTCCCAGATGGTATTATACCTTACGTCAGATGGTAGTTCTCTGGTGACACTTGTGCAGGTTAGTTTGTAGACCCGAGATGGTCATAGAGTCTTGTGTGATTCCCACTGTGCTTTGATTTCCTCCTTACCACGTCCTTGAGGGCGTGCAAAACGGTGGTTTTTAGGAACAGTCCCGAGTCACATGGAGGCAATGAGCGATTGGAGGGGTTTCGTCTCTCCCGGTATTGGGGGTTGATGTTGCGCTGTGCTCGATTGGCCATAACAGGGAAGTCCCTGGCCAGGGCTGATATAGAGATTTACTGATAAGTGTTACCAGTAGTTTCTCGACCCGTTGTGAACCTCACATCAGCATGACTTATCGATTATTGGGGTCTGACGTTTACTACCCCTAGACTTGATATGCGACATATCAGACGAGGAGACCGGACTGTACGGGAAGTGTTACCGGCAGGATTTTGCAGGAGTTGGAGCGGGCTTGCTTGCTGATCTTCTGATCGCTCATTACCCGGGTAGCTGTTACATCCAGCTAGTACCGCTGACGGTTTGTGGGTGCTTGATGTGATCATCACCTACTGCCGGCGTATTGACGAGTCTTTAGAGTCCCACATAGAGGTTTTACTGGCTCAGGCAAAACGAAATAGGAGCACGTATGTGATATGTGCGGGACCGAGAATAATGCGTGTATGTGATACCGTATTCTATTCTCGCAACTTTTTGTATCGGTCGGTTATATATGATATAGCCGGGTTATCGAATCAAGTGTTGATTCAGTAAGTCGATACAATGGATGCTAGTCGGTTATATGAGATATGACCGGATTATTAAGTCAAGTGTTGATTTAATAATTAAGTGTATAATTGTATATTAGATATACTAGTTTACATTTACTATCACTTGTTTACTTAAGGATTTTTTCTCACATGTACACAACTTTAATATATATGTGTGATATATATTAAAATTGTGTTTTCTTTTTATATCATGGTTGATGATACACAAGACTTGGGTGTATGAGACATACACCATGCTATCTATTATGTTGGGTTTTTATATTTTATGTAATTACAAAATTAGTGGAGGATTAGCACAATGCATGAAGCTTGTGGAAGCTTGTGGATGCATTGACTAAGTCCACTAAGTTTGTTTTTACCATGGATATTTGTTAACCCAACCATAAGCATTAGCCATGGTTATGTCTCTACAAGAGTTAGTATATGATACTCACTCACCATGGTTAGCTTTCTCACTTGATCATTATCCTCATCTCTTTCTTTTGTTCTTCTTCTTCATTGTTAAAAAGAAAAAGCTTGCTAGGGTTTGATCCAAAGTGAGAAAGATTGTGAGAAATAAAATTCTAAAGAGAACCCACTTCCTATTTCTCCATCCTCTACTAGACTAGCACTTTAGTTTAGGGTGTTTGCTTCACTAATTCTCAAGTTAGTAAAGTAGAAGCTTGAGTTGGCATCCCCTCGACGTAGATCATCTTCGGCCTCGAAGACTTCAAGCAAGAACGTTCTTTCGCCTCGTGAAGCCATGCAAGAGCCCGAGAGAACCACGATCGCAGAAGATGGATTAGTTTTACTCTAAATACCCTAGGTTTCTCAATACATGAGACATTTAGGGTGAGAGGAAGAAGAAGGAGCTTTGGAGGAGAGAGTGTTCAAGAGATGAATGAATGAAGATGGCTCTAGAGTTGTGATCATTTGTGATGAATAATGGAACCAATAATGCAACCTCAAAATATCAAGCATGCTTGATATTTTCACATAGTGAGTCACCCCCATGCGTCACCTTTGAGCCATGCTTCATTTAATGTAAATCTCCACCTCATTTATCTTTTAATCAAAAAGATTAAATACAAAATGAGGTGTCTTCCTCTAGAAGCAATCTTGAGTAAATTACAAGAATACCCCCAATCCGTATATACATACCCATATCCGTATTCTGAAAAATACGAATACAAAGAGAGGAAAATAATCCATCAATATAATACCAGGATCCGGCTTAAACCAAAGCCCACTAGTATTATCCGCCCGAATATCATACGTGCACAAGTACACGTATGTGATCGAACCCTTGCCATAAAACCATATGGCCTCTACATCTTTTTTCCGATGCAGGGAAACGCTCTGTGTGGGACTCTAAAGACTCGACACTACGCTGGCAGTGGGTTTAACCACAAGCACGTTAGCGGTACTAGTTGTACGTAAGGCTACTTACGTATCTATCGATAAGAAGGCTGATGAGCAAATACATCCGAACTCCTACTGAGCCTATCTATGACAATCTCCGTACTGTCCAGTATGTTCATCTAAGAGTATCGCATATCGGGCCTAGGCGGCGGCAGCCGTCAGACCCCTAATAGCGCAATAAGTCGTGTCGGAGTGTAGCCTAAAACACCTTGTGAAATTACTGGAGTACCTACCAGTAAATCTTGCTTGCCCTGGCTAGGGACATTGTGTAATGGCTTTCTGAACACAGCGCGATATCAGCCCCCAATACCGGGAGAGACACATCCTATCTAACCGCTACTACCTCTAAGTGCTTCGGGACTACACCTAACTACTACTTATTTGCATGACTTCTTTGAGCCGTGGTAGGGTAGTAATCTAAGAACAGTCGGAACACACTCGAGGCGAAGTAGCAGTGTCAAGTCGATGGACTAAGCTGTACTCATGTCACCTAGAAACTGCTACCCGATGATAGGTATAATACCCAGCAGTAGCTCCCTACGACTCATGTTCTAACCCAATAAGCACCTGCATACTATCTCCAGTATGACATACTAATGGTTGTAGGATAGACCATCTCCCCTGCTGGGATGAGAAGCATATACACTAGTCTACTCTGGAGTATCGATGCCCCATCTCGATAATCCTATGACTAGGGACATGTATAATGATGTGCATATAGACTACCCAGCCCCCACTAGTGTGACTGCCATCACAACGCTGGTAATCAAGCAAAAATCCTAAGGGCTCTAGTAATATTTATAAGCGATATGCTAAAAGAAACACATGTACATATTGAGGTAGAAACAAACCAGATAGCATACTACCATTTCGAGCAAGACTGTTACTATATCCATGTATATCCTAAGCTTCCAATATGTAATATACAAACCGGTATGATACAATAATGGCCTCTAGGGCATATATCACTAACAATCTCCCGCTTGCACTAAGACCATGTATTGGCATATCGCAGATCTATCATCTCGAATAGCCTCTCGAACCGTGTCTGAGGGATGGCCTTTGTGAGTGGATCTGCAGTGTTGTTCTCCGTATCTACTATCCTCACCTCGATCTCCCAGCGATCAACAATCTCCCTGATTAGGTGGTACCGCCTCAAGATATGTCTGGACTTCTGATGGGACTTGTGTTCCTTCGCTAAAGTTATAGCGCTGTTGTTGTCACAATACAGAGGTATTAGATCTATAATGGACGGAACCACCTGAAGTTCTGTTAGGAACTTATTCCTCCAGACTGCTTTTTTCGCGGCAACACAAGCAGCGATATACTCTGCTTCCATCGTCGAGTCAACAACGGTGTATTGCTTGGAACTCTTCCAACAGACCGCCCCTCCATTGAGGGTAAAGACATAACCCAACATGAACTTAGAGTCATCCTTGTCACTCTGGAAGCTGGAGTCAGCAAATGCCTCGATCTGGAGGTCTTTTCCGCCATACACCAAGAACATCTCCATAGTCCTTCTCAGGTACTTTAGAATGTTCTTTACTGCTATCCAGTTGTTCTCCCCTGGATTTGACTGATACCGGCTTACCATGCTAAGTTCGTTAGCAACATCTGGTCTGGTATACAATATCACATACATTATAGAGCCTATCGCAGAAGCGTAGGGTATAATTGACATGCGAGCCCTTTCCAAATCAGTCTTGGAAGACATCTCTTTAGAGAGGGAAATTCCATGACAAGCCGGTAGACTACTGCGCTTTGAATCATCCATACGAAATCTCTTTAGTATGGTGTCAATGTACCTGGACAGCGAAAGTCCCAACATCCTCTTAGATCTGGATCCCCAGAATGTAGGAGGCATTACCCAGGTCTTTCATGAAGAACCTCGGTGACAAGAATCCTTTGACCGATTGTAGCATAAGAATGTCATTTCCTATCAAGAGAATGTCATCCACGTACAAGACGAGGAATACCACAGTTCTCTCTACAATCTTACTATTGATGAATGGTTCATCTGGATTTTTGATTAAGTCAAATTCTTTGACCGTCTCATCAAAACAGATGTTCCAACTTCGCGATGCCTGCTTTAGTCTATAAATGGACTTAAGTAACTTGCACACTTTCCCGCTGCTCCTAATCTGAATGAAACCCGCTGGCTGATCCATATAGACGCACTCTTCCAAATTACCATTTAGAAAAGCGGTATTTACATCCATCTGCCAAATCTCATAATTGTGGAAGGCAGCAACGACAAGAAGGATTCGAATGGATTTGAGCATAGCCACTGGAGAAAAGGTTTCATCATAGTCCAAATCAGGTCTTTGACGAAAACCTTTTGCAACAAGTCTAGCTTTATAGGTTTCAACCTGTCCATCTACACCAATATTTTTTTGAAGATCCATTTGCAGCCTACGGGTTTTACCCTTTTTGGAGCATGGTCCAAAGTCCATACTTTGTTGGTGTACATGGACTCCATCTCGGTCCTGTTCATACCATAATATTGCATTATTGTATTCCCCATTCTTATTCTTTTTACAAATAAACAGGTGCTTTTGACCCATGTCTGCTACATAGTACAGGTTACAGGTTCTTAGATCTAAAACAGTGAAAAAGAATAAAGACGATGCAAAAGTGAGACTACGACCAACAAATAGATGGATCTTAATCAAGCCTACACAAAAGATCAGTACAAGGCAACACAAGGTCCAAGATCGCGAAGACACGGTTAAAGTCTACCACAATTATTCACTGGAAAATCTGGAAGAACGTAGAAGCAAATTTGAGAAAAGTACTGAAGAAATAGGAAGATAAAAATGATCAGAAGCAGCACCAGAACTTTAATCCATCAAGTCCTCCTTTTGGCCGCGGAACCGCGGCCAAACCCTGGCTGCGGCCGCGGTTCCGCGGCAGGGTTGAGCGTTTACAGAATAAAAAATTTACCAATTTGTGAGGCGGCGCTGACTAGTCAACCTAGGGGTATTTAGGTAAATGCAGACGTGCGGCAATTGTAAACCTAGGGTTTTCTATGTCCTATAAATAGAGACCCAATTCATTGTATTTTTCCATGCCTCTATTCATCAATAAACTTTCAGATTTCTTTTGAAGTTTGGAGAAGCATCAATTGTAAGTAGGTTTATTTTTCTGCCCTACTTTTAGTTTTAATTTCTGCCCTAGGTAATTTCTTTTCTTGCCCTAGTTTAATATAGTTTAGAATTTTTATTAACTTGCAGTAGATCTTTCATCTCTTAAATCAAAACAAAATCATAAAAATTATGTCTTTCTTAGATCCCTCAATGAGCGAGTAGTTTCCTCGCTTGTTAGGGTTAGGAATAGGGAAGGGTTTGAAAGATCAAGATCTCTCATCTCTTTTCTTTGCCAATCTCTAATGAACAATTAGTACTCCATGCATACTTTCATCTTCCGCTCCCTACGACACTCTACCCATGAGGTAGCGGTGATACTGTAGTATAAAAGACCGGATCTGTGAGTTTTCCATGGAGGTTAGGGTAAAGATTAAGAAAGGAAGGATAAGGATCTAGAGGAAGAAACATCTTTCCAATCATCCTAATCCGCTTTATTAATATTTACCATAACCCCTAATATGATATCTAATTTAAGGCATTGGAAAGAGGTGTAGATCTTTATTTACCAAACTTTACCTAAACCTAATCCTAGCAAGTTTCTTAATCCTAGTATAACTCAACTTAGTTTTAGATTTAATTAAAAGATCCAACACCCTTTGGAATTAGCTCGTAAGAACATTTAGGAAAATTTACAACATCCCTGTGGACCGACCCGTATTCACCGGCTAGCTACCAAGCGACGCCGTTCTTGATTGCGGTAATATATTTTTGATCTATAAAATCTCTCACAAATTAAATGGCGCCGTTGCCGGGGATGGCGTAAAATTTTCTTTTTGTAATTTCGGTTTAATATAAAATATAAAAAACCATAAAAATTGAAAAAATCAAAAATATAAAAATTCTATCATCTTTTATTGTTTGAAGGGTTTCTTGTGTGAATTTTTGCAGGATCGACGGATCTGGAAAAATCCATAGAGCGAAATAGAAAACGGGATATCAGAACAGAAGGGGGTCTTAACAACAAAACATTAGAATTTTTCTCGGGAAGTGAACCCACCACCGCGCCGCTAATCCGCCGCCGTAGGCTAGCTCCCACCGCGGAACCGCGGTCCGTTTGCGTCGTCAGCGTGCGAAATTTTGTCGGTTTTTTTCCTCATTCTCCCCTCTGCAAATCCCCATATATCTTTTTACCAAATCTTCTGCAAGATTCTTTGCGCTAAAAAAATCTTCCCCCTTCCAATAATTGATTTTCTGCAGGATTCTTTACGCCGCGCTTAAAAGAAAATTGATTGCAAGTGATTTACTGCTTTGCATATTTTAATCGGACTTTAAGGGGATTTTGACCAATTCATATTGGGTGGGGATTTCATCACCCTTCCCAGGACCCCAGAAATCACTCAAAGCATTTGCATTGACCATTCTTAATTAAAAAATACTAGACTCAGCCCTAAGGACGTCGCGCTCAATAGGACAGAGGACTAGTTATAGGTATCGGCCGTTTATCCTAACCTGACTTTGCGGTGTCTAGGCAAGTGTGTCTAAGGCAAGTGGTTATTTAATTAGGACCGCTACTTGTAGCGGGGAGCCTCCTACTTACCTGGCACTTACCTGGCCGCAATTGGCGGTGAAGAGACGGTTTGAGGTTCTATTTCTAGCCCTTTGGAATAGTTAGGGGCTGTCTAGCTGACCTAGGTGACCCTAGATCTAGGCCTGATTGTGCATTTGTGGTTGATTGCATTTGTGTCACAAGTCTCTTTTCAAAATTCTTTTTTCAAAAGCTCCACATAAAAGAAAAAGGAAAAATCTTTTCAAAACTTGCAACTTGTCGCTAAAGAAATCTTTGCACTTCACTTACACCACTTTCTCTCATTGACGTTTTCTTACCTCCACATTCTGTCTTTCACCTTTTTTACTACACTACCCTTTTAGTGTATGTCCGGTTGGACTAGGGACACTAGCGCCTGATTAGTCCGTGTTTCGTTGGTACCGACCGACGAACCCTTCGACTCTGAAGTCGAAATCCTTTCCACTTCTTCACTTTCACCTTCAAATTCTTCTTCCGAAGGTATGTCGGGATACAATCCTAACAACACCTTACCGACGGGAATGATTCTACCTCCGTTAGGTGCGAATAACCCGAATCACCCGCCTGTTGAAGCGCCCCAACGAGTCGCGCTCCAGGATCTTTTCTACCCCATCCGCACCGCCCTACCTACTTATCTTTCACTCCCACCGGCAAATGAGGACAATTTTGAGATCAAACCCCACTTCATCAATATGCTACCAGAATTTCACGGATTAGAATCCGAAGATACTTATATCTTTATCATTAAATTCCAAAACGTTTGTGCTAGGATGAAAACAACCCAATTATCCGACGATGCTATAAGGCTAAGGGTCATTCCTTTCACCCTATGTGACTTAGCCGAGAAGTGGCTATACAGCACAGCGTCGCATTCCATTAAGAATTGGGAAGAGTTTGTGAAAGCCTTTCTTAAAAATTTCTATCCTCATCACAAAACTGCTAGAATCCGTAATGAGATTATACAATTTTCCCAGCTTCCTTCCGAACCATTTTGGAAGTGTTTTGAAAGATTCAAAGACCTACTCGTTCAATGCCCTCACCATGGGATCGAAAATTGGCAACTTTGCCAAACATTATACGAGGGATTGAACCCGGCAACAAAGCAGTTGCTAGAAACCATTTGTCAAGGTCACTTTCTATCCAAGTCTAGTGAGGAAGCGTGGCAGTTTCTTAAGGATCTTAGTGAACCAACAATTCAGTGGGAGAGCACCAAGACAACATCATCATCTTCTTCTATTGGTCAGTCTAGGGCAGGTATACATCACTTAGATATGTCGATTGCTATGAAGACCGAGATGGCCGCACTTACGAAAAAGCTAGAAGCGATTGAGACCAAAATCTCATCGCCTTCTCCTGCTCCTGTTGTGCCTCTACGAACTGTTTCTGCTTGTTGTTCGGACCCATCACATCTCACCGAAGAGTGTCCTTACAATTCATCTACTCAAGGACATGATCAAGTCAATGCTGCCTTTCAGCAACGACAAAGAAACGATCCATACTCTTCGACATACAATCCGGATTGGAAGACTCACCCAAATTTCCCTTGGAACCAAAATCAACAATTCCAAGGAAATAACAATTTTCAAAGGCCTCCTCCTCCACAACAACAAGCACCTCCACAAACTCAATTTCAACAACCTTTCCAACAACAACCTTACCCTAATCAAGTGAACTATTTTGTGCCCAACAATTCTTACCTGCCAAACAATTTTGTTCCACTTAATAATGACAAGATTAACTCGCTCGAAAGAAGTCTAGATGCATTCCTAAAGCAATCTACACAATCCACAGCAAGATTAGAAACTTCTATTCAATCTTTGGTGCAAAACAGTGCCTCACACGATCAAAGCATCAAATCTATTGAGGCACAAATTGCACAACTCAATACTGCGTTGAAAGAGCGAGAAAAAGGAAAGCTTCCATCTCAACCACTGCCAAATCCCGGTCACGCCTATGTTGCATATGAACAGCAGAATCATAACGTAAATGCTGTGACCACATTGAGATCCGAAAAAGTGTTGCAAAATAATGTGGGTATTAACAATGACACCCATGCCGGTGGTCCTTCTTCTTCTTCTTCACCTTGTTCTTCTTCTTCGTTAGGGCCTATTCTTCATCCTTCACACGGCTCTGCTTCTTCTAGCTCGAACGGACCCACTTCTCATAACACGAACACATCTACATGGGGATCCGTTCTAACTCAACAATCTGATCCGCAAAAATTGGACTCAACAACTTTTCAAAATGTTCCTTTTCCAAACCGGTTGAGATCCAATAAACCAACTCCACAGATGGAGAAGATTGTAGAGTTGTTCAAACAGGTTAGCATAAACATCCCTCTCTTGGATGCAATCCAACAAGTTCCTTCATATGCAAAAATCTTAAAGGACTTATGCACCAAAAAGAGGAAGTCACAAGTACCAAAGAAAGTTTTCATGGCTAATGTTTTAGCGTTGCTCTTGTCCAATCTTTACCCCAAAAGCACAAGGACCCTGGTTGTCCTACTATCTCGATAACAATTGGGGACAAGAATATCAATAGAGCACTATTAGAACTTGGTGCTAGTGTCAATTTGTTATCTTATTCTGTGTATGAGCAATTAGGCGTTGGAGAGCTTAAGCCCACTCATTGTACTCTCCAAATGGCCGACCGATCCATCACCCATCCTAAGGGAGAGTTGGAGGATGTGTTAATTAGAGTAGGGGATTTCATTTTCCCCGTTGACTTTATTGTTATGGATACACAACATGTCGCTAACCCTCGAAGTCAAATTCCGGTGATACTTGGTCGACCATTCCTTGCGACTTCTAACGCGGTGATCAATTGTCGTAACGGTTCAATGAATCTATCTTTTGGCAATATGACAATTGAACTCAACATTTTTAAGTTGGGAAATCACCCTGCCGAGCCTAATTCTAGCGTACTTGATATTTGCTCGATCAATGAGATCGCGGAGGAGGACTGTGAATTCGAAAATTTTATGTTTGATCACAGCAGTGTTTACGCCATTAGTGCGTTCCTCCTAGAATCCGACACAGCTTTCACGGGGGACAACGATTATGAGTGTTTCACCTTTTTAGACGATTTTGAAGACTTACTACCCGAGTTTGAGTCTTTTGCTTTTTCGGATGAGTTAGTTGAACCATCCGACTCGGTTGCGTACACTCGATTTGAACCTTTGATGGAATCCTTCTAGTTTGAAACAGTTACTCCATTGTTACCATCTATTGTTTCACCTCCTAAACTCGAACTAAAGCTTTTGTCGTCGCACCTTAAATATGCTTATCTAGGTGAGAATGAGACCCTACCCGTTATCATATCGGCCTCCCTAGCCCTCGAGCAAGAGAAGGCCCTTTTAATGGTCTTACAAAATAATCGGCAAGCTTTTGGCTGGTCTATGGCGGACATCAAGGGGATTAGTCCCCTCATAATTGAACATCATATACACTTGATGGATGATGCCAAGCCGGTAAGGGATCCACAAAGACGCCTTAACCCCATCATGAAAGAGGCTGTTAAGAAGGAGATTGTTAAATGTCTTGATAGTGGTATCATTTATCCTATCTCGGATAGCCAATGGGTTAGCCTAATTCATGTTGTGCCAAAGAAATCGGGCATCACGGTCATTACCAATGAGGCAAATGGGTTAATTCCTACTCGCATCCAAACTGGGTGGCGAGTTTGCATCGACTATAGAAAACTCAATGCCGCGACAAGGAAAGACCACTTTCCTTTACCTTTCATTGACCAAATGCTAGAACGATTAGCTGGGCACGAGTTCTACTGCTTTTTAGATGGCCATTCCGGCTATAACCAAGTCCCCATAGCCAAAGAGGATCAAGACAAGACCACATTTACTTGTCCTTTTGGCACTTTTGCATATCGTCGCATGCCCTTTGGGTTATGCAATGCACCCGCTACATTTCAGCGGTGTATGATGGGGATCTTTTCAGATATGGTTGAAAAGTTTTTGGAGATCTTTGTGGATGATTTCTCCATTTTTGGTGACTCCTTCGACGAGTGTTTGCTACACCTTGACGCAGTTCTTACCCGCTGTAGGGATAAGAACCTAACTTTAAATTGGGAGAAGTGCCACTTTATGGTACGAGAAGGTATTGTCTTAGGACATGTCATCTCGCAAAACGGCATAGAGGTTGATAAAGCCAAAATCGAGGTCATTTCTAATCTTCCTCCTCCTAAATGCGTCAAAGAAATCCGAGCTTTCCTTGGCCACGCCGGTTTTTATAGACGGTTCATCAAGGATTTTAGTAAGATTGCTTGATCTTTGACTCTCTTATTGGCCAAGGACACAACATTTGATTTTGACTCAACTTGCATGGAAGCGTTCGAGTCATTGAAACACTCTCTCATTTCTGCGCCCATTCTTTCATCTCCAGACTGGACGCATCCCTTCGAAATTATGTGCGACGCATCAGATTTTGCCATTGGTGCCGTTCTTAGACAGCACATTAATAAAATGCCGTACGTGATTTATTACGCCAGCCGTACATTAAATGAGGCCCAACTAAACTATACAACAACAGAAAAAGAGTTTTTAGCAGTTGTGTTTGCACTTGAAAAATTTTGGCCTTATTTAATCGGCTCTCCAGTTATTGTCTATACGGACCATTCAGCTCTTCGCCACCTTTTTGCGAAGAAGGATGCTAAATCGAGGCTAATACGTTGGATCCTCTTGCTACAAGAGTTTGACCTTGTCATAAGGGACAAAAGAGGATGTGAAAACATAGTGGCCGATCACCTTTCACGACTTCCTTCTTCGCCTACACTTAAACTTCCAATCAAAAATGTTTTTCCCGATGAGCAACTCTTAACCGTTTCTTGCTAACCATGGTTCGCTGATATCGTAAACTACTTAGCCAACGGCTTGATACCTAAAGATTGGTCGAAACAAGATAAACTTCGATTCTTGTCCTAAGCAAAGCATTTTTACTGGGATGAACCTTACCTTTTTAAATATTGTTCCGACCAAATCATTCGTCGGTGTGTACCGGAAAACGAGTTTAAGAGTGTGCTGTCTTTTTGCCACGATCAAGCATGTGGCGGGCACTTTGGCCCAAAGAAGACAGCCGAGAAAGTCTTGCAGTGTGGTTTCTATTGGCCACGACTCTTCAAGGATGCATATGAATACTGTAAGACTTGCTCCCGGTGCAAACACTTGCGCCGGATTTCGCGGAGAAACGAAATGCCGCTCCAACCAATTTTGGTTGTGGATGTTTTTGATGTTTGGGGAATAGACTTCATTGGACCATTTCCCAATTCTTTTCGGAATGTTTATATTCTTTTGGCTGTTGACTACGTTTCAAAGTGGGTCGAGGCTGTGCCTAGCCGAACGAATGACAATAAGGTTGTCGTTCGATTTCTTAAAGAACATATCTTTTCTCGATTTGGGCACCCTCGAGCGATAATAAGTGATAATGGTTCTCACTTTTGCAACAGGACTTTTGAGTCCTTAATGCGCAAATATTCTATTACCCACAAGCTGTCAACGCCATACCATCCCCAAACATGTGGGCAAGCCGAGGTTTCGAATCAGCAAATCAAGCAAATCTTGGAGAAAACGGTTTCTAAAAACCGTAAAGATTGGTCACTCAAACTGATCGATGCACTATGGGCTTTCCGTACTGCATACAAGACCGATCTTGGTATGTCTCCATACCGGCTTGTTTACGGGAATGCTTGCCACCTCCCAGTCGAGATCGAGCATAAGGCATTTTAGGCTATCAAAGAGTTGAATTTATCATTAGGAGATGCGGGCAGCAATCGAAAGCTGCAATTAAATGAACTAGAAGAGCTGCGGGATGAGACTTATGATAATGCCTTAATTGCTAAAAACCAAACCAAGGTGTTCCATGATAAACACCTTCTGTGAAAAATATTTAAACCTGGTCAACAGGTTTTACACTATGATACTCGGTTACATTATCACCCAGGCAAGCTCCGTTCTAGGTGGAAGGGACCTTTTGTAGTTCGCACCGTTTATCCGCACGGTGCGGTTGATCTTGAAAATCCGAAGGACGGTACTTTATTCAAAGTAAATGGACATCGATTGAAACCGTTCTTCACAGCGGACCCATCGGAGGAGCTCCTGTTTTTGCAGGATCCGATCTACACCGATTAAATCTCCTCCATTTTACCCCTAAATTTCCAATCAATTTTTCCAAAACTTTATTTCAAATAAGTTTGGGGGTATGTATCATTTGTAAATATGTTAATAAACAGGAAATTGACGACATTATCGACCCACTTGGTGCAGCAAGACAGTGAGGACACTGTCCAGTTTAAGTTTGGGGGTATGCTCAGTAAGTTTTCTTCCTTCGCATTCATATGTATATTTCTGCATTGCATCCTTATATAAAAATCATAAAAATTGAAAATTTTGAAAAAATAAAAAATATATAAAAAAAGAAAAACCCATAAAAATTGAAAATTTCAAAAAATTATAAAAACTTAATGTATTCAATTTTGGCCTAATTGACTTGAGTTTAACAAAAAGTTTAACTAGCTAGGAACAACTAGATCTTAGACTTAGTAAATTAAAAACCCAAAAAATAACCTTCCTTAAAGTTTAACGGTAGAAAATATATGTTTTTGTAGTTTATTTAGAAATAGGCAAATTTTGAGTTCAATTCTTGGGCTAAGTCAAAACAAAGGAAAAGTATTGATATTTTTATTAGAGTATAAGTTTGAAAAATAATTCCTAGCTTAAGTCTAGATTCTGAAAATGTATACCCTACAAATTGCACAAACACGCACCTTGAAACTTAGAATAGTAGAGGAGACCTTGAAATGCTCTTGTCTAAAGTCCTTAGTACAATGAAGATAAAAGAAAAAAAAGTGAATAAAGAGAAAAAAAAATGAACACTGGTTTTTGTGATTACTTAAGGCTGCATTAATGAAAAAAATATTTAGCGAGGGTGCTTCATCACCTAGTGCCTTAGACCTGTTGGAGATGGTGCTCTCAGAGTCAATTATTGGATCACAAGCACGTGATTGCAATGATTGAGGGATGACCTATCCCGGTAGGACAGTCTTACTCGAGATGATAGTATGCTATCTGGTTTATCTTTATCATCGTGTACTGCTTTAGGTGACCTGACATGTCGCTATTACACGTTGATAGAGCCCCTAGGATTCTTGCTTGACCACCAGCAGTATGAGGGCGATCATATAAGTGGGAACTGGGGTCTATAAGCACATCCTTAAAAGGTCCCTAGTCGTGGGAGTTTCAAGACAGGGCATCGATAATCCAGAGTAGACTAGTGTATACAGTCGAGACCCCAACGAGGGGCGGTGGCCGGTCTCACAAGCCATTGGTGTCAGTTGGTTCACCTAAGATGTATACAGGTGCTCATTGGGTTATGAGTACACCGGACAGGACTCGCCGGGAACCTGCTAGTTGGGATTATACCAGACGTCAGATAGCAGTTCCCTGGTGATATGTGTACAGGTTAGTTCATCGACCTGAGGATCGTCATTTGTCTCGTGTGAGTTCCCACTGTACTTTGATTACTAACCTACCACGCTCAAAGGAGACGTGCAAACAGGTTTTAGTTGGGTACAGTCCCGAGCCACATGGAGGCAGTGAGCGGATCTTCAGGGGTTTGTCTCTCCCGGTATTGGGGGTGAGGTCGCGCTGTGTCAAGGAGAGCCATTACACAAAGCCCTCGGCCGAGGCAGGAGATTTACTGGTAGGTATTCCAGTAGTATCTCAGGGTGTTCTGGGCTACACTCCGACACGACTTGTACCGCTTTTGGGGGTCTGACTTTTACCGACCCCCTAGGCCCGCCATGCGTTGCTCATAGACGAACGGACCGGACTGTACGGATATTGTCACTGACAGGCTCAGTAGGGTGTCAGGATGAGTTCGCTCATCGACGTCCCTTTTGGTCAATACCTGGTAGCCCGTCACGTATTGGCTTATACCTCTGACGTGCTAGTGGTTAAATCCACAACCAAGGTGTTGACGAGTCTTTAGAGTCCCCCATATTCAGTTGCTCAAGTTTTCGGGCAAAACACTGTAGAGGCCGTATGGAGATATGGCAGGGTTCGATCAGATACGTGCGGTATTGCACGGATCAGGATCGGACGGTTTATACTAGCCGGTTTTGGTTTAAGCCGGATACTAGTATAGTACAATGTAGATTTTGTCTCATTGCATTTGTATTCGGTTGGAATACAGATGCGGGTGTGTATACACAGTATCGGGGTTTTCCTGTAATTTATTACGGGACCAGTTTTCTGGAGTTGCCAGTTTGTTTTCCGTTTCGGCCATTTTCGTTTGTAACTTTCATTGGCCGAAGTTGGGTGGAGAAGGGCTTATTTGCATTTGTGCAAATAAGCAATTGTGGAGGGTGTCTTTGCATATTGTCGCATCATGATGGCTTCATGATGGTGCACTTTCCTTGGCTTCTTGACTTGATCATTACTTGACTTTTGGAGTAATGATGTTGGGTTATGATGGTTGCTTTGGAGTGGGACTTGGTTTATGATCATGTTTTATCATGATACCTTTCTCTCTCTCTCTTATTATTGATCCAACCCCTTTGGCATTTTCCCACTCCCATTACCTCTTGTGGCCGGCCAATTCTTTAGTGGGCTTTCCAAAAAATTTTCAAGTGGGGATTTTTGCTTTCTTGATGCTAGAAATATCCCCAAGTTCCTCCATAAAAGTTCACATATCATTTCCTCCACCATAAAGGCAACATCCACTACCCCGAAATGAGACATGAGCACTACACATTCTACAGCAAACCTTGGGCACGTCGGCTCGCCAACTTCGTGCCCGAGTTGCCTCGGTATAGAGGTGGGAGCCCGTAAAAGAAGCCGGCGACGTGGTGCCCTTCCGGCGACGAGGTGGAGACCGGACATTCCGCGGGAGATCGGGACGACGACGAGAAGACCGGAGGACTCGGATCACTCGGTATATCTCTCTTCCCATCTTGTAGATAGCTAGGACTAGTTTAATGGCACGATCCGGGTTTATAGTGCGCGGTGGTGCCGGTTCAAGAAAAGATAAAGTAAATCACCGCTTCCGCATTCCGGCGTCGGATTGACGGCCGGGGCGCCGCCGTGCACTTACAGTGGTATCAGAGCCTCGCCATTAACCTAGTCTAGCTTTGTTTGATGTGTTTAAAGTTTCGATCGAGCCAAAATCCCAAAACCGCGTTTTCATGCATATCAGTTTTCTGTCGAAATTTTTTTGGCTCCAAAATTTTTTCAGTATATTGCAGAGTGATGTGCAGAGAAAAATAAGACATCTGTGAAAATTTGGTGTACTGATACGGCAAGATGACCGCGGAACCGCGGCCAAACGCCATTTTGGGCCGCGGTTCCGCCGCAGTATAGAGCCTTCAATGCACCAATTTTGCACAGTAATCTTTAAACAGTGAAAATAGGGGTTTTGGAACATTCTTTTTGGGCCCAGAATTTCTTTATCTGCTACAGTAAAGCTTGGGGCCCACTTGGTAAAATTTTGATCGATCGAAAATTTTTAAACACATTAGTTCACAGTATTTACATTATATCTGCGACCGTGAATGTCACTTGATCGGTAAATCCTGTCTAACTGCTATATCCCGGTTAGACGGATTTGCGAACGTGACTTTCACGTTGATGTTCTGTGATTATTCTGTGATGTTGCGGATTGGTCGTGGGGGATAGCCTGGATGCAAAGTTAGTACAGTTTTGTTGTATTATGTACATTTGATATTGCGGGGCGAGCGTCCGACATGTGGACTGCCGTCACTTCCTGTTTTTATTATTATTTTGGGGCACGACCAGGTTGCGGTCGATGTACCCGTTGTATGTATATTTTACTTTCTGTACTAGGATTGCCCCGCGGAGGGGTGCACGGATAGCCGGGTTCTAGAGGGCAACGGGCCCGCATCTCATGGAATTGAGACAGAGAGGGCTTCACTCTAGAATTGGCGGGCTATTCGCCGCACTCGTAGGGGGTACAGGTTGACTCAGGAGGGGTGCCCAAGTTACCGGATTCCGTGAAGTGCTGGGTGGTCCATTCATGTTGCTGAAGGGGGCTGCCTCGCTTCAGGTTTTGGCGGGTAGCTTGCCGCGCCCGTAGGGGTCTAGGATTTCATTGCACAGGCTATCCACATGACCAGGGGAACGTCGGGTTTCAGCAGCTCTGTGAAACCCGGGAATCCCAGATATCTGTATTGTTCTGTGATGTTGTACATTTCTGTGATGTTGCATTTTATCACGCCTTGAGCGAAAATTATATATTATATATATACTAGTAGATGTTGTATATGTTTTGCATCCGTGCTAGTCCATTCCCCGCTCTGTCGTTAGTTAGTTAACCTAACGGGTAATGACGGGACCCAGTGGCGAATGCGGATGGCATATACGTACATCAGTATATTTTCTTTCTTTGTGGTGTGATCAATTGATGGGACTGCGTTGATTCGGATCAATGCAAGTTAAAAACAAACCTAATTGATGTTGTTGGAACACTTTTCAAAAAGCCGTTATTGCAAGGACGTTCACTTTTGTTTTGCATCGTGGTATTCAGTTGGAATATCCTGCTCCTCAGTCGACGAGGCAAGGGCCGAGATCCCTTCACCGGGAGTGACCCCTTGGACAAAAGTTTGCGTCAGGGCAATAATTTCACTATAGCCGATTACTTTTGCTTTGCATCGTAGTATTCAGTTGGAATATCCTGCACCTCATTCTATGGGGAAAGAGCCGAGATCCCTTCACTGGGAGTGACCTCTTTAGCAAAGGTTTTCGTCACTATATTTTTATAAAGCTATCCGTTCCTTCAACGGTATCAAGTTCATTACGTTAAAGGTTTTCTCCAGAAACCATTCGTAGCCCTCCGTCATTTCATATGGGTGGTCAATAGTATTCAAGCTGTGTATGTTGGCCAAAGTCAAGGCACAGTGATTGGTAGCTATTGGGTATTCATATGCAGCATAGATAGATGCGTTGGTTTGGGGCAGTCGTACTGCTATTTTGGCCAAAGTCAAGGGTATGTACGGGTGGGCTCAAATTAACCTGGAGAATGATGGGTAGAACTTGACATGTGACTTATGATATGTTGGCCAAAGTCAAGGTCATAAGAGCATGGGGTAAAAATCACATCGGGAGTTTCTAAAGAAACTGAAACTTGCCAGATATGCGCATACCTTCTGGAGTATGATAGCGTGAGCGGATTCCGTCACGTTATCATGCGGTGATAGTTGGATCCCGATTCCCACTAATGAGTTGGTTTACTCCTCGGGTGATCCCGACTAATTCTTCTTTCGGGTTTGGAGAAGAATTTGAGGTTACAGTGGGAGGTTTCCTGATTAGATAAATTGGTAACCATTGTGATCTAGGTTAGAGTGCACGCTGAGTGTTTCTTTTCTCTCTCTCTTTAGCAGCGACCATTGACCCGACCCTAAGACTATGACTCAGAGACCAAAATTAACCGAACCTTCTTAACACTGGCTTTTGGATTGTCAGAGTTGCAGACCTCATTGCCACTCCTACTTTTACCCTTTTCTCCAGAACATCCCGTATTACTACGAACGTCCACTTCCATTGGACAAAACCATCGTATGGTTATATACGAACTCGAAGGAATTTATTCGAGGATGGTTTCCGGTTCTGGAGAAAACGAATAGGACTATTCAGTTGTCTTTTCCTTTTACCTTCTCTCAGGTTGCGAGTACTCCTTAGTTTAGGAAATAGTACATCTATTACGCAAATTGGATAGTCTTCTTCCAAACCGTTGGCAGGTGCCGACCGGTAGGGAATGAATAAAACCAATTAGCCTAACGATGGTGTACAGAAGGTATTATGTAAAGACAAAGAAAGGGATTAGAAGGAGGGCAAAGTAAATTGCGACTGATATTCACGACCAAACCAAGTATTTCATTACCACTCCCACTTCACCTTTGTATTTCTCCAGGACACTCCGTATCACTACGAAGATCCACAGTTTATTGGATACTCCATCGTATGGTTATATACGAACTCGAAAGGAACTTATTCCAGTTCGGGGATGGATTCTGGTTCAGGAGAAATAGGAATAAGGTTTATTCGGTTGTCTTTTATCCCCACCTTCTCTCGCATTGCGAGTGCTCCTAGGATTAGGACAGTACACCCATTATGCTTATTGGATAGTCTTCTTCCAAACCATATGCTGGTGCCGAACGGTAGGGAAGGAAGAAAACCATTTAGCCTAAAGGGGTGTGCAGAAGGTAATGACTAAAGACATATGAAGGGATTTGGAGAGGTGGCAAAGAATTACACGGTTACAGTTGTGAATCTGGATAATGGAAGAGGCATTACTAGGAATACCGGGATACCCCATCAAAACATTTCAATGTTTCAGTTTCACTGTGTACTGTTAAAGGAAAACTGATTTCCCAATTAGTCCTTACTCCAGGGTATGTATTTACCAAGTATGATTCTCACATCTGTATGGTTTTACAGATGATGAGTGGGAGTAGGTCAGTGGGAATTAGGTGATCATCCTCATTATATCGTGATTCGTTGTAATCGGTGATATTTGAGGAAGTCACCTGGGTTGTTTGCCCGACGGCAAATATTTGGTTTTGAATATCCGCTGTCATGCACCAATTTCAAATTGATATATCTGTACGTCTATTTTTATAGAGTGAGATATACCTTTTTGAAATTATGTCTGTGACATTTACCTATATCAGTGGATGGTTAGGTAAGGAGCATTAAACAGCGGTGTAATTCTTCTTAACCATAAGTACAGTTTTCAACCTACGACACACAGTGAATGAGTTATCAGACTCAAGGGACTTATACAGAGTATTGTATGTTGTCCAGGGTCCATCAGGACAGAGGGGTTGGTCCTCGTACTATATTCGGTTTACTTATGACTTCTCTAGTTTTTAGACAGGTGTTTCGTGGAAACACATGGTCCGAATTTTGAGAAGTTATAGGTATATAGATAAAGTAGAGAACCAGGTATTACAAGTATCAGAATTCTTCAAGGTGATCGAAGATGTAGATACTTGTGTGTGGTATTCAGTTGATAGTAGTGATTAAGAGAACTTGCTTTTCTTTCAGGTTACTCATAATTGGAAGCATTCCTAAGTTGAGTAACGCTGATCGACCTCCTTCCATTTAGTTGACATGCACTAGAGACAGCTGCATGATTTGAATCTGGTTCAATTAAATCAGTGCCTCTGGTCCTTTATTGGATATAGAACAGTTCGTATCTTAACGATGTTAAGGTACGGGGAGTTGTCCGGCTTATGCTTAAAACCAGACTCTGGATAACTCAAGGCATGTTTCTGTAATGGCTGTTTGTGGGTTGACCCAGGCTATAACGAGGGTTGACTTTCTACCATCTGGAAGATCAATAGTGATATTGTTCTTGACTCGCCACAGTTTTAATAAAAATGGATTTTTTCCAGAAAACAGTAGTGGGAGTATGGTAGAACTGGAAGTAATTCCAGAACCGCAAACGATTACTGAAGATTTGATAAAGAACCGAAAGATTCAATCTGGTTTGACATTCGATTGGCCACTCCGCAGATACGGTGGGTAACCTCAGGCACCCGAGAGGTACTCCGGTAGCCTCAAGGACGGTGGCAGGGAGGTTCTTGTTTACCCAGATTTGCCATTGTTATTGTTCCAGACTGTGAGACCCGGCAGGAGGATGAGTATAGCGCCGTTCTAAACTAGTTTTAGAAGTGTACGTCTATATGACTCTGCCAGAGGGTTGTCGTAGTCAGTGGGAGCAGCGGAAGCATTGGTGGACAAGTGGCTTATGTCTATTTATAGACTAAAGCAGATATAGCGGAGATAGATCATCAATTTCTGATGTGACAGTCATAGGTTTGACTTCATCAGAATAGGGGATGGATCTGTTAAGAAGGTAGTAGGGTGTGATATCCTGGTTTTTGGATGACATATACAGAGTAGGAAGTGATATTCCTATACTACGATCGGTTATACTTTGGTCGTCACACAGTGGTTTCTCCACATGGGACTTGGACATTATATAAGACATACTGGTTACTAGATCTATGGTTTTAGATCTGGATTTGGGTAATTTCCCAATCAGGGTACTTAGACAGCATTCTAAGAGTATTTAGAATGGACGACTCCTGGCAAGGTAGTGTACCTGCAGGTGATGGAATCACCCTCTCTAAAGGTGTCTTACAGACTAAAGGGGAGAGGCTGTGCATGATTGGCAGATCACTTGCTCAGGTAATTGAGTCAATCATGAGATGTCAAGTACCACACCAGATGTTGTTCTTGCACTAGATGCAATAAGTTGACATTGATCCAATCCTGGAGAAACAGTCGGAAGCAGTTTTATAACATAAGTGGATGTTCTAGGGATATGATAACGACAGCCTCATTTGGGAGACAGTTATCATTCCAGGCTTCCAAGGTGACCTGGACGACAAGGAGGTTGTCAGAGTTATAGTTTTCCTTCCGACGAGGGGCAGTATTTTGGACAGGTGATCCAAGGCAATACTGAGGGAGGCATGGCGCAGGATACTGATTAAGTTCAGTTGACAATACAGTCTAAGAAGTTTGGATTTGGAGTTCATTTATGAGCTAGGTCCCATCAGACATCCAGACACATTCTTGGACAGGTATTACTCATTTCGGGAGATGGGTTTCTCCGCGAAATTGAGATATAGAGAGACATAGAAAGAAACATCAAGGCGGATCCACTCACTGAGGCTATTCCTCGAACGCAATAGTTTCGCAAACGAGCTTTGTGAGACTGACTAGTAGAGGAGTTGGGTGTTCGGTATCACACGGGCTGTGAGTATGCGACATCGCAATAATTAGCCTTGAGTGCAAGTGGGAGATTGTTGGAAATGGTGCCCTACGAGTCAATTATTGGATCACAGGCACGTGATTGCAATGATTGAGGGAGGAACTATCCCGGTGGGACAGTCTTACTCGAGATGATAGTATGCTATATGGTTTATCTTTATCATCGTGTACTACTTTAGGTGACCTGACATGTCGCTATTACACGTTAATAGAGCCCCTAAGATTCTTGCTTGACCACCAGCAGTATGAGGGCGATCATATAAGTGGAAGCTGGGGTCTATAAGCACATCCTTAAAAGGTCCCTAGTCGTGGGAGTTTCGAGACAGGGCATCGATACTCCAGAGTAGACTAGTGTATACAGTCGAGACCCCGACGAGGGGCGGTGGCCGGTCACACAAGCCATTGGTGTCAGTTGGTTCACCTAAGATGTATACAGGTGCTCATTGGGTTATGAGTACACCGGACAGGACTCGCCGGGAACCTGCTAGTTGGGATTAAACCAGACGTCAGATAGCAGTTCCCTGGTGACATGTGTACAGGTTAGTTCATCGACCTGAGGATCGTCATTTGTCTCATGTGAGTTCCCACTGTACTTTGATTACTACCCTACCACGCTCAAAGGAGACGTGCAAACAGGTTTTAGTTGGGTACAGTCCCGAGTCACATGGAGGCAGTGAGCGGAACTTCAGGGGTTCGTCTCTCCCGGTATTGGGGGTGAGGTCGCGCTGTGTCTAGGAGAGCCATTACACAAAGCCCTCGGCCGAGGCAGGAGATTTACTGGTAGGTATTCAGTAGTATCTCAGGGTGTTCTGGGCTACACTCCGACACGACTTGTACCGCTTTTGGGGGTCTGACTTTTACCGACCCCCTAGGCCCGCCATGCGTTGCTCATAGACGAACGGACCGGACTGTACGGATATTGTCACTGACAGGCTCAGTAGGGTGTCAGGATGAGTTCGCTCATCGACGTCCCTTTTGGTCAATACCTGGTAGCCCGTCACGTATTGGCTTATACCTCTGACGTGCTAGTGGTTAAATCCACAACCAAGGTGTTGACGAGTCTTTAGAGTCCCCCACATTCAGTTGCTCAAGTTTTCGGGCGAAACGCTGTAGAGGCCGTATGGAGATATGGCAGGGTTCGATCAGATACGTGCGGTATTGCACGGATCAGGATCGGACGGTTTATACTAGCCGGTTTTGGTTTAAGCCGGATCCTAGTATAGTACAGTGTAGATTTTGTCTCATTGCATTTGTATTCGGTTGGAATACAGATGCGGGTGTGTATACACAGTATCGGGGTTTTCTTGTAATTTATTACGGGACCAGTTTTCTGGAGTTGCCAGTTTGTTTTCCGTTTCGGCCATTTTCGTTTGTATCTTTCATTGGCCGAAGTTTGGTGGAGAAAGGCTTATTTGCATTTGTGCAAATAAGCAATTGTGGAGGGTGTCTTTGCATATTGTCGCATCATGATGGTGCACTTTCCTTGACTTCTTGACTTGATCATTACTTGACTTTTGGAGTAATGATGTTGGGTTATGATGGTTGCTTTAGAGTGGGACTTGGTTTATGATCATGTTTTATCATGATACCTTTCTCTCTCTCTCTCTTATTATTGATCCAACCCCTTTGGCATTTTCCCACTCCCCTTACCTCTTGTGGCCGGCCAATTCTTGAGTGGGCTGGCCAAAAATTTTTCAAGTGGGGATTTTTGCTCTCTTGATGCTACAAATATCCCCAAGTTCCTCCACAAAAGTTCACATATCCTTTCCTCCACCACAAAGGCAACATCCACTACCCCGAAATGAGACATGAGCACTACACATTCTACAGCAAACCTTGGGCACGTCGGCTCGCCAAGTTCGTGCCCGAGTTGCCTCGGTATAGAGGTGGGAGCCCGTAAAAGAAGCCGGCGACGTGGTGCCCTTCCGGCGACGAGGTGGAGATCAGACATTCCGCGGGAGATCGGGACGACGACGAGAAGACCGGAGGACTCGGATCACTCGGTATATCTCTCTTCCCATCTTGTAGATAGCTAGGACTAGTTTAATGGCACGATCCGGGTTTATAGTGCGCGGTGGTGCCGGTTCAAGAAAAGATAAAGTAAATCACCGCTTCCGCATTCCGGCGTCGGATTGACGGCCGGGGCGCCGCCGTGCACTTACAAGACCAACTGGTTTGGGAGTCACTGCTAAAAAGCCTTAGGTGTTACAAGACTAGGAAGTACGCTTTAAAGTGCAAACGCATTTTGTAATCGGTCGTTGGTACCTCAAGATGTATTAACGGTCGCGTGAAGGATGTGTAAGCAAAATTCATTTAAAAAATTCACCAATTAATAAGTACTTTGGACAACGGGCAAGAGTATGATTGCTTGATTTGAATTTCCAAGTATAGGGGTGATATATACACACACGTAGGGGTATATGATTAGGATTTAGATAAAAGAGAGGAATGAAGAATAGAACTTGTATCTTTAATAGAATTGATAAAAATTCCTAAGTGGAGATGGAACCCTAGAAGAAAAACTTAAGAAATGCCGAAAGCTAAGTAAGTCTATAGAACGTATATAATCTTAAGTTAAATGATGAGGAAGTGCGAAGAATATGGGTGGATAATTTACGAGTTGACGATAATAGAATTCCTTGTTGGAAAACCTAATTGGAGAATTAAAGTCGAAAAGCCGAATTGATAGGATTTTGTGGGTAGTATCCGCTGAAAACCCTCAGGAGACAACACTTCTCATACTAGGGACACCTAAAGGTTTAACGGCTTGTTGCACGAGCTCAGTGCAATCGCGTTTCCCTGCGAAAGTGAGGCTAGCTTTTTGTCGAGAATAAAACTAAGTTTGCTCGAGGACAAGCAAAAGATAAGTTTGGGGGTATTTGTTCATACCATAATATTGCATTATTGTATTCCCCATTCTTATTCTTTTTACAAATAAACAGGTGCTTTTGACCCATGTCTGCTACATAGTACAGGTTACAGGTTCTTGGATCTATAACAGTGAAAAAGATAAAAGACGATGTAAAAGTGAGACTACGACCAATAAATAGAAGGATCTTAATCAAGCCTACACAAAAGATCAGTACAAGGCAACACAAGGTCCAAGATCGCGAAGACACGGTTAAAGTCTACCACAATTATTCACTGGAAAATCTGGAAGAACCTAGAAGCAAATTTGAGAAAAGTACTGAAGAAATAGGAAGATAAAAATGATCAGAAGCAGCACCAGAACTTTAATCCATCAAGTCCTCCTTTTGGCCGCGGAACCGCAGCCAAACCCTGGCTGCGGCTGCGGTTCCGCGGCAGGGTTGAGCGTTTACAGAATAAAAATTTTACCAATTTATGAGGCGGCGCTGACTAGTCAACCTAGGGGTATTTAGGTAAATGCAGACGTGCGGCAATTGTAAACCTAGGGTTTTCTATGTCTTATAAATAGAGACCCAATTCATTATATTTTTCCATGCCTCTATTCATCAATAAAATTTCAGATTTCTTTTGAAGTTTGGAGAAGCATCAATCGTATGTTGGTTTATTTTTCTGCCCTAGTTTTAGTTTTAATTTCTGCCCTAGGTAATTTCTTTTCTTGCCCTAGTTTAATATAGTTTAGAATTTTTATTAACTAGCAGTAGATCTTTCATCTCCTAAATCAAAACAAAATTATAAAAATTATGTCTTTCTTAGATCCCTCAATGAGCGAGTAGTTTCCTCGCTTGTTAGGGTTAGGAATAGGGAAGGGTTTGAGAGATGAAGATCTCTCATCTCTTTTCTTTGCCAATCTCTAATGAACAATTAGGACTCCATGCATACTTTCATCTTCCGCTCCCTACGACACTCTACCCACGAGGTAGCGGTGATACCGTAGTATAAAAGACCAGATCTGTAAGTTTTCCATGGAGGTTAGGGTAAAGATTAAGAAAGGAAGGGCAAGGATCTAGAGGAAGAAACATCTTCCCAATCATTCAAATCCCCTTTATTAATATTTACCATAACCCCTAATATGATATCTAATTTAAGTCATTGGAAAGAGGTGTAGATCTTTATTTACCAAACTTTACCTAAACCTAATCCTAGCAAGTTTCTTAATCCTAGTATAACTCAACTTAGTTTTAGATTTAATTAAAAGATCCAACACCATTTGGAATTAGCTCGTAAGAACATTTAGAAAAATTTACAACATCCCTGTGGACCGACCCGTATTCACCGGCTAGCTACCAAGCGATGCCGTTCTTGATTGCGGTAATATATTTTTTATCTATAAAATCTCTCACAAATCAGGTCCTTATTGCATCCAGCCATTTTACCGAGTCACCGCTTTGAATGGCTTGCTGGAAGCTAGTTGGCTCATCATTGTCAATGATGCAATCCTCTCATCCCCGTCTATGAGAAAACCGTAGTATCTCTCGGGCGGATGAGACTTCTTACTAGTCCTGAGGAATGGCGCGGGGATGTCCTGTTCTTTCGAAACCTCTGGTTCTACCATGCTTTCAGTAATAGCTTGCGCTTCAGGAATTTCTTCCAATTCTATTGCGCTCCCACTAGTTTCTTTTTCCAAAAATTGATTTTCCAAAAAGTGAGCATGACGAGAAACAAAAACCTTTTGTTCCTCTGGATAATAGAAAAGATACCCCCTGGAGTTCTTTGGGTATCCCACAAACTTACACAGTACTGAGCGTGCCTCGAGTTTGTCTGCATGCTGCTTTTTTATAAAATCTGGACATCCCTATATCTTCAGATACTGAAGATAGGGTTTCTTCCCACTCCATATCTGATATGGTGTGGTAGGCACAGTCTTGGTAGGAACCTTGTTCAAAAGATATGCAGCTAATTCTAGTGCATAACCCCAGAAGGATCACGGCAACTCAGCGTTACTCATCATGGAATGTACCATATCCAATAGGGTTCTGTTTCGCCTTTCCGATACACCGTTGTGTTAAGGTGTGTATGGAGGAGTAAGCTGAGAGAGAATTCAATTCTCTTTTAAGTAACCTAGGAACTCGGCACTTACGTATTCACCACCTCAATCAGATCTAAATGTCTTGATACTTTTGCCGGTTTGTTTTTCCACTTCATTCTTATATTCTCGGAATTTCTGAAAGGCCTCGGATTTATGTTTCATCAAGAAGACATGTCCATACCTAAAGAAATCATCCGTAAAAATAATGAAATAGGAATAACCACTTCGTGCATGTGTAGACATTGGACCACACACGTCGCTGTATATGAGTCCCAAGAGCTTACTCGCCCTTACTCCGTGTCCAGTGAACGGAGTCTTTATCATCTTTCCTTTGAGACAAGATTGACAAGTTGCATAAGACTGATATTCGAACGGATCCAAATATCCCTCTCTATGTAACTTCATCAACCGTGTTTTATTGCTGTGACCCAGTCTACAATGACACAGGAAAGCCTTATTTAATTCTGGAGACTTTCTTTTAAGTGTGTTCTAGACGTCGAAAACCTGAGCTTGATTTAACACGTATATATCGTCCTCTAGTGTACCTGACCCAATCAAACCATGATTAAGGTGGATGTGGACCACATAGCTTACAAATGTAAAATCATATCCTTCTTAAGAAAGTAAAGTTACAGATATGATATTACAAGCTAAACTAGGTACATACAAACAGTTATGTAAAATCAATATCTGCCCACCTGTCAATCCTAGGTGATATTCCCCTATGGATACAGCGTCCACGCTCATTCCGTTAGCAACCCTGAGAGTCATATCACCTGCCCTGATAACTCTACGGTTTCTTAAAGCCTGTAATGAATTACAAAAATGAGATCCAGATCAGGTATCTACTACCCAGGAAGTACAGTTAATTGACATACAGTTTTCAACACAAACACACCCGAAGCCGAAGCTACAACGTGCTTCGGATCCTGGATTTTGGCTTTCCAAGTCCTGCATTCCTTTACCCAATACCCTTTCTCGTGACAATAGGAACATCCCTCCTTCCCTACTGTTAGCCCCGAAACTTTTGCCCCTCCCTTTCCTTCTACCTTACTGACACCGCCTATCGGCTTGGTGAAGGACTTCTTCTTCTTTCCCATGGCTTTCACCTTGGATCTAGAAGAGGAAGATTTCCCAATAAGCAGAACGGGTGTCTATTTTTTTCAGGGCGTAAGTAGAAGGGAGGTGTTATATGTATGCCCTAAAGGGGATTATTGTATATGATTGTATATTATAGTAGATGCTTGGACATATATAGAGAGGACTTTCTTGCTCGACAAGATAGTATGCTATCTGGTTACTCTTTATCTTAATATGTACACTTGTGTTATTATACTGTCTCTCTGTTACATGTTGATAAAGCCTTTAGGATGCGTACTTGACTACCAGGATTATGATGTAGATCATACTAGTGGGTCCAGGGTAGTCCACAAGTACATCCTTTAATTGTTCCTAGTCGAGAGAGTATCAAGACAGGGCATCGATATTCCCGAGTAGACTAGTGTGTACGTTTCTTGACCCTGTATGGAGCAACGGTTGATCCCACAGCCATTGGTGTTTGACATCAGAGATTGTGCATAGGTGCTCATTGGAGAATGGGTACACCGAACAGGACTCGCCGAGAACTCCTAGATGGTATTATACCTAAATTTAGATAGCAGTTCTCTGGTGACACTGGTACAGGTTAGTCTGTAGAGCCAAGATCGTCATAGAGTCTTGTATGGTTCATACTGTGCTTTGATTTCCTCCCTACTACGGATCAAAGGAGTCGTGTAAACAGGTGGATTTTTGGTACAGTCCCGAATCACATGGAGGCAATGAGCGATAGGAGGGGTTTCGTCTCTCCCGGTATTGGGAGTTGATGTTTCGCTATACTCGATTGGCTATAACAGGAAGTCTTTGGCTAGGGCTGTTGATGAAATTTACTGGTAAGTGTTATCAGTAGTTTCTCGACCCGTTATGAGCCTCACATCGCATGACTTATCAAGTTATTGGGGTCTGACGATTCCACCCCTAGACTCGATATGCGACATATCAGACTTAGAGACCAGACTGTACGGTAGTGTTACTTATAGGCTTTGCGGGAGCTTGGACAAGCTTGCTTTTTGATCTTCTGATCGATCAATACCTGGGTAGCCGTTACGTACCGCTGACGGCTTGTGAGTGACTGATGTGATCATTAGCTACTGCTGGCGTATTGACGAGTCTTTAGAGTCCCACACAGAGGTTTCCTCGTTCAACCGAAATGAAGTAGGAAACATATGTGATATGTGCAGGACCTTGATTAAATACGTGTATGTGATACCGTATTCTAATCTGGCGATATAGGTTATATGTGATATATCCAGGATTATTGAATCAAGTGTTTATTTAATGATTTGTTATATGTATATTTGATCTATATAAAAATAATATTAGTCGGTTATACATGATATAGCCGGATTATTAAATCAAGTGTTGATTTAATAATTTGATATATATTAATATATTTGATATATAAATATATATTAACTAATATTAGCTCACTAAACAATTTCTTCTCTTGATTTGTATATATGATGATATATACATACATATATATATATATATATATTTGTGTATATATTACATATACTATTGTGTCATGTTAGATGATACATTGGATATGGGTGTATGAGACTCACACCAAACTAAAGATAATTTGGGTGATTTAATTATTAAGGGAAAAACCAAAATTTGGTGGAAATTAGAATGGCTTAAGATACTAATGGAAGCATGTAGAAGCCTCAACTTACTCCACTAATTTTGTTTTACTCTAGATATTTATTAACTCAACCATTATCTTTAGCCACGGTTAAGTCTTTACATATATCTTTTGAGATATTTTTTCACCATGGTTGTTCACAAGTTCATCTTCTTCATCTCATATATCTTCTCTAGCTTTTGATGAGGTGAAGAAAGAAAAAGAGAAACAAAATTCTAAAGTGAGAAAAATTCCTACTTCATCAATCTATACTAAACTAGCCCTTTAGTATAGCTTGTCTACTTCACTAATTCCTTAGTGAAGAGTTAGCTTGAGTCAGAGATTTCTCAAGGTGGATCATCTTCGGCCTCGAAAATCCTTAAGCAAGCTCGTTCCTTTCGCCAAGTGGAGCCTACGAAGAGTTCTAGGGACCACTACTTGGAGTTAAGGGACTACTACTTGAAGCTTTAGAAATGAAGGACCGGTCTACAAAGGTTGTATTCTCTATTCACTTAGTTTAAAGTTTGTTTACATGCATAGAAACCTTAATTCCCTAGTTCGATTCTAAGATGGCAGGCATTAGCACACTAGATTTTTAAAAATTGTATACATGATATTTCTAAAAACCTAGTAGTAGTGCTAAGGCATACGGTGCTCGGGTGCTCGCGGCCACGGTGTTCCGCCTAAGTGCACTTCGTCGACGACATCGGGGTGCGGCCATCTACTATAGTTTCCGACGAGCGTTCGATCGTCAGTCGGGAATCTTGTTGAATTACCCGACTGGGTATTGAAAAGAGTTTTCAATCCGAGAATAAAATGTGAGGTTTATAATGTTAGGCATGAAATCCGGAGTATGAGATGTTTCGGGTTTATGATGTCTAAGGTGGTTGCGGATTCTAATTATTGTAGTTTTCATTTTCTTTTCTGCGACCGTAAGTGTAATATGTGGTGTATCAACGATTTCGTTGCTATACGTCAGCAAAAATTGGGATACACATATTTACTTACGTTGATGACATGTGATATTATGTGTTGCTGTGTTATGTTATATTGGATCGTCGTGATTAATTTGCCGGGTTTTTTGCGTGAGATGAGAGTTTTTCATTTTCATTCATGTAAAAATTTGTATGTAATATTCTTTTATTGGGACACTTCCAAGTTGAGGATGATGTCACCATTGATGTATATTATTTACTTTTCCGCATTAGGATAGGCCTAAGGCGGGGAGCACAAGTAACCGGGTTCTAGAGTCTAGTGGGAGACGATCTCGAGGAGTCGAGACCGGGTCTCCTAACTCTTGAATTGGCAGGGTTGCTTGCCGCTCTTGTAGGGGTCTACGAATGTGGGTTTGGCTATTAATCACGACCGTGGAATCCATGTTTTTCATTACTGGATGAATTTAAAATACGGACCTCCTAGTATATCCAATATTTCATATGTTGCTTCTTCTGCAAAGTATTGCGATCAGATCATATAACTGCATGCGACGAATGCTTTATATTATATATATGATATATAATAAATGTTGCTTATGTTTTGCACCCGTGCTAGTCCTGCCCCCGCTCTGCCGGTAGTTAAGTAACCTAACGGTGAATGACGGGGCCCCGTGGCGAATGCGGATGGCATAAGCATACGTTGTATATTCGTTTCTTTATCTTTGATGTTTAGGAAACATAAATGATGGGACTTCATTAATGAGATTAATGAAAAGGAAAGAAACTTAAAGATGTTATAGAATCAAATTTTCAAAAAGGTAGCTCTAGTTCTTGCTTTGCATAGCGGTATACTTTATGAATATCCAGCACCTCATTCGATGAGGAAAGAGCCGAGATCCGTTCACCGGGAATGACCTATTTAGAAAAAGCTAGCACCCGTAGGGGTCTAGGGTAGGGTTTGGCTATTCATCACGATCGTGGAACCCGTCTTTCATTAAAGGCTCAAATGAAATACGGAATTCCTAGTATATCTATTGTGTTCATCTGTGATCTGGAATGTTTATAAATGCGTGCGATGAATGGCTATTTATATATGAGATATATAATAAACGTTGCTTATGTTTTGCACCCGCGCTAGTCCTTCCCCCGCTTTGCCGTTAGTTAAATAACCTAACGGTGCATGATAGGCCCCGTGGCGAATGCGGATGGCATAAGCGTACATTCTATTTTCGTTTCTTTTCTGTGATGTTTAGGAAACATAAATGATGGGTCAACATTAATATGAATAATGTTAAGAAAAAGAAAACTAAAGATGTTGTAGAATCAAACTTTTTAAAATGTGTAGCTCTAGTTTTTGCTTAGCTTAGTGGTTTTCCTTGATGAATATCCAACACCTCATTCGATGAGCAAAGAGCTGAGATCCCTTAACCGGGAATGACCCCTTTAGCGAAACTAGCAAATGTTACAAAACACTCGATTGTTTTTATAGTTGATCTAACTTTTGCTTTGCATCGTGGTATTCATGAATATCCAGCACCTCATTCGATGAGGAAAGAGCCGAGATCTCCACCGGGAGTGACCTCTTTAGAAAAATTAGAAAGATACTACAAAACCATTCGACTTTTAAAACTGGAGCTTAAACCACTCCTTTCACTAGATTCTACAACGATATCAAGTTCAAAATGTTAAAGGTTTTCATCAAAACCATCCGTTGCCCTCCGCCATTTTAGGAAGCAGAGTACTTAGTATTCGTACCACGTTTGTTGACCATAGTTAAGGCATGGCGTAGGGTAGCAAAGTGATGTCTTTCTACAAAGCATATGATGTGATCGATTAGGACATTCGTATGACTTTGTTGACCATAGTTAAGGGTTATGCGGGTGGGTCTAAATCAATCACGAAATGGCGGGTAGAACTTGACTAGTGCTTATGATTTGTTGACCATAGTTAAGGTCATAAAACAATAGGGGTAAAAAGCATATCGGGAATTTCAAGAGTTGAAATTTGCAATGAGAATGCATACCTTCTATTTGATAGTTGGATCCTGATCCCACCGTGAGTAAAAGATACTTCCGAGAGAGTTTTGCACTTTACAATTAGCTAATCCAGTAGGTGTCAAGAAAGGTGTCAACGGGGTTACGCCTCTAGGAAAACGAGGTTTATTTTAATTTGGTCCGTGCGAAAGCACGGGGAACCTCCCTCGGAGTACCGACACTGGCCTGGCCGACCGGTTAGCGAACTTGTAGATTGCAATTAATCCTGGCTAATTTTCTTTTTAAGGTTTGAAGGAAAATTTGATAAAAGCAGTGGGAGACATTGATTAGATAAGATTAATAACCAATCTAATCATGCAAGAGCAATCGCTGAGTGTCTTCTTTTCTCTCTCCTAATGGCAGATACCTATGACGGGACTTAAGCTTTTATTAGACAAGAATAAACTCACGGGACCGAATTACAAAGAATGGCTAAGGAACGTAAATATTGCCCTGGCCTATGATAAGGTCGGATACGTCCTGACGACTCCAGCTCCTCCTAGCTCAGACCTTGATTCTTCAGTTACGGATAGAGAAATCCGCAAGACATGGGATATAGAATGCGCAACAGCCAAATGCCTCCCGCTTGCTTCTATGGACAATGAGCATCAGAAGCAGCATGAGAAGATGGACGTACAATCCATCTTTCTCCATACAAAGGACATGTATGGGGAGCAATCTCATACTTTCCGATATGAGGCATCTCGAAAGTTGTTTGAGATGCGGATGGCTGCTGGCATGTCTGTAGGTGACCATGTATTGAAGATGATAGGACTTATCGAAGAACTAGAGGACCTGAGTTGGACCATGGAGAACAAATAGTATATTGATATTTTTCTTCAGTCGCTTCCCCTGCCTTTGCTCAGTTCATTGTAAACTTCAACATGCACAACATGGAGAAGTCACTATCTGAACTCCTCAATATCTTGAGGAGTGCAAAGAGCACGCTAAAGGTAGCGAAAACTCCCGCTCTAATTGCTGGGCCATCTTCCTTTTCCGTCCCGAAAGCTAAGGCCAAGTGAAAGAAGAAGAATCCCATCAAGCCGAGAGGAGGAGTAAAAAAGGCACCGGGGAGGGACAAGAAAGTGGCTGCTGCATCAGGAAGAGAGGAATGCTTCCACTGCCATAAGACTGGACACTGGAAGAGAAACTGCGTTGGATACCTTTCCGACCTCAAGAAGAAGAAGCATGCTGATGCTTCCACTTCAGGTGTGTTTGTAACAGAAAACTGTTTTTCAATTAACTTTGCTTCCTGGGTATTAGATACAGGATCAGGATCTCACGTCTGCAATTGTGTGTAGGGGCTGAGAAATATCAAGGTGTTGAAGAAAGGTTATCACACTCTCCGAGTTGGGAATGGTTCCTCTGTACATGCTGTAGCAGTGAGAGAGTATCACCTTGGTTTTCCGTCAGGTTGTATATTGGTTTTGAACCCATGTTATTTTGTACCTTCGATGTTATGTAATATTATATCTGTATCGTTGTTGGACAATGCTGGATATAATTTTGTATTACAATCTAATGTTATGAACATTACCTAAATCAAGAGTTGATTGGGTCTGGTACATTAAATAACGGTATATACGTCCTAAACCAGCACACAGTTTTCAATATACAACACACAAACAAAAGAAAGGTTTCAGACTTAAATGAAGCTTTCATTTGGCATTATAGACTTGGTCATATTAACGAAACAATTCTAACCAAGCTACATAAAGATGGATATTTAAACTTGTTTGAATATAAATCTTATGCGACTTGCCAGTCTTGTATCAAAGGTAAAATGACCAAAACTCTGTTTACTGGATACGGAGAGAGAGCTACTGAACTCTTAGGCCTCATACATAGTGATGTATGTGGACTAATGTCTACACATGCGAGAGGTGGTTTTTCGTACTTCATAACTTTCACTGATGATTTCTCGAGATTCGGGCACGTGTTCTTGTTGAAACATAAGTCTGAAGCCTTCGAAAAATTCAAAGAATATAAATATGAAGTAGAAAAACAAACAAGCTTGAGTATCAAGAAACTTCGATCAGATCGAGGAGGTGAGTACCTAAGCACAGAGTTTCTAGATTTCCTAAAAGACAATGGGATTCTCTCCCAGCTCACTCCTCCGCACACACCACAGCACACCGGTGTGTCAGAACGGAGAAAACATACCCTATTAGATATGGTATGATCTATGATGAGTGATGCTGAGTTACCAATATCATTCTAGAGGCACGCGTTAGAGACTACGATATATCTATTGAATAGGGTTCCGACCAAAACCGTGTCTACTACTCCATATGAGATATGGTATGAGAAGAGACCATCTCTTAAAAGAGTTAGGATATGGGGTTGTCCAGCTTTTGTGAAAAAGCAGAATCTGGACAAACTCGAGACACTATCGTTTTTTTGTAAATTTATGGGATATCCAAAACATTCGTATGGATATCATTTCTACCACAAGAAGGAACAAAAGGTGTTTGTTTCTCAGTATGCCACATTTTTAGAAAATGAATTTTTTACAAATGATACTTTTGGCAATGCGGTAGAACTGGAAGAATTTCTAGATCCACAAACAAATACCGATGATTTGGTTGAACCTGAGGTTTCAATAGAACCTGACGAACCTCAGCCACTCCGTAGATCTAGTAGGACATCTCGCCCACCTGATAGATACTACGGTTTTCTAATTGATGGTGATAGAGAAGATTGCATCATGGATGATGATGACCCTACTAGTTTTCAGCAAGCTGTCACAAGTGGTGACGCAGTGAAGTGGCTGGATGCCATGAGATCCACAATAGAATCCATGCACACCAACAAAGTATGGACATTGGAGGTTGCACCCTCTGGAGTAAAACCCATAGGGTGTAAATGGATCTTTAAGAGAAAGATCGGTGTGGATGGTCAGGTGGAGACCTATAAAGGTAGGCTGGTTGCAAAAGGATTTCGTCAAAGACCAGGCTTAGACTATGATGAAACCTTTTCACCAGTCATGATACTCAAATCCATTTGGATCCTGCCTGCTATAGCTGCTCACTATGATTATGAGATCTGGCAGATGGATGTTAAAACGACATTTCTAAATGGTGATTTAGAAGAATGCGTTTTTATGGATTAGCCAGAAGG
The DNA here is from genome assembly GCA_030015575.1 of Agapanthus africanus. Taxonomy (NCBI): domain Eukaryota; kingdom Viridiplantae; phylum Streptophyta; class Magnoliopsida; order Asparagales; family Amaryllidaceae; genus Agapanthus; species Agapanthus africanus. Next base: position 221,655,261 of record CM057349.1, read on the forward strand.
CTTCATCGATAATGGGAGCAGCGGAAAAGTATGCAGGTTGATTAAATCCATCTATGGATTAAAGCAGGCATCACGGAGTTGGAACATCTGCTTTGATGATACAATCAAAGAGTTTGGTTTTATCAAAAATGTAGATGAACCATGTATTTATAAAAGGATTGTAGAGAGTATTTTTACATTCCTCGTATTGTACATGGACGATATTCTCTAGATAGGAAATGATCCTATGCTACAATCAGTCAAACTATTCTTATCGCAGAGGTTCTCCATGAAAGACCTGGGTGATGCCTCGTACATTCTGGGAATTAAGATCTATAGAGATAAATCTAAGAAATTATTGGGATTGTCCCAATCGATATACATAGACACCATACTAAAGATGTTTAGTATGGAAGATTCCAAGCGAGGTAATTTACCCGCTTGTCACGGGATCACCCTCTCCAAAGAGATGTCTCCAAAGACCGATGAGGAGAGGGCTCGCATGAGTATTATACCCTACGTTTCGGCGGTAGGATCTATAATGTATGCGATATTGTGTACTCGCCTAGATGTAGCTTATGCACTGAGTGCAGTAAGCAGGTATCAATCCAATCCAGGGGAGAAACACTGGACTGCTGTGAAGAACATTCTGAAGTACTTGAGAAGAACTAAAGAAATGTTCTTGGTGTATAGTAACGGAGATCTCCAAATGGAGGGCTTTACCGACTCCAGCTTTCAGAGTGATAAGGATGATAGTAAGTCCATCTCAGGGTTTGTATTTACCCTAAATGAAGGGGCGGTATATTGGAAGAGTTCCAAGCAAGATACCGTCGCTGACTCCACGATGGAAGTTGAGTATATTGCTGCTAATAATGCCGCAAAAGAGGCAGTCTGGATAAGGAAGTTCATTTCTAAACTTCAGGTGGTTCCATTCATTGCTAATCCAATACCTCTGTATTGTGATAACAGTGGAGCCATGGCTTTGGCAAAGGAACCACGGTCCCATCAGAAATGCAGACATATCTTGAGGCGGTGTCACCTCATCAGGGAGATAGTGGATCGCCAGGATATCGAGGTACGGAGAGTAGACACGAAAGACAACAAAGCAGATCCATTCACCAAGGCCATCCCTCAGGTCCTGTTTGAGAGACTGTTCGAGATGTTGGGCATGCGGTACGCCGGCAACTGGTTCTAGAGTAGACAGTGGGTACTTATTGCACCAACTGCAGGCCTTAGTGCAAGTGGGAGATTGTTAGATATGTATGCCCTAGAGGCCTGTATTGTATAGGATGCTAGGCATGTATATGTACAGAAACAATCTTTGCTTGAAATGATAGTATGCTATCTTGTTTATATTCATCTTAACGTGTGATGTGTTGTATTTCATATCTTATATACATGTTGATGAAGCCCTTAGGATTATGCTTGACTACCAGGATTATGATGTAGATCATACTAGTGGGGCCTGGGCAGTCTAAAAGCATATTCCTTATTTTGTTCCTAGTTGAGGGTATATCGAGACAGGGCATCGATATTACCAGAATAGACTAGTGTGTACGTCTTTCACCCTGGGGGCGATGGTTGATCCCACAACCATTGGTGTTTGATATCAAAGATTGTACACAGGTGCTCATTGGAGAATGGGTACACCGAACAGAACTTGCCAAGAACTCTTAGATGGTATATATACCTATTTTCAGATAGCAGTTCTCCGGTGACACTTGTACAGGTTTGTCTGTAGACTCGAGATCGTCATGTGTCTTGTGTGATTCCCACTGTGCTTTGATTTCCTCCTTACCACGGCTCTACTGAGTCGTGCAAACAGGTGGATTTTGGGTACAGTCCCGAATCACATGGAGGCGGTGAGCGATAGGATGGGTTTCGTCTCTCCCGGTATAGGGAGTTGATGTCGCGCTATGCTTGATCGGCCATAACAGCAAATCCCTGGCCAGGGTTGTCGAGATTTATTGATAAGAGTTATCAGAAGTTTCTCGAACCGTTATGGGCCATAAATCAGCATGACTTATAAAGTTACTAGGGTCTGACATTTACTACCCATAGACTTCATATGCGACGTATCAGACGAAGAGACCAGACTGTACTATAAGTGTTGCTTACAGGCTCGTTAGGGTTGGGATGAGTTCGCTCGTCGGCCACCTTCTCGTCATGTACCTAGGTAGCCGTTACGCACAGCTAGTGCCGTTGACATTCTTGTGGTTAAACCCACTGCCAGCGTACTGTCGAGTCTTTAGAATCCCACACAGAGGGTTCCCTGGTTCAGGAAAAAGATGTAGAGGCCATAAGCTGTTACGGCAGGGTTTCGATCATGTTCGTGTAATGGTTACAGGAATGATGATCGGAAGGTTAATACTGGTAGGCTTTGGTTTAAGCCGCATGCCGGTATTACATATATTGGATTATTTGTATTCGTATTTTTCGAAATTCGGATACGGGTATACTTATACGGTATATGGTGAGAAGTACTCTTGTAATTGTACAAGAATACATTCTAGAAGGAGACACCTCATAATTGGGTTTTTATTTTGTGAAAATAAAACAATGAGGTGGAATTTGGAGAAAGTCTAAGCATAAATTCATTATATATTCATTTGGAGTTACTATTGAAGCATGGTGCATTATTTTGAAGAAAAATAATACATGCTTCAATTATTTTCCTTTAGCCATATCATTTTCTCCATGCTTGATTTTTCATTCATCACATTCACCTTCTCTCTCCTCATTATCTCCTCCCTCTACCTCTTGACCTAAATCACCCATATGAGTTATGAATCATAGGTCAAGAGACATAATAATCCAATATTTGATCTCCACATCATCTAAGTGATCACTTCTAGCACACTTGATTTCTTAGTTAAACTCTTGTGAAGAGTTTGTATCTTGTTCGATAGCTCTCGGGTGGATCATCTTGGATCTTGAGGTGGCCAGAGACCGAGTTCTTTGCGACCACAAGGAGCCTAGGAGTCACATCCAAACAAAGACCCAAAGGATCGGTTCCTAAGGTATAACACTATCATAGTAGATAAGATCTCTAGATAGGCTTGCTAGTTAAGGTTTAAGCACAAGATCTAGGGTTATGTAGGTGTTACATGCAAGAAAAATTTTGTTTATCGGTTCCGCCTCCTCACAAGTGTTGTGAGAGTGTACAACATCCACTAACACCATGATTACGAAATCTGGCAAATGGACGTCAAGACCGCTATTTTAAATGGTGATTTAGAAGAGAGCGTACATGACACAGCCAGAGGGCTTCCTAAACAGTGGGAGCAGCGGAAAGGTGTGCAAGCCGCTTAAATCAATCTACAGATTAAAGCAGGCATCACGGAGTTAGAACATATGTTTTGATGTAGCAGTCAAAGGGTTTGACTTCATCAAAAATATAGATGAATTTTGTATATACAAGAAGGTTGTAGAGAGTAAGATTGTCTTCCTCGTATTGTACGTGGATGACATACTCTTGATAGGAAATGATTCTATGCTACACTCGGTCAAGCTCTTCTTATCACAAAGGTTCTCCATGAATGATCTGGGTGATGCCTCCTACATCCTGGGGATTAAGATCTATAGAGATAGATCTAAGCGGATGTTGGGATTGTCCCAATCCAGGTACATTGACACCATACTAAAGAGATTTTATATGGAAGATTCTAAGTGTGGTAATTTACCCACTTGCTCAGGAATCACTCTCTCCAAAGAGATGTTTCCCAAGACTGATTTGGAGAGGGCTTGCATGCAAGGGATACCCTATGCTTCGGCAGTCGGGTCTATCATGTATGCGATGTTATGTACCAGACCGGATGTAGCTTACGCACTTAGTGTAGTAAGTAGGTATCAATCAGATCCTGGGGAGAATCACTGGGCAGCTGTGAAGAACATTCATAAGTACTTGAGAAGTACTAAAGAAATGTTCTTAATGTACGGTAACGGTGAACTCCAGGTGGAGTCCTTTACCGATTCGAGCTTCCAGAGTGATAAGGATGACAGTAAGTCGGTCTCGGGTTTTGTCTTCACCCTCAATGGAGGGGCGGTATTGTTGGATATATGCCCTAGAGGCCTACATTGTATAGGATGCTTAGGATATGTATGTACATGACAGTCTTGCTTGATATGATAGTACGCTATTTGGTTTGTCTTTATCTTAACGTATGATATATTTTACTTGGTGTTTATATATATATATATATATATGTTGATAAAGCCCATAGGGTGTTTGTCTGACTCCCGGCGTTGTGATGGCAGTCATACTAGTGGGAGCTGGATAGTCAATAGGCACACCATTAGATGTCCCTGGTCGTAGGAGTATCGAGACTGGGCATTGATACTCCGGAGTAGACTAGTGTATACATATCTAGACCCTTAGGAGGGGCGATGGATTGGTCCCGCAGCCATTGGTGGAGTGCACCTAAGATTGTACACAGATGCTCACTGGATGTGAGTACACCGGACAGGACTCGCCGAGAACTGACTGGATGGTATTATACCTAACGTCAGATAGCAGTTCTCAGATGACATGTGTGCAGATAGTCCGTTGACTTAAAGTCATCATTTGTCTCGTGTGTGTTCCCACTGTGCTTTGATTATTACCCTACCACGGCTCAAAGGAGTCGTGCAAACAGGTTTTAGTTGGGCACAGTCCCGAGCCATGTGGAGGCAGTGAGTGACCGTTAGGGATTCGTCTCTCCCGGTATAGGGAGTTGATATCGAACGGTGATCGGTTGGTCATTACCATAAGTCCCTGGCCAGGGCTGATTGAGAATTACTGATGGACTGATCAGTAGATTCTCGGATGGTCTTGAGCCATGCCAACACGACTTGTACGGTTATTAGGGGTCTGACGTCCACCACCTCCCTAGACCATACATGCGATACTCTTAGACGAACAGACCGGACTGCGCGGATATTGTCACGGATAGGCCCAGTAGGATTTCGGATGGGTTACCTCATCGGCTTTCTTATCGACAACTACCTGGGGACCGTTACGTACAGCTAGTGCCACTTGCGGTCTGTGGTTAAACCCACTACCAGCATAGTAGTCGAGTCTTTAGAGTCCCACACAGAGATTTCCCAAACCCAGGCAAAAAGATATAGAGGTCGTATGGTTTTACGACAAAGGTTCGGACGCATACGTGTTTAAACGCACGTACGACATTCGGACAGTTTTTACTAGCCGGCTTTGGTTTAAGCCAGATTCTAGTATCGGGTTATTGGATTTATACAGTCTAAAGTTTTTCCGTTTTTTCACGGATACGAGAGGCGTTCTCGTAATTTCCGAGAAGCTTCTAGAAGGATGTGACATGAGGGGTTAAGGTGGCATTTTCATTAATTGCTTTAGTGACTCATTCATATGAATCATCATATCATTAAATGCATCATTAATGCATCATTAATGATCTAATGACTCACATGATGAATCACTCTTCTTGAATAAATGAAGCATGGTGAATAATCATTTAATTGATATTATTTGATAATTCATTATGTATCATATATTCAAGTGAGAAGCTTTTTATTCTCATTATCATCTCCACCTTCTCTCTCCTCAAGCTCTCTCTCCTTCACCAAACCCTAATCCTACCACTCATGAGTTGAGAACAAGGATTAGGAAAGACTAAACACTCCATAACCAATCTCTACATCATCTTAGTTCCTTTATTAGCAACTAGAGAAACTAAGTAACCTCAAGTTTAGAGGTTATAGCTTGGATTAGGGTTCTCGGGTGGATCGTCTATCACGGAAAGGAAGCCGAGGAGGAAGTGGAGATCCAAGGAGGCCATAGAGATCGTAAAGACGAAGGACTAGAATCGTTTGGTATAATCTTTTAACATAGTAGCTTAGAACTCTATGCCTTTTGTTAATTATCGTTTAGCAAAGATCTTCGGTTAGTCGATGTTCGCTTATTAAACCAGATCGTTTTTCATATTTCCGCCTCCCCGCAACTCGTGGGGTGTTGCACATCGACTTACAGTGGTATCAGAGCCTCACTAAACAATAATTAACACACTTGCAAAGTTGTATGAATTTCAAACGGAAAACAAACCGGAAAAAACCCCGATATCATAAAGTTTCTGTCGATTTTAAAATGAAGTCCAAAAATTTTTCAGGGACCTCCAGAATGACCAGCATGAAAATATAAGAACACACAAGAAAAATGGGATCCTGAATCGGCCAAAGCGCCGCGGAACCGCGGCTGATACCACCGATCCGCCGCGGTTCCGCCGCCGAGTTGGGGCCGATTCAACCCAGTTTTCTTCTGTGCCTTCTTTGTGATATTTGGGATTTTCTGGTATGATTTTATTTTTGCTCAGATTTCAGATTTGCAGAGAAGTATTGGAGAAAAATTTAATGTGTTTAATCGATCGAAATTATACGGTGTTTGCTTGTTTGATTATATCTGTGAATTGTATTATGTGTCCGTAAACCTCCCCTAACTGCTAGTATGTCGGTTGGCAGGGGGTTGCACATATCTGTGATGTTATATATAACTGTTTGTGTATATAAACTGTATTGGACTGTTGTGGTGATTAGCCGGGTTTTGTGATGGGTTATTGTATTAATTCATTCGATGTAATTGTAATAAGTTGTAATATTATTTTGCGGGGCACATCCAGGTTGCGGTTGTAGCCACCGTTGTATTATTCTTTTTACTGTTTTTGCTCCTATGATAGAACCAAGGCGGGGTACACAAACTACCGGGTATTTTGAAGTGTTGAGGTAGACCGCTTCACTTCTGGTACTTGGCGGGTAGTTTGCCGTACCCGTAGGGGTCTGGGGTGGGGTAAATGGCTATTCATCACAACTGTGTAATCCGTATTTCGTTGCAGACTTAAAAGAAACGCGGATTGCTTGCAAATCCAATATTGTTTATCTGTGATCTGGAATGCCTATTATTACGTCTGACGAATGTACAATATCTATATATGATAGCTATTTAGACGTCACTTATGTTTTACACCCGCGCTAGCCCAGCCCCCGCTCTGTCGTTAGTTAAGTAACCTAACGGGTGATGACGGGACCCAGTGGCGAATGCGGATGGCATAAGAGGACGTTGTATTTTCGTTGTTATCTGTAATGATAGGTTAATTGATGGGATGCATTATTATTAATGCAAAGAAAATAAAACCTAAACTGAATCGTTGGAACAATTTCAAAACCACTCGGTTTTTTTTTTGAAAAAGCAAATTTTAAATGTGGAGCTTAAACCACTCCTTTTAAATAAAAGCTATCTCTGTTCCTTCGATCATATCAAGTTCATTACGTTAACGGTTTTTTGCTAAAAACCAGCCGTAACCCTCCGTCGTTTCAGATAGACAGCACATCGTATTCATGCTATGCTTGTTGGCCTACGTCAAGGCATAGTGTATGGTAGCAGTGTGTGTGCCTATTTTTTGTATAGATAGATGCATTAGTTTAATACAGACGTACACCTTATTGGCCTACGTAAAGGGCTTGTACGATGTACTTAAATTGATCAGGACAACGACGGGTAGAACTTGACTTGCGACTTATGACTTGTTGGCCTACGTCAAGGTCTATAAGAGCTTGGGGTAAAAATCACATCGGGAGTTTCAAACATAAAGGAAACTTACAGATTTAGCATACCTTCTGGAGTGTGGTGACTAGAGTAGCTTCCATCTAGGGCATCATGCAATGATATTTGGATCCCGATCCCACTGATGAGTAGGATTACTCTCGGGAATTTTTCTCACTTAACAATCAATGCTATAAACCAAGTAGGTGACTAGAAAAGTGTTAGAGGGGCTACGCCTCCAGGGAAAAGAGGTTATTTAATTAAGGAACTTCGCGAAAGGGTTGGAAAACCTCCCTCGAAGTAACAACACTAGCCTGGTTGAAAGGTTAAGAAAGTATTGTGACGTGTGATTAAATCCTGACTAGTTCTTCTTTTAGGTTTTGAAGAAGGATTTGAGGAAACGGTGGGAGCCATCCTGTTTAGATAAATTAATAAACCAATCTAAACTTGCAAGAAGCATATGCTGAGTGTTTTCTTTTCTCTCTCTCTGGCAGCTACCATGACTGGACTAAAACTGTTACTCGAAAAAAATATACTGACCGGGCAGAAGTATAAAGATTGGCTAAGGAACGTCAATATTGCACTGACTTATGACAAAGTAGCATATGTTACCACCGATGTTCCTCCCCTTATCCCTGGACCAGATTCCTCAGTTGTGGACAGGGAAGTCCGCAAAACCTGGGATCTAGATTGTGAGCGAGCTAAGTGTATCGTGCTGGCGTCCATGAACAATGAACTCCAGAAACAGCACGAGAGTATGGATATAGTATCCATCTTTCTCCATGTCAAAGAATTGTATGGGGAGCACTCCCGTATCGCGAGGTACGAAACCTCAAGGAAACTCTTTCAGATGAGGTTAGCTCCAGGATTGCCTGTAGGAGAGCACGTCCTCAAAATGATCATCCTCATTGAGGAACTCGCAAACCTGGGATGCGTTCTAGAGAACGATTTGTATATCGACTTGATTTTGCAGTCCCTTCCCCACACCTTCTCTCAGTTCGTGCTGAACTTCAACATGCACGAAATGGAAGCGGATCTTCCAAAGCTCCTCAATATGTTGAGGGTAGCAGAGACCTCCTTGAAAAAGGAGAAGACCCCCGTTCTGTATGTTGGTGTAAGTGCAAGGCGGCGCCCCGGCCATCAATCCGACGGCCAAATGCGGAAGCGGTGATAAACTTTAATTTTGCGAACTTAGCAAACCGGCTCCACCGCGCACTAAACCCCGGATCATACCATTAAACTAGATCTAGCAAAGTAACAAGATAGGGAAGAGAGATATACCGAGTGATCCGAGTCCTCCGGTCTTCTCGTCGTCGTCCCGATCTCCTGCGGAAAGTCCGGTCGTCGCCTCCTTGCCGGAAGGGCACCACATCGCCTGCATCTTTTACGGGCTCCCACCTCAATACCGAGGCAACTCGGGCGCAAAGTTGGCTGGCCGACGCGTCCAAGATTTGCTGTAGAATGTGTAGGGTTGAGGCTATGTCTCATTTGGGGTTTGTTGCCTTTGAAGATGATGGAGGAATCAAGATTAGAAAAAATGGTGCTTGCATTTTTCCTAGCATGAAATGAGATCAAAAATGCCACACTCAAAAATGAAACTCTCTCATTCTCTCTCAAAGAAGTGGCCGGCCATTCTCCCTTGAGGAATGGTGGTGGAGTGTGAACATAATGCAAGAGGGAGGTGAGTGTAGTAAAAGGTGGAGGGTGACCAAACCAAAACATTATCATTACAAACTTACATCCAAACTCAAATCAATCCCAATTCTATCTAATCTCATAAATGCACCATCATGGATGAAAAAGCAAAGATGCTAAACATATCATAATGATACAAATACAAAGAACCCCTCCACAAATGGTTATTTGCAAACTTGCAAATAACCCCCTCCATCGGAAAAGTCCGGCCGGGAAAGAACAAAGGAAAACCGGCCGGAACGGAATGCAAACTGGCAACTACAGAAAACTGGTCTCGTAATAAATTACAGGAAAACCCCGCTACTGTATATACATGCGCATCTGTATTCCGACCGGATACAAATGCAATGAGACAAATCTACACTGTACTATACTAGGATCCGGCTTAAACCAAAGCCGGCAAGTAAAAACCGTCCGATCTTGATCTGTGCAATACCGCACGTATCTGATCGAACCCTGCCATATATCCATACGGCCTCTAGTACTAACCGTCCGATCCTGATCCGTGCAATACCGCACGTATCTGATCAGACCCTGCTATATCTCCATACGGCCTCTACAGCGTTTCGCCCGAAAGCCTGAGTAACTGAAAGTGTGGTGGACTCTAAAGACTCGTCAATACAATGGCTGTGGATTTAACCACTAGCACGTCAGAGGTATAAGCCAATACGTAACGGGCCACCAGCTATTGACCAAAAGGGACGTCGATGAGCGAACTCATCCTGACACTCTACTGAGCCTGTCAGTGACAATATCCGTACAGTCCGGTCCGTTCGTCTACGAGCATCGCATGGCGGGCCTAGGGGGGTGGTAAAAGTCAGACCCCTAAAAGCGGTACAAGTCGTGTCGGAGTGTAGCCCAGAACACCCTGAGATACTACTGGAATACCTACCAGTAAATCTCCTGCCTTGGCCAAGGACTTCGTGTAATGGCTCTCCTAGACACAGCGCGACCTCACCCCCAATACCGGGAGAGACGAACCACCGAAGATCCGCTCACTGCCTCCATGTGGCTCGGGACTGTACCCAACTAAAACCTATTTGCACGACTCCTTTGAGCCATGGTAGGGTAGTAATCAAAGTACAGTGGGAACTCACACGAGACAAATGACGATCCCCAGGTCGATGAACTAACCTGTACACATGTCACCTGGGAACTGCTATCTGACATGAGGTATAAGACCAACTAGCATGTTCCCGGCGAGTCATGTCCGGTGTACTCATAACCCAATGAGCACCTGTATACATCTTAGGTGAACCAACTGACACCAGTGGCTTGTGAGACCGGCCACCGCCCCTCGTCGGGGTCTCGACTGTATACACTAGTCTACTCTGGAGAATCGATGCCCTGTCTCGAAACTCCCACGACTAGGGACCATTTAAGGATGTGCTTATAGACTACCAGCTCCCACGTATATGATCGTCCTCATACTGCTGGCAGTCAAGCAAGAATCCTAGGGGCTCTATCAACGTGTAATAGCGACCTGTAAGGTCACCTGAAGCAGTACACGATGATAAAGGTAAACCAGATAGCATACTATCATCTTGAGTAAGACTGTCGTACCGGGATAGGTCCTCCCTCAATCATTGCAATCTCCTACTTGCACTCAAGGCTAATTATTGCGATGTCGCATGCTCACAGCCCGTGTGATACCGAACACCCAACTCCTCTACTAGTCAGTCTCACAAAGCCTGTTTGAAAGACTATTGCGTTCGAGGAATAGCCTCAGTGAGTGGATCCGCTCAGATGTTTCTTTCTATGTCTCTCTATATCTCAAGTTCGCAGAGAAAGCCATCTCCCGAAATGAGCAATACCTGTCTTAGAATGTCTGGATGTCTGATGGGACCCAGTTCATAAATGAACTTCAAATCCAAACTTCTTAGACTGTATCGTCAACTGAACTTAATCAGTATCCTGCGCCATGCCTCCCTCAGTATTGCCTTGGATCACCTGTCCAAAATACTGTCCCTCATCAGAAGGAAAACTAAAACTCTGACAACCTCCTTGTCGTCCATGTCACCTTGGAAGCCTGGAATGATAACTGTCTCCTGAATGAGGCTGTCGTTATCATATCCCTAGAACATCCACTTATGTTCTAAAACTGCTTCTGACTGTTTCTCCAGGATTGGATTAATGTCAACTTATTGCATCTAGTGCAAGAACAACATCTGGTGTGGTACTTGACATCTCATGATTGACTCAATTGCCTAAGCAAGTGATCTGCCAATCATGCACATCCCTCTCCGCTTTAGTCTGTAAGACACCTTTAGAGAGGGTGACTCCATCACCTGCAGGTACACTACCGTGCCAGGAGTCGTCCATTCTAAATACTCTTAGAATGCTGTCAAGGTACCCTGATTGGGAAACCACCCAAATCTAGATCTAAAACCATAGATCCAGTAACCAGTATGTCTGATATAATGTCCAAGTCCTTTGTGGAGAAACCACTGTGTGACGACCAAAGTATAACCGATCGTAGTATAGGAGTTTCTTTTCCTACTCTGTGTATATCATCCAAATACCAGGATATCACACCCTACTACCTTCTCAGCAGATCCATCCCCTATTCTGATGACGTCAAACCTATGACTGTCACATCAGAAATAGATGATCTATCTCCGCTATATCTGCTTTAGTCTATAAATAGACATAAGCCTGATGTCCACCAATGCTTCCGCTGCTCCCACTGACTACGACAACCCTCTGGCAGAGTCATATAGACGTGGACTTCTAAAACTAGTTTAGAATGACGCTATATTCATCCTCCTGCCGGGTCTCGGAGCCTGGAACAACAACAATGGCAAGTGTGGGTAAACAAGAACTTCCCTGTCACCGTCCTTGAGGCTACCGGAGTACCTCTCGGGTGCCTGAAGTTACCCATCTTATCTGCGGAGTGGCCAATGGAATGTCAAATCAGATTGAATCTTTAGGTTCCTTATCAAATCTTTAGTAATCGTTTGCGGTTCTGGAATCACTTCCAGTTCTACCATACTCCCACTACTGTTTTTGAAAAAATCCATTTTTAATAAAACTGTGGCGATTCTAGAACAATATTTCTATTGATTTTCCAGATGGTAGAAAGTCAACCCACAAACAGCCATTACAGAAACGTGCCTTAAGTTGTCCAGTGTCTGGTTTTAATCATAAGCCGGACAACTCCCCGTACCTTAACATCGTTAAGATATGAACTGTTCTATATCCAATATAGAACCAGAGGCACTGATTTAATTGAACCAGATTCAAATCATGCAGCTATCTCCAGTGCATGCCAACTAAATGGAAGGAGGCCGATCAGTGTTACTCAACTTAGGAATGCTTCCAATTATGAGTAATCTGAAAGAGAAGCAATTTCTCTTTATCATTACTATCAACTGAATACTATACACAAGTATCTACATCTTCGATCACTTTGAAGAATCCCGATACTTGCTACACCTGGTTCTCTACTCTATTCAAATACCTATAACTCCTCAAAACTTAGACCCTGTGTTTCTACGAAACACATGTCTAAGAACTAGAGAAGTTAAAAGTAAACATGATATAGTATGAGGACCAACCCCTCTGTCCTAATAGACACTGGACAACATACAGTACTCTGTATAAGTTCCTTGAGTCTGATAACTCATTCACTGAGTGTCGTAGGTTGAAAACTGTACTTATGGTTAAGAAGAATTACACCGCTGTTTAATGCTCCTTACCTAACCATCCACTGATATAGGTAAATGTCATCGACATAATATCAAAAGGTATATCTCACTCTATGAAAATAGATGTACAGATATATCAATTTGAAATTGGTGCACAACAGCGGATATTCAAAACCAAATATTTGCCGACTGGCAAACAGCCCAGGTGATCTCCTCAAATATCACCGATTGCAACGAATCCCGATATAATGAGGATGATCACCCTATTCCCAATAACTTACTCCCACTCATCATCTGTAAAGCCATACAGATGTGAGAATCAAAACTGGTAAATACATACCCTGGAGTAAGTGTCTAATCAGGAAATCAGTTTTCTTTTAACAGTACACAGTTGAACTGAAACATTGAAATGTTTCGATGGGGTATCCTGGTATTCCTAGTAATGCCTCTACCATTATCCAGATTCACAACTATAACCGTATAATTCTTTGCCACCTCTCCAAATCCCTTTATATGTCTTTTAGTCATTACCTTCTGCACACCCCTTAGGCCAAATGGTTTTCTTCCTTCCCTACCGTTCGGCACCAGCCTATGGGTTGGAAGAAGACTATCCAGTAAGCCTAATGGGTGTACTGTCCTAATCCTAGGAGCACTCGCAATGCGAGAGAAGATGAGGATAAAAGACACCTGAATAAACCTTATTCCTATTTCTCCTGAACCAGAATCCATCCCCGAACTGGAACAAGTTCCTTTCGAGTTCGTATATAACCATACGATGGAGTATCCAAATAAACTGTGGATCTTCGTAGTGATACGGAGTGTCCTGGAGAAATACAAAGGTGATTTAGGATTGGCGAAGGAATACTTGGTTTGGTCGTGAACAGCAGTCGCAATTTACTTTGCCCTCTTACTAATCCCTTGCTTTGTCTTAATCTTAATACTTTCTGTACACCATCGTTAGGCTAATTGGTTTTCTTCATTCCCCACCGTTCGGTACCAGCCTAAGGTTTGGAAGAAGACTATCCAATAAGCGTAATAGGTGTACTATCTCCTAAACCAAGGAGTACTCGCAACCTGAGAGAAGGTAAAAGGAAAAGACAACTGAATAGTCCTATTCGTCTTCTCCAGAACCAGAAACCATCCTCGAATTCCTTCGAGTTCGTATATAATCATACGATGGTTTTGTCCAATGGAAGTGGACGTTTGTAGAAATACGGGGTGTCCTGGAAAAAAGGGTAAAAGTAGGAGTGGCAATGAGGTCTGCAACTCTGATAATCCAAAAGCCAGTGTTAAGAAGGTTCGGTCAACTTGGTCACTGAGTCATAGTCTTAGGGTCGGGTCAATGGTCGCTGCCAGAGAGAGAGAGAAAAGAAACACTCAGCGTGCACTCTACCCTAGATCAGAATGGTTACCAATTTATCTAATCAGGAAACCTCCCACTGTACCTCAAATTCTCCTCCAAACCTGAAAGATGAATTAGTCGGGGTCACCCGAGGAGTAAACCAACTCATCAGTGGGAATCGGGATCCAACTCTCATCGCATGATAACGTGACGGAATCCGCTCACGCTATCACACTCCAGAAGGTATGCGCATATCTGGCAAGTTTCAGTTCTTTTGAAACTCCCGATGTGATTTTTACCCCATGCTCTTATGACCATGACTTTGGCCAACATATCATAAGTCACATGTCAAGTTCTACCCGTCATTCTCCAGGTTAATTTGAACCCACCCGTACCTACCCTTGACTTTGGCCAAAATGGCAGTACGGCTGTCCCAAACCAACGCATCTATCTATGCTGCATATGAATACCCAACAGCTACCAAACACTGTGCCTTGACTTTGGCCAACATACACAGCTTGAATACTATTGACTATCCATGTGAAATGACGGAGGGCTACGAATGGTTTCTGGCGAAAACCTTTAACGTAATGAACTTGATATCGTTGAACGAACGGATAGCTTTTAAAAATATAGTGACGATAACCTTCGCTAAAGAGGTCACTCCCGGTGAAGGGATCTCGGCTCTTTCCCCGTAGAATGGAGTGCAGGATATTCCAAATGAATACCACGATGCAAAGCAAAAGTAATCGGATATAGTGAAGTCATTGCCCTGATGCGAACTTTTTGTCCAAGGGGTCACTCCCGGTGAAGGGATCTCGGCCCTTGCCTCGTCGACTGAGGTGTTGGATATTCATAACCGAATATCACTGTGCAAAACAAAAGTGAACGTCCTTGCAATAACAGCCTTTTGAAAAAGTGTTCCAACAACATCAGATAAGGTTTGTTTAACTTGCATTGATCCGAATCAATGAAGTCCCATCAATTGATCACACCACAAAGAACGAAAATATACTGACGTGCGTATATGCCATCCGCATTCACCACTGGGTCCCGTCATCACCCGTTAGGTTAGCTAACTAACGGCAGAGCGGGGACTGGGCTAGCGCGGATGAAAAACATATACAACATCTACTAATATATATACCAATATATTATATTTCGCTCAAGGCGTGACAAGAAATGCAACATCACAGAAATGTACAGCATCACAGAACAATACATATATCTGGGATCCCCGGGTTTCACAGAGCCACTACTGAAACCCGACGTTCCCCTGGTCGTGTGGATAGCCTGTGCAATGAAATCCTAGACCCCTACGGGCGCGGAAAATTACCCGCCAAAACCTGAAGCGAGGCAGCCCCCTTCAGCGCCGTGAATGGACCACCCAGCACTTCACGGAATCCGGTAACTTGGGCACCCCTCCTGGGTCAACCTGTACCCCCTACGAGTGCGGCGAATAGCCTGCCAATCCTAGAGTGAAGCCCCCTCCGTCTCAATGCCATAAGATGCGGTCTTGTTGCCCTCTAGAACCCGGCTATCCGTGCACCCCTCCGCGGGGCAATCCTAGTACAGAAAGTAAAATATACATACACCGGGTACATCGACCGCAACCTGGTCGTGCCCCAAAATAATAATACAAACAGGCAGTGACGGCAGTCCACATGTCGGACGCTCGCCCCGCAATATCAAATGTACATAATACAACAAAACAGTACTAGCATTGCATCCAGGCTATCCCCCATGACCGATCCGCAACATCACAGCAAAAACACAGAACATCAACGTGAAAGTCACGTTCGCAAATCCGTCTAACCGGGCTATAGCAGTTAGACTGGATTTACCGATCAAGTGACATTCACAGTCGCAGATATAATATAAATACTGTGAAATAATGTGTTTAAAATATCCGATCGATCAAAAATTAACAAGTGGGCCCCCAAGCAATACTGTAGCACTCACAGAAATTCTGGACCCAATTTTAATATTCCAAAACCCCTATTTTTAGCCCACAAGCCCACTGCAAAAAACCAATGACATGATCCCTCATTCCTGCGACGGAACCGCGGCCAAAGAGGGGTTATGGCCGCTGTTCCGCGGTCGTATGGAGGGATCGTGTTGTCGAATTTTTCAAGTGTTCTTAGAACTCCCTGCACATCATTCTGAGACAACCTGAAAAATTTTTGGACTTCAAAAAATTTCGACAGAAAACTGATGTAAAGAAAAACGCGGGTTTTTGGAATTTTGGTCGATCGGAAATGCAAACACATCAAACAAAGCTAGAAGAAGTTAATGGCGAGGCTCTGATACCACTGTAAGTGCACGGCGGCGCCCCGGCCGTCAATCCGACGGCCAAATGCGGAAGCGGTGATAAACTTTAATTTTGCGAACTTAGCAAACCGGCTCCACCGCGCACTAAACCCCGGATCATACCATTAAACTAGATCTAGCAAAGTAACAAGATAGGGAAGAGAGATATACCGAGTGATCCGAGTCCTCCGGTCTTCTCGTCGTCGTCCCGATCTCCTGCGGAAAGTCCGGTCGTCGCCTCCTTGCCGGAAGGGCACCACATCGCCTGCATCTTTTACGGGCTCCCACCTCAATACCGAGGCAACTCGGGCGCGAAATTGGCTGTCCGACGCGTCCAAGATTTGCTGTAGAATGTATAGGGTTGAGGCTATGTCTCATTTGGGGTTTGTTGCCTTTGAAGATGATGGAGGAATCAAGATAAGAAAAAATGGTGCTTGCATTTTTCCTAGCATGAAATGAGATCAAAAATGCCACACTCAAAAATGAAACTCTCTCATTCTCTCTCAAAGAAGTGGCCGGCCATTCTCCCTTGAGGAATGGTGGTGGAGTGTGAACATAATGCAAGAGGGAGGTGAGTGTAGTAAAAGGTGGAGGGTGACCACAACCAAAACATTATAATTACAAACTTACATCCAAACTCAAATCAATCCCAATTCTATCTAATCTCATAAATGCACCATCATGGATGAAAAAGCAAAGATGCTAAACATATCATAATGATACAAATACAAAGAACCCCTCCACAAATGGTTATTTGCAAACTTGCAAATAACCCCCTCCATCGGAAAAGTCCGGCCGGGAAAGAACAAAGGAAAACCGGCCGGAACGGAATGCAAACTGGCAACTCCAGAAAACTGGTCCCGTAATAAATTACAGGAAAACCCCACTACTGCATATACATGCGCATCTGTATTCCGACCGGATACAAATGCAATGAGACAAATCTACACTGTACTATACTAGGATCCGGCTTAAACCAAAGCCGGCCAGTAAAAACCGTCCGATCCTGAACCGTGCAATACCGCACGTATCTGATCGAACCCTGCCATATATCCATACGGCCTCTAGTACTAACCGTCCGATCCTGATCCGTGCAATACCGCACGTATCTGATCGGACCCTGCCATATCTCCATACGGCCTCTACAGCGTTTCGCCCGAAAGCCTGAGTAACTGAAAGTGTGGTGGACTCTAAAGACTCGTCAATACAATGGCTGTGGATTTAACCACTAGCACGTCAGAGGTATAAGCCAATACGTAACGGGCCACCAGCTATTGACCAAAAGGGACGTCGATGAGCGAACTCATCCTGACACCCTACTGAGCCTGTCAGTGACAATATCCGTACAGTCCGGTCCGTTCGTCTACGAGCATCGCATGGCGGGCCTAGGGGGTTGGTAAAAGTCAGACCCCTAAAAGCGGTACAAGTCGTGTCGGAGTGTAGCCCAAAACACCCTGAGATACTACTGGAATACCTACCAGTAAATCTCCTGCCTTGGCCAAGGACTTCGTGTAATGGCTCTCCTAGACACAGCGCGACCTCACCCCCAATACCGGGAGAGACGAACCCCCGAAGATCCGCTCACTGCCTCCATGTGGCTCGGGACTGTACCCAACTAAAACCTGTTTGCACGACTCCTTTGAGCCGTGGTAGGGTAGTAATCAAAGTACAGTGGGAACTCACACGAGACAAATGACGATCCCCAGGTCGATGAACTAACCTGTACACATGTCACCTGGGAACTGCTATCTGACATGAGGTATAAGACCAACTAGCATGTTCCCGGCGAGTCCTGTCCGGTGTACTCATAACCCAATGAGCACCTGTATACATCTTAGGTGAACCAACTGACACCAGTGGCTTGTGAGACCGGCCACCGCCCCTCGTCGGGGTCTCGACTGTATACACTAGTCTACTCTGGAGAATCGATGCCCTGTCTCGAAACTCCCACGACTAGGGACCATTTAAGGATGTGCTTATAGACTACCAGCTCCCACGTATATGATCGCCCTCATACTGCTGGCAGTCAAGCAAGAATCCTAGGGGCTCTATCAACGTGTAATAGCGACCTGTAAGGTCACCTGAAGCAGTACACGATGATAAAGGTAAACCAGATAGCATACTATCATCTCGAGTAAGACTGTCGTACCGGGATAGGTCCTCCCTCAATCATTGCAATCACGTGCCTGTGATCCAATAATTGACTCTGAGGGCACTATCTCCAACAGTTGTCCAATCATCTTCTTCAAAATCTAAAGCGAAAGCTAAAGTGAAAAAGAAGATGAAAGCCATCAAACCGAAAGGTGGGTCAAGAAGGTGCAGGGAACGAATAAGGAAGGAAGGGTGAAGACAGAAAAGAATGAATGCTTCTATTGTCACAAGCAAGGGCACTGGAAGAAGGATTGTCAGGCCTTCAAAGCCAAAGACATGAAGCAAGTAGTTGCTTCTACTTCAGGTGTGTTTGTAATCGAAAATTGTTTTTCAGTTAACTCTACATCATGGGTACTTGATACCGGTTCTGGTTCTCATATCTGTAATTCATTGCAGGATCTGAGAAATATTAGATTGCTGGGAACAGGTGATATGACTCTCCGGATGGGCAATGGAATGCATGTAGATGCAATTGCAATAGGGGAATATCACCTAGGGTTGACTAGTGGACACATTTTGGTGTGGTACAGCTGTTTTTGTATTCCCAGTATGTTGTGTAATATTATATCAGTATCTTTGTTATCGAATGAAGGATATAGTTTTGCGCTTGAAAGAAATGTTATGAACATTCACCTAAATCAAGAACTGATTGGGTATGGCACACTGGAAAACGGCATATACATACTTAATCAACCTCAAATTTTCAATATTCAAAACACGCGTAAAAGAAAGGCTCCAGATTCGAATCAAGCCTTCCTATGGCATTGTAGACTTGGTCATATAAATGAAACAAGGTTGACTAAGTTACATAAAGATGGATATCTAGAGTCGTTTGAATATTCATCATAAGCAACTTGTCAATCATGTATCAAAGGAAAAATGACCAAATCTCCGTTCACCGAACACGGAGAAAGAGCCACTGAACTCTTGGGACTTGTACACAGTGATGTATGTGGTCCGATGTCTACGCATGCACGAAGTGGTCACTCCTACTTCATCACTTTTACTGATGACTTCTCTAGGTATGGACATGTGTTCTTAATGAAGCATAAATCCGAGGCTTTTGAGAAGTTTAAGGAGTATAAAATTGAAGTAGAGAAACAAACTGGTAAAAGCATCAAGACACTTCGATCTGATCGATGTGGAGAATACTTAAGTACCAGTTTCCTTGAATGCTTAAAATAGAATGGAATTCTCTCTCAGTTTACTCCGCCTTATACACCTCAACATAATGGTGTATCAGAAAGGAGGAATCGCAATCTGTTAGACATGGTGCGTTCAATGATGAGTAATGCTGAGTTGCCACTTTCCTTCTGGGGATTTGCTCTAGAATCAGCAGCATAACTATTAAATAGATTCCAACTAAGTCTGTGCCTACCACTCCATATGAAATGTGGAGCGGGAAAAGACCATATCTTAAGTATATCAAGATATGGGGGTGTCCGGTATATGTTAAAAAGCATAAACCGGACAAGCTCGAGGCACGATCGGTTTTATGCAAGTTTGTAGGATACCCCAAGCATTCAAGGGGGTATATGGTCTACCACACTGAAGAAAAAAAGGTGTTTATCGCTCGTCACATTGTCTTCTTAGAAAGCGAATTTCTTGCAAAAGAAATTAGTGGGAGCGCGGTAGAGTTGGAAGAAATTCCAGAACCTCAAACTTCTACCGAGGACTTAGTAGAACCTCAGATTTCAATAGAACATGACGAACCAACGCCACTCCGCAGATCTAGCAGGCTTTTTCATCCTCCTGAAAGATACTATGGTTTTCTTCTAGATGGGGATCGAGAGGATTGCATCATCGATGATGATGAGCCTACTAGTTTTCAGCAGGCTATTACGAGTAGTGACTCGGTAAAATGGCTGGATGCTATGAGATCCGAAATGGAATCCATGTACACCAATAAAGTATGGACTTTAGAAGTTGCTCCTCCTGGAGTAAAACCAGTTGGATGCAAATGGATCTTCAAAAAGAAGATTGGTGCATTTGAACAAGTGGAAACCTACAAAGCTAGACTCGTAGCAAAAGGTTTTCGTCAAAGACCAGGATTGGACTATGATGAAACCTTTTCACCTGTAGCTATGCTTAAATCCATTCGGATCCTGCTTGCGATTGCTGCCTTCCATGACTATGAAATCTGGCAGATGGACGTAAAAACAGCTTTTCTAAATGGACATTTAGAAGAGAGTGTTTACATGGATCAACCAGAAGGTTTCTTAGACAGTAGGAGCAGCGGAAGAGTCTGCAAGTTGCTTAAATCCATTTATGGATTAAAGCAAGCATCGCGGAGTTGGAACATCTGCTTTGATAAGACAGTCAATGAATTTGACTTTATCAAAAATGTAGATGAACCATGTATTTATAGGAAGATTGTAGAAGGAGCAGTAGTCTTCCTCGTTTTATACGTCGACGACATACTACTGATAGGGAATGACATCCCTATGCTACAATCAGTAAAGCTCTTCTTGTCACAGAAATTCTCTATGAAAGACTTGGGAGATGCATCATACATTCTGGGCATTAAGATCTATCGTGATAGATCAAATAGAATGTTGGGACATTCACAGTCCAGGTATATAGACACTATACTAAAGAGATTTAGTATGGAAGATTCCAAGCACGGCAATATGCCCGCTTGTCATGGAATCACCCTCTCTAAAGAGATGTCTCCAAAGACTGATGAAGAGAGGGCTCGCATGAGCATTATACCCTACGCTTCGACGGTAGGATCAATAATGTATTCGATGTTATGTACCAGACCAGATGTAGCTTACGCACTTAGTATGGTAAGCAGGTATCAGTCTGACCCAGGTGAGAAATATTGGATAGCGGTAAAGAACATTCTCAAGTACCTGAGAAGGACTAAGGAGATGTTCTTGATTTACGGTAACGGGGACCTCCAGGTAGAGGCTTTTACCGACTCCGGCTTCCAAAGTGACAAAGATGATTCTAAATCCATTTCGGGTTTTGTGTTTACCCTCAATGGAGGGGCGGTATGTTGGAAAAGTTCCAAACAGGATACCGTCGCAGACTCAACTATGGAGGCTGAGTATATAGCTGCTAGTGAAGCCACAAAAGAGGCTGTCTGGATGAGGAAGTTCATTTCTGAACTTCAGGTGCTTCCGTCCATTGCCAATCCAATACCTTTGTATTGCGATAACAATGGCGCTGTAGCTTTAGCGAAGGAACCAAGGTCCCATCAGAAATCCAGGCATATCATAAGGCGGTTTCACCTGATCAGGGAGACCGTGGATCGTCGGGAGATCGAGATACGGAGAGTAGACACAAAAGACAACACGGCAGATCCATTCACCAAGGCCATCCCTCAAGTGCAGTTCGAGAGGCTGTTTGAGATGTTGGGAATGCGGTACGCCAGCAACTAGATCTGGTAGAGACAGTGGGTACTCATTGCACCAATTATAGGCCTTAGTGCAAGTGGGAGATTATTGGATATATATGCCCTAGAGGCCTACATTGTATAGGATACTTGGGATATGTATGTACATGACAGTCTTGCTTGATATGATAGTATGCTATTTGGTTTGTCTTTATCTTAACGTATGATATATTTTACTTGGTGTTTATATATATATATAAATATATATGTTGATAAAGCCCATAGGGTGTTTGTCTGACTATCGGCGTTGTGATGGCAGTCATACTAGTAGGAGCTGGATAGTCAATAGGCACACCCTTAGATGTCCCTGGTCGTACGAGTATCGAGACTGGGCATTGATACTCCGGAGTAGACTAGTGTATACATATCTAGACCCTGAGGAGGGGCGATGGATTGGTCCCGCAGCCATTGGTGGAGTGCCCCTAAGATTGTATACAGATGCTCACTGGATGTGAGTACACCGGACAGGACTCGCCGAGAACTGACTGGATGGTATTATACCTAACGTCAGATAGCAGTTCTCAGGTGACATGTGTGCAGATAGTCCGTAGACTTAAAGTCACCATTTGTCTCGTGTGAGTTCCTACTGTGCTTTGATTATTACCCTACCACGGCTCAAAAGAGTCGTGCAAACAGGTTTTAGTTGGGCACAGTCCCGAGCCATGTGGAGGCAGTGAGTGACTGTTAGGGATTCGTCTCTCCCGGTATAGGGAGTTGATATCGTACGGTGATCGGTTGGTCATTACCATAAGTCCCTGGCCAGGGCTGATTGAGAATTACTGATGGACTGATCAGTAGATTCTCGGATGGTCTTGATCCATGCCGACATGACTTGTACGGTTATTAGGGGTCTGACGTCTACCACCTCCCTAGACAATACATGCGATACTCTTAGACGAATAGACCGGACTGCGCGGATATTGTCACGGACAGGCTCAGTAGGATTTCGGATGGGTTACCTCATCGGCTTTCTTATCGACAACTACCTGGGGACCGTTACGTACAGCTAGTGCCGCTTGCGGTCTGTGGTTAAACCCACTGCCAGCGTAGTAGTCGAGTCTTTAGAGTCCCACACAGAGATTTCCCAAACCCAGGCGAAAAGATATAGAGGTCGTATGGTTTTACGACAAAGGTTCGGACGCATACGTGTTTAAACGCACGTACGACATTCGGACAGTTTTTACTAGCTGGCTTTGGTTTAAGCCAGATTCTAGTATCGGGTTATTGGATTTATACAGTCTAAAGTTTTTCCGTGTTTTCACGGATACGAGGGGCGTTCTCATAATTTCCGAGAAGCTTCTAGAAGGATGTGACATGAGGGGTTACGGTGGCATTTTCATTAATTGCTTTAGTGACTCATTCATATGAATCATCATATCATTAAATGCATCATTAATGATCTAATGACTCACATGATGAATCACTCTTCTTGAATAAATGAAGCATGGTGAATAATCATTTAATTGATATTATTTGATAATTCATTATGTATCATATATTCAAGTGAGAAGCTTTTTATTCTCATTATCATCTCCACCTTCTCTCTCCTCAAGCTCTCTCTCCTTCACCAAACCATAATCCTACCACTCATGAGTTGAGAACAAGGATTAGGAAAGACTAAACACTCCATAATCAATCTCTACATCATCTTAGTTCCTTTATTAGCAACTAGAGAAACTAAGTAACCTCAAGTTTAGAGGTTATAGCTTGGATTAGGGTTCTCGGGTGGATCGTCTATCACGGAAAGGAAGCCGAGGAGGACGTGGAGATCCAAGGAGGCCATAGAGATCGTAAAGACGAAGGACTAGAATCGTTTGGTATAATCTTTTAACATAGTTGTAGGGTTCCTAGGCACTCTCAAGAGGTCTCACAAGGCATCAACCATGCCTGTTTTGAATTTTACGGGTGCCGAGAAACCCTAATACGGATCGTTAACTAGATATATATATAGGCGAACAATGCAACTAGTTAACAAATTAACTAAGTGAACGGAAATACAACCTTTGTAGATCCGTTTCTCCACCTCCATAGCTCCATGATGAAGTCCTCTCCGCTGTCCAAATGAAATCCCGGGCTCTAGCGTCAGCTTCATCGGAGAAATGGGCGGGCAAGGTCGTCGGCTTCGTGCCGAAGATGATCTACGTCGAAGCATCACAAGATCAAGCTCCCACTTCACCAAGTCATGAAACTTGTGAAGAAAACATACTCTACTACTTGGCAAGAGGTAGAGGATGAAGAAATAGGAAGTGGGTTCACTTTAGAATTGGATTTCTCACTCTTTTTCATCAAGTTGCCATTGATGAGGCAAGCTTTTTCTTTTTGAAGAAGATGAAGAAGAAGAAGATAATATTATGATAAGTCTATGATTAGTTTTTCTTTAAAATAGAAAATCATAGAATACTTATCATAAACCAACCATGGTTATGTGTAGAGAGCAAACTATAGTTAGGTGAATGGTTAGGTTAGGCATA
This sequence comes from Agapanthus africanus, assembly GCA_030015575.1. Taxonomy (NCBI): domain Eukaryota; kingdom Viridiplantae; phylum Streptophyta; class Magnoliopsida; order Asparagales; family Amaryllidaceae; genus Agapanthus; species Agapanthus africanus. The sequence continues at coordinate 221,679,802 of CM057349.1, forward strand.
AAACAAAAATGGTGGACTTTTTCAAAGCTTCATGAAACTTCAACAAAGAAACAAAATTAGCCACCATTTTCCTTTTGCCAAAATGAAATAAACAAATCAATAAATGAATAAATAAATTAAACAAAACCCTAACCATTTACTTAACCAAGGTTTAAACTTTACACAAACACAAGTAAGCATGTATCATCAAACATGATACAATCAAGTGCACAAAAGTATATCACATATTAAACTTGTGAACTTCAAGTGAGAAAATCCATTTAAAGTGAACCAATACTAGTTAATGCAAAGTAATATATCAAATATATAATTATGCATTAAATCATTAAATCAACACTTGATTCAATGATCCGGTCATGTCGCACACAACCGACTAGTATACAATGTATCGGCTTATCGAATCAATCCTCGATTCGATAACTAGGTTATATCGCATACAACCATTCGATACAATCATCGCGAGAATAGAATACGGTATCACATACACACATTATTCTTGGTCCCGCACATATCTCATATGCGCTCCTATTTCGTTTCGCTTGAGCCAGGAAACCTCTGTGTAGGACTCTAAAGACTCATCAATACGCCGGCAGCAGGTGATGATCATATCAAACACCCACAAGCCGCAAGCGGTCTGCTAAACATAACGGCCACCCGGGTATTGAGCGATCAGAAGATCGACGAGCAAGCCCGCTCATACTCCTGTGAATCCAACCAGTAACACTTACCGTACAGTCCGGTCTCGTCGTCTGATATGTCGCATATCTCGCCTAGGGGTGGTAAACGTCAGACCCCAATAGCTCGATAAGTCGTGTCGATATGAGGTCTATAACAATTCGAGAAACTATTGGTAACACTTACCAGTAAATCTCAGCAACCCTGGCCAGGGATTTCCGGTTATAGCCAATCGAACACAGCGCAACATCAACTCCCTATACCGGGAGAGACGAATCCCCTCCTATCGCTCATTGCCTCCATGTGACTCGGGACTGTACCCAAAAACCACCGTTTTGCACGCCCTCTTGGACGTGGTAAGATGGAAATCAAAGCACAGTGGGAACCACACAAGACTCTATGACGATCTCGGGTCAACAGACTACTCTGTACCAGTGTCACCAGAGAACTGCCATCTGACGTAAGGTATAATACCATCTGGGAGTTCTCGGCGAGTCCGTCCAGTGTACCCAGTCTCTACTGAGCACCCGTATATCATCTCTGATGTCAAACACCAATGGATATGGGATCATCCATCGCCCATCTGTATGGGTCGAGAAGGTATACGCTAGTCTACTCTGGTATATCGATGCCCCGTCTCGATACACCCACGACTAGGGACTTTGAAGGATGTACTTATGGACTACCATGTCCCCACTAGTATGATCCGCATCATAGTCCAGATAGTCAAGTACACATCCTAAGGGCTTTACCAACATGTAACAGAGAGACAATCAATGTACACGTTAAGGTAAAGAGTAACCAGATAGCATACTATCATGTCGAGCAAGAAAGTCCTCCCTATATATGTCCCAGCATCCACTACAATATACATCCAATGTACAGTAATGGCATCTAGGGCATACATATAACTAACAATCTCCCACTTGCACTAGGGCCATCTGATAGCAGTGGTTGTAGTATCTCATACTCAACCATCCCATAAAAGTCTCTCTCTGGGAATAGGCCTTTGTGAGTGGATCCGCCGTGTTGTCCTCTAAGTCTGCTCTCCTAACCTTGATCACCCTGGAGATCAACTATCTCCATGATCAGGAGATACTGCCTTAGAATATGTCTGGATCACTGATGGGACCGGCATTCCTTGGCATAAGCCACAACTCCATTGTCTCACAATGGTAGGAACGTAGTTCATCTCATGAACCTGTATACACCCAAACATCCTCTTTGGTAGCATCTTAAGTAGCGATGTATCCTGCCTTTATCGTCTAGTATGCCACGGTATTTAGCTTGGAACCCTTCCAACATAACGTCCCTTTATTGAGGGTAAAGACAATGCCTGTGACTGACATTCAGTCGTTCTTATCACTCTGGAACACTTCCAGTGATTCTCCCCAGGATCAACTGATACCATCTCACCACAACTAGTGAGTGTCCTAATATCCATTTAGATCTATCTCATAGATCCAAAACCCAGGATTTAGTAGGTATCACTTTGATCCTATGTGGAGAATCATTGTGATAAGCGGAGATTGATCGAGCGTAGCATAGGAAACTCCTTCCCTATCAAGAGTATGTCATCCACATACTCTACGAGGATCGTTACCATACTCCCTACTACCTTTTTGTTTATACAAGGTTCATCTACCATTTTGATGATGTCAACTTCTTTGTCTAATCCATCAAAACAGATGTTCCAACTCCGCGATACCTGCTTTATCCTATAAAGCATCTTGCACACGTTTCCGCTTCTCCCACTGTCTACGAGGCCCTCTGGCTGTGTACTTATAGACGCACTCTTCTAAAATATTATTTAGAAAAGCAGTCATGACACCCAACCGCCAGATATCGTAGTCATGGTATATAGCCGTGGCAAGTAGTATCGGGATGGACTTAAGCATAGGTACTGGAAAAGGTTTCATCATTATCCACGCCTGGTCGATGACGAAAACCTTTAACAAGTCCAGCTTTGAAAGTCTCAACCTTTCCAAGTACACCAAGTAATCTTCTCAAGATATACTTGCTCCTGATGGGAATTTAACCCTTCAGATATAGCAACCAAAGTCCATACTTTGTTGGTGTATAAGGATTCCATCTCAGATCGCTAAGCATCCAGCCATTCTTACAGAGTCTTACTCCTGATGGCCAGCTCGAAGCAAGTTGGGTCATCATCTCATGATGCAATCCTCGCTCCCACTGTCATAGAGAAACCGAAGTAACTCTCAGGTGGGTGAGGAACCCTACTAGATCGGCGGAGAGGCTGAGGTTCGTTAGAATCTACTGAATCCTTTGGTTCTACCAAATCATCTGCTGTAATTTGTATAGCTGGAACCTTTCCAGTCGTACATAACAGACCTTGCCTCGAGCTTGTCCGGATTTTGCCTTTAGACATAGCCCGGACAACCCCAAATCTTAACTAACTTAAGATATAGGCTCTTCCCTTTCCATATCACATATGAAGTGGTAGACAACTGATTTGATTTGAACCCTATTCAATAGGCATGCAACTTCATAAGTGCATAACTCCCAAAAAGGAAATAGGTAACTCAGTAGTACTCATCATAGAGCACACCATATCAAATAGGGTGTGATTGCTCCGCCCCGATATACCATCGTGCTATGGTGTATACGGAGGAGTAATGCTGAGAGAGAATCTCATTCTCCTTTAGAATAGTCCAGGATTTCCGTGCTCAAGTATTCTCCTCCCTGATCTCATCAAAGGACATAATACTTATACCCGTATTTTGGTTCTCTACTTCTAACTTATATTCTGTGAATATCTCAAAAGGTTCGGACTTGTGTTTCAACAGGAACATAGGTCTGAAACTCGAAAGATCATCAGCGAATGTAATGAAGTATAAAGAACCAGTCCTGGCATGTGTAGACAGGGGACCTTACATACATCATCATGTATCAGTCCCAAGAGTTCACTAACTCTTTCTCTGTTTCCAATAAACAGAGCTGGTGTTATTATATCTTTGTGACATGACTGGCAAGTTTCACAAGATGTAAATTCAAACTGATTTAAATATGCATCTAAATTTAACTTCAGCTAGTCGGGTCGCATTGATATGACCTAGTCTACAATACTTCAAGAAGGATCCGTTCATTTCTGAACTCTTCCTCTTGTGTGTGTTCCGTATACTACGAACTGTAGTTTGATTTAGAACATCAATGCTTTTAGATAACGTGCCTGAACCGATCAACTTTTGATATAGGAAATGTTCAAAACATTATCCAATAATACAAAATTTTACCGTTTCTTTACTAATAAAGAGACAGATATGATTTTGTATATCAGGTTCGGTATCTAATAACATTCGTTCAGAATCAATGTATTCTGGTAATACAGGGTGACAGTGACCAACAGATTTGGCTGCAACACTTGCCCCGTTTTCTGTCTCATGAAACTTATCACCCGTTCTCAGTCCTCTACCTTTCTGTAGCCCTATGTAACAGATTACATATCTGGGATCCTGATCTGGTATCACATACCCAGGACGTAAAGGATACTGAGAAACAGTTCTCTGTAATGAACACACCCGAAGATGATGCATCATCATGCACTCTCCTCGTTTGGGCGGCACGGGAATTCTGGTAATCCCCAATTTCCTGCTCTGTCTTATAACAATTATAAGTTGGAGCGGGACCAACGTTTCCCAGCTCAGTATAACAAGCGGGTTCGGTCAATAATCCGTATTATTATCTTGATTAAGGCGTGATATGGTCGCTACCTGGAGAGAGAGAGAAGAAAACACTCAGCGTGCGCTCTTGCAAGAATAGATTGGTTAATATTTTATCTAATCAGGATGGCTCCCACTGCTTTTTATCAAATCTTCCTTCAAACCCTAAAAGGAAAGACTGGCCGGGATTAATTACACACTACAAGTTCACCAATCTTTCAGCCAGGCCAGTGTCGGTACTTTGAGGGAGGTGCCCCGTGCTTTCGCACGGACCTAATTAATGTAAACCTCGTTTTCCCAGAGGCGTAACCCCGTTGACACCTTTCTAGACACCTACTTGATCGGCTAATTGTAATGTATAAAACTCTCCCAGGAGTAACAATTACTCGCAGCGGGTATCGGGATCCAACTATTTCATAGAAGGTATGCAATCTCATTGCAAATTTCAACACTTGAAATTCCCGATAATATTTTGCCCCTAGCACCCTATGACCTTGACGGAGGTCAACAAACCATAGGCTACTAGTCAAGTTCAACCCGTCATTTCTTGATCGAATTAAACCCACCCGCACGACCCTTGACGGAGGTCAACAAGGCCGCACGACTACCCTAACTCAATCTGCATCATATGCATAAATAGATAAATACTAGTTAGCTACCGCACACTACGCCTTGACGGAGGTCAACAAACGTAGCACGAATACTAAATAGGACTTATCTGAAATGACGGAGGGCTACGACAGGTTTTTCTGAAAACCTATTGCGTAATGAACTTGATATCGTTGTAGAATCAAATGATTTTAAAATGGAGTGTTTTTTAGGCTTTTCTAGTTTTGCTAAAGGAGTCACTCCCGGTGAAGGGATCGTCGGTCCTTTCCTCGTCGAATGAGGTGCGGGATATATCACATATATCACTGTGCAAAGCAAAAACACTTAAAAGCAATCAAAAGACAAACCGAGTGTGTAGCATCTGCCAGTTATTGCTAAAGGAGTCACTCCCGGTGAAGGGATCTCGGTCCTTTCCTCATCGAATAAGGTGCAGGATATATCATATATACCGCTGTGCAAAGCAAGAACTGTAGCTACCTGTTTTATTTTGAAATTCGATTCTACAACATCATTAGGTTTCTTTTATTTCATTAATCTCATTAATGAAGTCCCATCATTTAAATTACCTAAACATCACAGATAAATACGACGTACACTTATGCCATCCGCATTCGCCTCGATGTCCCCTCGTGCACCGTTAGGTTAGGTAACTATTGGCAAAGCGGGGCAGGGCTAGCGCGGGTGTAAAACATAAGTAACGTCTATATAATATATCATATATACTATATACTGTATCTATCACAGAACATCACATGATCACATCACAGATATCACAGCAGAAGAAACATATGAAATATTGGATGTACTAGGACGTCCGTGTTTTCAATACGAGCCAGTATAAAACACGGATTCCATGGTCTCGATGAATAGCCAAACCCACACCCTTAGACCCCTACGAGAGCGGCAAGCAACCCTACCAATTCTAGAGTTAGGAGACCCGGACTCGACTCCTCGAGTTGGTCTCCCACTGGACTCCAGAACCCGGTTACTTGTGCCCTCCTCCTTGGGTCTATCCTAGTGCGGAAAAGTAAATAATATACAAACGGTGACAACTTCCGCAACCTGGAAGCGCCCCAATAAAAGAATATTACATACAAGTTTTTACATGAATGAAAATGAAAAACACTCATCTCACATAAAAAACCCCGGCTATTCAAACACGACGATCCAATATAACATATCCAGCAACACATAACATCACATGTCATCAACGTAAGTAAATATGCATACCCCAATTGTCGTTGACATATAGCAACGAAACCGGCGATATCACATATTACACTTACGGTCACAGAAAAGTAAGTGTAAAACTACAACAGTTGGAATCCGCAACCTCCATAGACATCGCATGCCTAATCAAATGAAATACTTAGACATCACATGCCTAACAATTATAAACCCCGCATTTTAGTCTCATTATTGAAAACTCTTTTCAATATCAAGTCGGGTAATTCAACAAGATTCCCGACATCCTGATCAAATGCTCGTCGCAAACTTTAGTAGACGGCCGCACCCCCGATACCGTCGACGAAGTGCACCAAGGCGGAACACCGCTACCGCGAGCACCCGGACGGATGCTTTCGGCGACGGGGTTCTCCTACAGTCACTTGGTCGGGGCTATGGAGTGAGGCTGTCTATTAAGTTTACCCGGCGAGTATCCGCGTACGCTACGTGATTGCGACGGACTTTTGATCACATCAAAATTCCGTGGCAACCGATCAAGTGAGACTAAATTGCTATATTTATAACATTCATTCAGTTATCTCATAACTTTTGTGAATTCCAATTATTGTATCCCATTCCAGATAAATAGAAAATGTTAAACTTTTCGATCGAACAGTCAAACACCCAAGTTTTCCCGATACAGATCAACACATGAAATAAGTCTAAAAACATTCAGTTCGTGCCTCAGTACCAACGGTCCAGCCGTAGAAGGGTCAAGCCAACGCCTCACATATGGCACGCCGTACTGCCCCAAACCCGAAGGTTCAAAGGGCAGTTCAAGACGGTCACATAATCGAGTTAAGGTTTGTTGTCTTCTAGAGGGACCATCGCGTTACTTGCACTACTTAGAACGTCTTTAAACCACGGAAAAATCCAACACTTGGAAATTTCCCGACAGGGGAAAAATTGGGTATTTATATCCGGTCGAACTTTTTAACATATTCTAAAATTTATCCGGAAAGCCACATAGACAAAATCTGGTACTCCGATCGAAACACCGAATCCCCAAAACAACCCCAGAAAATTCAACTCTTGAATAAATATTAAAAAATCCCAGAAAATCCAGCACCAGAAATCATGAATTACTGTAGAAAAATTATAGGACAATCTAATGATGTGGCCGCGGAACCGCCGCATAAGCAGGGCTTATGCCGCGGTTCCGCCGCACTATGGAGGCTTCACTAGAAAAATTTTGCATCGTAATTCTTAGAATTCCCTGCTGAATTTTTTAAGAATTTTTAATCTGGAAAAATCCACGTTTTCAGAAAAAGTCCAGAGAGCGTGGAAAAATGGGGTTTCGGGTTCGATCGGACTTCGAACTCCGTCTAGACTTCGCCTAAGGCTCTAGCTAGGCTCTGATACCACTGTAGGGTTCCTAGGCACTCTCAAGAGGTCTCACAAGGCATCAACCATGCCTGTTTCGAATTTTACGGGTGCCGAGAAACCCTAATACGGATCGTTAACTAGATATATATAGGCGAACAATGCAACTAGTTAACAAATTAACTAAGTGAACGGAAATACAACCTTTGTAGATCCGTTTCTCCACCTCCATAGCTCCATGATGAAGTCCTCTCCGCTGTCCAAATGAAATCCCGGGCTCTAGCGTCGGCTTCATCGGAGAAATGGGCGGGCAAGGTCGTCGGCTTCGTGCCGAAGATGATCTACATCGAAGCATCACAAGATCAAGCTCCCACTTCACCAAGTCATGAAACTTGTGAAGAAAACACACTCTACTACTTGGCAAGAGGTAGAGGATGAAGAAATAGGAAGTGGGTTCACTTTAGAATTGGATTTCTCACTCTTTTTCATCAAGTTGCCATTGATGAGGCAAGCTTTTTCTTTTTGAAGAAGAAGAAGATAATATTATGATAAGTCTATGATTAGTTTTTCTTTAAAATAGAAAATCATAGAATACTTATCATAAACCAACCATGGTTATGTGTAGAGAGCAAACTATAGTTAGGTGAATGGTTAGGTTAGGCATAAAACAAAAATGGTGGACTTTTTCAAAGCTTCATGAAACTTCAACAAAGAAACAAAATTAGCCACCATTTTCCTTTTACCAAAATGAAATAAACAAATCAATAAATGAATAAATAAATTAAACAAAACCCTAACCATTTACTTAACCAAGGTTTAAACTTTACACAAACACAAGTAAGCATGTATCATCAAACATGATACAATCAAGTGCACAAAAGTATATCACATATTAAACTTGTGAACTTCAAGTGAGAAAATCCATTTAAAGTGAACCAATACTAGTTAATGCAAAGTAATATATCAAATATATAATTCTGCATTAAATCATTAAATCAACACTTGATTCAATGATCCGGTCATGTCGCACACAACCGACTAGTATACAATGTATCGGCTTATCGAATCAAACCTCGATTCGATAATTAGGTTATATCGCATACAACCATTCGATACAATCATCGCGAGAATAGAATACGGTATCACATACACGCATTATTCTCGGTCCCGCACATATCTCATATGCGCTCCTATTTCGTTTCGCTTGAGCCAGGAAACCTCTGTGTAGGACTCTAAAGACTCGTCAATACGCCGGCAGCAGGTGATGATCATATTAAACACCAACAAGCCGCAAGCGGTCTGCTAAACGTAACGGCCACCCGGGTATTGAGCGATCAGAAGATCGATGAGCAAGCCCGCTCATACTCCTGTGAATCCAACCAGTAACACTTACCGTACAGTCCGGTCTCGTCGTCTGATATGTCACATATCTCGCCTAGGGGTGGTAAACGTCAGACCCCAATAGCTCGATAAGTCGTGTCGATATGAGGTCTATAACAATTCGAGAAACTACTGGTAACACTTACCAGTAAATCTCAGCAACCCTGGCCAGGGATTTCCGGTTATAGCCAATCGAACACAGCGCAACATCAACTCCCTATACCGGGAGAGACGAATCCCCTCCTATCGCTCATTGCCTCCATGTGACTCGGGACTGTACCCAAAAACCACCGTTTTGCACGCCCTCTTGGACGTGGTAAGATGGAAATCAAAGCACAGTGGGAACCACACAAGTCTCTATGACGATCTCGGGTCAACAGACTACTCTGTACCAGTGTCACCAGAGAACTGCCATCTGACGTAAGGTATAATACCATCTGGGAGTTCTCGGCGAGTCCGTCCAGTGTACCCAGTCTCTACTGAGCACCCGTATATCATCTCTGATGTCAAACACCAATGGATATAGGATCATCCATCGCCCATCTGTATGGGTCGAGAAGGTATACGCTAGTCTACTCTAGTATATCGATGCCCCGTCTCGATACACCCACGACTAGGGACTTTGAAGGATGTACTTATGGACTACCATTTCCCCACTAGTATGATCCGCATCATAGTCCAGATAGTCAAGTACACATCCTAAGGGCTTTACCAACAAGTAACAGAGAGACAATCAATGTACACGTTAAGGTAAAGAGTAACCAGATAGCATACTATCATGTCGAGCAAGAAAGTCCTCCCTATATATGTCCCAGCATCCACTACAATATACATCCAATGTACAGTAATGGCCTCTAGGGAATACATATAACTAACAATAGTAGCTTAGAACTCTATGCCTTTTGTTAATTATCGTTTAGCAAAGATCTTCGGTTAGTCGATGTTTGCTTAATAAACAAGATCGTTTTTCATGTTTCCGCCTCCCCGCAACTCGTGGGGTGTTGCACATCGACTTACAGGTATGTTGGAAGAGTTCCAAGCAAGATACCGTGGGAAACCCGACGATGGAGGCTAAATACATCACTGCCAACGATGTCGCCAAAGAAACTGTCTGGATGAAGAAGTTCATAATTGAACTTTGTGTGGTTCTATCTATTGAGCATCCAATACCTTTGTATTGTGATAACAATGGAGCTGTGGTTTTGGCCAAGGAACCCCGTTCCAATCCGCGATCCAAACATATTCTTAGACGGTATCACTCGATCCGGGAGATAGTTGATCGCCGGGAGATCGAGGTCAGGAGAGTTGACATGAAGAATAATACGGCAGATCCACTCATGAAGGCCCTCCCCCAGATACAATTTGAGAGACTTTTTGGGATGTTGGGTATGAGATACTACAACAACTGGCCTTAGGGCAAGTGGAAGATTGTTAGTCATATGTATGCCCTAGAGGCCATTATTGTACATGATTATATATTATAGTAGATGCTTGGACATATATAGAAAGGACTTTCTTGCTCGACATGATAGTATGCTATCTGATTGCTCTTTATCTTAACATGTACACTTGTGTAGTTATACTGTCTCTCTGTTAAATGTTAATAAAGACCATAAGATGCGTACTTGACTACCAAGACTATGATGTAGATCATACTACTGGGGCCAGGGTAGCCCACAAGTACATCCTTTAATTGTTCGTTGTCGAGGGAGTATCGAGACAGGGCATCGATATTCCACAGTAGACTAGTGTGTACGTTTCTTGACCCTGTATGGGACGATGGTTGACCCATTGGTGTTTGACCCCACAACCATTGGTGTTTGACATCAGAGATTGTGCACAGGTGCTCATTGGAGAATGGGTACACTGAACAGGACTCGTCGAGAACTCCTAGATGGTATTATACGTAACGTCGATAGCAGTTATTTGGTGACACTGGTACAGGTTAGTCTGTAGACTCAAGATCGTCATAGAATCTTGTGTGGTTCCCATTGTGCTTTCATTTCCTCCCTACCACGGCTCAAAGGAGTCGTGCAAACAGGTAGATTCTGGGTACAGTCTCGAGTCACATGGAGGCAATGAGCGATAGGAGGGGTTTCATCTCTTCCGGTATTGGGAATTGATATTGCGCTATGCTCTATTGGCTATAACAGGAAGTCCCTTTCCAGGGCTGTTGATGAGATTTACTGGTAAGTGTTATCAGTAGTTTCTCGACCTGTTATGAGCCTCACATCGGCATGACTTATCAAGTTATTGGGGTCTGATGATTCCACCCCCAGACTCGATATGCGACATATCAGATGAAGAGACCGAACTGTACGGTAGTGTTACTTATAGGCTTTGCAGGAGTTTGGACGAGCTTTCTTGTTGATCTTCTAATCGCTCAATACCTGGGTAGCCGTTACATCCGGCTAGTACTGTTGATGGCTTGTGGGTGACTGATGTGATCATCACCTACTCTGGCGTATTGACGGGTCTTTAGAGTCCCTCACAGAGGTTTCCTATCTCAAGCGAAACGAAGTAGGGCACATATGTGATATGAGCGGGACCTTGATTAAATACATCCATGTGATACCGTTTTCTAATCTCGCGATATAGGTTATATGTGATATAACCAGGATTATTGAATCAAGTGTTGATTCAATGATTTTTTATATGTATATTTGATATAATATAAATGATATATATTAACCCAACCATTATCTTTAGCCATGGTTAAGTCTCTACATATATCTTTTGAGATATTTTTCACCATGGTTGTTCACAAGTTCATCTTCTTCATCTCATATTTCTTCTCTAGATTTTGATGAGGTGAAGAAAGAAAAAGAGAAACATAATTCTAAAGTGAGCAAAATTCCTACTTCATCAATCTATACAAAACTAGCATTTTAGTATAGCTTGTTTACTTCACTAATTCCTTAGTTAGTGAAGAGGTAGCTTGAGTTAGAGATTCTTCAAGGTGGATCATCTTGGGTCTCGAAGATCCTTAAGAAAGCTCGTTCGTTTCGCCAAGTGGAGCCTACGAAGAGTTCTAGAGACCACTACTTAGAGCTAAGGGACTACTACTTGGAGCTTTAGAAGTGAAGGACCGGTCTACAAAGGTTGTATTCTCTATTCACTTTGTGTAAAGTTTGTTTACATACATAGAAACCCTAATTCTCTAATTCGATTCTAAGATGGAATGCATTAGCACACTTGATTTTTTAAATTTGTATACTTGATACTTCTAAAAACCTAGTAGTGGTGCTAAGGCATAATTTCAGGAGGGACTATAGAATCAAGTTAGTACATAACTCATTCTACAACATGGTCTCCAGGTCCATGAGCTCTTTAATATAGCTGATCATTGTAGGGACGTGGTCCCCTATAGATGACCCGACAGCCAACCTCGCTTGAAGCAATACCTTCGAGGTCTCATATCTTGTGATACGAGATTGTTCTCCATATAAATTTTTGTTATGGAGGAAGATAGAAACTAAGTCTATCTTCTCGTGCCGACTCAGGTGTTCACTATCCATTGAGGCCAACACGAGGCACTTGGCATTCGCACCGTCTTTTTCCCTTATCTTACGGATATCAACATCCGCGATGGTGGAACTAGACCTGTGACGGCAGAGGCTTTAGTAGTAATGAGGTGGTCCAACTTGTCAAAATTAATAGACATCTGGACAAATCTTTTCCAATCAATATAGTCTGGCTCAGTCAATTTATTATCTATCCGTAACCTAAGTCTGATCACCTGGTTGCTGCAATTAAGAGAGAGAAGTGGAAACATTCAGCGTAATGCTCTTGCAAGTTTAGATTGGTTAATAGTTTATCTAAACAGGATGGCTCCCATTGTATCTCGAATCCTTTCTCAAACCATAAAAGAAGAATTAGTCAGGATTAATCTCACCCTACAATACTTGCTTAACTTTTCAGACAGGATGGTGTTGGTATTTTATGGGAGGTTTTCCAACGCTTTCACGAAGTTCCTTAATTACTGATTAGCACGCTTTTGGCGTGTCATGTATTTGAAGTTCTAAAATTAACCGCAATCAGGACGATATCTCTTTGCAGCTAGCCGTGATGAGTACGGGTCGTCCGCAGGGAGACGAAGCATTTTAGGTTCTTGTTTTCTCGAGTTAATGCGCGAGGCAGAATGTTCGTATCTACCCTAAGTGATTATATGCAAGTATACAATTGTTAGTATTAGATAGGATAGTGTAAGTTAAAGAAATCCGTACTCAATCTTTTGAGCCGAGCTCGACCACTAAAGCTAGAGCAATCGGCAACAACATGGATTAGGGTGCTTACGCATGGTATTTATGAAATACGGCTTATTGACCCTTGTCCTTCTGTTCTTGTTGCTTGCTTTCGCCTCCGGCCAATGCGAACGCAACCGGTCGCGGTTAGGAATCACCGATACCTTGGTAGGGTAGGGTGTCTAATGGAGCGCTTGCGTAAGGTTTGGACGGAGTTTAATGGAAAAGATCAGGAAAACGAAATGAGAAAGGAAATCTTAACTTACAAAACCAATCTTTTCCTAACAACAATCAATATTCACAACCATCCAAACAACAAAGAAAAAGAGCAAAGAAAAGAAAAGAAAATCAATACAAGTAAGTAAATGATATGGTAATTAGAGAGCAAGTAAGTAAATGCATGTAATTAAATTGCAAGTAAGGAAAGCATGGAAAGAAAAGAACAAGAAAGACTAGGAACCCAAAGTGTGCAAAAAGAGATCTTTATTGTAGGGTTCCTAGGCATCCTAATGAGGTCTCACAAGGCATCAACCATGCCAATTTCAAAAAAATCTAGGTGCCGAGAAACCCGACTACGGATCGTTGGCTAGAAATCTAGGCGAACAAAGCAACTAGTTAACACTTAACTAAGAGATACGGAAATACAACCTTTGTAGATCCGGTTCTCCACCTCCATAGCTCCGCAATGAAGTCTCCTCGCTGTCCATAACAAGTCCCGGGCTCTAGCGTCGGCTTCATCGGAGAATGGACGGGCTAGGACATCGATGTCCATGCCGAAGATGATCTACGTCGAGGCATCGCTAAATCAAGCTCCGACTTCACCAAGTCAAGAAACTTGTGAAGAAAACACACTATACTACTTGGCAAGAGGTAGAGGATGAAGAAATAGGAAGTGGGTAGACTTTAGAATTGGATTTCTCACTTGTTTTCATCAATCACCATTGATGAAGAATGGTTTTCTTCTTGAGTTCAAGGAAGAAGAAGAAGAAGAAAATGTTATGATAAGTTTTTTATAATTGGAAAAGAAAATGAATACTTATCATATTAGAACCATGGTCAAGTGTAGAGAATTAACTAAGGTTAGATTAATGGTTAGGGTTAAAGATGAAGACAAGAATGGTTACAAAGTCAAAGCTTCATGAAGCTTCAACTAAACTCCAAAATTAGCAACCATTCTTTTCTTATCTATTCAAAATAAATAAATAAATAAATAAGTAAGAAAAGAAAACCCTAATCATTAGTTTAACCATGGCTTAATCCATTACACTTAACTATAGTTAAACATGTATCATCAAACATGATACAATCAAGTGCACGAAAATATATCGAATATACAATGTGCACAACCGAGCGAGAAAATCCATTTAAAGTAAACCAATACTAGTTAATGTAAAGTAATATATCAAATATATAATTATACATTAAATCATTAAATCAACACTTGATTTAACGATCCGGTCATATCGCATATAACCGACTAGTATCCAATGTATCGGCTTATCGAATCAATCCTCGATTCGATAACTAGGTTATATCGCATACAACCATTCGACACATTCATCGCGAGAATAGAATACGGTATCACATACACGCATTATTCTTGGTCCCGCACATATCTCATATGCGCTCCTATTTCGTTTCGCTTGAGCCAGGAAACCTCTGTGTAGGACTCTAAAGACTCGTCAATACGCCGGCAGCAGGCGATGATCATATCAAACACCCACAAGCCGCAAGCGGTCTGCTAAACGTAACGGCCACCCGGGTATTGAGCGATCTGAAGATCGACGAGCAAGCCCGCTCACACTCCAGTGAATCCAACCAGTAACACTACCGTACAGTCCGGTCTGATCGTCTGATATGTCGCATATCTCGCCTAAGGGTGGTAAACGTCAGACCCCAATAGCTCGATAAGTCGTGTCGATATGAGGTCTATAACATTCGAGAAACTACTGGTAACACTTACCAGTAAATCTCAGCAACCCTGGCCAGGGATTTCCTGTTATAGCCAATCGAACACAGCGCAACATCAACCCCCTATACCGGGAGAGACGAATCCCCTCCTATCGCTCATTGCCTCCATGTGATTCGGGACTGTACCTAAAAACCACCGTTTTGCACGCCCTCTTGGACGTGGTAAGATGGAAATCAAAGCACAGTGGGAACCACACAAGACTCTATGACGATCTCGGGTCAACAGACTACTCTGTACCAGTGTCACCAGAGAACTGCCATCTGACGTAAGGTATAATACCATCTGGGAGTTCTCGGCGAGTCCGTCCAGTGTACCCAGTCTCTACTGAGCACCCGTATACCATCTCTGATGTCAAACACCGATGGATATGGGATCATCCATCGCCCATCTGTATGGGTCGAGAAGGTACACGCTAGTCTACTCTGGTATATCGATGCCCTGTCTCGATACACCCACGACTAGGGACTTTGAAGGATGTACTTATGGACTACCATGTCCCCACTAGTATGATCCGCATCATAGTCCAGATAGTCAGGTACACATCCTAAGGGCTTTACCAACATGTAACAGAGAGACAATCGGTGTACACGTTAAGGTAAAGAGCAACCAGATAGCATACTATCATGTCGAGCAAGAAAGTCCTCCCTATATACGTCCTAGCATCCACTACAATATACATCATATGTACAGTAATGGCCTCTAGGGCATACATATAACTAACAATCTCCCACTTGCACTAGGGCCATCTGTAGCAGTGGTTGTAGTATCTCATACTCAACCATCCCATAAAAGTCTCTCTCTGGGAACAGGCCTTTGTGAGTGGATCCGCTGTGTTGTCCTCTGAGTCTACTCTTCTAACCTCGATCACCCTGGAGATCAACCATCTCCATGATCAGGTGACACTGCCTTAGAATATGTCTGGGTCTCTGATGGGACGGGCGTTCCTTGGCATAAGCCACAACTCCATTGTCTCACAATGGTAGGAACAAAGTTTATCTTATGAACTAATATACACCCAAACATCCTCCTTGGTAGCATCTTAAGTAGCGATGTATCCTGCCTTTATCGTCTAGTATGTCACGGTATCTAGCTTGGAACTCTTCCAACATACTGTCCCTTTGCTTAGGGTAAAGACAATGCCTATGACTGACATTCAGTCGTCTTTATCACCCTGGAACCCTTCCAGTGATTCTCCCCAGGATCGGTTGATACCATCTCACTACAACTAGTGAGAATCCTAACATCCATTTAGATCTATCTCATAGATCCAAAAATCCAGGATTTAGGAGGTATCACTTTGATCCCATATGGAGAATCATTGTGATAATCGGAGATAGATCGAGCGTAGCATAGGAAACTTCTTCCCCATCAAGAGTATGTCATCCACGTACTCTACGAGGATCACCACCATACTCCCTACTACCTTTTTGTTTATACAAGGTTCATCTACCATTTTGATGATGTCAAACTCTTTGACTAATCCATCAAAACAGATGTTCCAACTCTGCGACGCCTGCTTTAATCCTATAAAGCATCTTGCACACGTTTCCGCTGCTCCCACTGTCTACGAAGCCCTCTGGCTGTGTACTTATAGGTGCTCTCTTCTAAATCATCATTTAGAAAAGCAGTCAAGACACCCAACCACCAGATATCGCAGTCATGGTATGTAGCCGTGACAAGTAGGATCTGGATGGACTTAAGCATAGCTACTTGAAAAGGTTTCATCATTATCCACACCTGGTCAATGATGCAAACTTTTAACAAGTCTAGCTTTGAAAGTCTCAACCTTTCCATATACACCAAGTAATCTTCTCAAGATATACTTGCTCCTGATGGGGATTTAACCCTTCAGATATAGCAACCAAAGTCCATACTTTGTTGGTGTATATGGATTCCATCTCAGATCGCTAAGCATCCAGCCATTCTTACAGAGTCTTACTCCTGATGGCCAGCTCGAAGCTAGTTGGGTCATCTCTCATGATGCAATCCTCGCTCCCACTGTCATAGAGAAACCGAAGTAACTCTCAGGTGGGTGAGGAACCCTATTAGATCGGCGGAGAGGCTGAGGTTCGTTGGTTACTACTGAATCCTTCGGTTCTACCAAATCATCTGCTGTAGTTTGTATAACTGGAACCTTTCCAGTTTTACATTACAGACCTTGCCTCGAGCTTGTCCGGATTTTGTTTTTAGACATAGGCCGGACAACCCCAAATCTTAACTAGTTTAAGACATGGGCTCTTCCCTTATCATATCACATATGAAATGGTAGGCAACTGATTTGATTGGAACCCTATTCAATAGGTATGCAACTTCATAAGTGCATAACTCCAAAAAGGAAAAAGGTAACTCAGCAGTACTCATCATAGAGCACACCACATCATATATGGTGCATCTGCTCCACCCCGATACACCGACGTACTGGGGTGTATACGGAGGAGTAATGCTGAGAGAGAATCTCATTCTCCTTTAGAGTAATCCAGGATTTTCGTGCTCAAGTATTCTCCTCCTTGATCACATCAAAGGACATAATACTTTTACCCGTATTTTGGTTCTCTACTTCTAACTTATATTCTGTGAATATCTCAAAAGGTTCGGACTTGTGTTTCAACAGGAACATAGGTCTGAATCTCGAAAGATCATCAGAGAATGTAATGAAGTACAAAGAACCGGTCTTGGCATGTGTAGACAGGGGACCTACATACATCAACATGTATCATCCCAAGAGTTCACTAACTCTTTCTCTGTTTCCAGTAAACGGAGCTATGGTCATCTTATCTTTGTGACATGACTGGCAAGTTTCATAAGATGTAAATTCAAACAGATTAAAATATGCATCTACATGTAACTTCAGCTAGTCGGGTCACATTGATATGACCTAGTCTACAATGCCTCAAGAAGGATTCGTTCATTTCTGAACTCTTCCTCTTGTGTGTGTTCCGTATACTAAAGAACTATAGTTTGATTTAGAACATCAATGCTTTTAGATAACGTGCCTGAACCGATCAACTTTTGATATAGGAAATGTTCAGAACATTATCCAACAATACAAAATTTTATCATTTCTTTACTAATAAAGAGACTGATATGATTTTGTATATCAGGTTCGGTATCTAATAACATTTGTTCAGAATCAATGTATTGGTAATACAGGGTGACAGAGACCAACAGACTTGGCTGCAACTCTTGCCCCGTTTTCTGCCTCATGAAACTTATCACCCGTTCTCAGTCCTCTACCTTTCTGTAGCCCTATGTAACAGATTACATATCTGGGATCCTGATCTGGTATCACTTACCCAGGACGTAAAGGTTACTGAGAAACAGTTCTCTGTAATGAACACACCCGAAGATGATGCATCATCATGCACTCTCCTCGTTTGGGCGGCACGGGAATTCTGGTAATCCCCAATTTCCTGCTCTGTCTTATAACAATTATAAGTTGGAGCGGGACCAACGTTCCCCAGCTCAGTATAACAAGCGGGTTCGGTCAATATTCCGTATTATTATCTTGATTAAGGCGTGATATGGTCGCTACCTGGAGAGAGAGAGAAGAAAACACTCGTGCGCTCTTGCAAGAATAGATTGGTTTTTATTTTATCTAATCAGGATGGCTCCCACTGCTTTTTATCAAATCTTCCTTCAAACCCTAAAAGGAAAGACTAGCCGGGATTAATTACATACTACAAGTTCGCCAATCTTTCAGCCAGGCCAGTGTCGGTACTTTGAGGGAGGTCCCCCGTGCTTTCGCACGAACCTAATTAATGTAAACCTCGTTTTCCCAGAGGCGTAACCCCGTTGACACCTTTCTAGACACCTACTTGATCGGCTAATTGTAATGTATAAAACTCTCCCAGGAGTAACAATTACTCGCAGCGGGTATCGGGATCCAACTATCTCATAGAAGGTATGCAATCTCATTGCAAATTTCAACACTTGAAATTCCCGATAATATTTTGCCCCTAGTGTCCTATGACCTTGACAGAGGTCAACAAACCATAGGCTGCTAGTCAAGTTCAACCCGTCATTTCCTGATTGAAGTAAACCCACCCGCACGACCCTTGACAGAGGTCAACAAGGTCGCACGACTACCCTAAATCAATCACATCATATGCTTATGCAGATAAGCACTAATCAGCTACCGCACACTACGCCTTGACAGAGGTCAACAAACGCAGCACGAATACTAACCAGTACATATCTGAAATGACGGAGGGCTACGACAGGTTTTTCTGAAAACCTATTGCGTAATGAACTTGATATCGTTATAGAATCAAATGATTTTAAAATGGAGTGCTTTTGAGGC
This sequence comes from Agapanthus africanus, assembly GCA_030015575.1. Lineage (NCBI taxonomy): Eukaryota > Viridiplantae > Streptophyta > Magnoliopsida > Asparagales > Amaryllidaceae > Agapanthus > Agapanthus africanus. Next base: position 221,699,209 of record CM057349.1, read on the forward strand.
TTTTCTAGTTTTGCTAAAGGAGTCACTCCCGGTGAAGGGATCGTCGGTCCTTTCCTCGTCGAATGAGGTGCGGGATATATCATATATATCACTGTGCAAAGCAAAAACACTTAAAAGCAATCAAAAGACAAACCGAGTGTGTAGCATCTGCCAGTTATTGCTAAAGGAGTCACTCCCGGTGAAGGGATCTCGGTCCTTTCCTCATCGAATAAGGTGTAGGATATATCATATATACCTCTGTGCAAAGCAAGAACTGTAGCTACCTGTTTTATTTTGAAATTCGATTCTACAACATCTTTAGGTTTCTTTTACTTTCATTAATCATATTAATGAAGTCCCATCATATAAATACCTAAACATCACAGATAAATACGACGTACACTTATGCCATCCGCATTCGCCTCGATGTCCCCTCGTGCACCGTTAGGTTAGGTAACTAACGACAGAGTGGGGCAGGGCTAGCGCGGGTGTAAAACATAAGTAACATCTATATAATATATCATATATACTATATACAGTATCTATCACAGAACATCACATGATCACATCACAGATATCGCTGCAGAAGAAACATATGAAATATTGGATATACTAGGACGTCCGTGTTTTCAATACGAGCCAGTATAAAACACGGATTCCACGGTCGCGATGAATAGCCAAACCCACACCCCTAGACCCCTAAGAGAGCGGCAAGCAACCCTACCAATTCTAGAGTTAGGAGACTCGGACTCGACTCCTCGAGTTGGTCTCCCACTGGACTCCAGAACCCGGTTACTTATGCTCCCCTCCTTGGGTCTATCCTAGTGCGGAAAAGTAAATAATATACAAACGGTGACAACTTCCGCAACCTGGAAGTGCCCCAATAAAATAATATTACATACAAGTTTTTACATGAATGAAAATGAAAAACACTCATCTCACATAAAAACCCCCGGCTATTCAAACACGACGATCCAATATAACATATCCAGCAACACATAACATCATATGTCATCAACGTAAGTAAATATGCGCATCCCAATTGTCGTTGACATATAGCAACGAAACCGGCGATATCACATATTACACTTACGGTCACAGAAAAGAAAGTGTAAAACTACAACAGTTGGAATCCGCAACCACCTCAGACATCGCATGCCTGACCAAATGAATTTCTTAGACATCGCATGCCTAACAATTATAAACCCCGCATTTTAGTCTCAAAATCGAAAACACTTTTCAATATCAAGTCGGGCAATTCAACAAGATTCCCGACATCCTGATCGAATACTCGTCGCAAACTTCAGTAGGCGTCCGCACCCCAGATACCGTCGACGAAGTGCACCAAGGCGGAACACCGCTACCGCGAGCACCCGGACGGATGCTTTCGGCGACGGGGTTCTCCTACAGTCACTTGGTCGGGGCTATGGGATGTAGCTGTCTATTAAGTTTGCCCGGCGAGTATCCGCGTACGCTACGTGATTGCGACGGACTTTTGATCACATCAAAATTCTGTGGCAACCGATCAAGTGAAACTAAACTGCTATGTTTATAACATTCATTCAGTTATCTCATAACTTCTTGTGAATTCCAATTATTGTATCCCATTCCGGATAAATAGAAAATGCTAAACTTTTCGATTGAACAATCGAACACCCAAGTTTTCCCGATACAGCTCAACACATGAAATATGAGTCTAACAACATTCAGTTCGTGCCTCAGTACCAACGGTCCAGACGTAGAAGGGTCAAGCCAACGCCTCACATGTGGCACGCCGTACTGCCCCAAACCCGAAGGTTCAAAGGGCAGTTCAAGATGGTCACATAATCGAGTTAAGGTTTGTTGTCTTCTAGAGGGACCATCGCGTTACTTGCACTACTTAGAACGTCGTTAAACTACGGAAAAATCCAACACTTGGAAATTTCCCGACAGGGGAAAAATTGGGTATTTATATCCGGTCGAACTTTTTAACATATTCTAAAATTTATCCGGAAAGCCACACAGACAAAATTTGATACTCCGATCAAAACACCGAATCCCCAAAACAACTCCAGAAAATTCAACTCTTGAATAAATATTAAAAATTCCCAGAAAAATCCGAATCTGAAAACTTGAATTACGGTGCAAATTTCGATGCGCAAAAAGACAAAGTTGCCGCGGAACCGCCGCATGAGCATGCTCATGCCGCGGATCCGCGGTGATATTATGGAATTGGGCGCTCGAATTTTGCAGTACTCCTTATATCTTCCTGCTGATTTTTCTGAATATTTTTAATCTGGAAAAATCCACGTTTTTGAAAAAAGGACAGAGAGCATGGAAATTTTGCGGTTTCGGTTCGTTCGGACTTCAAATCGCGTCTAGACTTCGCCTAAGGCTCTAGCTAGGCTCTGATACCACTGTAGGGTTTCTAGGCATCCTAATGAGGTCTCACAAGGCATCAACCATGCCAATTTCAAAAAAATCTAGGTGCCGAGAAACCCGACTACGGATCGTTGGCTAGAAATCTAGGCGAACAAAGCAACTAGTTAACACTTAACTAAGAGATACGGAAATACAACCTTTGTAGATCCGGTTCTCCACCTCCATAGCTCCGCAATGAAGTCTCCTCGCTGTCCATAACAAGTCCCGGGCTCTAGCGTCGGCTTCATCGGAGATTGGCCGGGCTAGGTCATCGATGTCCATGCCGAAGATGATCTACGTCGAGGCATCGCTAAATCAAGCTCCGACTTCACCAAGTCAAGAAACTTGTGAAGAAAACACACTCTACTACTTGGCAAGAGGTAGAGGATGAAGAAATAGGAAGTGGGTAGACTTTAGAATTGGATTTCTCACTTGTTTTCATCAATCACCATTGATGAAGAATGGTTTTCTTCTTGAGTTCAAGGAAGAAGAAGAAGAAAATGTTATGATAAGTTTTTTATAATTGGAAAAGAAAATGAATACTTATCATATTAGAACCATGGTCAAGTGTAGAGAATTAACTAAGGTTAGATTAATGGTTAGGGTTAAAGATGAAGACAAGAATGGTTACAAAGTCAAAGCTTCATGAAGCTTCAACTAAACTCCAAAATTAGCAACCATTCTTTTCTTATCTATTCAAAATAAATAAATAAATAAATAAGTAAGAAAAGAAAACCCTAATCATTAGTTTAACCATGGCTTAATCCATTACACTTAACTATAGTTAAACATGTATCATCAAACATGATACAATCAAGTGCACGAAAATATATCGAATATACAATGTGCACAACCGAGCGAGAAAATCCATTTAAAGTGAACCAATACTAGTTAATGTAAAGTAATATATCAAATATATAATTATACATTAAATCATTAAATCAACACTTGATTTAACGATCCGGTCATATCGCATATAACCGACTAGTATCCAATGTATCGGCTTATCGAATCAATCCTCGATTCGATAACTAGGTTATATCGCATACAACCATTCGACACATTCATCGCGAGAATAGAATACGGTATCACATACACGCATTATTCTTGGTCCAGCACATATCTCATATGCGCTCCTATTTCGTTTCGCTTGAGCCAGGAAACCTCTGTGTAGGACTCTAAAGACTCGTCAATACGCCGGCAGCAGGCGATGATCATATCAAACACCCACAAGCCGCAAGCGGTCTGCTAAACGTAACGGCCACCCGGGTATTGAGCGATCTGAAGATCGACGAGCAAGCCCGCTCACACTCCAGTGAATCCAACCAGTAACACTACCGTACAGTCCGGTCTGATCGTCTGATATGTCGCATATCTCGCCTAGGGGTGGTAAACGTCAGACCCCAATAGCTCGATAAGTCGTGTCGATATGAGGTCTATAACATTCGAGAAACTACTGGTAACACTTACCAGTAAATCTCAGCAACCCTGGCCAGGGATTTCCTGTTATAGCCAATCGAACACAGCGCAACATCAACCCCCTATACCGGGAGAGACGAATCCCCTCCTATCGCTCATTGCCTCCATGTGATTCGGGACTGTACCCAAAAACCACCGTTTTGCACGCCCTCTTGGACGTGGTAAGATGGAAATCAAAGCACAGTGGGAACCACACAAGACTCTATGACGATCTCGGGTCAACAGACTACTCTGTACCAGTGTCACCAGAGAACTGCCATCTGACGTAAGGTATAATACCATCTGGGAGTTCTCGGCGAGTCGTCCAGTGTACCCAGTCTCTACTGAGCACCCGTATACCATCTCTGATGTCAAACACCGATGGATATGGGATCATCCATCGCCCATCTGTATGGGTCGAGAAGGTACACGCTAGTCTACTCTGGTATATCGATGCCCCGTCTCGATACACCCACGACTAGGGACTTTGAAGGATGTACTTATGGACTACCATGTCCCCACTAGTATGATCTGCATCATAGTCCAGATAGTCAGGTACACATCCTAAGGGCTTTACCAACATGTAACAGAGAGACAATCGGTGTACACGTTAAGGTAAAGAGCAACCAGATAGCATACTATCATGTCGAGCAAGAAAGTCCTCCCTATATACGTCCTAGCATCCACTACAATATACATCATATGTACAGTAATGGCCTCTAGGGCATACAAATAACTAACATTTATTATGTCCAAGTGATACAACCTTGAGTTCAATAACCTAATCTTAAACTTGCAAGATCAATGAAAAGCTTGCAAGATCCAGAGAAGACAAGGTGCTCAAGGGAAACTAACCTATGTACAAGAACAAAAGAAAACAAAAAGATGAAATGTAAAGAAAATGAGAAAATGTGAAGCAAAGAAAGGCCCCCTCTCCTTTGCTCACTATTAGCGTATATGCCCTAGAGGCCATTACTGTATCATACTAGTATGTATATTACTTAATGGAAGCTTGGGATATTCACAGTTGTATAGACAATCTTGCTCAAAATGGTAGTATGCTACTTGGTTTGTTTCTACTTTAATGTGTGCATGTGTTTCGTTTAGTATATCACCTATACACATTAGTGGAGCCCTTAGGATCTTTGCTTGATTACCAGCGTTGTGATGGCAGTCACAGTAGTGGGGGCTGGGTAATCTACAAGCACATCTTTATACAGGTCCCTAGTCGTAGGATTATCGAGACGGGGCATCGATACTCTGGAGTAGACTAGCGTATGCGCTTCTCATCCCAGCAGGGGAGATGGTCTGTCCCACAGCCATTAGTACGTCGTACTTGAGATAGTATGCGTGTGCTCATTAGGTTACGAGTACACTAGACAGGACTCGCTGGGAACTGTTGGTTGGTATTATGCCTATCGTCAGTTATCAGTTACCAGGTGACATGAGTACAGCTTAATCCACTGACTTGACACTGTCACTTCGCCTCGAGTGTGTTCCCACTGTTCTTTGATTACTACCCTACCACGGCTCAAAAGAGTTGTGCAAACAGGTAGTAGTTGGGTGCAGTCCCGAAGCACTTGGAGGCAGTGATGGTTAGACAGGATTCGTCTCTCCCGGTATTGGGGGTTGATGTCGCGCTGTGTCTAGGAGAGCCATTACACAAAGTCCCTGGCCAGGGTAAGCGAGATATACTGGTAGCGTTTCCAGTGTTATCTCAGGGTGTTCTGGGCTACACTCCGACATGACTTGTACCGCTATTAGGGGACTGACGTTTACCGCCCCCTAGGCCCGCCATGCGATACTCTCAGACGAACAGACTGGACTGTACGGAGATTGTCACATTCAGGTTCAGTAGAAGTTCAGATGGGTTTACCTCATCGGCCTTCTTATCGACATCTACCTGGGGACCGTTACGTACAGCTAGTGCCGCTTGCGGTCTGTGGTTAAACCCACTGCCAGCGTAGTGTCGAGTCTTTAGAGTCCCATACAGAGAGTTTCCCTGCACTGGGCGAAAGGTGTAGAGGCCGTATGGTTTTACGGTAAGGCTACGATCACTTACGTGCATTTGTGCGCGTATGCTGTTCGGGCAGACAATGCTAGTGGGCTTTGGTTTAAGCCGGATCCTAGTATTGTATGGATGAATTAGTTTTGTCTTCTGTGCATTCGCATTCTACGGAATACGAATGCGGGTTTGTATGCATGGTTGTGAGGAGCGAAGAAGAAGGTGGTGCCTCATTGTGGTTTTGACCGTTGATTCGGTCAGAACCATTATGAGGTGGGGAAAATATTTACTAATCTTTTTAATGATAATTGTTTTATGGCTAATTGCTTTGACCATTTGACCATGCTTGACATTTTGACCTTGTTGACCATTGTTGACTTGGATCTTTCTCTTGAGCTCTAGACTCTTCTTTTGCTTTATCAAGACATGATAGTGGTCAAATCAATCTTAGCCATCATAATTATTATAAAAGATTGGTTTTTTTATTTTTCCATGGTTCATTATTCTTTTGGCATTCTCTCTCTTCACTTAGCTCTCAAGTTTTGTTCTTCTTCTTCCTCCTCACTAAGAAATCCTTTAGTTCTCATGTGTTGAGATAATTAGGATTTAAATAGACAAATAAATCCACCATCATATTCTACATCACCTAGGACATCAAGAGTAGCATACTTGTTGCCCTAGTTACCTCGGCTTGAGGTGGATCTCGGATTACAAACTCTCGGGTGCATCGTCTTCGACTCAAGGAGGCCGCGGAGGTGACCAAGATCTGGATCGATCCTCGGAGCTTGCATGGAAGAGAAGGACATTGGAGAGAAGACCCGAAGGATCAGTTTCGTGAGGTATAATCTCCTAAGCATAGTAAATAGAACCTCTGGTGTTTGTTAGCAATGGTTTGGCAAAGATCCTCAAGTTTTAGTCCATGTTGCCTTGTGTTAAAAAATTATTTTTTACCTATTCCGCCTCCCCATAAGCACCAGGGTGGGTAACGTGGACTTACAGTGGTATCAAAGCCTCGCTAAACCATTACTAACTTGTTAGCAAAGTGTTAAAAATTCGATCACCGAAAAAAATCGCAAAATACATCGAAAAATGCACTTTTCTGTCGTTTTTAAAAACTGGTCCAAAATTTTTTCAGGGGGCCTTAAAAATACGTGCAGGCTTTTTTGGGAAAACTGTAGAAATTTGGGCGCCTGAGTCTCTCAGATGGCCATGGATCCGCGGTCGATCCACCTAATCCACCGCGGATCTACGGCCGAGTCAACTCGGCCGCGCGCACCAAATTTCTTCTGGGGTTCTCTGTGATGGTTTTGTGATTTTTAATATAGTTTGTTTCTGCCCAGATTTTGCTGAGTACTGTGTTGTGCTTGGGGTAGTTTCAAATCAAGTTATCGATCGAAATTCTAAGTACTTTTGCTAATCAGATATTCTATGATGTGATATATGTATTGAACGTCTACTAATCGCTATACGTCGATTAGTGGGGGTTATACATATCTGTGATCTGTGATGTTGGTTTGTGTATATGAACTTGTTGGATCGTCGTGATGAATAGCCGGGGATGTGAGATGAGAGTTTTCATTTTTCATTCAATGTAAAATTTGTAATTTGATATAATATTATTTTATGGCCGCACATCCGAACTGAGGTTGTAGCCGCCATTGTATATTATTTCTTTTACTGTTTTTGCTCCTAGGATAGACCCAAGGTGGGGTGCACAACCTTACGGGTATTTTGAAGTGCCGAGTGGTCTACTCACGTTGTTGAGGGAGGTTACTCCACTACGGGTACTTAGCGAGTAGTTTGCCGTACCCGTAGGACTCTAGGGTAGGGTTTGGCTATTCATCGCGACCGTGTAATCCGTCTTTCATTGCAGGCTCGAACAAAACTCGGATTCCTTGCATATCCAATGTGTTCATCTGTGATCTGGAATGGCTATCATTGCATGTGATGAATGTATATATCTATATATGATATCTAGTAGGCGTTGCTTATGTTTTGCATCCGCGATAGTTCATCCCCCGCTCTGTCGTTAGTTAAGTAACCTAACGGGTGATGACGGGGCCCCGTGGCGAATGCGGATGGTATAAGCGTACGTCATATTTTCGTTGTTTTCTTCAATGGTAGGATTAATTGATGGGACGCATTATATTAATGCAAAGAAAACAAACCAAAGTTAAAATTGTTGGAACAATTTCAAAAACCACTCGGTTTCTTTTCAAAACAGAAAACTTTTAAAAATGCGGAGCTTAAACCACTCCTTTTAAAAGCTATTAGGTTCCTTCGATTATATCAAGTTTACTACGTTCACGGTTTCGCCAAAACCATTCGTAGCCCTCCGTAATTTCATATGAATATTCAATAGTATTCAAGCTATGTTTGTTGACCTTTGTCAAGGCATAGTGATTGGTAGCTGTTGGGTGTTCATATGTAGCATAGATAGATGCGTTGGTTTGGGACAGACATATTACCTTGTTGACCTTCATCAAGGGTATATACGGGTGGGTTCAAATTAACCTGGACAATGATGGGTAGAACTTGACATGTGACTTATGATTTGTTGACCTTCGTCAAGGTCATAAGAGCATGGGGCAAAAATCCACATCGGGAGTTTCTAAAGAAACTAAAACTTGCTAGTGCTGCATACCATTTGGAGTTTGATAATGTTGGTAGGATTCCTTCAGCATTATCTCACAATGATATTTGGATCCCGATCCTACTGTGAGTATCCGCTACTCCTCGGAAAACTTTTCACTTAACGATCAATACTATAAACCAAGTAGGTGTCTAGAAAGGTGTTAGTGTGGCTACGCCCACAGGAAAAAGAGGTTATTTAATTAAGGAACTTCGTGAAAGCGTCGTAAAACCTCCCTTGAAGTACCGACACTGGCCTGGCTGAACGGTTAAGCAAGAATTGTACGGCGAGATTGATCCCGACTAATTCTTCTTTTATGGTTTGTGGAAGGATTCGAGAAACAGTGGGAGCTAAGTAGGTCTGTCCAGATGTCCATTACCCATGACAAGCTGGGATACCTCCTAACTAATCAAACCCCTGTCGTCTCAGGACCAGTTTCCCCTGTCACGGATATTAATATCCGTAAGACATCGGAAAAAGACTGTGCGAATACCAAGTGCCTCGTGTTGGCCTCGGTTGATGGTGCATACTAGAGGCAGCACGAGAACATGGACTTAGTTTCTATCTTCCTCCATAACAAAGATTTATATGGAGAGCAATCTCGTATCGCAAGATATGAGACCTCGAACGAATTGCTTCATGCGAGGTTGGCTTTCGGGTCATCTGTAGGGGGCAACGTCCTTACAGAGACCAGCTATTTTGATGAGCTCATGGACCTGAAGACCACGTTGAAGAATGGGTCAAATACTGACTTGATTCTACAGTCTCTGTCTTCTACTTATACCCTGAAGGAAACCAGGGAAGAAGAAGGAAAGGGAAGGGCAAAAGTTTTGGGACAAGATATAGTAAAGGAGGGACGTTCCTATTGTTACGGGAATGAACATTGGCAGAAGGATTGCAGGGCTAGCAAAGCTAGTAGCCAGGATTCGAAGCATATTGTGGCTTCGGCTTCGGGTGTGTTTGTAGTAGAAAACTGTATGTCAACTAACCCTACTTCCTGGGTATTGGATACCGGATCAGGATCTCACATCTGTAATTCATTACAGGCTTTGAGAAACCGTAGAGTTATAAGGATAAGTGATATGACTCTCAGGGTTGCCAACGGAATGAGCGTGGACGCTGAATCCGTAAGTAAATATCACCTTGGATTGACAAGTGGGAAGATATTGATTCTGCGTAACTGTTTGTATGTACCCAGTATTGCTTCTAATATCATATATGTATCCTTACATTCTAAGGAAGGATATGATTTTAGTTTTGTAAGCGATGTGGTCCACATCCACCTAAATCAAGTTCTGATTGGGTCAGGTACATCAGAAAACGGGATATATGTATTGAATCAAGCTCAGGTTTTCAGTGTCCAGAACACACTTAAAAGAAAGTCTCCGGAAACACATCAGGCTTTCTTATGGCATTCTAGACTGGGTCACATTAATGAGACACGGTTAACAAAGTTACATAAAGAGGGACACTTGAATCCGTTCGAGTATCAGTCTTATACTACTTGTGAATCTTGTCTCATGGGAAAGATGACAAAGACTTCATTCACTGGACACGGAGTAAGAGCGAGCGCGCTCTTGGGACTCATACACAGTGACGTGTGTGGTCCAATGTCTATACATGCGCGAAGTGGTTATTCATACTTCATTACTTTACGGATGATTTCTCTAGGGATGGACATATCTTCCTGATGAAGCATAAATCCGAGGCCTTTGAGAAATTTCGGGAATACAAGAATGAAGTTTAAAAACAACCAGGCAAAAGTATCAAGACACTGAGATCTGATCGAGGTGGTGAATACTTGAGTGCTGAGTTTCTGGGCTACTGAAAAGAGAATGGAATTCTTCCTCAGCTTACTCCTCCATACACACCACAACACAACGGTGTATTGGAAAGGTGGAATCGAACTCTATTGGATATGGTTCGTTCCATGATGAGTAAGGCTGAGTTACTGCGATCTTTCTGGGGTTATGCACTAGAAACAGCTGCATATCTTTTGAACAAGGCTCCAACCAAGACTGTGCCTACCACCCCATATCAGATGTGGAGTGGGAAGAAACCCTGTCTTAAGTATCTTAAGACATGGGGATGTCCAGCTTTTGTAAAGAAGCAGCATGCGGACAAACTCGAGGGACGCTCAGTACTGTGTAAGTTTATGGGATACCCCAAGAACTCCAGGGGGTATCTTTTCTATTCCGCAGAGGAATAAAAGGTTTTTTTTTCTCAGCATGCCCACTTCTTGGAAACTGAATTTTTAGAAAATCAGATAAGTGGGAGCGCAATAGAACTGGAAGAAATTCCAGAACCACAAGCTATTACTGAAAGCTTGGTAGAACCAGAAGTTTCAGGAGAATCGGACATCCCAACGCCACTCCGCAGGAGTAGTAAGCAGTCTCATCTGCCCGAGAGATACTACGGTTTTCTCATAGACGGGGATAGAGAGGATTGCGTCATTGAAAATGATGAGCCTACTAGCTTCCAGCAAGCCATTCAGAGCGGTGACTCAGTAAAATGGCTGGATGCAATGCGGACCGAAATGGAGTCCATGTACACTAACAAAGTTTAGACTTTGGACATTGCTCCAAAAGGGGTAAAACCCGTATGCTGCAAATGGATCTTCAGAAAGAAGATTAGTGTAGATGGGCAGGTTGAAACCTATAAAGCTAGACTTGTTGCAAAGGGTTTTCGTCAAAGACCTGGTTTGGACTATGACGAGACCTTTTCTCTAGTGGTTATGCTCAAATCCACTCGGATCCTTCTTGCCATTGCTGCCTTCCACGGTGATGAGATCTGGCAGATGGACGTAAAGACGGCTATTCTAAATGGAAATTTAGAAGAGTGCGTTTATATGGATCGGCCAGAGGGTTTCATTCAGAGTGTGAGCAGCGGTAAAGTGTGCAAGTTGCTTAAGTCCATTTATGGACTGAAGCAGGCATCACGAAGTTGGAACATCTGCTTTGATGATACTGTCAAAGAATTCGATTTTATCAAAAATCCGGATGAACCAAGCATTTACAGTAAGATTGTAGGGAGAACTTGTTGGATATAGTGCCCTCTAAGTCAATTATTGGATCGCAGGTACGTGATTGCAATGATTGAGGGAGGACCTATACCGATAGAACAGTCTTACTCGAGATGATAGTATGCTATCTGGTTTGTCTTTATCATCATGTAGATGTTGATAGAGCCCACAGGATTTTTGCTAGACTACCAGCAGTATGATGACGATCATATATGTGGGAGCTGGGGTCTATAAGCACATCCTTAAAGTGTCCCTAGTCGTGGGAGTTTCAAGACAAGGCATCGATACTCCAGAGTAGACTAGTGTATACAGTCGAGACCCCGACGAGGGGCGGTGGCCAGTCTCACAAGACACTGGTGTCAGTTGGATCACCTAAGATGTATACAGGTGCTCATTAGGTTATGAGTACACCGGACAGGACTCGCCGGGAACTTGCTGGTTGGTATTATACCTAGCGTCAGATAGCAGTTCCCTGGTGACATGTGTACAGGTTAGTTCATCGACCTGAGGTCGTCATTTGTCTCGTGTGAGTTTCCACTGTGCTTTGATTTATACCCTACCACGCTCAAAGGAGACGTGCAAATAGGTATATTTTGGGTACAGTCCCGTGCCACATAGAGGCAGTGAGCAGATCATCGGGGATTCGTCTCTCCCGGTATTGGGGGTGAGATCGCACTGTGTTTAGGAGAGCCATTACACGAAATCCCTGGCCAGGGTAATCGAGATTTACTGGAAGGTATTCCAGTAGTATCTCAGGGTGTTATGGGCTGCTCTCTGACACGACTTATGCAGCTATTGGGGGTCTGACATTTACCGGCCCCCTAGGCCTAATATGCGATACTCATAAGACGAATGTTCCGGACTGTAAGGATATTGTCACTGTCAGGCTCAGTAGGGTTTATAGATGAGTTCGCTCGTCAGCTTCCTTTCCAATCAATACATAGGCAAACCGTTACATACAGCTTGTACCTCTGACGTGCTAGGGGTTATACCCAGTGCCAGTGTATTGATGAGTCATTAGAGTCCCCCACAGACACTTTCCCAAGTTCGGGAGAAACGTCGTAGATGACGTATGGTATTATGGCAGGGTTCTGAAAATGCACGTGCGTTTTCACATGTGTCATTTTTCGGGCAGATAATACTGGTAGGCTTTGGTATAAGCCGGATCCCAGTATTATACTGTGTAGATATAATATCTTTGTCTCAGTTGCATTTGTATTCGGTTGTAATACAAATGCGGGTATGTTTATACCGATACGGGGTTATCCTGAAATTCGTTTCGGGATGATTTTTGGAGGTTGTCAGTTTTCAGTTTTCTATCGATCGTATTTAACATTTGGTTAAATGTGGATTTATCTTTGCTTCTAGAAGGTTCTAGTGAGGGTGACAAGGCATGTGAGTCATTAGTTCCTTAATGGTGCATTTAATGATGGAGGATGACAAGGTTTATGTTCATTGGTTGCATTTAATGTTTGTTGATGATTCATTCTTTGATTTTTTGTGATGATAAGTATCATGGCTTAGAGTTACCCTCTCCACTCCTACACTCACCTCCCTCCTCTCCTTTAAAGTGGCCGGCCCCTCATTGTGAGATGGATGATTGATTCATTTGCAAAAGATTATGATACTTTAGTGTATGGAAATTTCATATAGTTCAATTTCCATTCACCCGATTCCAAATGGCAATTTCTTTTAACCGTTCGTCCATAGCCTTGGACGTAACGAGACAAAGTGTTCTACTCATTCTCTACTTCATCTTGGTCGTCTCTTTTAGCAAACTTGACGACCGAGTTGCCTCGGTTCAGAGGCGGGAGCCCGTTTAAAGATCCGTCGACGTGGTGCCACCTGGACAACGAGACCGGAGTTTCAGAAGATCGAAGCCGCCGCAGCAAAGCGTGGGATGATGGTTAAAGACCGAAGGACTCGGATCGTTCGGTATAACAATTCTACCCTCTTTACAATATGTTAGTTTAGCTTTAATGGCAGATCCGGGTTATAGTACACGATAGCGCCAGTCGTAAAAGTTTTTGTTCCGCGTATTGGCGTCTGTTAGACAGCCGGGGCGCTACCGTGGACTTACAGTGGTATCATAGCCTCACCATTAAGCTATACTAACTTGTGCTAACGTGTTTAAAAGTTAGATCGAACGGAATTTCCGAAACTGCATTTTTCTGTACCGACAGTTTCTGTTGATTTTCAAACTGTTCTAAAATTCATGTTTAATATCACGGAAATATAACCAAGCAATTTGGAGCTTACCGTACAAATTTGGTCACGTGATCCAATATAACAGCCACGGATCCGCGGTCAAACCTAGGGTTTGACCGCGCATCCGCGGCCGTTTAGTTGGAACAGTGAACCAAAATTGTAAAGAGGCTTCTATACAGGGGATTGTGGTTTCTGGTATTGTTATTTTGGGCCCGGTTTTGGTTACTGTACAGCAGATGCTTGAGGGGCCCACTTCGGGAAATTTTGTCGATTAAAATTTTAAACGTGTTATTTTTCAGTACTTACTTTATATCTCCGACCGGGAATGTCATTTGATCGGTAAATCGCGTCTGATTGCTATAGTTCTTTTAGACGGGTTTGCGAACGTGACATTCGCGTTGATGTTCTGTGTTGTGCTATGATGTTGCGGATTTGTCGTGGTGGATAGCAGGGTGCAATGATAGTGCAGTTTGGATTTATTTGTACATTTGATATTGCGGGGCGAGCGTCCAACATGTGGACTGCCGTCACTGCCTGTTGTATAATATTCTTTTGGGGCACGACCGGGTCGAGGTCGATGTACCCGTTGTACATATTTTTATTTCTGTATTAGGTTTATCCCGCGAAGGAGTGCACGGATAGCCGGGTTCTGGAGAGAAACGGGTCTGTATCTCATGGCTTTGAGAGGCAAAAGGTCCTCACTCTAGAATTGGCAGACTATTCGCCGCACTCGTAGGGGGTATAGGTTGACCCAAGAAGGGGTGCTCGATTTACCGGATTCCGTGAAGTGCCGGGTGTTCCATTCACTATGTTGTGGGGACCACCTCGCTTCAGATTTTGGCAGGTAACTTGCCGCACCCGTAGGGGTCTAGGTTTCATTGCACAGGCTATCCACACGACCAGGGGAACGTCGAGTTTCAGTAGAGGCTCTGTGGAACCCGGAGATCCCAGATTATCTGTATTGTTCTGTGATGCTTATTACTTTTCTGTATTGTTGCATATTATCACGCCTGGAACGATTATTATATATTAGTCTATATACTATTAGATGTTGTATATGTTTGACATCCGCGCTAGTCCAGCCCCCGCTCTGTCGTTAGTTAAGTAACCTAACGGGTGATGACGGGACCCAGTGACGAATGCGGATGGCATATACGTACATTTTATTTTCGTTCTTTTCTGGTGTGATTGATTGATGGGACTGCATTGATTCTTATCAATGCAAGGATAAAACAAACCTATATTTGATGTTGTTGGAACAAATTTTAAAAAGGAGTTATTACAAAGACGTTTCCTTTTGTCTTGTATAGCGGTATTCAGTTAGAATATCCTGCACCTCATTCGACGGGGCAAGGGCCAAGATCCCTTCACCGGGAGTGACCCCTTGGGCAGAAATTTTGCGTCAGGGTAATAACTTCAATATAGTCGATTACAAGTTGCTTTGCATCGCGGTATTCAGTTAGAATATCCTGCACCTCATTCCACGAGGAAAGAGCCGAGATCCCTTCACCGGGAGTGACCTCTTTAGCAAAAAGGTTTTCGCCACTATATTTTTTATAAAAAGCTATCAGTTCCTTCAACGAGATCAAGTTCATTACGTTAAAGGTTTTCGCCAAAAACCAGCCGTAATCCTCCGTCATTTCTTATGAATGGTCAGTAGTATTCAAGCTATGTTTGTTGGCCTACGTCAAGGCATAATAGCTGCTGGGCATTCGTTTGTTGCATAGATAGATGCATTAACTTTAGGACAGACGTACAGCCTTGTTGGCCTACGTCAAGGGCTTGTACGATGTACTAAATTAATCAGGACAACGACGGGTAGAACTTGACATGTGGCTTATGATTTGTTGGCCTACGTCAAGGTCATAAGGGCATGGGATAAAAATTACATCGGGAGTTTCAAACATACAGGAAACTTGCCAGACTTGCGCATACCTTCTGGAGTGTGTTAACTTGAGTGGCTTCCATCAAGTTATCAGGCGATGATAGTTGGATCCCGATTCCCACTGATGAGTTGGTTTACTCTTCGGGTGATCCCGACTAATTCTTCTTTCAGGTTTGGAGGAGAATTTGAGATTACAGTGGGAGGTTTCTAGATTAAATAAAGTGATAAGCATTCTGATCTACGTTAGAGTGCACGCAGAGTGTTTCTTTCTCTCTCTCTTTGGCAGCAACCTTTGACCGACCGTAGACTATGACTTAGTGACCAAGTTGACCGAATGATTGTTAGATTTTCCCATTGTGTAGTATGAATCAATTCAAAAGGTCCCTAAAACGGCAACATTTGATTGAAACTGTTTCTTGTGTCGGTATTCAGAAAATTTATAAAGAACTTCACAACCAAAAAAATATTTTGACCGCAATCAAACTACGGTGTCAATTGTAGTTCATGAATGAGTGCGGATCGTCCACAGGGATTGCACGATTCGTTGTATTGATATGCTTGAATTGAAAAGTTAAGCTAAGATAAACGAAAACATGATTCAAGAGTATTGATTTTCAAGTGTCACTATTCTATTCAAGAATCAAGAAAAAGATAAACAATCAAGAATCGGTGTATCGATGATATTTCCAATCAACAATCAAGAATCTAAAAGAGGCTCGTAGGAATCGATAGGATCAATAGACGTGATGTAATCTAAAGATATCGTATTCTTGTCCTTCGAAGGATTGATACTAGATCGATGATCATCGACGAGAGTTAGGGCTTTCTTGATGAAACTAGGGTTCATCTTTTAACCCTTGTTCTTTCGTCGATATCATTCCTTTTCTAGCCTCTACCAAATTCAAGAAACGATCGTAACTCCCCAATTTCGATCGATGTCAATCAAGAAAGCATCGAAACGAAATGGGTCGTCGTTTCTTGAACTCGCTAGGGTTTACAAAACTCGTAGGACTCAAGAATCGATTAAAGCTATGTTACATCATCATTCTATAGACCGTCTCGACTCCTGGACGAGCCGAGTTTTATTCACACATCACCACACAGAAAAGATTTACGAATTGTAAAGATATCATGATGCAGAATTTAAAGAAAACAAGATAAAAGAATATCACCTTTATTTATCTCAACAATTTTTGATTACATTCGCTTCAAGAACTACAAGAGGAAGAATCTAAATCGTTGATCGGGCGTCGCTCGGCTTCGTGAGTCGTGGATCGGCTCGGATCGCTTGCTCCGTTGAAGATCGGCTCCGCTCCTAAAGGTTGTAAGGCTTCTTGCTTAATGGGTACTCGGGATCTTGATCTTTAATTGGAATTAGGGTTAGGGTTTCCCACAAGCCCTCTCACTAGACTTGAGGAGGAAGGAGATGAAGAAGGAGATTGGCTAAAAAACTATAAAATGGGTTGATTCTATCTATCTCCACACTATGATGATTATTCTTTTCACCCTAGGTCTAGGCTTCTATTTATAGACTTTCCAAACCCTAGGTTTAGGTTTGAAATGGTAGTTCCCTCCAAAAGTTTGTTGAGAGAGTTTGTTAGACTTAGCTTAGGGTTTAAGCTAGGGTTTAGGGGGAAAGTTCTAGAATGATAGGCTAGTTTTAGTGTAGATCAAAGTGTTTGCTGATCTGGTAGAAGTCCCTGGAGTCTTCTGGAAGTTGGAGTGCATTTCTGAACTGTAGCCACTGAGACAGGAATTTTGCACCAAAAATGAGGAGGTGATCCCTTGTAGACACCGCGGATCCGCGGCATTAGCAAGCCCCTGCCGCGGATCCGCGGCCATGTTGGAGGCTTGGGCCTTGATTCTTTTGTTGATGCTTTGTACTGTATTTTAGGGCTTCTTCTGATATGTTGATTTGCAATTTCTCTTTTGTAGTGATACCAGATCTGAAATTAGTGCGTTGACGTATCTTTTGAGCGATGTAATGTTCGAGCAAGCTTTCCTTTTCCTGCACAGACTTCGAAATACGGGTTGCGACATATAGAAATATTGCGATGCCATGCAATTCAGTCAATTTCCCTAGAAATGCCGGTTTTAAGATCTAATACATGTAATCTGATAATCTGTGATAGATTTGCTAATATGTGAAATACGGATACCGAACACTTCTATATGAATGCAAATGATGAGGAAATTGCCGGCTAAAATATGCAATATTTTTGACTGATCAAATACCCCCAAACTTAATTTCGATCGTCTCGAGCGAATGTTTTATTAAAAAGAGAAGGAGAAAATAAAGAAAGAGAAAAACTAACTAGCTCACTTTCGTAGGCAACACGATTGCACTGAGCACGTGCAACAAGCCTTTAAACCTCCAGGTGTCCCTAGTAGGAGGAGTGTTGTCTCCTGAGGGTTTTCAGCGGATTGCACCCACAAAATCCAATAATAAAAGGAAGATCATGAATATTACATTTAAAGAAAAGAGTTGTAAAAGAAAAGCTTTGAAAATTAGGGTTTCCAACTAAGTTAGCTTTTCGGTTGTCATGAGCCCTATCTTAATGGTCATGAAAAGATATCGGAAATCACGTCCTCCCTTAATAAAACATCGTCTTATTCTTCATTCCTATCTTTCTTCTAAAACATCGATCATATCACCCTGCGTGTGTGTAAAGGACATCCCTACACCCGGAGAATTCAATTCAAGCTATCATACTCTTGCCCATCAGCCTCAGTACTTTTTAATTAATGAATATTTAGATGAGATTGCTCACACACTTTCATGCGACCGTTAATACTTCTTGAGGTACTAACCGACCGATTACTCCTGTGCTTGCTTACTTGGTGTATTTTCCTCGTCTTGCACCACCTCAGGCATAGCAGTGACTCCCAGACCAGTTGGCCTTAGAGCACTAGGTGAAGAAGCACCCTCGCTATACATTTTTCTTGCCTTCGGTGATAACAAAACCAGTGTTCATTTTTCTCATCACTTTATATTTTCTTTATTCATTTTTTTTATTTCCTTCATACTTTTGGCTTTAAGACAAGAGCATTTCAAGGTATCCTCTACTATCCCAGGCTTCAAGACGTGTGTAAGTGCGAATAGCAGGGTATCAACGTTCAAAATGTTTGGCTTCCAGAATAGAAACTATTTTTCAGACTTATTTTTATCCTCAGATTAGTGACGTCTTTCATCTTACTAACCCTTGGGACAACGGCTCATAACTACTTAATACTAGTTCGTATAAGAAAACTTCTAATTTTCTTAGTTTTCTAAAAATTTTCCAATCTCATGGATGTAATTTTTCACTATCTAAACTTTCATTATCTTATTTATATACAAAAAGTGTAAACATTAAAATTATTTTTATATTTGAAAATTTTTAAATTTTTATGGGTTTTGAAATTTTTTTCAATTTTTATAGATTTTTAAAAGAAATGTTTTGTGCTTATGCAGATGATATGCAAATGATGCAAAAATAAGCACAAACCTCCCCCAAACTTGTTTTCAACAGTGTCCTCACTGTTGCCGACAGCTATCTACAAAACCTGTAAGTCTGGGAGGGATTATTAGTGGGGGCAAAATATATAAGTGAAGAACTTCCCCCAAACTTATCTTTCACTCACCTTCATTCAAAAGATATGCAATGATATACAGGATATGAAGGTGAGACGGAGGAATTTTAATCTAAATAAACTGGCTCTTGTAAGAACAAGAGCTCCTCCGTGGGGTCAATGGAAAAATACGGCTTAAGTCTATGTCCATTTACTTTGAAAACAGTGCCGTTTTTAACATTTTCAACTTCTACCGCCCCGTGCGGGTATACAGACCGCACAACAAAAGGTCCCTTCCATCGAGATCGGAGCTTACCCACGTGAAGGTGTAATCGTGAATCATAAAGAAGGACTTGTTGACCAGGTGAAAATGTTTTCCTCAAAATGTTTTTATCGTGAAAAACCTTAGTCCTATTCTTTGTGATTACAGCATTATCATAAGCTTCATCGCGGAGTTCGCTTAGCTCGTAAAGTTGCAGCTTCCGAAAGTTGCAAGCAAGGTTTAAATCAAAATTTATTTCTTTTATAGCCCACAATGCTTTATGCTCTATCTCGACGGGTAAATGACATGCTTTTCCAAACACTATCCTATATGGAGACATCCCTAGGTCGGTCTTATATGCAGTTCGGAATGCCCAAAGAGCATCCGTCAATTTGGTCGACCAGTCTTTTCTATTTTTAGCAACAGTTTTCTCCAGGATAAGTTTGATTTGTCTGTATGAGATTTCAGCCTGCCCGCTTGTTTGGGGATGATAGGGTGTAGAAAGTCGGTGGTTGATTGAGTATTTTCGCATCAGAGTCTCGAAAGACCTGTTGCAGAAGTGTGTCCCATTATCGCTAATGATAGCGCGTGGGTGTCCAAATCGCGAGAAGATATTCTCTTTTAAGAACTTAATGACAACTTTCTTGTCATTAGTGCGACATGGAATGGCTTCTACCCATTTGGAGACATAATCAACCGCCAGCAAAATGTACAAATTCCCAAAGGAGTTGGGAAAAGGACCCATAAAATCTATGCCCCAAACATCGAACATTTCAACAACCAGAATGGGTTGCTGAGGCATTTCATTCCTCTGGGATATTCTACCCGTATACTGACATTGTGTACAGGTTTTGCAATACTCAAATGCGTCCTTGAATAAGGTCGGCCAGTAAAATCCACATTGCAAAACCTTTTCCGCTGTCTTTCTAGGACCAAAGTGACCCCCACAGGCCTGATCATGACAAAAAGAAAGAACACTCTTGAACTCTTCATTTGGGACGCACCGGCGAATGATCTGATCAGGACAATATTTAAACAAATAGGGCTCGTCCCAGTAAAAGTGTTTTACTTGGGATAGAAAACGGTATTTGTCCTGTTTTGACCAATCGCTCGGTATAAGTCCCGTGGCATGATAGTTCACAATATCCCTGAACCATGGTTCAGTGGATATGCTCAAGAGTTGTTCATCAGGGAACGAGTCATTGATCGGCAGGGTCACAGGGGAAGAAACGATGCGTGAAAGGTGGTCAGCTACTACGTTTTCACATCCTTTATTATCTTTGATAACTAGATCGAATTCTTGTAACAGAAGGATCCAACGTATTAGTCGACCTTTTGCATCTTTCTTCGCCAGAAGATGTTTTAAAGCGGAATGGTCAGTATACACAACTATAGGTGAGCCAATTAAGTAAGGCCTGCATTTTTCTAATGCAAATACAACCGCTAAAAGTTCCTTTTCGGTGGTTGTATAATTGATTTGCGCATCATTCAGGGTCTTACTTGCATAGTATATCACGTGTGGCATCTTTTCAATATGCTGTCCTAAGACTGCACCTACTGCAAAATCAGATGCGTCACACATCAGCTCAAAGGGGTAGTCCCAGTTTGGTGATGATAAAACAGGGGCTGAAGTGAGTGAGTGTTTAAGTGAGTCGAAAGCTGTCTCGCAATCCGAGTCAAAATGGAAGGTCGTATCCTTGGCCAGGAGTAGTGTTAAAGGTCTAGCAATTTTGCTAAAATCCTTAATGAATCTCCTATAAAAGCCCGCATGGCCAAGGAAAGAGCGAATATCTTTGACGCTTTTGGGATGAGGGAGGTTTTGAATGACATCTACTTTAGCTCTGTCAACCTCAATGCCTTTCTGTGAAATGACATGTCCAAGGACTATTCCTTCTTGGACCATAAAATGGCATTTTTCCCAGTTAAAGTCAAGTTCTTCTCTTTGCAACGAGTAAGAACAGCGTCCAGATTCGCTAGGCAATCTGAAAAAGAGTCTCCAAAAATCGAGAAGTCGTCCATAAAGATCTCCAAAAAATTCTCTACCATATCAGAGAATATCCCCATCATACACCGCTGAAAGGTAGCGGGAGCATTGCATAGCCCAAAGGGCATGCGACTGTAAGCAAAGGTACCAAAAGGACAAGTAAAAGTGGTTTTATCTTGATCCTTTTTGGCGATGGGGACCTGATTATAGCCTGAGTATCCGTCCATAAAACAATAGTACTCTCGTCCCGCTAAGCGTTCCAGCATTTGATCAATAAATGGTAGAGGAAAATGGTCTTTCCTCGTGGCAGCGTTGAGTTTTCTATAATCGATGCATACACGCCACCCAGTTTGGGCGCGTGTCTGAATCAACTCATTTGCCTCATTTGTGATAACTGTGATGCCGGATTTCTTAGGAACGACATGTATAGGACTCACCCACTGGCTATCGGAGATGGGGTATATAATACCATTATCTAAGCATTTGACGATCTCTTTCATGACAGCTTCCTTCATGACGGGATTCAACCGTCTCTGTGGTTCTCGGGTTGGTCTGGCATCATCCATCACATGTATATGATGTTCAACTATCAAGGGACTAATCCCTTTGATGTCCGCCATACTCCAACCAAACGCCTCTTTGTTAGATCTCAATACCGATAAAAGTGCATTCTCTTGCTCTAATGCTAGAGAAGCGGAAATGATAACCGGTAATGACTCGTTCTCACCAAGATATGCATATTTAAGGTGAGAAGGTAAAACCTTGAGATCTAATTCAGGCGGAGAAATGATAGAAGGAAGGGTCATAGATTGATTTTTGGATTTACAAAGAAGCTCAGAGCCTGTGAAAGATACAGACTCGGGTGGAGAAAAGTCAGAAGTGCAGGACTCATGTGTAGGTTAAGTGTCCTCACTAAGATCTTGTGCAAAGTCAAACAGAGATGTGGTAATGTCATCGAGATCAGTAAAGCAAAGTTCCTCGGCTCCACAAACTATCGGGAGCGATCTCATGGACAGAGCACACATCTAAAATATGAGCAGAGGGTTCTGATGGCTGACTTCTAACTTTGTAGATATTTAGTTCAATGGTCATATTTTCAAATGATAAGTTCATTGAACCGTTTCTACAATTTATAACAGCGTTGGAAGTGGCAAGGAAAGGACGATCCAGAATCACCGGAATTTGGCCCCGGGGGTTTGCTACAGGATGTGTGTCGAGCACAATGAAGTCTACAGGGAAAACAAATTCCCCGACCTTTATCAACACATCCTCTAATTCACCCCTTGGTTTGGTGATAGATCGGTCTGCCATCTGGAGAGTGCAATGAGCAGGTTTCAACTCTCCAATTCCTAATTGCTCATAGACAGAATAAGGGAGCAGGTTAACACTCGCGCCAAGGTCTAAAAGAGCACGATTTATGTTTTTACCCCCAATCGAAATCGATATTGTAGGACATCCTGGGTCCTTTCGTTTCTTTGGAAGCTGGGGAATAAAAGCAGTGCTGATATTATTAGACATAAAGACCTTCTTCGGCACTTGAGTCTTCCTCTTCCTAGTGCATAAGTCCTTAAGAATTTTCGCATAAGCGGGGACTTGTTTAATCGCATCTAGGAGAGGGATATTGATGTTAACCTGTTTGAACATTTCTATAATTTTCTCCATATGAGGACTCGTTCTGTTAGCCCTTAGCCGATTCGGGTAAGGAGATTTCGCAATAAGCGCAGGGTCCATCATAGGAGAAGGAAGAGGGGGTAGACGAGGTCCCAAAGGAGGTGTGGGGACCGTCTGTGGAGAACTATAAGGGTTGGGTGAAGGTGTTGAGCCTAAAGGGAAATGGAGAATAGGCTCGCTAGAAGGTGGTTTGGTAGAAGAAGAAGGATCAGAAGGAGAAGTGTGTGGAAAGGTCTCAGCCGGGTGTTGATATGATTTTCAGTATTATCAATATCTTCCCCGACATTATTGTTCAGCACTCTTCCCGATCTCAACGTTGTGACGGCATTTACATTGTAATGCCCAGGATTCTGTAGGGGTTGAGAGGGAAGTTTCCCTTTTTCTCTCGCACTCATTTCGGCTTTAAGTCGTGCGATTTCAGCTTCCATCGTTCTGATACTCTCAGCTTGGGACGCTGAGTTTTTCTTTATCTCACCGACGGAAGATCTAACCTCAGCCGTAACCTCAGCCGAAACATCTATGAAATTTGACAAAAGTGATTTCATGGTTTGAGTGAATTGAGAGAACTCGTCAGAACAGGACAACTGCATAGGATTAGACTGTGCAGGATTGTTGCCCTGGTTTTGGAAATTTTGTGACTGATAGGGGTGCTGAGTGAGTTGAAGGGGTTGCTGTTGTGGTGGAGGAAGAACCCTTTGAAATTGATTCGTGTTTGGAACCGTGTTTTGAGATTGGTTTTGGTTCCAAGCGAAATTCGGGTGGTTCCTCCAACCCTGATTGTACGTGGAAGAATATGGATCGTTTCGAGGTCTTTGAAATGCGGCATTAGAATGCTCGTGACCTTGAAACGCAGAGTTTAATGGACATTCTTCCGTTAAATGAGACGGATCAGAACAGCACCCACAAACAGTTTTGGGGAGTGACACTGGGTTTAGGGAGGCTGCTGCAAATTTGTGTTCCATAGCGTCGAGCTTCTTTTGCATTGCTGCCATTTCAGCTCGAACACCTATGGACACATCTATTTGGTGTACGCCACCCCTATTCAATGGTTGGGTTCCACTCTCCCACTGTAGTGACTTTTCAGCGAACTCTTCTAAATATCGCCAAGCTTCCCCATCATCCTTAGTCATAAATGTACCTTGACACATGTTTTCAAGGCTCTGTTTAGTGTTAAGGTTACTGCCCTCATATATGATTCGGCAAAGCTCCCATCTCGGGATGCCGTGATGAGGACATTAAACCAATAGATCCTTGAAACGTTCAAAGTATTTAGAGAATGGTTCAGTAGGGAGCTGGGCAAATTGGTTCAGTTCGCTACGGATTCGAGCTGTCTTTTGGTGTAGGTAGAATTTCTTAAGGAATGCAGCGACGAATTCTTCCCAATTCGTAATAGAATGTGCGGTAGTGTTATATAGCCACTTCTCGGCTATATCGTACAAAGTAAATGGAAGAAGTCGTAGACGCATCGCATCCACTGAAAGTTGTGACGTACCCATCATTGCGCATACGTTTTCAAATTTGGTAATGAAAACGTAAGCGTCCTCAGTCTCGAGTCCGTGGTATTTGGGTAAAAGATTGATATACTGGGGCTTGATTTCAAAGTTATCCCCATTGGCTGGTGGTGTGGATAAGCAGGTCGAAAGAGGACCTCTATGTGGATAGCATCTCTCCTGGATAGAAATACGGGGTGGATTCTGTGCACCAACGGACGGCGGCAGATTAGGGTTAAAGAAGTTCGATGGATTCGGATCCATCGGTGTGGGTGTGGTAGTAGGTAAAGAAAAGGTAAATGGAGAAATATCGACTTCGGAGTCGATAAGGGGTACGCGGACTAAACGGGCACTAGAATCCCGTGTCCAGCCTATCTTGTACTAAAAAGGGTTAGTACAAGTGGCAGCGTTGGCTTATAATTAGGGGTAAATGAATGCGGTGTTTGCTTTGAAAAAGGGTCGGATTTTTGAAAAAATGATGCGACAAAACAAATGCAGCACACAAACCCTAGAATCTAATGGTCACCTAGGTCCGGCTCTAGACCGCTCCTAACTGCCAAAAGACAAGTCGCAGGATAGAATCCTCCACTGCCTCTTTGTCCCCCTGTGGCCGGATAAGTGCCAGATAAGTGGGAAGGTACTCCACTACGTAAGTAGTGGGCCTAATTAAAAACCACTAGCCTTAGACACACTCGCCTTAGGCACCACAAGAAAACGCGGATAAGCAATGAATTACCCACGGCCCTCTCTTGTCCTAATTGAGCGCGACAGTCCTTAGAGTCTTCTCTAGATTTCTTTTAGTTAATGAGGGTCAATGCGGATGCAAGTTTGCGATTTTCGGGGCCTAGGAAGGGTAATGAAATCCCCACCTAATTTGGATTTGGTCGTGCCCCTTAAATTTCCGTATTATAATGCAAACAACCAAGAAATCAAAATCACGCACAATTTTAATTTGCAATTTGCGGCGCTGCGATTATTTGCAAAGAATCCTGCAGAAAAGTGTTAATTGGAGCTAAAAGAGGAGAGAGGAGAAGTACAGAAGTCACCTGAGGCAAAAAGTTTCCAGAGAACCCCCTAAGAAGCCGCGTTTCCGCCGCAGATACTTGCTCTTGCCGCCCTTCCGCGGTCTTGTAGTGAGAACACTGCACCAAACTTTTTCAGGGAGTTTCTGTAGACTCCCTCAGCTCTCTGGTATATTCCAAAAAAAATTTCCACAGCACAGAATGCTCCAGATCACCTTGCAATCAATCACAACACACGTATAAGAGTTTGTACGAATTTTGATTTCAAGAAGTAAAATGTAATAATTCTTTCAATTCAAACTATAAAATGAAACGAATTAGCGCGCGATCCCCGGCAACGGCGCCATTTTGATTGTTAGATTTTCCCGTTGTGTAGTATGAATCAATTCAAAAGGTCCCTAAAACGGCAATATTTGATTGAAACTGTTTCTTGTGTCGGTATTCAGAAAATTTATAAAGAACTTCACAACCAAAAAAATATTTTGACCGCAATCAAACTACGGTGTCAATTGTAGTTCATGAATGAGTGCGGATCGTCCACAGGGATTGCACGATTCGTTGTATTGATATGCTTGAATTGAAAAGTTAAGCTAAGATAAACGAAAACATGATTCAAGAGTATTGATTTTCAAGTGTCACTATTCTATTCAAGAATCAAGAAAAAGATAAACAATCAAGAATCGGTGTATCGATGATATTTCCAATCAACAATCAAGAATCTAAAAGAGGCTCGTAGGAATCGATAGGATCAATAGACGTGATGTAATCTAAAGATATCGTGTTCTTGTCCTTCGAAGGATTGATACTAGATCGATGATCATCGACGAGAGTTAGGGCTTTCTTGATGAAACTAGGGTTCATCTTTTAACCCTTGTTCTTTCGTCGATATCATTCCTTTTCTAGCCTCTACCAAATTCAAGAAACGATCGTAACTCCCCAATTTCGATCGATGTCAATCAAGAAAGCATTGAAACGAAATGGGTCGTCGTTTCTTGAACTCGCTAGGGTTTACAAAACTCGTAGGACTCAAGAATCGATTAAAGCTATGTTACATCATCATTCTATAGACCGTCTCGACTCCTCGACGAGCGGAGTTTTAATCACACATCACCACACAGAAAAGATTTAAGAATTGTAAAGATATCATGATGCAGAATTTAAAGAAAACAAGATAAAAGAATATCACCTTTATTTATCTCAACAATTTTTGATTACATTCGCTTCAAGAACTACAAGAGGAAGAATCTAAATCGTTGATCGGGCGTCGCTCGGCTTCGTGAGTCGTGGATCGGCTCGGATCGCTTGCTCCGTTGAAGATCGGCTCCGCTCCTAAAGGTTGTAAGGCTTCTTGCTTAATGGGTACTCGGGATCTTGATCTTTAATTGGAATTTGGGTTAGGGTTTCCCACAAGCCCTCTCACTAGACTTGAGGAGGAAGGAGATGAAGAAGGAGATTGGCTAAAAAACTATAAAATGGGTTGATTCTATCTATCTCCACACTATGATGATTATTCTTTTCACCCTAGGTCTAGGCTTCTATTTATAGACTTCCCAAACCCTAGGTTTAGGTTTGAAATGGTAGTTCCCTCCAAAAGTTTGTTGAGAGAGTTTGTTAGACTTAGCTTAGGGTTTAAGCTAGGGTTTAGGGGGAAAGTTCTAGAATGATAGGCTAGTTTTAGTGTAGATCAAAGTGTTTGCTGATCTGGTAGAAGTCCCTGGAGTCTTCTGGAAGTTGGAGTGCATTTCTGAACTGTAGCCACTGAGACAGGAATTTTGCACCAAAAATGAGGAGGTGATCCCTTATAGACACCGCGGATCCTCGGCATTAGCAAGCCCCTGCCGCGGATCCGCGGCCATGTTGGAGGCTTGGGTCTTGATTCTTTTGTTGATGCTTTGTACTGTATTTTAGGGCTTCTTCTGATATGTTGATTTGCAATTTCTCTTTTGTAGTGATACCAGATCTGAAATTAGTTCGTTGACGTATCTTTTGAGCGGTGTAATGTTCGAGCAAGCTTTCCTTTTCCTGCACAGACTTCGAAATACGGGTTGCGACATATAGAAATATTGCGATGCCATGCAATGCAGTCAATTTCCCTAGAAATGCCGGTTTTAAGGTCTAATATATGTAATCTGATAATCTGTGATAGATTTGCTAATATGTGAAATACGGATACCGAACACTTCTATATGAATGCAAATGATGAGGAAATTGCCGGCTAAAATATGCAATATTTTCGACTGATCACCGAACCTTCTTAAAATACTGGCTTTTGGATTGTCTAAAGTTGCATAAGTCATTACCGCTCTTTCTTTTACCCTTTGTATTTCTCAGAACACCCGTATTACTACGGACATCCACTTCCATTGGATAGATCCATCGTATGGTTATAGACGAACTCGGAAGGATTTCTTCGAGGATGGATCCAGGTTCAGGAGAAATTGAATTGGTTTATTCAGTTGTCTTTTATTATCACCTTCACTCAGGTTGCGAGGGCTCCTTGGTTTAGGAGAGTACACCTATTACGCTTATTGGATAGTCTTATTCCAAACCATAAGCAGGTGCCAAAATGTAGGAAATGAAGAAAACCAATTAGCCTAAGTAGAGTGTGCAGAAGGTAATAAGTAAAGACAAATAAAGGAATTAGAATGAGGGCAAAGTAAATTGCGACTATTCACATTCACGACCAAACCACGTATTTCATAGCCACTCCTACTTCACCTTCACGACCAAACCACGTATTTCATAGCCACTCCTACTTCACCTTTTAATTTATCCAGAACAACCCGTATCACTACGAACATCCAATTCCATTGGATAAAATCCATCGTATGGTTATATACGAACTCGAAGGATAATTTTTCGAGGATGGATTCTGGTTCAGGAGAAATGGGAATAAGGTTTATTCAGTTGTCTTTTATCATCATCTTCTCTCAAGTTGTGAGTACTCCTAGGTTAAGGAGGGTACACCTATTATGCTTACAGGATATTTTTCTTCCAAACCATAGGCTGGTGCCGAACGGTAGGGAAGGAAGAAAACCACTTAGCCTAAGAATGGTGTACCGAAGGTAATGACTAAAGACAAATAAAGGGATTTGGAGAGATGACAAAGAAATATACGGTTACAGTCATGAATTGGATTATGGAAGAGGCATTACTAAGAATACCAGGATACCCCTACGAAACATATTTCATATTCACTGTGCATTGTTAATAGAAAACTGATTTCCCGATTGGATACTTACTCCAGGGTATGTATTTACCAGGTATGATTCTCACATCTGTATAGTTTTACAGATAATGAGTGGGAGTAAGTTATTGGGAATTAGGTGATCATCCTCATTATATCGGAATTCGTTGTAATTGGTGATATTTGAGGAAATCACCTGGGGACAGTTTTCAACCTACGACGCACAGGTTTTGAGTTATTAAACTCAGCGGACTTATACAGGGTATTGTAAGATGTCCAGTGTCTATCAGGACAAAGGGGTTGGTCCTCGTACTAAATTCTATTTACTTGTGACTTCCCTAGTTTTTAGACAAGTGTTTCATAGAAATACAATGTCTAAGTATTGAGAAGTTGTGAGTATAGGAATAAAGTTGAGAACCAAGTGTCACAAGTATCGGGATTCTTCAAAGAAATCGAAGATGTAGATTCTTGTGATTAGTATTCAGTTGATAGTAATGGTTTTTAGAAACTTGTTTCTCTTTCAGGTTACTCATAATTGGATGGATTCCTAAGCTGAGTAATGCTGATTAGCCTCTCTCCATTAAGTTGATATGCACTGGAGACAGCTGCATGATTTGAATCTGGTTCCAATTAAATAAGTGCCAATGTTTCTATATTGGATATAGAATGCTTCATATCTTAACGATGTTAAGGTAAGGGGAGTTGTCTAGCTTATGCTTAAAACCAGACACTGGATAAATCAAGGCACGTTTCTGTAATGGTAGTTTGTGGGTTGACCCTAGCTTTGACGAGGGTTGATTTTCTACCATCTGGAAGGTCAATAGTGATATTGTTCTTGACTCGCCACAGTTTTAATAAAATGGATTTTTTCAGAAAACAATAGTGGGAGTATGGTAGAACTGGAATTGATTCCAGAACCACAAACGATTACGGAAAGTTTAATAGGATCTATATATTCAATCAGGCTTGACATTCCAATAGCCACTCTGCAGATATGGTTGGTAACCTCAGACACCCGAGAGGTACTCCGGTAGCCTCAAGGAAGGTGACAGGGAGGTTCTTGTTTACCCAGACTTGACTCTACTATTGTTCCAGACTATGAGACCCGGCATGAGGATATGTATAACGTTGTTCTAAACTAGTTTTAGAAGTGTACGTATATATTATTCTGCCAGAGGGTTGTCGTAATCAGTGGAAGCAGCGGAAGCATAGTGGGCAAGTAGCTTATGTCTATTTATAGACTTGAGCAATTGTAGAGGAGAAAGATCATCTAATTTTGATGTGACAGTCATGGTTTTGACTTCATCAGAATAGGGGATGGATCTGTTAAGAAGGTAGTAGGGTGTAATGTCCTGGTATTTGATGACATACACAGAGTAGGAAGTGAAATTCCTATACTACAATCGGTTATACTTTGGTCGTCACACAATTGTTTCTCCACAAAGGATATGGATATAATATTTGACATTCTGGTTTCTAGATCTATGGTTTTAGAACTAGATTTGGGTAGTTTCCCAATGTGGGTACTTTGACAATATTCTAATAGTATTTTAGAATAGATGACTCCTGGCATGGTGGTGTACCTGCAGGTGATGGAGTTACCCTCTCTAAAGGTGTCTTACAGACTAAAGGGGAGAGGGACGTGCATGATTGGCAGATCACTTGCTTAGGAAATTGAGTCAATCGTGAGATGTCAAGTACCACACCAGATGTCGTTGTTGCACTAGATGCGATAAGTTTATATTAATCCAATCCTGAAGAAACATACGGAAGCAGTTATAGAACATAAGTACATGTTCTACGGATTTGATGACGACAGCCTCCTTCGGGAGACGGTTACTATTTCAGGCTTCACAGGTGACCTGGATGACATGGTCATTGTCTGAGTTATAGTTTTCCCTCAGTCAAGGGACAATATTATGGACAGATAGTCCAAGAGGATACTGTGGGAGGCATAGTGCTGGAAACTAATTAGTTTCAGTTATCGATACAGTCTAAGAAGTTTGGATTTGGAGTTCATTTATGAACTAAGTCCCAACAGTTATCCAGACATATTCTAAGATAGGTATTACTCGATTCGAGAGATGGTTTTCTCCGCGAACTTGATTATAAGAGAGACATAGAAAGAAACATCAGGGCCGATCCACTCACTGAGGCTATTTCTCGAACACAATAGTTTTGCAAACGAGCTTTGTGAAACTGATTAGTAGAGGAGTTGGATGCTCGGTATCACACGAGCTGTGAGTATACGACATTGCAATAATTAGCCTTAAGTGTAAGTGGGAGAGTATTGGATATAGTGCCCTCTAAGTCAATTATTGGATCGCAGGTACGTGATTGCAATGATTGAGGGAGGACCTATACCGATAGAACAGTCTTACTCAAGATGATAGTATATTATCTGGTTTGTCTTTATCATCATGTAGATGTTGATAGAGCCCATAGGATTTTTGCTTGACTACCAGCAATATGATGGCGATCATATATGTGGGAGCTGGGGTCTATAAGCACATCCTTAAAGTGTCCCTAGTCGTGGAAGTTTCGAGACAGGGCATCGATACTCCAGAGTAGACTAGTGTATACAGTCGAGACCCCGACGAGGGGCGGTGGCCAGTCTCACAAGCCACTGGTGTCAGTTGGATCACCTAAGATGTATACAGGTGCTTATTAGGTTATGAGTACACCGGACATGACTCGCCGGGAACTTGCTGGTTGGTATTATACCTGGCGTCAGATAGCAGTTCCATGTGACATGTGTACATGTTAGTTCATCGACCTGAGGTCATCATTTGTCTCGTGTGAGTTCCCACTGTGCTTTGATTTATGCCCTACCACGCTCAAAGGAGACGTGCAAACAGGTATATTTTGGGTACAGTTCCGAGTCACATGGAGGCAGTGAGCAGATCATCGGGGATTCGTCTCTCCCGGTATTGGGGGTTAGATTGCGCTGTGTTTAGGAAAGCCATTACACGAAATCTCTGGCCAGGGCAATCGAGATTTAGTGGAAGGTATTCCAGTAGTATCTCAGGGTGTTATGGGCTGCTCTCTGACATGACTTATGCAGCTATTGGGGGTCTGACGTTTACCGGCCCCCTAGGCCTAATATGCGATACTCATAAGACGAATGTTCCGGACTGTACAGATATTGTCACTGTCAGGCTCAGTAGGGTTTATAGATGAGTTCGCTCGTCAGCTTCCTTTCCAATCAATACATAGGCAAACCGTTACATACAGCTTGTACCTCTGACGTGCTAGGGGTTATACCCAGTGCCAGTGTATTGATGAGTCATTAGAGTCCCCCACAGACACTTTCCCAAGTTCGGGCGAAACGTCGTAGATGACGTATGGTATTATGGCAGGGTTCTGAAAATGCACGTGCGTTTTCACACGTGTCATTTTTCGGGCAGATAATACTGGTAGGCTTTGGTATAAGCCGGATCCCAGTATTATACTGTGTAGATATAATATCTTTGTCTCAGTTGCATTTGTATTCGGTTGTAATACAAATGCGGGTATGTTTATACCGATACGGGGTTATCCTGAAATTCGTTTCGGGATGATTTTTGGAGGTTTCCGGTTTTTAGTTTTCTATCGACCGTATTTAACATTTGGTTAAATGTGGATTTATCTTTGCTTCTAGAAAGTTCTAGTGAGGGTGACAAGGCATGTGAGTCATTAGTTCCTTAATGGTGCATTTAATGATGGAGGATGACAAGGTTTATGTTCATTGGTTGCATTTAATGTTTGTTGATGATTCATTCTTTGATTTTTTGTCATGATAAGTATCATGGCTTAGAGTTACCCTCTCCACTCCTACACTCACCCTCCCTCCTCTCCTTTAAAGTGGCCGGCCCTTCATTGTGAGATGGATGATTGATTCATTTGCAAAAGATTATGATACTTTAGTGTATGGAAATTTCATATAGTTCAATTTCCATTCACCTGATTCCAAATGGCAACTTCTTTTAACCGTTCGTCCATAGCCTTGGACGTAACGAGACAAAGTGTTCTACTCATTCTCTACTTCATCTTGGTCGTCTCTTTTAGCAAACTTGACGACCGAGTTGCCTCGGTTCAGAGGCGGGAGCCCGTTTAAAGATCCGTCGACGTGGTGCCACCTGGACGACGAGACCGGAGTTTCAGAACTGTGGTATTCCTCGTCTTGTACGTGGATGGCATTCTCCTAATAGGAAATGACATTCCTATGCTACAGTCAGTCAACGGATTCTTGTCACAGAGGTTCTCCATGAAGGACCTGGGCGATGCCAACTACATTCTGGGAATCCAGATCTATCGTGATAGATCTAAGAGGAAGTTGGGACTTTTGCAGTCCAGGTACATCGACACCATACTGAAACGATTCAGTATGGAAGATTCAAAGCGCGGTAATCTACCGGCTAGTCACGGAATCACCCTCTCCAAAGTGATGTCTCCCAAGACTGATTTGGAAATGGCTCGCATGTCATCTATACCCTACGCATCTGCGGTAGGCTCTATAATGTATGCGATGTTATATACCAGACCAGATGTAGCATACGCATTGAGCGTTGCAAGCCGGTATCAGTCGGACCCAGGGGAGAAACACTGGATAGCAGTAAACAACATTCTCAAGTACCTGAGAAGGACTAAGAAGATGTTCTTGGTGTATGGCGGAAAAGACCTCCAGATCGAGGCCTTTGCTGACTCCAGCTTCCAGAGTGACAAGGATGACTCCAAGTCCATATCGGGTTATGTCTTTATCCTCAATGGAGGGGCGGTTTGCTGGAAGAGCTCCAAGCAGGAAACCGTTGCTGACTCAACTATGGAAGCGGAGTACATAGCTGCTTGCGATGCCGCAAAGGAAGCTGTCTGGATGAAGAAGTTCCTCACGGAGCTTCAGGTGGTTCCTACCATTGTTGATCCAATACCGCTGTATTGTGACAACAACGGTGTTATAGCTTTAGCGAAGGAACCCAGGTCCCATCAGAAGTCCAGACACATTTTGAGGCGGTACCACCTGATCAGGGAGATCGTAGATTGCCGGGAAATCGAGGTGAAGAGAGTAGATTCGGAGAATAACACTGCACATCCATTCACGAAGGCCATACCCCAGACTCAGTTCGAGCGGCTGATCGAGATGATAGGTCTTCGATACGCCAGTACATGGCCCTAGTGCAAGTGGGAGATTGTTAGTGTATATACCCTAGAGGCCATTACTGTATCATACTAGTATGTATATTACTTAATGGAAGCTTGGGATATTCACAGTTGTATAGACAATCTTGCTCAAAATGGTAGTATGCTACTTGGTTTGTTTCTACTTTAATGTGTGGATGTGTTTCTTTTAGCATATCGCCTATACACATTAGTGGAGCCCTCAGGATCTTTGCTTGATTACCAGCGTTGTTATGGCAGTCACACTAGTGGGGGCTGGGTAATCTACAAGCATATCCTTATACAGGTCCCTAGTCGTAGGATTATCGAGATGAGGCATTGATACTCCGGAGTAGACTAGCGTATGCGCTTCTCATCCCAGCAGGGGAGATGGTCTGTCCCACAGCCATTCATACGTCGTACTTGAGATAGTATACGGGTGCTCGTTTGGTTATGAGTACACTGGACAAGACTCGCTGGGAACTGTTGGTTTGTATTATGCCTATCGTCAGTTATCAGTTCCCAGGTGACATGAGTACAGCTTAGTCCGTTGACTTGACACTGTCACTTCGCCTCGAGTGTGTTCCCACTGTTCTTTGATTACTACCCTACCACGGCTCAAAAGAGTCGTGCAAACAGGTAGTAGTTGGGTGCAGTCCGGAAGCACTTGGAGGCAGTGACGGTTAGACAGGATTCGTCTCTTCCGGCATTAGGGGTTGATATCGCGCTGTGTCTAGGAGAGTCATTACACAAAGTCCCTGGCCAGAGCAAGCGAGATATACTGGTAGCGTTTCCAGTGTTATCTCAGGGTGTTCTGGGCTACATTCTGACACGACTTGTACTGCTATTAGGGAACTAACGTTTACCGCCCCCTAGGCCCACCATGCGATACTCTCAGACGAACAGACCGGACTGTACGGAGATTGTCACATTCAGGCTCAGTAGGAGTTCGGATGGGTTTACCTCATCGGCCTTCATATCGACATCTACCTGGGGACCGTTACGTACAGCTAGTGCCGCTTGCGGTCTGTGGTTAAACCCACTGCCAGCATAGTGTCGAGTCTTTAGAGTCCCACACAGAGAGTTTCACTGCACTGGAAGAAAGGTGTAGAGGCCGTATGGTTTTACGGCAGGGCTACGATCACTTACGTGCACTTGTGCACGTATGCTGTTTGGGCAGACAATGCTAGTGGGCTTTAGTTTAAGCCGGATCCTTGTATTGTATGGATGGATTAGTTTTGTCTTCTGTGCATTCGCATTCTACGGAATGCGAATGCGGGTGTGTATGCATGGTTGTGAGGAGCGAAGAAGAAGGAGGTGCCTCATTGGGGTTTTGACCGTTGATTCGGTCAGAACCATTATGAGGTGGGGAAAATATTTACTAATCTTTTTAATGATAATTGTGTTATGGCTAATTGCTTTGACCATTTGACCATGCTTGACATTTTGACCTTGTTGACCATTGTTGACTTTGATCTTTCTCTTGAGCTCTAGACTCTTCTTTTGCTTTATCAAGACATGATAGTGGTCAAATCAATCTTAGCCATCATAATTATCGTAAAAGATTGGTTTTTTATTTTTTCATGGTTCATTATTCTTTTGGCATTCTCTCTCTTCACTTTAGCTCTCAAGTTTTGTTCTTCTTCTTCCTCCTCACTAAGAAATCCTTTAGTTCTCATGTGTTGAGATAATTAGGATTTAAATAGACAAATAAATCCACCATCATATTCTACATCACCTAGGACATCAAGAGTAGCATACTTGTTGCCCTAGTTATCTCGGCTTGAGGTGGAGCTCGGATTACAAACTCTCGGGTGGATCGTCTTCGACTCAAGGAGGCCGTGGAGGTGACCAAGATCTGGATCGATCCTCGGAGCTTGAATGGACGAGAAGGACATCGGAGGGAAGACCTGAAGGACCGGTTTCATGAGGTAAAATCTCCGAAGCATAGTAGATAGAACCTCTTATGTTTGTTAGCAATGGTTTGGCAAAGATCCTCAAGTTTTAGTCCATGTTGCCTTGTGTTTAAAAATTGTTTTTTACCTATTCCGCCTCCCCGTAAGCACCAGGGTGGGTAACATGGACTTACACTCACTGGTCTGCTTTTATAGGAACAAAAGAAGAATAAACAAGCAATAGAAATAGGTTAACATGGCAGCAAGGAAGGGCCCACAGAAAACTGGGGGTTTATGGGTCTAGGGGGGCCGTCCAGCTCGGCCATAATGAGCATGTGGCCGGCCCAAATCCAAGGAAACTTGCTCGTATTTGTTGTGATGGTTTGTGTGCTCTCCCACATCACTCTGGTTCTGCGAGATTTCTCAATATAGGCCTGGGTTGCACTCATGGATTTGGAGGGAACATGTAGCTATACATCACATCGCATCTTCATGCATTAACTCCACATCACTTCTCATGCCCACTTGTGTTCCTTAGGCAGCCCCATCTCTAGGTCCATGCTTCAAAGAGCTAGTGCACACTTGCAATGTGTTGGACCAAAATGTGTGTGCACTTGTTTATTAGTAAAAACTCTTTGAATATCGGTTGGTTTCCAGTTCCGGTTGCAGTGTCGGCTTACAAACGATATATTCGTGATTTTAAATGTATTTCCTGTATTTTGTCACGGATACCTATAATCTGTAATTACCGAGCAGACACTGGTTAATAGTACCAATAAATAACAAGACAGATAATGAATGAGCGGTATTGAAATGCAGTTTTCTGTGATAAAAAAATACCCCCAAACTTATCTTTTGCCGTCCCGAGCAAAACAAAATCCTAGCCTCACTTTCGCAGGGAATGTGATTGCACTAAGCTCGTGCAACAAGACGTTAAACCTCTAGGTGTTCCTAGTAGAAGGAGTGTTGTCTCCTGAGGGTTTTCAGCGGATACTACCCACAAAATCCCGTCAAGCTAGTTTCATAAGTTAACGTTAATTCTACTCCTACGGTTTAGTATATAAGTTAGAAATTCTATCATCCTAAATTAGAAATATTCAACCCTTATGTTTTACGTCTCTTATCTATTTAATCTCAGATCCTATACGTTTTACAGTTTAGAAAGATCTCGGTATCTCTTGAGTTTTCCTTCTAAAAGTGCGGTCTCCAATCAGGGATTTTTATCATTTTTATGGAAAACATAAGTCTTATTCTTTATTCCCATCTTTCCTCCAAATATTGATTGTATACCCCTACGTGTATATAGTTTCATTTCTACAGTTAAGAATTCAATTCAAGCTATAGTACCCTTTCCCTAATACCTAATACTACTTCTTTTCATTTAATGATGGACGGTGTTGCTTACACACCTTTCATGCGACTATTAATGCTTCTTGAGGCACTAACAGCCGATTACTGAATGTGTGAACTTAAAACGTAAATAGCAGTTTCCAGGTCTTGACTTTATTTATTTATTTTTCTTTTCTTTAATTTTCTTTTTCAAGACCTGATATATTTTTCAATGATGCTCTTTTTGTGTTTAGTTTTAAATACCATTTTTTCTTTCATACTAGCTTTTCAGGCAAGAGTATTTCTAGGAATCCTCTACTATCCCAAGTTTCAAGGTGCGTGTATATGCAGTTTGTAGGTGTCACGACCTGAAATGGCACGTGACTGGCACTTAAATCATATGAAGTCTATAGGACCCTATCTAATTCAAGTAAGCCAACAATCCCAGAAATCTAAACCATTTTAAAGAGAAAGTGAAGTAAAACTTAGTTTTAAAGCAAGTGTTTTAACAAAATAAGCCGTAGTAAGCATTTTTAAAACCTCAAGTCTTTCCAAAAATTTCGGCAGAGTTTCCTTTGTAAATACTGGTACCAATCGGGTGCAAACATGAATAATATACATAATGAATAAAGGCATCCCCAAGCGGGAGCTAGCTCTTCGCCAATTGGCGGACACAACCACGCAATGCAATATAATATACAACGCCGAAGGGCGAGGATCAAAACTCATTGAGAAAAGCAATATCCTCAAGAAAACCATAGAAAAACCATAATAATACAGCCGCGCGACTCTAAAGTCGAAAGAATATACACTGGTCTTCTAAGTCTATCAATAATACAAGTCTGGTTGATGGAGTTTTCTAGATACAAATGAATAAATAAAAGTACTGCGGTGTTCACGATACAAGTGAACCCACCTACCAAAGCAATCACCTGGAAAGAAGCAGTGTGCCAGCAAAGCCGTCAAGGAAATCTGTACGGCAAAACCTGCAAAAAACTGTGGCACAACGGGGGTGAGTTGCCAACTCATGAGTTGAAGACATCACCGAGAAGAAATTGCATGTATGACTCTATCCTAGGTCATACAATAATATCTAAATAATATATAACCTGAAACATCTGAAAATGGCCAGGGTAAACATTTATACATAAGTGTAATACCAAGTGCTCGTGTCAGTGCCTCAGGTAACAACATATCATAAATATAATGTGTGAATGCATGAAAACAGAATGCAACTGAATGAGAAAACCGTTTTCATATCTTAGTGAGATTTCTGTATAAAAATCGAAGTATCATCAATGAAATCAACAGAGAATTAGGGTCAAGCATCGACACAAAATATATATCTCGATATCTCAATATCTCGGGCTCCGGCAATCCGGACTGGCCCATATCATCAATCTCAATACCTCAGGCTCCGGCAATCCGGACTGGCCTATATCATCAAATCTCAAGACTACGTCGGTATCCTCCGGATATCTGTTGTGTCACAATAACCGGTCGGTAGTGCTCCTCTGCAAGGAACAACGCCATCATCTGCGACCATCTTGCCCTGGGGTACCGCACCGGGTCCACCATGCACCCGCAGACGGTTCATCCTCCTCCTCGAATCGGGTGTATGATACTGCTCAAGAGCCAAGAAAACTCATGGTGGACACCTCTCAAATCATATCATGAGAAAACCGCAATTTTCTACCTTTAAAATGATAATAAGTTTATAAAATCTTTGCGGTTTCTCCAAATCCAGAAATGTCATGGAAATCCGAAATCCCAATCTCATGAGTAAATAACAGTGAATTAATGGTATAAAGTTCCATAATATTGTATGACAAATGAATATATGAATGCATCGGATATCAAGCAAGGAATGCAATAATTAAACTAGCATATGAAAGCAATAACATATTAGAACTATCAGCTAGCAAGCTATGTCAATGAAATAATATTCTCTAAAGTGTACGTGACATGGCAATTACCGATGATGATGTGTGTGAGCCGGCAAGCAAGTGTACGTGGAGCATACGCATCATCTGTAATGGTGTTGGTGTCCTGATAGCATGGGTTCATAATAACCTATGAAGACACATTTAAGCATGTAATGCGATGCGAACAGCAAGAATATACAGAAAATGAATAGTAAACGCAACATATAAGAATGAACATTTATATATACGAATCATACAGTTTTGGCATTTGAAATAGCATGAATCGTGGTGTTTAGAAAATAGGGGCTACGGTGTTTTTAAGAAAATGTACGTCCTTTGAAATATCCGTAGTATCCTTTGGCCTGTCTTTAAAATACTCACGATTCGTTAGTTTTGGAAATAAGTATGACTCGAGCCCAGATCTAACATCTACTAAGTAAACTACAGGACAAGCTAAGAGACTAACCAAAGGGGTAAGGAAATCCACCTAAGTCCGAGTCGATATATCTGGTAGTCGGTGATCCCTCCTCAATAGCGTCACGTATGATAAAATATATAATACGACATCCTCAAGTCGAGAGTGCGGATCAATCATCACAATTATATATCGTACGGTAAAATCCATCGTATGGCATCACAAATCGGAGTATGGGTCAATATCACATATAATACATTACTTATCTGGTATCATTATCATCATAATTCTGAATTAGGGTACTGATCTAAAATCTAGTACATTCCGATACCATCAAACATATAAATATATAACCGCGTATATATAAAAACACATCGTCCAACTATCCGCTATAATATCATGTAGTGTCTCATCACACGACCCAAATCACATCACCGATCTCATGGCATCATGCCCAATCACATCGACTCATCTCCAAGTGTCATACGCTATCCTCATCAAACGTGTATACGTATACATACATACATACACACACACATATATATATATATATATCCCCATATACGCACAAGAAAATCAAATGCATGCGTGTGTTTGTGCGTGTGTGCAAATCATTACTCTAGGGTTTCGCGACTAAGAAACTAAACTAAAAGCTTTTTCCTACAATTACACTAAAACTAACCCAAAGTCACCTAAGCTTTTCTTGCTAAGTATGCACATCTCCTAAAATACATAAGTATATATATATATATATCATAATGCATTCGCATGCTACACTACGAAACTGCGGGGATGCTATAAGCCATCCACCCGACTTCTGTCACGACTCGAAATTGGCACGTGACGGCCCTAATATTACGCAACGTCTATAGGCGTAACGCAGTAAAAGAAAGCCAAAACCCAGATATCTAAACCATTAAAAGCCAACAAAAGATAAGAAACATTATTTAAAAGTCTTTGAAATCACAACCCAAATTCTTTAAAAATCCAACTTTATTTCCTTTAAAATTTTGGCAGCACCTCCTTTGTAAAAGCTAGCCCAAAAATGGGTACAACATAAATATAAAGTAAAGCATCCCCAAACGGGAGCAAATACACGCCCAAAGGCGGAAAACAACCACCACAACAAATATACGACGCCGTAGCGAAGAAATAAAAGACGATAGAAATGAAACTGTATAAAAAACAACAAGTCACAAATAATACAAGTATCGTCCTCACATCAAGTCTCTAAGTCATACAAGATAATGACAGATGGAGAGTACAAGGATACAACGAATATACAATACAAAAATGAATAACCACAAAACCCACCTAAGAAAACTGCACACTGTGAGCCGATGCGGTATCCGCGGCAAAAGATGATAAGATAGATGAATAGCCTGCCTCGACTACTCTGGGGAACACCCTGCAAAACAAACTGTGGCACAACGGGGGTGAGTTGCCAACTCGTGAATAGTAAATAACATATGCAGGTAATCGCAAGTATGCACGTACAGCGTGAATCTAACATGTGCAATTAATAGCAATAAAAAGTCATATGAATGCAATAATTATGAAAGGTACACTAGCAGGTACAAGTAATACATGAAGCAAGGCATATAATTAAAGGTATGTAAATGCAACAGTCATGAAAGATAATCTAAGAGGTACTACTAATACATGAAGCAGTGCATAAACAATAAATGTGGAGTATGAAATGAAATATGTCATTTCCACGGAATCCTGACATCGTGGTAGGATCACAATCCATCAAGACAAATCCAAATACAAATTCCTTAAATCAGCCCCCAAATTGGCTTTCATATCACATAAGTCTCACAAATCCTGAATGTACAATATCGAATGAATCTCATATATCCTGAATGTACAAATCAACAATCTCATAAATATCCTGTATCCAATATCAAATGAATCACCTATATCCCAAATCAAATTATCAAGTAAAAATGTAACATCCTAAATATATTTGCATGAATAAGTATGATGATGTATATAATTTAATGTCAATACACATATATTAGCGTCCCATTCCACTAATATTGGTGTAAGGGCATATATAACAGCGGCCTAAACCCCTGTTATATATACAAAGGAGTAAAAAGAAATATCATGAAACCAATGTGTCAAGCATCGACACAGAAATGCAGGTCTATCAGGTGTTGTCACCACGACTGGCACCCTGATAGATACGTATCATACGCTATCCCGAAAGCTCGAGTGCCTAGCTCTGACCCTCGCCTCTCGACGTATCTATACGTACATGACTCCCGTCGGTATACCCATGATAACCGCTGAGTCATTGGTAATGTCACCGGATGGTATGGTTCCCCCACTAACTCAACGTCTACTCCACGACTCTTGCCTCGGGGTACCTCCGGGCCCCACCATGTACCCGCACACGGAACCCTCCGTTCCTCGCGTGGGGTATATATATATCCGAACCGATAAATCTCATGGTGGCTGCTGAAATATCAAATCAAGGGAAACCGGGTTTTTCAAATAATGCATAATTTCATGAACTCCCACGGTCCCCAAATCCAGAAAACATCATGAAAAATCCATATCACAATGCGAAAATACATGAATATAATATATGCAACATAAACGGAAATATAAGCATATAAAGGAAAAGCCGCTAATTAACTACAATAAGTTAATATAAATATCATGCGGTTCCTAATTTTCTCCAATTCTAAAATAACATCAGGTAAAGGCAAACATGTAGCTATAACCAGATGCATATGAAAACATAAAGGTATAGCAAGGTATATGTATCTACCTATAAGTAATGATGTAGTATACCCCCTGGGTATAAGTGAAATAGGCGTGCAAGGTATACCTGTAGCTATGTAATAAAGTGTGCATGTACCTATCACTAATGGTACAATACTCTATAGGTATACAGGTAACTAGCATGTAAGTATGCCGGAGCATAAGTGTAAGCATGTAGGTATACAGGTATGCTATAAGTCAATGCATAAAGAAATATGAATCAAAGTCTCAATGTCCCTAACCAAGCAATATCTTATCTATAATTGGGTTGTGCGTGACATGGCAATTATTGACAGTGTGTGTAGCATACAATCAGTGCTCGTGCAACATGAATCGTCAATAATATGTGCAGTGTCCTAAGGACACTAGTCCAAGCACAACAATATCTAAGTAATAGGGTAAATGCGCAATTCTAAATATGTCATAGAATATGCGACAGAGATAACATCTCTAGCCTAGACGCATAACGTCATGCTTGCGATTCCCCTGTAGATGTTAAATCTACTCACCAACGCTCCTGGCTAAGTGAAGCCTACCACCTGTTTTCCCTTGTCGTAGCGTCTGAAGTCCCCGCTTGCGAACCTAAAATTTCACAAACACATCACATAAGCTAAATATCCTATATCGACGAAAAGACAACGAAACGAAATGAAAACGGCAAGAAATTTACACTGCGCACTTAGCGCATCTAACGCGCACGACATCGGTCAAAAACCCTAACTAGGGTCGCTAAACTATGAAACACTAAGTCTAGACTCCGATCGATCCTATCGCACAACACAACACAAAAATAAACGTGGACTCAATATAAATAACGTCGCAACGTCAAAAGAAACCCACGCCTAAAAGTTACCGAAATCTTGTAAGCAGTACTTATCTTTTTAGCACAAAGCTACAAGTTTTACCAAAACTATAATTTACAAATATCTTCAAATAGCAAGGTTAAACCATTTAAACCATTTCTATATTTTAAAACTTGCTTAATTAAGTTTTAGCAAAAACCTAGTAAGTAAAAACCCTTAATTAGAGAAAGTAGTAATTAACAAAAATTAGCATTTTCTACGAGGTTAAGCTTTTCCAAATCACAAATTAATACTTTAATTAAAAATTAAACATTTAAATAAAGCTTTAACCTTAACTTGAATATTCTAAAACCATTTCTAAAATTTAAACATGAAATTAAAAGCTTAAATTAACATCTAATTAAGCTAGCAAAAAGATTTAAACTTAACAATTAAGGATTAGTGTTAGGATTTTATACCTTCCAAGAACACAACTTGAAACAAGAACAATCCACACTTTTGCCTCCAAAATCCTCACTAGAATGAAGATTTAAGAAAGTTTTGTGAAGAAGAATGAAGGTTTTGGATTATATTTGAATTTCTATGAATTTATTTAGATTTTTCATGATTTGTTTGAAGTAAAATGAGTTGAAATGGTGTGGAAATCATGAGGGGCAGCCAAGGAAAGAAGAGGGGCCGGCCAAAATGGAGTGAGGTGGAATTTGTGGAAATTGTGGAGAAGTTTCTAGCAAAAAAAATCATTTAATGCACATTTAATGCAAAATGCCTCTTTTTATTTAATTTCTTTTCTTTTTTAATTCAAAACCTTTTGCACTAAAAAAATATATAGATATTTAAAAAGAAGGTTCTAAAAATAATTGTAGTGATGATTTCCAATAATTTTCATTTAGAAGAAATTTCCCGATTTACGTGCATATTTTACCGGCTAAAATAATATTTTATTTAGGAAAAACTCTATCTGAACCAAAACCTCCCAAATACCCCCAAAGTTTGCGCACAAACTTTATTTTAGCTAAAATAGGTGCCGGCAAGCTTCTACGGAAGTTTGATCGAAATCGGGTTAAAACAGAAAATACCGACAATTTTGCCCTAAAACGGAAAAATCCGCAAAACGATTTCTGAAACGTTACAATCTTCCCCCCTTAAAGAAATTCGATCCTCGAATTAAAATTTTCACTAAGCGTGCCTTCAAAGAGAAGATTACAAAACCCCCAAATCTCGCTCGCAGCCTCCCAAGTGATCACCTCACTATACGGCTATGTCCAAGAAAACCCTCCACAGATGGCAAGACCCTTGACCGAAGTTCCTCCACCTGCCTAGCCATTAACAGAATTGGCAACCGGTGAACGAAACGATCGCGTGCAAGCCAAATGGTCTGATGCTAAATCATGTGAGAAAGATCATGAAGGTAATTGCAAAGTATCAACACAAGGAATACGGGGTGAACACTCAATAATCTGGGCGGAAGTGTCAAATTAAAGGCAACGAAACTAACTCGCTTGAGGATATCAAAAGGACCTACCATTCTGGGATAAGCTTCCCAAAACTCAACACGTCATTCATCGGAAAAATCCGTAG
The DNA here is from genome assembly GCA_030015575.1 of Agapanthus africanus. NCBI lineage: Eukaryota > Viridiplantae > Streptophyta > Magnoliopsida > Asparagales > Amaryllidaceae > Agapanthus > Agapanthus africanus. Next base: position 221,743,819 of record CM057349.1, read on the forward strand.
GAATAAATGAGCTCCCACTGCGAACTCAAGCCTGCAACCATCACGGTCGGCATAAGACCTCTGTCTGTACTGGGCTACTCTTATCCTGACCTGAACCAACTGGATCATCTCTGAAGTTTCTAGAGTAGCTGGGGTCCAAAAATCCTACTTACGCAGAGTCAGAAAAACAGACTGGTGACCGACACAACCTAACAAACAAAACTTAAAGGTTGCCAATTGGAGTGCCTCCTGATAACAGCTATCGAAGGAGAATCCTGACAATGGCAAGTGACGATCCCAACTGCTGACAACAATTAATACGTACACACAGGCATATCCTCCAGAATCGGTATAGCCCGCTCTCACAAAACCATCATCCCGCGGATGGAAAAACGGAGCTAAAGCTCAACCAGTACCCAAGGCTTCCTGAAGTTCCTGCCCAAGACGGCAAGAGAATAGGGTGCCCTATTTGGATACGAGCCATGAAGGAACTCCGTGCAACGCACAAACAAAACTAAGGACAACTGAGCAACCCGAGTATAACCGGACAACTAGCATCCGAATGGAGTCACACCCTGACCAAACCTGGGTAGACACCATAACGAAATTCGTAGAGATCTGCTCCCACTCCCACTTCGGAACGGTTAAAGGTTGCAACTCTCCAGCCGGTCTCAGATGCTCAACCTTAACACACAACAAGACAGACACCTCAAAATGAAATCCGAAACTTCACTCTTCATCCCTTCCCACCCGTAACTATCTCACAAGTCACGCTACAATTTAGTGGAACTTGAATGAACACTGAAAGTTGACTGATGTGCCTGCTCTAGGATTTCGCGTCTCTACCCAATAGTATGAGGTACGCAAACACGTCCCTAAATGTAGCACATCTGGTCACAATTCAAGGACTCCGAATCATTACCCAGCCGAGTATGCTCAAGAATCTTTGACGTACGAGCATCGGCGGGCAGTGCCTCGCGAAAGCGATTAAGGAAAAGTGGTCGGGCGCGGACATGAGCAAGTTGTGCCCTCAGTAGAGGCGAACTTAAGTTGTACTCAACGATCGCACAAGAACTGTAGATCTGCAGAAGACTGACTCAACAATGAACACCCGCTGCAGGAAGATGTATATTAAGCTCTGATGGTCCGTGAAAATCTGACAAGACTTTCGAACAAGTATTGTCTCCAAATCTCCAACGCACGACCACCGCGGCCATCTCCAGATCACGAGTGGGATATCCTACTCGTACGTCCTCCAGATGTAGGGAAGCAAAAGCGATAACTCTATAGTGTCACCTCAGTACACAATCGAGCCCCATTCGCGAAACATTACAGTTAAACAACAAAGTCGCCCGAACCAGAAAGCAAGGAAAGAACTGATGCAGTTGTTAACCGAGTCTTCAACTGCTGAAAAACTCCGCACGCATGCCTCAGTCCAAAGAAAAGAAACCTTCCATCCGGTCAATTCAATCAACGGTGCAGCACTACACTAGCAATCCTGCACGAAACGGCGGTAAAAACCTGCTAAGACCAAAAATCTGCGGACCTCCGTCCATACCCAAGTCTGGGCTAAAGCTGTATGGCCTCGATCTTCCTCGGAACCATATGAAAACCGTCTCCCGTAACTATAAGACCTAGGAGTCAACACAAATAAGCCTGAAGGAACACTCCGAGAATCTAGCAACAGCTGGGGCTCTCCCAATGTCTGCAAAACAAATCCTCAAGTGCTACTCCTGTCCCTCACGACACATTGAATAGACCAGAATGTCGTCAATAACACAACAATAACCGGTCGAGGAACGGCCTGAAGAAATCTGGTTCATCCCCTCTATGAATGCTGCTAGGGCATTGGTGAGTCCAATGACACCACCAAAACACACAAAGCCCATAGCACGCACAAGGCATTCTTCGGAATGTCATCACTCCGAGCCCGCAACAATGATGACCTGATCCCAAACAAACTTAGAAAATGTCTCGCACTCGGAAGCTGATCGAAGAAATCATCAATGCGAGGTAAAGGGTACCTATCTACACCGTAAGACGGTTAAATTGACGATCAATCGATACACAACCTCAACTGCCATCCTTCTCCTGACGAACAGAATAGGAGCTCCCCAATGCGAAACACTCAGACGCACAAGCCCCCAACAAACAACTCTGCAGCTGATCTTTAAGCTCCCTAAGTTTCGCCGGCTCATCTGGAACAACGTCGGAAAACTCTCGCACGAAAGGAACCCGGTCCAACAAACCTATTGTGGCTCCGGTATCACGAAAGAACGCCGGGAATCCTCGACATCATCTCCCCAAAAACCGACTAGCGAAAAAGGCTGAATTCAAGCTGTGTGAGGCGGCACCACTGCCCTCCCATGCACAACAAGAACTGACTCGCTGGGAAAACAACCCTGTATGTTTTCATGCGGCGTTCCACAGACGCCTAGCACGTAGCTAACCAGTCTGTGCCCAGGAGGACGTCTAATCCAACATCTCTAAAAGGATCACAACGACGGACGAATCTCCTAACCGATTGACACACGACTGAAATACGTGTTGCGCAACAAAAGAATCGCTGATAGAAATTAACACAATAAACGGCTGATCTAGCTAACACGACTCTACTCGTTCCAAACCTCTGCCACTCCCGCGACGGTCACGAAAGCTGTCTCGACGACTAGGCCTCTGTCTCTGGGCTTGTACACCGGTACGAGTTCTCCATGGTTCCGGAACCCCCAAAGTCTCTGGAATACGTGCCTCGTCAACTGGGGCTGCATCCACTGGTGCTATGTAGGACGGAATGCTGCATGCTGATTGCAAGGAACAACTGAGTAACAGGGGTGACAACCTCCTGTCGCTGCGCTCGAATGGTATCAACCAATGAACTCATAGTCTGGCGCATGTCCTGCATCTCTGCCACAAGCCTAGCGATACTATCTGTCGAAGGCGGATCCGTCTGCTCCTGTGCAACGAGCGCGCCATCCTGGTCAGTCCTTGACCGACCCGAGTCAACTCTGATCTCGGCCCTCGCTGCATCACTCTGAGTCCCCATAGCTGTCAGCGGCAAAGGCTATAAATAGAGATATGATTCGATATGAACAAGGAAATCGAATCTCAAGGATATATATCAAGGAAGGAAATTCAAGCAATTTGTACTTTGGTCACTTTAGGCGGAGTACCGCATCGTGAGTATGCCGTGGACATACACACACTACGTTACTCTGCTTAAGCTACCTACTCCATCATACCAAGGTCATCCTACACTCCGAAAGGTAAAACCTAGCGCTCTGATACCAACTTTGTCACTACCCGAAATTGGCACGTGACGGCCCTAATACTACGCAACGTCTATAGGCGTAACGCAGTAAAAGAAAGCCAAAACCCAGAAATCTAAACCATTAAAATACAAGAAAAGATAAGAAATATTGTTTAAAAGTCTTTGAAATCACAACCCAAAATCTTTAAAAATCCAACTTTATTTCCTTTAAAATTTTGGCAGCACCTTCTTTGTAAAAGCTAGCCCAAAAATGGGTACACCATAAATATAAAGTAAAGCATCCCCAAACGGGAGCAAATACACGCTCAAAGGCGGAAAACAACCACCACAACAAATATACGACGTCGTAGCGAAGAAATAAAAGACGATAGAAATGAAACTGTATAAAAGACAACAAGTCACAAATAATACAAGTATCGTCCTCACATCAAGTCTCTAAGTCATACAAGATAATGATAGATGGAGAGTACAAGGATACAACGAATATACAATACAAAAATGAATAACCATAAAACCCATCTAAGCAAACTGCACACTGTGAGCCGATGCGGTATTCGCAGCAAAAGATGATAAGATAGATGAATAGCCTGCCTCGACTACTCTGGGGAACACCCTGCAAAACAAACTGTGGCACAACGGGGGTGAGTTGCCAACTCGTGAATAGTAAATAACATATGAAGGTAATCGCAAGTATGCACGTACAGCGTGAATCTAACATGTGCAATTAATAGCAATAAAAAGTCATATGAATGCAATAATCATGAAAGGTACACTAGCAGGTACAAGTAATACATGAAGCAAGGCATATAATTAAAGGTATGTAAATGCAACAGTCATGAAAGATAATCTAAAAGGTACTACTAATACATGAAGCAGTGCATAAACAATAAATGTGGAGTATGAAATGAAATATGTCATTTCCACAGAATCCTGACATCGTGGTAGGATCACAATCCATCAAGACAAATCCAAATACAAATTCCTCAAATCAGCCCCCAAATTGGCTCTCATATCACATAAGTCTCACAAATCCTGAATGTACAATATCGAATAAATCTCATATATCCTGAATGTACAAATCAACAATCTCATAAATATACTGTATCCAATATCAAATGAATCACCTATATCCCAAATCAAATTATCAAGTAAAAATGTAACATCCTAAATATATTTGCATGAATAAGTATGATGATGTATATAATTTAATGTCAATACACATATATTAGCGTCCCATTCCACTAATATTGGTGTAAGGGCATATATAACAGCGGCCTAAACCCCTGTTATATATACAAAGGAGTAAAAAGAAATATCATGAAACCAATGTGTCAAGCATCGACATAGAAATGCAGGTCTATCAGGTGCTGTCACCACGACTGGCACCCTGATAGGTACGTATCATACGCTATCCCGAAAGATCGAGTGTCTAGCTCTGACCCTCGCCACTCGACGTATCTATACGTACATGACTCCCGTCGGTATCCCTATGATAACCGATGAGTCATTGGTAATGTCACCGAATGGTATGGTTCCCCCACTAACTCATCGTCTACTCCACGACTCTTGCCCCGGGGTACCTCCGGGCCACACCATGTACCCGCACACGGACCCCTCCGTTCCTCGCGTGGGGTATATATATATCCGAACCGATAAATCTCATGGTGGCTGCTGAAATATCAAATCAAGAGAAACCGGGTTTTTCAAATAATGCATAATTTCATGAACTCCCACGGTCTCCAAATCCAGAAAACATCATGAAAAATCCATATCACTGTGCGAAAATCCATGAATATAATATATGCAACATAAACGGAAATATAAGCATATAAAGGAAAAGCCGCTAATTAACTACAACAAGTTAATATAAATATCATGCGGTTCCTAATTTTCTCCAATTCTAAAATAACATCAGGTAAAGGTAAACATGTAGCTATAACCAGATGCATGTGAAAACATAAAGGTATAGAAATATATATGTATCTACCTATAAGTAATGATGTAGTATACCCCCTGAGTATAAGTGAAATAGGTGTGCAAGGTATACCTGTAGCTATATCATAAAGTGTGCATGTACCTATACAGGTAACTAGCATGTAAGTATGCCGGAGCATAAGTGTAAGCATGTAGGTATACAGGTATGCTATAAGTCAATGCGTAAAGAAATATGAATCAAAGTCTCAATGTCCCTAACCAAGCAATATCATATCTATAAGTGGGTTGTGCGTGACATGGCAATTATTGACGGTGTGTGTAGCATACAATCAGTGCTCATGCAACATGAATCGTCAATAATATGTGCAGTGTCCTAAGGATACTAGTCCAAGCACAACAATATCTAAGTAATAGGGTAAATACACAATTCTAAATATTTCATAGAATATGCGACAGAAATAACATCTCTAGCCCAGACGCATAACGCTATGCGGGCGATTCCCCTGTAGATGTTAAATCTACTCACCAACGCTCCTGGCTAAGTGAAGCCTACCACCTGTTTTCCCTTGTCGTAACGTCCGAAGTCCCCGCTTGTGAACCTAAAATTTCACAAACACATCACATAAGCTAAATATCCTATATCGACGAAAAGACAACGAAACGAAATGAAAACGGCCAGAAAATTACACTGCGCACTTAGCGCATCTAACGCGCACGACATCGGTCAAAAACCCTAACTAGGGTTGCTAAACTTTGAAACACTAAGTCTAGACTCCGATCGACCCTATCGCACAACACAACACAAAAATAAACGTGGACTCAATATAAATAACGTCACAACGTCAAAAGAAACACACGCCTAAAAGTTACCGAAATCTAGTAAGCCGTACTTATCTTTTTAGCACAAAGCTACAAGTTTTACCAAAACTATAATTTACAAATATCTTCAAATAGCAAGGTTAAACCATTTAAACCATTTCTATATTTTAAAACATGCTTAATTAAGTTTTAGCAAAAACCTAGTAAGCAAAAACTCTTAATTAGAGAAAGTAGTAATTAACAAAAATTAGCTTTTTCTACTAGGTTAAGCTTTTCCAAATCACAAATTAATACTTCAATTAAAAATTAAACATTTAAATAAAGCTTTAACCTTAACTTGAATATTCTAAAACCATTTCTAAAATTTAAACATGAAATTAAAAGCTTAAATTAACATCTAATTAAGCTAGCAAAAAGATTTAAACTTAACAATTAAGGATTAGGGTTAGGATTTTATACCTTCCAAGAACACAACTTGAAACAAGAACAATCCATACTTTTGCCTCCAAAATCCTCACTAGAATGAAGATCTAAGAAAGTTTTGTGAAGAAGAATGAAGGTTTTGGATTATATTTGAATTTCTATGAATTTATTTAGATTTTTCATGATTTGTTTGAAGTAAAATGAGTTGAAATGGGGTGGAAATCATGAGGGGCAGCCAAGGAAAGAAGAGGGGCCGGCAAAAATGGAGTGAGGTGGAATTTGTGGAAATTGTGGAGAAGTTTCTAGCAAAAAAAATCATTTAATGCACATTTAATGCAAAATGCCACCTTTTATTTAATTTCTTTCCTTTTTTAATTCAAAACCTTTTGCACTAAAAAAATATCTAGATATTTAAAAATAAGGTTCTAAAAATAATTATAGTGATGATTTCCTAGAATTTTCATTTAGAAGAAATTTCCCGATTTACTTGCATATTTTACCGGCTAAAATAATATTTTATTTGGGAAAAATTCTATCTGAACCAAAACCTCCCAAATACGCCCAAAGTTCGCGCACAAGCTTTATTTTAGCTAAAATAGGTGCCGGCAATTTTCTACGGACGTTTGATTGAAATCGGGTTAAAACGGAAAATACCGAAAATTTTGCCCTAAAACGGAAAAATCCGCAAAACGATTTCTGAAACGTTACAACTTCCCCCATAGATATATATTTACTCACCTTGATCCTTGCTTGCCAAAGTTGATGTCGCCATCCTCTTCTTTATCATCCGAAGTCCACATGAGGGTACCTACATATATAACACATCGTATCGTATTAAAAATCTGATTCAAAACCAAAACGACACACGAATCGCACAAAGGTTAAAACTGTAACGTTTTGAAAATCGTTTCGGTGAAATTTCGAAAAATCGGTAAAATAAGGGGGTTTTCTGTAAAAAGTCAAAATACAAATATCTTATTATAAAAATTAAATATACATATTCTAGCTTTGTAATTGCTATTATTTGGTGTTTATTGAGCCGCTGGTGAAATTTCAAATTTTCTGAAAAAAATATTATTTTATTATTATTTAAGCCGTCACTAATACATTTAATTAGGGAAAATTTCAAATTGGAATGAGTTGAAACAAATTTTGTGCATCATAAAACATTAAATAAAATTTTATCATGTGGTTTTTGGAACGAAATCATTTGCCAAAACGGTTTAGAAATTATTGAAGAAAAAAGGCTTTTTTTAGCGTAAATGGATGTTTGGGGTATTATATTTATCATTTTTCATCACCCCACACCCGTACCCACATCCAAACACTCCCATTTACTTCTCCAATTGAAGAATTCAGCAGCCCACTTCTCCCCCTCAAAAATTTCTCCATCTCATTTGTATGGGTGAAATAGAGTTTATAGGTGTAGGTTAAGATGTATTGTTTTGGAGGCTCATTGTACCTTGATTTGAGGGGGGTTGACTTGACCAATTGTGCATAACACCCACACCATTCCCCCCATCACCCCATGGACGAAATTCTGCAGCCCTTCCCCCTTCATTTTCCCTCTTTTCATTTCCTTCAATTTAAATCAAAAAATTGCTCCAAAATCCAATTTAAATCTCACAAATTGATTTCCATTCTTCATCCCATTCTCCTTAGCTTTTATCACTTGGATCATGGTGTTATGAAGCCATCATTGGAGGCAAATTCTTCTTGCTAGATCACTAGATTTTAAGGTATAATTTCTACCCATTTAAATTCTTATGTTTAGATTTATTTAATTGAGTTGTTTTAGTGTTAATTTTAGTGCTATTTGCATACTAGTTTTTTTTTAAAAGTTTATGGCTTGAGTTGAATTAGGGTTTTGTTGTGGAAATGGGTTATGATAAATTGTGCATGGTTTTGTGTTGTGGATTAACATCTTAAGTTTTATAGAAAGCTAATTTAGTTGTTAATTCCAAACCATTACTTATAAAATGCCCTAATTAAGTTATTTTGCTAACTAGAGTTTTGGAAAATTATTAAATGCCTTAGATTAAATTATAATTATGGTTTCATGTCATTATAGATAATATATTGAGTGGGTTAATGCTTTTAGTTCATGAAAATCCTAGCTAAATTGTTGTTTGTGAATTTTTGCTATAAATTGTAAAAAAAATTGGGTATTTTGTAAACTAGAATTTTGGGGTTAATGGAATTTAATGAGATTAAATTATGGAAATTGTTTTTATGACTTATTTAAGATATTTAATAAGTATTATGGCCACTAGATTTGTTTAAACATCATGTTTTGTACAAAAACGGCGAATTGTGCTTGCTAGATTTTCGGAAAAATGACTTTTTAAGTGAAATTGGGGTTTTTGTGAATTTTAATCTATTTTATATTAAAATTAGTGTTCGTGAATGTGCAAATGAGTGTATTTGGGTTTTTCTCGATGATTTGGCGTTTGTACGCCGACGTCGAGGGTTTTTGGGTTGATTTGTGAAAGCAACCATAGGTTTTGACCTATGTGGGATTCGTGTGTCGTTTTGGTCATGAGTCGGATTTTAATACGATACGGTGCGTTATGATATGTAGGTACCCCATGTGGACTTCGAGACGACAAGCATGCGCGTGGCGACGTCGGCACCGGCGAACGAGAACCAGGTGAGTAGATTTATATCTACGGGGAGAAGTCGGGTGGATGGCGTATAGCACCCCCGCAGTTCGTGGTGATGTATACGAATACGTATACACACAGATATTGATTATATATTGTTGAGATTATTGATGATAAGATTGATATTTGGTATTTTTGGATTGGTTTAGTGTAGTTGCGAAACCCTAGAGTAGTGGTCGCACTCACACACGCACACACACACATACTTGCATACATTCTTATTTTATATGTGCGTATATGGGAGTATATATTTATGTGTTCACATGGGTATGTGACTATGTGTTCATATACTGGATTTGAGGATAGTATTTGGAATTTGAGATGAGTTGATGATATTGGGCCTGAGGCCAGAAGATCGGTGATGTGATTTGGTTCGTATTGAGATACGATATGATGTTTTAGCGGGTCTTTTGACGTAGCAATTCTTACACCTGTATGCATGCTTAGGCGGTATCAGTATTGTACTAGACGTAGGACATTGTCCCGGATCATGATATTTGATAAAGAAGATACCAGATGAATAGTGTGATTGAATGTGATATTAACCCGTACCCAGATTTGGGGATGCCGTACGACGGATTTACGTACGAGCTATATTGATGATTGATCCGCACTCTTGACTTGGGATGCCTGATTATTGATACGGTATCGGATATGATATTATTGAGGCGGGATCACCGACTATACATATATAGGTATGTATATGTATCGACTCAGATGATAGGCGGTTTCCTTACCTGTAGTTCAGCTTGTTAGTTCAGCCGTATAGTTTAGTGTAGTTGTTAGATTAGATTAGACTTCTTACCTATTTCAAAAACTAACGAATCGTGGGCATTTTTAAAGACAGCCCAAGGGATCCTACGGATATTTCAAAAGACGTATCTTTTCATAAAAACACCATAGCCCCTATTTTCAAAACCCCATGATTCGTGTTATTTAAAAAGGAACCATTTGTAGGACTGATATTAGATTAATGCAGATTAGTTATAGTTGTGTCTAGTTTTCAGCTCCCGCTCATTTTTGTAGTCCGCTTCGCATCGCATGCTTATTTTATGTTTCATACTCCATTATTGATATCATGCTGTTAGGACACCGGCACCATTACCGATGATGCGTATGTACCACGTACACTTAATTGCCGGCTCACACACATCTTCATCGGTAATTGCCATGTCACGTACACCTTAGAAAATGTTATTGCTTGACATAGCCTGTTAGCTAATAGTTAGACATGATATTAGTGTACTTGCCTTATATGTTAGTTTAGAAATTGTAGTTATTACCTGCTACTTCATGCATACTGTTATTCATTGTTATGCCGCATTCATGGATTCTCATGCATATATTCACTATTTTACGTGTTATTGAGGTTTTGGACTCGGATTTCCATGAGATTTTCTGGATTTGGAGGAAAACCGCAAAAACTTATATGAACTGATTTCTCTCTTTTTAAAATAAAAAGTGCGGTTTTCCCATGATGTATGAGTCGTCCACCATGAGTTTGCTGATGGATTTCGAGACCCGATTCGAGGAGACGGATGAACCGTTTCGGGTACATGGTGGACCCGGTAAGGTACCCCGGGACAAGAAGCGCGTGATGATGACGATGTGAGCCTGGCAGGGGAGCACTACCTACCGGTGATTTTACCCGACGCGTCGGATATCCGGAGGATACCGTCGTGGTCTTGAGATGGATGGTAGGGGCCGGTCTGGACTGACGGCGCCCTAGATATTGAGGTACAGAGACTGTGATACAGAGATATCGAGATATTGGGATTACGTTTTGTGCCGATGCTAGGCACTGTTTTATGCTGATTTCATTATGATACCTCATTTTAAAAATACAAAGGAAATATCACTAAATTATGGAAACAGTTCTTCATTTACATGTATTCTGTTTTCATGCATTCATACCTCATTCATATGATATATTGCTACCCTTGGGCACTGACACGGGCACATGAGATTACACTCGGGTTAGATATTTACCCTTGCCTTGTTATAGGCTACGTGTTATTCATATATTGGAGGATATATTATGATCATTGACCTAGGTTGCGTTATTTATGCGATTTCTGTGCGTAGATATTTTTCTATTCACGAGTTGGCAACTCACCCCCGTTGTGCCCCACTTTCTTGCAGGTTGCCGTACAGGTTTCATTACGGCTTTGCGGGCTCAGTTTCATTCGGTTGACTTGCTAGTAGGTGGGTTTTTCTTGTATCGTACCCATCATATTACCTTGTATAATATTATTCCGTTGTATCTAGTAAATTCCATCAACCAAACATGTATTTTTTGAGATAGAGACCAGTGTTGTTTATTCTTTCGACCTTAGAGTTGCTCGTTATATTTCTGTTGGTTTTGAGTTTCCTTTTGAGTTTTGATCCTCGCCGTTGGCGTTGTATATTATATTGTTTGTGTGGTTGTGACCGTCAATTGACGAAGAGCTAGCTCCCGCTTGGGGATGCCCTTTTCTTGTTTTCGTATACTATTCATGTTGTATCCCGTTTAGGGGCCTGTATTTACAAAGGAGACTCTGCCGAAATTTTCAGTAAATTTTTGATGTTTTAAAAACCGCATAATTCGGCTTATGCTATTAAAACTACTTGTTTTAAATTGGTTTTCCTTCACTCTACTTCTTTTCTTGGTTTGGATTTCTGGGTTTTCGGTTTACTTAGATTACGTACGCCTCGAGACGTTTCGTAGTTTAAGTGCCGGTCATATTCCGTACTTTCGGGACGTGACAAAGTTGGTATCAGAGCGTTAGGTTTTAACCTTCGGAGCGTAGGATGACCCTTGTGTTAGTTATATGTATGCCCTAGAGGCCATTACTATACATAGGATGTATATTGTAGTGGATGCTGGGACATATATAGGGAGGACTTTCTTGCTCGACATGATAGTATGCTATCTGGTTGCTCTTTACCTTAACGTGTATACTGATTGTCTCTCTGTTACATGTTGGTAAAGCCCTTAGGATGTATACTTGACTACCTGGAATATGATGCGGATCATACTAGTAGGGACATGGTAGTCCATAAGTACATCCTTCACAGTCCCTAGTCGTGGGTATATCGAGACGGGGCATCGATATACCAGAGTAGACTAGCGTGTACCTTCTCGACCCATACAGATGGGCGATGGATGATCCCATATCCATCGGTGTTTGACATCATAGATGATATACGGGTGCTCAGTAGAGACTGGGTACACTGGACGGACTCGGCGAGAACTCTCAGATGGTATTATACCTCACGTCAGATGGCAGTTCTCTGGTGACACTGGTACAGAGTAGTCTGTTGACCCGAGATCGTCATAGAGTCTTGTGTGGTTCCCACTGTGCTTTGATTTCCATCTTACCACGTCCAAGAGGGCATGCAAAACGGTGGTTTTTGGGTACAGTCCCGAGTCACATGGAGGCAATGAGCGATAGAAGGGGATTCGTCTCTCCCGGTATAGGGAGTTGATGTTGCGCTGTGTTCGATTGGCTATAACAGGAAATCCCTGGCCAGGGTTGCTGAGATTTACTGGTAAGTGTTACCAGTAGTTTCTCGAATTGTTATAGACCTCATATCGACACGACTTATCGAGCTATTGGGGTCTAACGTTTACCACCCCTAGGCGAGATATACGACATATCAGACGATCAAACCGGACTGTACGGTAGTGTTACTGGTTGGATTCACAGGAGTGTGAGCGAGCTTGCTCGTCGATCTTCTGATCGCTCAATACCCGGGTAGCCGTTACGTTTAGCAGACCGCTTGCGGCTTGTGGGTGTTTGATATGATCATCATCTGCTGCCGGCGTATTGACGAGTCTTTAGAGTCTTACACAGAGGTTTTCTGGCTCAAGCGAAACGAAATAGGAGCGCATATGAGATATGTGCGGGACCGAGAATAATGCGTGTATGTGATACCGTATTCCATTCTCGCGATGAATGTATCGAATGGTTGTATGCGATATAACCTAGTTATCGATTCAAGCGTTGATTCGATAAGCCGATACAATGTATACTAGTCGGTTGTGTGCGACATGACCGGATCATTGAATCAAGTGTTCATTTAATGATTTAATGTATAATTATATATTTGATATATTACTTTGCATTAACTAGTAATGGTTCACTTTAAATGGATTTTCTCACTTGGATTGTGCATGATGTATATGTGATATACTTTTGTGCACTTGTATGTATCATATTTGATGATGCATGTTTATATGGTTAAGTATAAAGAATAAAACCATGGTTAAGTAGATAATTAGGGTTTTGTTTTAATCACTCATTTATTTATCCATTCCTTTTTATTTAAATAATTTTATGAAAACAAAATGGTTTTCTTTTTGTCATGAAGCTTGATGAAGCTTCATGAAGGTTTGACTCAAAGACCATTTTGTCTTCATGTTAAACCCTAACTATTCTCACTTACCATGGTTTGCTCTCTACACTTAACCTTAGTTTGATTATGATAAGTATTGTTTTTCTTTTCATTTTAAAATAGACTTATCATAATCCTAGCTCATCTTCTTCTTCATCTTCAAGTTTGAAACCTTGAGGCCATCAATGGCAACTTGAGCTTGAGAGTGAGAAATCCAATTCTAAAGAGAACCCACCTCCTATTTCTTCATCCTCTACCTCTTGCCAAGTAGTAGAGTGTGTTTTCTTCACAAGTTTTTTGACTTGGTGAAGTCGGAGCTTGATTTAGCGATGCCTCGACGTAGATCATCTTCGGCATGGACATCGATGACCTAGCCCGTCCATTCTCCGATGAAGCCGACGCTAGAGCCCGGGATTTGATATGGACAGCGAGGAGACTTCATTGCGGAGCTATGGAGGTGGAGAAACGAATCTACAAAGGTTGTATTTCCGTATTCTTGTAGTTAAGTGTTAACTAGTTTGCTTTGTCGCCTAAAATTCTAGCCAACGATCCGTATCTAGGGTTTCTCGGCACCGTAAAATTAGAAATTGGCATGGTTGATGCCTTGTGAGACCTTATTAGGGTGCCTAGGAACCCTACAGTGGTATCAGAGCCTAGCTAGAGCCTTAGGCGAAGTCCAGACGGAGTTTGAAGTCCGAACGACTCGAAACCCCAACCCCAAAAATGCTCTCTGTCCTTTTTTTAAAATCTGGTCTTTTTCCGAATTAAAAATATGCAGAAAAATCAGCAGGCTTTTCTATGAATTACTGTGAAATTCGAGAACGTGATTCCACCAATACGCGGCGGAACCGCGGCACAAGCTTGGCTTGTGCGGCGGTTCCGCGGTCTCCTTGTCACATCAGCACTTGAAGTTTGCACAGTAATTCGTATTTTTCTGTGTTGGTTTTCCTGGGATATTTTAAATCTGACTACAGAGTTGAATTTTCTGGGGTTGTTTTAGGGGATTCATATATTCGATCGGAGTATCAAATTTTGTCTGTGTGGCTTTCCGGATAAATTTTAAGAATATGTTAAAAAGTTCGACCGGATATAAATACCCAATTTTTCCCCTGTCGGGAAATTTCCAAGTGTTGGATTTTTCCGTAGTTTAACGATGTTCTATGTAGTGCAAGTAACGCGATGGACCCTCTAGAAGACAACAAACCTTAACTCGATTATGTGACCGTCTTGAACTGCCCTTTGAACCTTAGGGTTTGGGGCAGTACGGCGTGCCACATGTGAGGCGTTGGCTTGACCCTTCTACGGCTGGACCGTCGGTACTGAGGCACGAACTGAATATTGTTAGACTTATTTCATGTGTTGATCTGTATAGGGAAAACTTGGGTGTTCGAATGTTCAATCGGAAAGTTTAACATTTTCTAATTATCTGGAATGGGATACAATAATTGGAATTCACAAGAAGTTATGAGATAACTGAATGAATGTTATAAACATAGCACTTTAGTCTCACTTGATCGGTTGCCACGGAATTTTGATGTGATCAAAAGTCCGTCGCAATCACGTAGCGTACGCGGATACTCGCCGGGTAAACTTAATAGACAGCCTCACTCCATAGCCCCGACCAAGTGACTGTAGGAGAACCCCGTCGCCGAAAGCATCCGTTCGGGTGCTCGCGGCAGCGGTGTTCCGCCTTGGTGCACTTCGTCGACGGTATCGGGGGTGCGACCGTCTACTAAAGTTTGCAACGAGCATTCGATCAGGATGTCGGGAATCTTGTTGAATTGCCCGACTTGGTATTGAAAAGTGTTTTCGATTTTGAGACTAAAATGCGGGGTTTATAATTGTTAGGCATGCGATGTCTAAGAAATTCATTTGGTCAGGCATGTGATGTCTGAGGATGTTGCGGATTCCAACTGTTGTAGTTTTACACTTTCTTTTCTGTGACCGTAAGTGTAATATGTGATGTCGCCGGTTTCGTTGCTATATGTCAACGACAATTGGGATACGCATATTTACTTACGTTGATGACATGTGATGTTATGTGTTGCTGGATATGTTATATTGGATTGTCGTGTTTGAATAGCCGGGGGTTTTTATGTGAGATGAGTGTGTTTCATTTTCATTCATGTAAAAAACTTGTATGTAATATTCTTTTATTGGGGCACTTCCAGGTTGCGGAAGATGTCACCTTTTGTATATTATTTACTTTTCCGCACTAGGATAGACCCAAGGAGGGGAGACCAAGTAACCGGGTTCTGGAGTCCAGTGGGAGACCAACTCGAGGAGTCGAGTCCGGGTCTCCTAACTCTAAAATTGGTAGGGCTGCTTGCCGCTCTCGTAGGGGTCTTGGGGTGTGGGTTTGGCTATTCATCACGACCGTGGAATCCGTGTTTTATACTGGCTCGTATTGAAAACACGGACGTCCTAGAATATCCAATATTTCATATGATTCTTCTGCTGCGATATCTGTGATGTGATCATGTGATGTTCTGTGATAGATACTGTATATAGTATATATGATATATTATATAGACGTTACTTATGTTTTACACCCGCGCTAGCCCTGTCCCGCTCTGCCGTTAGTTACCTAACCTAACGGTGCACGAGGGGACATCGAGGCGAATGCGGATGGCATAAGTGTACGTCGTATTTATCTGTGATGATTAGGTACTTATATCATGGGACTTCATTAATGTGATTAATGAAATAAAAGAAACCTAAAGATGTTGTAGAATCGAATTTCAAAATAAAACAGGTAGCTACAGTTCTTGCTTTGCACAGAGGTATATGTGATATATCCTGCACCTTATTCGATGAGGAAAGGACCGAGATCCCTTCACCGGGAGTGACTCCTTTAGCAATAACTGGCAGATGCTACACACTCGGTTTGTCTTTTGATTGCTTTTAAGAGTTTTTGCTTTGCACAGTGATATATATGATATATCCCGCACCTCATTCGACGAGGAAAGGACCGACGATCCCTTCACCGGGAGTGACTCCTTTAGCAAAACTAGAAAAGCCTAAAAAACACTCCATTTTATAATCATTTGATTCTACAACGATATAAAGTTCATTACGCAAAAGGTTTCTTAAAAACCTGACGTAGCCCTCCGTCATTTCAGATAAGTCCTAGTTAGTATTCGTGCTGCGTTTGTTGACTCAGTCAAGGCGTAGTGTGCGGTAGCTGATTAGTGCTTATCTGCAAAGCATATGATGCGATTGGATTAGGGTAGTCGTGCGGCCTTGTTGACTCAGTCAAGGGTCGTGCGGGTGGGTTTAATTCAATCAAGAAATGACGGGTTGAACTTTACTTGTGGTCTATGATTTGTTGACTCAGTCAAGGTCATAGATCGCTTGGGGCAAAATATTATCGGGAATTTCAAGTGTTGAAATTTGCAATGAGATTGCATACCTTCTATGAGATAGTTGGATCCCGATACCCGCTGCGAGTAATTGTTACTCCTGGGAAAGTTTTACACATTACAATTAGCCGATCAAGTAGGTGTCTAGAAAGGTGTCAACGAGGTTATGTCTCTGGGAAAACGAGGTTTACATTAATTATGTTCGTGCGAAAGCACGGGGGACCTCCCTCAAAGTACCGACACAGGCCTGGCTGAAAGATTGGCGAACTTGTAGTGTGTAATTAATCCCGGCTAGTCTTTCCTTTTAGGGTTTGAAGGAAGATTTGATAAAAAGCAGTGGGAACCATCCTGATTAGATAAAATAATAACCAATCTATTCTTGCAAGAGCGCACGCTGAGTGTTTTCTTCTCTCTCTCTCCTGGTAGCGACCATATCACGCCTTAATCAAGATAATAATACGGATATTTGACCGAACCCGCTTGTTATACTGAGCTGGGGAACGTTGGTCCCGCTCCAACTTATAATTGTTATAAGACAGAGCAGGAAATTGGGGAATACCAGATTTCCCGTGCCGCCCAAACGAAGAGAATGCATGCTGATGCATCATCTTCGGGTGTGTTCATTATACAGAACTGTTTCTCAGTATCCTTTACGTCCTGGGTATGTGATACCAGATCAGGATCCCAGATATGTAATATGTTACAGAGGGCTACAGAAAGGTAAAAAACTGAGAACGGGTGATAAGTTTCATGAGGCAGAAAACGGGGCAAGTGTTGCAGCCAAGTCTGTTGGTCACTGTCACCCTGTATTACGAATACATTGATTCTGAACAAATGCTATTAGATACCGAACCTGATATACAAAATCATATCAGTCTCTTTATTAGTAAAGAAAGGATATAATTTTGTATTGATGGATAATGTTTTGAACATTTCCTATATCAAAAGTTGATCGATTCAGGCACGTTATCTAAAAGCATTGACGTTCTAAATCAAACTACAGTTCCTCGTATACAGAACACACACAAGAGGAAGAGTTCAGAAATGAACGAATTCTTCTTGAGGTATTGTAGACTAGGTCATATCAATGCGACCCGACTAGCTGAAGTTACATTTAGATGCATATTTAAATCAGTTTGAATTTACATCTTATGAAACTTGCCAGTCATGTCACAGAGATAAGATGACCATAGCTCTGTTTATTGGAAACGGAGAAAGAGTTAGTGAACTCTTGGGATGATACATGTTGATGTATAAAGGTCCCCTGTCTACACATGCCAAGACCGGTTCTTTGTACTTCA
The DNA here is from genome assembly GCA_030015575.1 of Agapanthus africanus. Taxonomy (NCBI): domain Eukaryota; kingdom Viridiplantae; phylum Streptophyta; class Magnoliopsida; order Asparagales; family Amaryllidaceae; genus Agapanthus; species Agapanthus africanus. The sequence continues at coordinate 221,761,946 of CM057349.1, forward strand.
TTACATTCTCTGATGATCTTTCGAGATTCAGACATACGTTCCTGTTGAAACATAAGTCCGAACCTTTTGAGATATTCACAGAATATAAGTTAGAAGTAAAGAACCAATACGGGTAAAAGTGTTATGTCCTTTGATGAGATCAAGGAGGAGAATACTTGAGCACGGAATTCCTGGATTATTCTAAAGGAGAATGAGATTCTCTCTCAGCATTACTCCTCCGTATACACCATAGCACGATGGTATATCGGGGTGGAGCAATTACACCCTATGTGATAAGGTGTGCTCTATGATGAGTAATACTGAGTTACCTATTTCCTTTTGGGAGTTATGCACTTGAGAAGCTGCATACCTATTGAATAGGGTTCAAATCAAATCAGTTGCCTACCACTTCATATTTGATATGATAAGGGAAGAGCCCATCTCTCAAGTTAGTTGAGATTTGGGGTTGTCCAGCCTATGTCTGAAAAGCAAAATCCGGACAAGCTCGAGGCAAGGTCAGTTATGTAGAACTGGAAATGTTCCAGCTATACAGACTGCAGCTGATGATTTGATAGAACCAAAGGATTCAGTAGATTCCAACGAACCTCAGCCTCTCCGCCGATTTAGTAGGGTTCCTCACCCACCTGAGAGATACTTCTGTTTCTCTATGACAGTGGGAGCGAGGATTGCATCATGAGATGATGACCCAACTAGTTTCGAGCTGGCCATCAGGACTGAGACTCTGTAAGAATGGCTGGATGTTTAGCGATCTGAGATGGAATCCTTATACACCAACAAAGTATGGACTTTGGTTGCTATATCTGAAGGGTTAAATTCCCATCAGGAGCAAGTATATCTTGAGAAGATTACTAGGTGTACATGGAAAGGTTGAGACTTTCAAAGATAGACTTGTTAAAAGTTTGCATCATTGACCAGGTGTGGATCATGATGAAACTTTTTCTAAGGATCTATGCTTAAGTCCATCCAGATCCTACTTGCCACGGCTACATACCATGACTACGATATCTGGCGGTTGGGTGCCATGACTGCTTTTCTAAATGATGTTTTAGAAGAGTGCGTCTATAAGTACACAGCCAGAGGGCTTCGTAGACAGTGGGAGCAGCGGAAACGTGTGCAAGATGCTTTATAGGATTAAAGCAGGCATAGCGGAGTTGGAACATCTGTTTTGATGGATTAGTCAAAGAGTTTGACATCATCAAAATGGTAGATAAACCTTGTATAAACAAAAAGGTAGTAGGGAGTATAGTGGTGATCCTCGTAGAGTACGTGGATGACATACTCTTGATAAGAAAAGAGTTTCTTATGCTACGCTCGATCAATCTCCGCTTATCACAAGGATTCTCCATATAGGATCAAAGTGATACCTCCTAAATCCTGGGTTTTGGATCTATGAGATAGATCTAAATGGATGTTAGGATACTCACTAGTTGTTGTGAGATGGTATCAATCGATCCTGGGGAGAATCACTGGAAGTGTTCCAGGGTGATAAAGACGACTGAGTGTCAGTTACAGGCATTGTCTTTACCCTCAGTAAAGGGACGGTATGTTGGAAGAGTTCCAAACTAGATACCGTGACATACTAGACGATAAAGGCTGGATACATCGCTACTTAAGATGCTACCAAAGAGGCTGTTTGGGTGTATATTGGTTCATGAGATGAACTACGTTCCTACCATTGTGAGACAATGGAGTTGTGGCTTATGCCAAGGAACGCCGGTCCCATCAGTGATCCAGACATATTCTAAGGCAGTGTCACCTGATCATGGAGATGGTTGATCTCCAGGGTGATCAAGTTTAGGAGAGTAGACTCAGATGACAACAAGGCGGATCCACTCACAAAGGCCTGTTCCCAGAGAGAGATTTTTATGGGATGGTTGAGTATGAGATACTACAACCACTGCTATCAGATGGCCCTAGTGCAAGTGGGAGATTGTTAGTTATATGTATGCCCTAGAGGCCATTACTATACATAGGATGTATATTGTAGTGGATGCTGGGACATATATAGGGAGGACTTTCTTGCTCGACATGATAGTATGCTATCTGGTTGCTCTTTACCTTAACGTGTATACTGATTGTCTCTCTGTTACATGTTGGTAAAGCCCTTAGGATGTATACTTGACTACCTGGACTATGATGCGGATCATACTAGTAGGGTCATGGTAGTCCATAAGTACATCCTTCACAGTCCCTAGTCGTGGGTATATCGAGACGGGGCATCGATATACCAGAGTAGACTAGCGTGTACCTTCTCGACCCATACAGATGGGCGATGGATGATCCCATATCCATCGGTGTTTGACATCAGAGATGATATACGGGTGCTCAGTAGAGACTGGGTACACTGGACGGACTCGCCGAGAACTCCCAGATGGTATTATACCTCACGTCAGATGGCAGTTCTCTGGTGACACTGGTACAGAGTAGTCTGTTGACCCGAGATCGTCATAGAGTCTTGTGTGGTTCCCACTGTGCTTTGATTTCCATCTTACCACGTCCAAGAGGGCATGCAAAACGGTAGTTTTTGGGTACAGTCCCGAGTCACATGGAGGCAATGAGCGATAGGAGGGGATTCGTCTCTCCCGGTATAGGGAGTTGATGTTGCGCTGTGTTCGATTGGCTATAACAGGAAATCCCTGGCCAGGGTTGCTGAGATTTACTGGTAAGTGTTACCAGTAGTTTCTCGAATTGTTATAGACCTCATATCGACACGACTTATCGAGCTATTGGGGTCTGACGTTTACCACCCCTAGGCGAGATATGCGACATATCAGACGATCAGACCGGACTGTACGGTAGTGTTACTGGTTGGATTCAGAGGAGTGTGAGCGGGCTTGCTCGTCGATCTTCTGATCGCTCAATACCCGGGTGGCCGTTACGTTTAGCAGACCGCTTGCGGCTTGTGGGTGTTTGATATGATCATCATCTGATGCCGGCGTATTGACGAGTCTTTAGAGTCCTACACAGAGGTTTCCTGGCTCAAGCGAAACGAAATAGGAGCGCATATGAGATATGTGCGGGACCGAGAATAATGCGTGTATGTGATACCGTATTCCATTCTCGCGATGAATGTATCGAATGGTTGTATGCGATATAACCTAGTTATCGATTCAAGCGTTGATTCGATAAGCCGATACATTGTATACTAGTCGGTTGTGTGCGACATGACCGGATCATTGAATCAAGTGTTGATTTAATGATTTAATGTATAATTATATATTTGATATATTACTTTGCATTAACTAGTAATGGTTCACTTTAAATGTATTTTCTCACTTGGATTGTGCATGATGTATATGTGATATACTTTTGTGCACTTGTATGTATCATATTTGATGATGCATGTTTATATGGTTAAGTATAAAGAATAAAACCATGGTTAAGTAGATAATTAGGGTTTTGTTTTAATCACTCATTTATTTATCCATTCCTTTTTATTTAAATAATTTTATGAAAACAAAATGGTTTTCTTTTTGTCATGAAGCTTGATGAAGCTTCATGAAGGTTTGACTCAAAGACCATTTTGTCTTCATGTTAAACCCTAACTATTCTCACTTACCATGGTTTGCTCTCTACGCTTAACCTTAGTTTGATTATGATAAGTATTGTTTTTCTTTTCATTTTAAAATAGACTTATCATAATCCTAGCTCATCTTCTTCTTCATCTTCAAGTTTGAAACCTTGAGGCCATCAATGGCAACTTGAGCATGAGAGTGAGAAATCCAATTCTAAAGAGAACCCACCTCCTATTTCTTCATCCTCTACCTCTTGCCAAGTAGTAGAGTGTGTTTTCTTCACAAGTTTTTTGACTTGGTGAAGTCGGAGCTTGATTTAGCGATGCCTCGACGTAGATCATCTTCGGCATGGACATCGATGACCTAGCCCGTCCATTCTCCGATGAAGCCGACGCTAGAGCCCGGGATTTGATATGGACAGCGAGGAGACTTCATTGCGGAGCTATGGAGGTGGAGAAACGAATCTACAAAGGTTGTATTTCCGTATTCTTGTAGTTAAGTGTTAACTAGTTTGCTTTGTCGCCTAAAATTCTAGCCAACGATCCGTATCTAGGGTTTCTCGGCACCGTAAAATTAGAAATTGGCATGGTTGATGCCTTGTGAGACCTCATTAGGGTGCCTAGGAACCCTACACCTTGGTTGATGGAATAGGTGACTAAAGTAGAGTGACGTACCGTTGGTATGTTCCGCGGCATATTTACGACACGCCACTCCACTTAAGAAGCCTTAGGATGTACATTTTCTTGTTCAGTTTTGCTGCCACGATTTCGGGCAGGGAGAGATACGGCTAGAGTTGCGGTCAACAGGAGCTCGTCACAAACGAGGACTGACCAGGGCGTGATTCCGGCGACACCCAATTGCAGAGATGTGTCTTTTTACTGTGTTTCCGCGCCACGAGCGTTTGGCGGATCGCCTTTATGAGGTTACTCGGAGGTGCTGATCGACACTAGAGAATTGAGCCAATGATGGAGGCCAGCCAGATTTTGATGACCGTTGGTGTGTTGCTTACTCCTGATGATTGAGGCACGGTTCAGCATGCAGACGAGTGAGCCAGTTATTGCTGCGAACGACGAGATATCGCCCCAGATGTTGGAGCTATTGCAGTATAAGTTGTACTAAGAGATGATAGAAGGTCGCTAGTCATCGAGGATGAATGACTAGGACATGTGGATCGTTCTCCTACCCCGATGCGAGGTCATCAGATAGATTGATTCCAGCTAGAGACGACTTCACGCGGAGACGTTGGGAGTCGACAGAGACGATCGAATGTCAGAAACCTATTATTCCAAGTTTAAAGTAGTCGGAAAGACATGCAGGCAATTCTATGGTCCCTCTAGAAGAATGAAACCCTAACTCGACTTAATGACCGTGTGAAAGCCTTTGAACCTTCGGGTTTGCGGCAGTTCTACGGCGCTATTAGTGAGGCTTGGGTTTGCCCTTCTACGGCTGGACCACCGATGCTGTGGTACGTACTCGATACTATTATACTGTACCCAAGATGTTGAGATCTTGGGGGATTATGAGGTTTTGACGACTCGATTGGATGGCTCGACTTAATTCGGATGCTAGGTGGTGAGATGCATTTCTTGGGAGACTCCCGATACGAGGATAGCCGTTGGAGCTCAGTCCATGCAGCCACGACGAGACGAGTCCGAAACGGTCGACCTTGGAGAAAAGTGGAGTAAGCGGTGCGTACGAGATCTTGATAAGTTCTACTCCGCCGACATCATAGATGCGATACGCATGCCTAGGCATTGTACTTGGATATACCTTCCAGAAGGAGTCGTGATGAGTATGCAGCCGTTCCGGAACAAGGAGCAGATATAGTAAAGGACGATGACTCCCGGACAGTTGGCAGAGATGAGACTGAAAGAGACCTTGAGTAGGATTCCTTTCAGGACAATGCTACAATGATATTTGCACCCAGGATCAGATGTGTCACGTGCATTTAGAGAGCCAGAGGCCGACTCCAGTGACATGTTGCTTTACGAGTGGTCGTGCGGATTGACCGAGAGATGACCAGAGAAGTGCCAAAACGGAATCGTCCCCGTTAGCACACCTGACAGGGCCGATGAGCCGATGGACCGAAAGATTGGTAATTCACAGTGAAGACCTTGACCCAGGAGTGGTCATGGTTACGCACGCCAGCAGGACAGAGTTCATGATCATCGACGAGACGTCCCACTAGTGACCGCGACAGTTGGCCGAGATTCTTAGAGAATGCGCTTGAGCAGTACTATTCCGCCATTATTGATTACGATGTTTTGGGTGATTTATTCGTATGATTTGATTTTGATGATTGAGGATTTACGATCTTTGCACAGTGTTGCACTTGATATCGTTTTCGTGCTTCAGTTTCACATGTTTGTGATTTTACGATTTTAAACAGTTGAGTTGGTTTTGTGCGTATGCATGCACACGATTTCGTTCCTGCACTCGGTATAGTTTATATATGCTTCAGTGCAGTGATACGCCTTTTGTGCACTTAGATGCACTGGACTTCGATTTCGATTGTGATACCCGATATTTGTTTTGTGCACCTGATTGATTTTGCGCACGTTCGGCGCTTGATATTGGATTTCATGATTTCGTGCACGATAGATGCACCTGATTTTGCTGTTAGGCACACATGTTGCCTACGACAGATGTTTCGTGCACACCCGATGCACTTAGATGTTGTTTCTGTGCGCATGTATGGCACATTCATGGATTTTGATTTCCGTGCGCACCAGACGCACGTAGCATTCATGTGCATATTTTGGGATTGATTTCGTATAGAGCAGTACGTTTTTATGATATTGCTATGTATTTTCGTACAGAGCAGGACTAGTCAGAGGACAGTACCTGAATATATTTTGCATGCATTGATAGTTATTGAAGGGATTTCCAAAAAGCGAGCTATAGCCTCAGTATTTACCTACGTGTCTGATATGACAAGAAATGTTTAAAACAAGGAGACCCTTCTAAATTGTTTCCAAAACGGCGGAACGTACATTTCAAACAAAGGTATATATGTATATAGTTATTTTCTTATGATAGACGTCCGCCACTGTGCAGTGTTATACGCGTTGCACAGCGACTTAAAGAGATTTGGCATGCATTTCCTTCAGATACTTACAGATATAGATTCGATGTTTACATGTATAGTTTCGAGTTATATCATATTGGTTTGATTTAGATTTGGCATTGATGTCTTCTCCATGACTCCGATGATTGAGGGATGCTTGACGGAGTTTTGATTTGAGTTATATACTCATTTTTCAAGCGCATGCGCTGCGCTACGATTTGTTTTATGTAGTTACAATTTCGGAGCCCCGACGACTTGATGGTTTTTCTTAGATGTTTTAGTATTTGGGGGAGTTTGAATTTAAATTCGGGGACCGAATTTCTTTAAGGGGGGAAGATTGTAACGTTTTGAAAATCGTTTCGGTGAAATTTCGAAAAATCGGTAAAATAAGGGGGTTTTCTGTAAAAAGTCAAAATACAAATATCTTATTATAAAAATTAAATATACATATTCTAGCTATGTAATTGCTATTATTTGGTGTTTATTGAGCCGCTGGTGAAATTTCAAATTTTCTGAAAAAAATATTATTTTATTATTATTTAAGCCGTCACTAATACATTTAATTAGGGAAAATTACAAATTGGAATGAGTTGAAACAAATTTTGTGCATCATAAAACATTAAATAAAATTTTATCATGTGGTTTTTGGAACGAAATCATTTGCCAAAACGGTTTAGAAATTATTGAAGAAAAAAGGCTTTTTTTTTAGCGTAAATGGATGTTTGGGGTATTATATTTATCATTTTTCATCACCCCACACCCGTACCCACATCCACACACTCCCATTTACTTCTCCAATTGAAGAATTCAGCAGCCCACTTCTCCCCCTCAAAAATTTCTCCATCTCATTTGTATGGGTGAAATAGAGTTTATAGGTGTAGGTTAAGATGTATTGTTTTGGAGGCTCATTGTACCTTGATTTGAGGGGGGTTGACTTGACCAATTGTGCACAACACCCACACCATTCCCCCCATCACCCCATGGCCGAAATTCTGCAGCCCTTCCCCCTTCATTTTCCCTCTTTTCATTTCCTTCAATTTAAATCAAAAAATTGCTCCAAAATCCAATTTAAATCTCACAAATTGATTTCCATTCTTCATCCCATTCTCCTTAGCTTTTATCACTTGGATCATGGTGTTATGAAGCCATCATTGGAGGCAAATTCTTCTTGCTAGATCACTAGATTTTAAGGTATAATTTCTACCCATTTAAATTCTTATGTTTAGATTTATTTAATTGAGTTGTTTTAGTGTTAATTTTAGTGCTATTTGCATACTAGTTTTTTTTTAAAAGTTTATGGCTTGAGTTGAATTAGGGTTTTGTTGTGGAAATGGGTTATGATAAATTGTGCATGGTTTTGTGTTGTGGATTAACATCTTAAGTTTTATAGAAAACTAATTTAGTTGTTAATTCCAAACCATTACTTATAAAATGCCCTAATTAAGTTATTTTGCTAACTAGAGTTTTGGTAAATTATTAAATGCCTTAGATTAAATTATAATTATGGTTTCATGTCATTATAGATAATATATTGAGTGGGTTAATGCTTTTAGTTCATGAAAATCCTAGCTAAATTGTTGTTTGTGCATTTTTGCTATAAATTGTAAAAAAAATTGGGTATTTTGTAAACTAGAATTTTGGGGTTAATGGAATTTAATGAGATTAAATTATGGAAATTGTTTTTATGACTTATTTAAGATATTTAATAAGTATTATGGCCACTAGATTTGTTTAAACATCATGTTTTGTACAAAAACGGCGAATTGTGCTTGCTAGATTTTCGGAAAAATGACTTTTTAAGTGAAATTGGGGTTTTTGTGAATTTTAACCTATTTTATATTAAAATTAGTGTTCGTGAATGTGCAAATGAGTGTATTTGGGTTTTTCTCGATGATTTGGCGTTTGTAAGCCGACGTCGAGGGTTTTTGGGTTGATTTGTGAAAGCAACCATAGGTTTTGACCTATGTGGGATTCGTGTGTCGTTTTGGTCATGAGTCGGATTTTAATACGATACGGTGCGTTATGATATGTAGGTACCCCATGTGGACTTCGAGAAGACAAGCAAGCGCGTGGCGACGTCGGCACCGGCGAACGAGGACCAGGTGAGTAGATTTATATCTACGGGGAGAAGTCGGGTGGATGGCGTATAGCACCCTCGCAGTTCGTGGTGATGTATACGAATACGTATACACACAGATATTGATTATATGTTGTTGAGATTATTGATGATAAGATGGATATTTGGTATTTTTGGATTGGTTTAGTGTAGTTGCGAAACCCTAGAGTAGTGGTCGCACTCACACACGCACACACACACATACTTGCATACATTCTTCTTTTATATGTGCGTATATGGGAGTATATATTTATGTGTTCACATGGGTATGTGACTATGTGTTCATATACTGGATTTGAGGATAGTATTTGGAATTTGAGATGAGTTGATGATATTGGGCCTGAGGCCAGAAGATCGGTGATGTGATTTGGTTCGTATTGAGATACGACATGATGTTTTAGCGGGTCTTTTGACGTAGCAATTCTTACACCTGTATGCATGCTTAGGCGGTATCAGTATTGTACTAGACGTAGGACATTGTCCCGGATCATGATATTTGATAAAGAAGATACCAGATGAATAGTGTGATTGAATGTGATATTAACCCGTACCCAGATTTGGGGATGCCGTACGACGGATTTACGTACGAGCTATATTGATGATTGATCCGCACTCTTGACTTGGGATGCCTGATTATAGATACGGTATCGGATATGATATTATTGAGGAGGGATCACCGACTATACATATACAGGTATGTATATGTATCGACTCAGATGATAGGCGGTTTCCTTACCTGTAGTTCAGCTTGTTAGTTCAGCCGTATAGTTTAGTGTAGTTGTTAGATTAGATTAGACTTCTTAGCTATTTCAAAAACTAACGAATCGTGGGCATTTTTAAAGACAGCCCAAGGGATCCTACGGATATTTCAAAAGACGTATCTTTTTATAAAAACACCATAGCCCCTATTTTCAAAACCCCATGATTCGTGTTATTTCAAAAGGCACCATTTGTAGGACTGATATTAGATTAATGCAGATTAGTTATAGTTGCGTCTAGTTTTCAGCTCCCGCTCATTTTTGTGGTCCGCTTCGCATCGCATGCTTATTTTATGTTTCATACTCCATTATTGATATCATGCTGTTAGGACACCAGCACCATTACCGATGATGCGTATGTACCACGTACACTTAATTGCCGGCTCACACACATTTTCATCGGTAATTGCCATGTCACGTACACCTTAGAAAATGTTATTGCTTGACATAGCCTGTTAGCTAATAGTTAGACATGATATTAGTGTACTTGCCTTATATGTTAGTTTAGACATTGTAGTTATTACCTGCTACTTCATGCATACTGTTATTCATTGTTATGCCGCATTCATGGATTCTCATGCATATATTCACTATTTTACGTGTTATTGAGGTTTTGGACTCGGATTTCCATGAGATTTTCTGGATTTGGAGGAAAACCGCAAAAACTTATATGAACTGATTTCTCTCTTTTTAAAATAAAAAGTGCGGTTTTCCCATGATATATGAGTCGTCCACCATGAGTTTGCTGATGGATTTCGAGACCCGATTCGAGGAGACGGATGAACCGTTTCGGGTACATGGTAGACCCGGTAAGGTACCCCGGGACAAGAAGCGCGTGATGATGACGATGTGAGCCTGGCAGGGGAGCACTACCTACCGGTGATTTTACCCGACGCGTCGGATATCCGGAGGATACCGTCGTGGTCTTGAGATGGATGGTAGGGGCCGGTCTGGACTGACGGCGCCCTAGATATTGAGGTAGAGAGACTGTGATACAGAGATATCGAGATATTGGGATTACGTTTTGTGCCGATGCTAGGCACTGTTTTATGCTGATTTCATTATGATACCTCATTTTAAAAATACAAAGGAAATCTCACTAAATTATGGAAACAGTTCTTCATTTACATGTATTCTGTTTTCATGCATTCATACCTCATTCATATGATATATTGCTACCCTTGGGCACTGACACGGGCACATGAGATTACACTCGGGTTAGATATTTACCCTAGCCTTGTTATAGGCTACGTGTTATTCATATATTGGAGGATATATTATGATCATTGACCTAGGTTGCGTTATTTATGCGATTTCTGTGCGTAGATATTTTTCTATTCACGAGTTGGCAACTCACCCCCGTTGTGCCCCACTTTCTTGCAGGTTGCCGTACAGGTTTCATTACGGCTTTGCGGGCTCAGTTTCATTCGGGTGACTTGCTAGTAGGTGGGTTTTTCTTGTATCGTACCCATCATATTACCTTGTATAATATTATTCCGTTGTATCTAGTAAATTCCATCAACCAAACATGTATCTTTTGAGATAGAGACCAGTGTTGTTTATTCTTTCGACCTTAGAGTTGCTCGTTATATTTCTGGTGGTTTTGAGTTTCCTTTTGAGTTTTGATCCTCGCCGTTGGCGTTGTATATTATATTGTTTGTGTGGTTGTGACCGTCGATTGACGAAGAGCTAGCTCCCGTTTGGGGATGCCCTTTTCTTGTTTTCGTATACTATTCATGTTGTATCCCGTTTGGGGGCCTGTATTTACAAAGGAGACTCTGCCGAAATTTTCAGTAAATTTTTGATGTTTTAAAAACCGCATAATTCGGCTTATGCTATTAAAACTACTTGTTTTAAATTGGTTTTCCTTCACTCTACTTCTTTTCTTGGTTTGGATTTCTGGGTTTTCGGTTTACTTAGATTACGTACGCCTCGAGACGTTTCGTAGTTTAAGTGCCGGTCATGTTCCGTACTTTCGGGACGTGACAAAAACCTATGGTCTACTCACGCAAATCAATCAAACAACACCCGATATCGACATACAAACGTCAGTGACCGATACAAAACCAAATATCAAAACTTCATGTCATAAACATCAAGGAATTCAAAGCAGCAACTCAAGAAAATGCTCCCAGATTTTGGTTCAGGTGAAATAGGGATAAACAAACAGTACTGGGGTGTAGTATATAGGGTATATGAGCTACAGAACAAATCCTAGCACCAAATTCCATAATGTGGCCGGCCACAATAGCCCCAAATCCAGCGAGCTCGGCCATTCCAGGGAGTTAGGGTCTCGTCTTCCCAGCGTGGTCTCCTAGTGGTCGATCTAGGTATCTGGGGTTGTTTGTTTTTCTAGTAAAGTTCTCGGATCACTCCAGATTCTCTGCACGCACAAATAAATCCTCAAAACCGACATGGAAGTTCCAAATTCAAATCTTAGGGTTCAGTTCAGGTTTGATCTGGGTTTTAGACACTAAGGGGGGGGGGGGGTTACGGTCACTACCAAAGCTCATTAGCACCATCTCAACTCCAATAGATCCCTAACCTTCATCTAGAAATTTTCAAAGCTCACTAATCTATACTTAATAAATTCTAAACTAACAATAGAAGTTTAGGAAACTCAAATACTAAACTAATAGTGCAGGAAATACCTCATTTGGCCAACCCTAGAATCCGTTAAAGCTCAAAATCCAATTTTTCTTGATCTCCCATGCTTGTATTGAGCTTGTGCACATTTTTAATGAAAGGAACATAATGTTTTGGTGTGGGATTGAGGGTGTTTGTGAGGATGTAGAGGAGGTGGAGAAGAGGGCATCCAAGATGAAAGAGAAGGAGAGAAGAATGAAGAAAATGAGTGAAGAGAGAAATGAGTCATGACCAATGTTGACCTTTCACCCTCTTTCTCTCTCCTAAGCCCATACCTCTTGCCATGCCTCCCATTATTTATTCTTTTCTTTTCTTTTTCTTTTCTTTTTCTTTTCTTTAACCAAAATTCAAAAACCATGCATGAAGGAAAAAATGGAGAATTAAAGCTATGATAGAATAAAATGTAACATGTGTTAGCAATATGACATGATGCATGTCATGTGCATAATCATGCTTAATGCATAATTAGTGATTATTAATCAAGTTTAGAAATAACTTGCATATAATTAATTATAAAAATTTATAATTTTCCTAAATCACCTAAATCCCTCTAAAATCACCATTCAACTTAATTTTCCGATATTTCCAAACTATCGGTATATAATTATACCACATCATTAAAATATTCATAATATTTATTATTTTAATTATTTAATTTCCCAAAAATAATATCTTATTTTTCTGAAATGTTACAGTCTTCCCCCTTTAAATAAATTCGGTTCCTGAATTTAAATTTAAACCCCTCAAATACTAAAACATTTCAGTAAAATGATCAAGTCGTCGGGGCTCCGAAATCATAAATACATAAAATATATCATAGCGCAACGCATGCGCATGAAAAACAAGTATATAACTCAAAATCAAAACTCCGTCAATCATCCTGCAATTATCGGAGTCATGGTGAAGACACCCAATGTCAAAGTCCAATACGAAAACCAACATGATTTACATCAAAACTATACATGTACGCATCGTTGAAAATTCATCAAAACATCTAAAAGAAATGCATGCCAAACCTTTTTCAAATCACTGTGCAATGCGCGTATCATGGCACAAGTAGCGGACGTTCATTGTAAGAAAATAACTATATATATATATATCCTTTGTTTAACATACACGTCCTGCCGTTTTTGAAAATAATTTTAGAAGGATTTTCTTTATAAAATGTTCATGTCATCTCGGACACACAGGAAAATACTGAGACTATAGCTCCTTTTTGGAAATCCTTTCGATAACTATCAATGCATGCAAAAACATATTTAGGTACTGTCCTCTGACTAGTCCTGCTCAACTACTATACCAAATAGTAAATATCATAAAAACATACTGCTCAAAGGAAATCAATCCCAAAATGTATAAAAGAATGCTACGTGCGTCTGGTGCGCACGGAAATCGAAATCAATGAATGTGCCATACATGTGCACAGAGACAAAATCTAAGTGCAATGGGTGTGCACGAAAACACCTATCAAAGGCAACTAGTGTTCCTGAAAACAATATCAGGTGCATCTGATATGCACAAGGAATCCCGATTTAGCGCATCTGGTGTGCACAAAAATCGCATCAAGAATGTCAAATTTGCGCAAGAATCCAAATCAAGTGCACAAGGTGCACGAAAAAATATCGAGTATCAAAATCGAAATCGATGGTATACAACACATCTCAATCCAAATCAGGTATACCATGGTATATAATCTCACAACTACGTGCATCAGCGTGTACAAAAATCGAATCCAAATACTGAAAGTGCATGAAAACTACGCCGAAAGCATAAGTCAAAACACCTACTTATCATAGGCATGAAATCAAAATCAGGTGCAATGGGTTTGCACCAAACGAAAATCAGTACAAATGATACATAGAAATACCAATCGTGTCAACTGTGGTGCACAAAATCTCCATCATGCAAATAATCGCCCAAAATACCGAAATCCAAATGACGGGTACGTGATATTCGAATCACCAAATCGCAAATTATAAACACTGTCGTCGATATGTCCTTCCTTCAAAGTCGAGAAGGTGTCGGTGCTTCCAAAGCTAGCAGAGCAAGATATCCACTTGCCTCCTATTCATGATCTGGCGCCTTGTGCCCTTAGGCTCTCGTCTCTCACCGTGAATTGCCTGTTATATAACTTTTCGGTTCAACGGCCCAATATTGAAACGATGACGGAAACAGTTCCGCTCTAGTACATCCTCTAGAGATCTTTGGCCAACTATCATGGTCACTCATAACATATCTCGTCGATGATGCCGAACTTTGGCCTACTGGGTGTGCGTAATACGACCGATCCTGGGTCCAAGTCTCCTCGTGTAGTATCCCATCATATGATATCCGGACGACGTCGAACTTTTCGATCGATTCATCAAAGTTCCATAATTCCTCGAGAGCTCAGCACTTGAGCACAGTTTAATAATATCCAGTACATGCCACAGTACCTATGGACCAGCCGTAGAAGGGCAAACCCAAGCCTCATTAATGGCACCGCGGAACTGCTGCAAACCCTAAGGTTCAAAAGCGTTCCCATGGTTTATGTCGAGTTAGGGTTTCATTCTTCTAGATGGTCCACAGAATTACTTGCATGTTTTTCTGAATACCTGTTCATATCAGAATTTTGCATTATTATATTCCCTATTCTTAATCATATTACAAATAAATAGGTGCTTTTGATCCATATCTGCTAAATAGTTGCAGGTTACAGGTTCTCAGAACAATTCAGTGAAATTCATGAAAAGATGTTACAAAAGTGAGACTACAACCAACAATAGATGAATCCATATGATGCCGCCTAATAGTTCAAGGAACAAATGAAGATCAATAAACAGTTCAATTGCACAAAACACAAGGGCGGCACAAGATTCAAGACATCAACGCGAAGCTAACGGTAAAAGTCCACAAATTCTGCACTGTTGGAAATCTGGAAGAAAGTAGAAAAGATTCTGAGGAACCAAGTGAAGAAACCGGAAGTAAAATGCAACATGAAGAATACCTGAGAAAACGAGCCAGAGAACCTTCAAGATGGCCGTGGAACCGCGGCCAAACAAGGCTTATGGCCGCGGTTCCATGGCCGTGCAGTGCACGTGTCGGTGCAAAGTGTCGGTGGTGTCGGTGTTTTGACCCGGCTTTCTTTGGGTAGTCTTGTAATTTCAGATGTGGATCAGATGTAAACCCTAGGGTTTCTCCTATCTATAAATAGGAAAGCCTACAGCCTCTTTTGGGGCATGCCTCTTTTTAATTCTAGATTAAATTTCAATTCCTTTGTAATCGTCAAGAGTGCATCAATAAAGTAAGTTATTTTTTTATCTTGTGTTCTTCTTAATTGCAATTTTATTTCTCTGCATTTTTTACCTGTCTTTATTTATCTGCAAGGTCATTAGTTAATTAAAAAAAAATTTATAAAAATGAATTTTGTCGCAATTTCCTTAATGAGTGAGTAGTTCCTCACTTGTTAGGGTTAGGATTGGGTAGGTTTGAGAGATGGAAATCTCTCACTCCTTTCTTGCCCTCATTACTTTATAAATTAGGACTCTATGTAAAACAAAAACCCACCGCTCACTACGTCACCCTATCCTACGAGATAGCGGTGATTCCCTAGTTAGACCGGTAGTGGTTGATTTACATAGAGATTAGGGATAAGAGTTAAGAAAGGACGGACAAGGACCAAAAGGAAGAAACTATGTTTCTTCCTAGTCGTGCTAATCCCCTTTGTTAATTATTACCCTAACACCTATGTTCTTAATTAGGGCAAAGGAAGCAATGAGTAGAATTAACTTTCCAAACTAACCTAATCCAAACCCTAGCAAGGTTTTAATCCAAATTAAATTCAATCTTATTTTTTTATAAAATTCAAAACCTACCAAAAATAGGAATTAACTCGTTAGAACAATTAGAAAAGAACTCATTTTCCCTGTGGACCGACCCGTACTCAATCGGCTAGCTACCAAGCGACACCATTATTGATTGCGGTATTCTATTCTATGATTTTAAAATGCATACGTAAAAGATCCATCAATCAAATGGCGCCATTGTCGGGGATAACGATAGTTATTTTCTTTTTGTAATTTCGGGTTAATTAAAAATTAAAAAAATCATAAAAACTGAAAAATAAAAAAAACATAAAAAATATCATCTTGTTATTTTTTGAAGGGTTTTTGTGTGAATTGCGCAGGAAAAGAAGAATCACAGATTCAGATCTGGAGCAAGCTCGGTGAACAAATCCAGAAACAGAAGATCTGAACAGACAGTGGAAAAAACACAACAGACAATAGAAGAATTTTGGGGGATTGAACCAACTAATCTACCGCGGAACCGCTACAGTTTGGTGCATTTGACCGCGGATCCGCGGCTACTTGCTTACGTCAGCACTTCAGAAACCTCTGTAAGTATTTCTTGTCTTCTCTGTAACCCCATGAAATCCACTGAAAACTTTTCCTGCAGAGTTCTTTGCGCAAAACTTCTTCCCCCTCTTTCTCCTATCCAATAAATTGTTTTTGTGCAGGATTCTTTGCGCTGCCTGATTGATCTCTCAAAAACTATTTCTAAACCGCAATCAAGAACGGCGTCGCATGAAGCTAGCCGGTGAGTACGGGTCGGTCCACACGGATTTTGTGAATCTCCTAATCGCGCTAACGAGTTAATTCCGAAGGGTGTTCGGTTTGGTTATTAAATCTAAAAACCTAATTATTCTACCTAGGGCAATTAATTGAAAGTTATAACTAGGGCAGATAAATAAAATCTATACTAGGGCAGAAAAATAAATTTAATCTAGGGCAGGAATTGAAATTATCTTGGGCAAGGAAATAAATAAATCTACTTACTTTACAGATGGATCTCTCCAACCATTTACGCAGGGTTGTGAGATCTGAATAGATGAATTGAAGAGAGGCACCGATGCTCTCCATAAAGAGATCTGAATTTTATTTCATTAAAAGGAGGCATAAGAATTACAATTTTTAGAGTTCCTATTTATAGAAGATAAGAAACCCTAGGGTTACAATGACTCGCATGTTTGCATTTAAAAAAATAGCCCTCTAGGAAGACCGGTCAACGCCGCCACTTTATTTCGCTAAAAAATTATATTTTTATTTCTTTAAAACTGCCGCAGAACCGCGGCCCGAGGCATGGTTTGGCCGCGGTTCCGCGGCCAAAAGGAAGAGTTGGCTTCTGCAACTTCTGGGCTGGGCTCCTGGTGACTTTGTCTTCCTGTTTCTATATGTCTTTTTCCATTTGGGATTCTAGGTTGGTTCCAGATCTTCAGTGAACAATTTGCAATGGCTTTTTAACCGTTTGCCTTGACATTTTGGGGTCTTGCGTTGCTTTGTTAATTGTGAACTGTCTTTCGATGTAGGCTTGACTAAGATCCTCCCATTTGTTGGTCAAAAGTCCATATTTTCATCGTCTTTACATCGTTTTCATTGTTTCCTGTCCAAGAACCTATAACCTGTAACATGTAGCAGACATTCGTCAAAAGCACCCGTTTATTTGTAAAATATATAAGAATAGGGAATATAATAATGCAATATTACGGTGTGAACAAATACCCCCAAACTTATCTTTTGCTCGTCCTCGAGCAAACTTATTTTTATTCACTAAAATCCTAACCGCACTTTCGTAGGGAAACGCGATTGCACTGAGCTCGTGCAACAAGCCGTTAAACCTCTAGGTGTCCCTAGTAGGAGGGGTGTTGTCTCCTGAGGGTTTTCAGCGGATTACACCCACAAAATCCTATCAATTCGGCTATTCGACTTTTGTTTTCCAATTAGGTTTTCTAGCAAGGAATTCTATTATCGTCGACCCGCAAATTATCCACCCGTATTCTTCACACTTCCTCATCATCTAACTTAAGATTATATATGTTCTGCAGAACAATTTAGCTTTCGGCATTTCTTAAGTTTTCCTTCTAGGGTTCCATCTCCACTTAGGAATTTCTATCAACTCTACTAAAGATACAAGTTCTATTCTTCATTCCTCTCTCTTATCTAAATTCCAATCACATACTCCTACGTGTATGTATAGATCACCCCTACGCTTGGAAATTCAAATCAAGCAATCATACTCTCGTCCGTTGTCCAAAGCACTTCTTAATTGGTGAATTTTTAATTGAATTTTGCTTACACATCCTTCATGCAACCGTTAATACTTTTGAGGTACCAACGACCAATTACAAAATGTGTTTGCACATTTAAGCGTAATTCTTAGTCTTGCAACACTCAAGGCTTTTAGCAGTGACTCCCAAACCAGTTGGTCTAAGGCACTAGGTGATGAAGCACCCTCGCTAAATATTTTTTTATTTTTTGCAGCCTTAAGTAATCGCAAAATCCAGTGTCCATTTTTTTTATTCTTTATTCACACTTATATGTTTTTTTTTCTTTTTTTTTTGTACTAAGGACTTTAGACAAGAGCATTTCAAGGTCTCTTCTACTATTCCATGTTTCAAGGCGTGTGATTGTGCAAATTGTAGGGTATACGTTTTCAGAATCTAGACTTAAGTTAGGAACTATTTTTCAAACTTATACTCTAATAAGAACATCAATACTTTTCCTTTATTTCGACTTAGCCCAAAAAGTGAACTTAAAATTTGCTTTTTTCTAAATAAACTACAAAGACATATACTTTCTACCGCTAAACTTTAAGGAATGTTATTTTTAGGGTTTTTAATTCACTAAGTCTAAGATCTAGTTGTTCCTAACCAGTTAACCTATTTGTCAAATTCAAGTCAATTAGCCAAAATTGAATACAATAATTTTTATAATTTTTGAAAATTTTCAATTTTTATGGGTTTTCAAATAAATATGCAAATGCAAAAATATGTACAAATGAATGCGAAGGAAGAAGACGTACCGAGCATACCCCCAAACTTGAACTTGACAGTGTCCTCACTGTCATGCTACACCAAGAGGGTCAAAATGCCGGTATTCCCCTGTTTATTTATTTACATTTTTTTTTATTTTATTGTTTTGAAAATTTTTTTGTTATTTTTTTATAAAATGAAAACAAAAAATATATATACATATATACAAAGGTTCCCCCCAAACTTAAGCTTGGCCTTACACAAGCTAAAGGTTAGCACCAACCATTCAAAGAT
This sequence comes from Agapanthus africanus, assembly GCA_030015575.1. Taxonomy (NCBI): domain Eukaryota; kingdom Viridiplantae; phylum Streptophyta; class Magnoliopsida; order Asparagales; family Amaryllidaceae; genus Agapanthus; species Agapanthus africanus. The sequence continues at coordinate 221,781,129 of CM057349.1, forward strand.
CTTATCGTGGTAGTGGTATAGTTGGTGCAAGAAAATGAGAAACACGCGAGACCGTGTGGAAAGAAGAATGGTAGAATATGGTCTCGGTGGGGGAGAAGAAGGGCGGAAAGGAGAAAGAAGTGTCGCGCGAACTTGAGGGTGTAAATCGAGTGAATAAATTAGCGCAATATGTGATGATCGATATGTTATAAGCGATTGCGCTAACCTATCAACCCGTCGGGAAATAGGGTCAAATCCCTCAAGATTCGCAATAAAACATGGGTACGCCGAACTTCGTATTTGAGATGTAAGCGTAACGGTCACTTGCACGGTCGGAACAATAGGAAGGAGGGAGGGTGATATAACAGTTAAAGGTTCAGGAGGCTGAATTGGAAAATCAGACACATCAAACAAAAATGATTCAACCTCAATATGATCCTCAAGACTCTCCTCAATACTATCCTCAATATTTAACTCATCCATGCCATTGTCATCAAAATCTAGACGCATATGAAGTTCGGGAGAAACATTTAATAACTCGGGATGATGATTTGAACATAAAATCTCAATTAAATCGACAGGTTCATCATCCGAAATATTCCCGGCGTCTATATCCTCAATCAAGTGAAAATCAATTTTCTTAGACACTTCATCAAAAGCATGGATATCTATCGATTTAGGTTCTAGAAGGGAGGTGTAAAGGTCAAAAGGATTAGGTGCGGTTTCATTCGAAAGGGGTTCCTCACAATTTGGCAAATCAAGCACTACAAAATCACACAACTCATTTTTATTTTCAACTGGTGAATCATTTGGAACAATCGATGAAAAACAGGAGTTGTGGGCTTCAATTGGGTAAGGGTAGGTTTGATTTGAAAATTCTCTCTCATTCTCACTCTGTCCAACCGCCTCCTTATGCATTAAAATTTTTTGAGCTAGCGGGAAACTAGCTACCGGTTCACTAGGTTGCATAAGGGCGGCCACGGACGCTTTCACATTCCTAACCATTTTGTTTGTTGCTGCGATATACGCCTCTAACGACTCTTCCAAACTAGACTTGGGTGGTAAGGGGGTTTCGGGAAAAGATTCGAAATTGGTTGGATATGTGAAACTCCCTAATGGCTGTGTAGAAACAATGTCTAGTGAAGGTGAGAAAGTCGGGTATGACTGGTAGGAAGTGGGTGATTGGACAGGGGTAGGGTCAACATATGGATAAAAAGGTGAATAGTCGTGTTGATCCCTAGAACTGGATGGGTGGAGAGGGGTGAAAGATCGACTGCGAGATTGAGCAATATGCTCAGCAATGGACATCGGCCTAGGAGTGACAGAAGGACTTGAAGAAGTGGTATCAACATATGTAGGTGGTAAAGGTTGACTCGGTTGACACAATGTGGGTTGAAAAGTCAAACTATTTCTCCTAGACGCCTCTATTTAATCTTTCAACGAAATTTTTGGCAAGGAAGGATCGTCTTTAAATTGACCGAACAAATTGACATACGACGCAAAATTAGGTTCGGGATACCAAAGTTCGGCTAATGATTTCTTATGTGGGGTACCCATGTTAGAAGAAGGGGAAAGAAGGAAAGTTGGTTGGTGCAAGGATCTATTTGAGGCCAAAAATTTTGCAAGTTTCTAATAAAATTTGTCCATTTTATTTTTATTCTTTTTCTCTTTATTTGGAAAAATTTTGTTGCAAAAAGATTTTAGAGAAAAATTATGCAACAACAAAATATTACCTGCAATCAATTTAGTTCAAGTGGGGCCCAAAAATCCTGCACAAGATCGTTATTTGGAAGGGAATATATTTTTAAAGTGCACAAAATATTGCAGAAATTTCCAGAAAAAATATATGAGGATTTACAGAGGGGAAATTAGAAATCAAACCGTGAAAATTTTTTGCGATGAACCATCAGAAATGCCGCAGTTCCGCGGTTTTTAGCACATCAAGGTTGCGGTTCCGCGGTTATTCTGCTGGATCGGGTCCTGGAAAAAACTGTACGGCTCTGTGGTGGCAATCTACCTTTGTTCTGATGTGTTGTTTTCTGGTTTGCTTTCTGGAAATTTCCAGATCCGATTTTCGTGTATCCTGCAAAATTAAAACAACACAGTATCCCTTCCAAAAATAACAATTGATATATTTTTATAATTTTTGGGATTTTTCAGATTTTTAAGATTTTTTTAAAATTTTGATTAACCCGAAATTGCGAAAAGGAAAGTTCTACGCCATCCCCGGCAACGGTGCCATTTGATTGATTTCTCAAAAACTATTTCTAAACCGCAATCAAGAACGGCGTCGCATGAAGCTAGCCGGTGAGTACGGGTCGGTCCACAGGGATTTTGTGAATCTCCTAATCGCTCTAACGAGTTAATTCCGAAGGGTGTTCGGATTGGTTATTAAATCTAAAAACCTAATTATTCTACCTAGGGCAATTAATTGAAAGTTATAACTAGGGAAGATAAATAAAATCTATACTAGGGCAGGAAAATAAATTTAATCTAAGGCAGGAATTGAAATTATCTAGGGTAAGGAAATAAATAAATCTACTTACTTTACAGATGGATCTCTCCAACCATTTACGCAGGGTTGTCAGATCTAAATAGATGAATTGAAGAGAGGCACCGATGCTCTCCATAAAGAGATCTGAATTTTATTTCATTAAAAGGAGGCATAAGAATTACAATTTTTAGAGTTCCTATTTATAGAAGATAGGAAACCCTAGGGTTACAATGACTCGCATGTTTGCATTTACAAAAATAGCCCTCTAGGAAGACCGGTCAACGCCGCCACTTTATTTCGCTAAAAAATTATTTTTTTATTTCTTTAAAACTGCCGCGGAACCGCGGCCCGAGGCATGGTTTGGCCGCGGTTCCGCGGCCAAAAGGAAGAGTTGGCTTCTGCAACTTCTGGGCTGGGCTCCTGGTGACTTTGTCTTCCTGTTTCTATATGTCTTTTTCCATTTGGGATTCTAGGTTGGTTCCAGATCTTCAGTGAACAATTTGCAATGGCTTTTTAACCGTTTGCCTTGACATTTTGGGGTCTTGTGTTGCCTTGTTAATTGTGAATTGTCTTTCGATGTAGGCTTGACTAAGATCCTCCCATTTGTTGGTCAAAATTCCATATTTTCATCGTCTTTACATCGTTTTCACTGTTTCCTGTCCAAGAACCTGTAACCTGTAACATGTAGCAGACATTCGTCAAAAGCACCCGTTTATTTGTAAAATATATAAGAATGGGGAATATACTAATGCGATATTATGGTGTGAACACTGCCAAATAAAAAAAAATTTGGCAAGTGTTTTGGATTTTTGTGTGTTTACTGCTTTGCATTTTTAAAACGGACTTTTAACGGGCTATAACACCAATCCAGATTGGGTGGGGATTTCATTACCCTTCCTAGGACCCCAAAAATCACAAAAAGCATTTGCATCAACCCTCGAGTTAATTAAAAAATATTTAGACTCAGCCAATGAGGACCGTCGCGCTCATTAGGGCAAAGGAAGGTTGTGGGCAATCGATCATTTATCTAAACCTGACTTTGTGGTGCCTAGGCTAGACAACTGGGAAAGGTAATTTTAAAAGGCTCGTCTCATGGTGATTCGCGAGCGGATCCCTTCTTTCTTTACTTGTGCTTACCTGGCCACAATTGGCGGTGAAGAGGCGATTCGAGGGATATCTCACAACTTGCCCTTTGGACCAGTTAGGAGCAGTCTAGTTGACTTAGGAGACCCTAACTCTTGGCTTGATTGTGCATATTGTGATTGATTGAAAGTGTGTCGTAGTTTCTTATAAAAAATCTTTTGCAAAACTCCTTATATAAAAAAAATCACAAAACAAAATTTTTACAAAAACTTGCCATTTTGTCGCTAGAAATCCATTGCACCCAACTTGCACCCACATTCTCTCATTGACGTTTTCTTACCCCCACCTTCTACTTTTTTGACTACACTACACCTCGTTAGTGTATGTCCGGTTGGACTAGGGACACTAGCGCCCATTTAGTCCGTGTCTCGTTAGTGCCTACTGACGACGCGTTCGACTCCGAAGTCGAAACTCCCTCCACTTCTTTACCTTCATCTTCAAATTCATCATCTTCTAAGGAGATGTCGGGATTCAATCCTAACAACCCCTTACCTACTACGGGACCGATTCCACCTCAACTGGGTGCGAATAACCCACAACACCCTCCTGTCGAACCGCCCCAACGAATCGTGCTCCAGGATCTTTTCTATCCAACCCGCATCGCACTTCCTACTTGTCTTACACTTCCACCGGCTAATGGGGATAACTTCGAAATTAAACCCCACTTCATCAATATGTTGCCCAAATTTCACGGGCTGGAATCCGAAGATGCCTAAATCTTCATTAACAAATTCCAGAATGTTTGCGCAATGATGAAGACCACCCAACTTTCCGATGATACTATAAGGCTACGTGTCATTCCATTCACTTTATGTGACCTAGCTGAAAAGTGGCTATATAGTATAGCATCGCATTTCATAAAAAGTTGGGAAGAGTTTGGTAAGGCTTTTCTTAAAAAGTTTTACTCACACCACGAGACCGCGAGAATTCGCAATGAAATTAATCAATTTTCCCAGCTTCTTTCCGAACCTTTTTGGAAGTGTTTCGAAAGATTTAAGGACCTTCTTGTTCAATGCCCTCACCACGGTATTGAGAGATGGCAACTTTGCCAAACTTTATACGAAGGACTGAACCCAGCAACTAAGCAGTTGTTGGAAACCATTTGTCAAGGTCACTTTCTTACAAAATCGAGTGAAGAAGCTTGGTAATTTCTCGACGATCTTGCTGAACAAACACTTCAGTGGGAAAGCACTAGACAGACCACTTCATCTACTTCATCAGGTTAGTCTAGGGCAGGCATATATCAACTTGATATGTCGATTGCAATGAAGGCCGAAATGGCTGCACTCATGAAAAAACTAGAAGCAATTGAGAGCAAATTCTCATCGCCTTCTCCTGCTTCAGCTTTACCCCCACGCACTATTTGCGCTTGTTGTTCGGATCCGTCCCATCTAACCGAAGAGTGTCCTTACAACCCTCCTATTCAAGGACAAGATCAAGTCAATACTTCCTTTCAGCAAAGACAAAGAAATGATCCATACTCTTCAATTTATAATCCTGGTTGGAGGAGCCACCCAAATTTCGCCTGGAATCAAAATCAAAAACAATTCCAAGGTAATAACAATTTCCAGAGGCCTCCTCCACAACAACAAGCCCCTCAACAAACTCAATATCAGCAACCTTTCCAATCCCAACCTTACCAAAATCAAATGAACAATTTTGCACCAAACAACTCTTTTCCTCAAAATAATTTTGTTTAACCAAATAACGATAAGGTTTCCTCGCTAGAAACGAAGTCTGGAAGCGTTTTTAAAACAATCTACGCAATCCTCAGCCAGCATCCAATCTTCCATTCAGTCTTTGGTGCAACACACTGCATCACATGAGCAAAGCATCAAAATCATTGAAGCCCAAATTTCACAACTGAATGCTGCGTTAAGCGAGCGAGAAAAGGGAAAGCTTCAATCTCAACCATTGCCAAATCCTGGACACACACAAAATGCACATGTTGCTCATGAACAACAAAATCATAATGTGAATGCCGTGACCACGTTGAGATCTGGAAAGGTATTGCACAACAACGTTGGCAATAATGACACCCCGGCCGCCGCTTCTTCTTCATCTTCTTCAGAGCCTGTTCTTCATTCTTCACAAGGCTCTACTTCTTCTACTAATTCGAACGGACCCACATCTCACTCCACGAAAACACCAACACTGGGATCCTTTCCAACTCCGCAATCTACTCCATAATTATTAGACTCAACAAAATTTCAAAATATTCCATTTCCAAACAGGTTGAGATCCAATAAATAAACTCCACAAATGGAGAAGATTGTGGTGTTATTTAAACAGGTTAGCATTAACATACCTCTCTTGGATGCAATCTAACAAGTCCCTTCTTATGCTAAAATCTTGTAGGACTTATGCACCAAGAAGAGGAAATCACCGGTACCCAAGAAAGTTTTCTTGGCTAGTGCAGTAAGTGATGCTCTTACCCAATCTTTACCCCAAAAAAGAAAAGACCCTGGCCGTCCTACAATTTCAATAACTATTGGGGATAAGAACATCAATGGCGCACTTTTAGATCTTGGTGCCAGTATTAATTTGCTTCCTTATTCAGTATATGAACAATTAGGCGTTGGAGAGCTGAAACCCACACATTATACTCTCCAAATGGCCGACCGATCCATCACCCATCCTAGGGGTGAGTTAGAAGATGTGTTGATTAAAGTAGGGGACTTCATTTTCCCCATTGATTTCATTGTTATGGACACACAGCCTGTAGCTAACCCCCGGAGTCAAATTCCGGTGATACTCGGTCGACCATTCCTTGCAACTTCTAATGCGGTGATCAATTGTCGAAATGGTTCGATGAACCTATCTTTTGGAAACATGACGATTGAACTTAACATTTTTATGTTGGGAAATCAGCCCTCTGAGCCTAATGCTAATATACTTGATATTTGCTCGATCCAAGAGACCACTCAGGAGGACTGTGAGTTCGAAAAATTTCTGTTCGATCACAACAATTTTGACAACAATAGTGCGTTCCTCCTTAAATCTGACACTGCTTTCACACTCGATAACGATTACGAGTGTTTCACTTTTTCGAACGATTTTGAAGAATCACCACCCGAGTTCGAATCCTTTGAATTTTCAGATGAGTTAGCTGAACCAACCGACTCGGTTGCTTACACACGTTTTGAACCTTTGTTGGAATCCTTCGAGTTTGAGACAGTTTCACCAATTTTACCTTCAATTGTTTCGCTTCCAAAACTCGAACTCAAGCTATTGCCGTCTCACCTTAAATATGCTCACTTCGGTGAGAATGAGACCCTTCCTTTTGTCATATTGGCATCTCTAGCCCCCAAGCAAGAGAAAGCCCTTTTAACGGTCTTACAAAACAATCGGCAAGCTTTTGGCTGGACAATGGCGGACATCAAGGGGATTAGTCCCCTCATAGTTGAACATCATATTCATATGATGGATGATACCAAGCCAGTATGGGATCCACAGAGATGCCTCAACCCTGTAATGAAGTAGGCTCTTAAAAGGAGATTGTAAAATGTCTTGAAAGTAGTATCATTTACCCTATCTATGATAGCCAGTGGGTTAGCCCCATTCATGTGGTCCCAAAGAAATCGGGCATAACGGTCATAACTAATGAGGCGAATGAGTTAATACCTACTCGCACCCAAACTGGGTAGCAAGTATGCATCGATTATAGAAAACTCAATGCCGCAACACGGAAAGATCACTTTCCATTACCTTTTATTGACCAGATGCTAGAACGATTAGCTGGGCATGAGTACTATTGCTTTTAGGATTGCTACTCCGGCTATAATCAAGTTCCTATCGCCAAAAAGGACCAAGACAAGACCACATTTACTTATCCTTTCGGTACGTTTTCTTATCGTCGCATGCCCTTTGGGTTATGCAATTCACCCGCTACTTTCCAGCGGTGTATGATGGGCATTTTTTCAGACGTGGTGGAAAAATTCTTGGAGATTTTTATGGATGATTTCTCCCTTTTCGGCGACTCCTTTGACGAGTGTTTGCTACATTTAGATGCAGTTCTTACCCGGTGTAGGGATAAGAACCTCACTTTAAATTAGGAGAAATGCTACTTTATGGTACGAGAAGGTATTGTCTTAGGACATATCATCTCGCAAAATGGTATTGAGGTAGATAAAGCTAAGATTGAAGTCATCTCCAATTTTCCTCCTCCCAATTGCGTCAAAGACATTCGATCCTTCCTTGGTCATGCCGGTTTCTATAGACGGTTCATCAAGGATTTTAGCAAGATAGCTAGACCCTTGACTCTTTTATTGGCCAAGAACACCACTTTTGATTTCGACTCAAGCTGTATGAAGGCGTTCGAGTCGTTAAAAAACTCACTTATTTCTGCTCCCATTCTTTCATCTCCCGACTGGACACATCCATTTGAAATTATGTGCGATGCATCTGATTTCTCTATTGGTGCTGTCCTTGGACAGCACATAACTAAGATGCCGCATGTAATTTATTACGCTAGCCGAACCTTAAACGAGGCCCAATTAAATTACACAACAACTGAAAAAGAATTCTTAGCTGTTGTGTTTGCACTAGAAAACTTCAGGCCCTATTTAATCGGCTCTCCAGTCATCGTTTACACTGACCACTCAGCTCTTCGCCATCTTTTTGCGAAGAAGGATGCTAAATCTCAGCTGATACGTTGGATCCTCTTACTACAAGAGTTTGACTTTGTCATCAGAGACAAGAGAGGATGCGAAAACGTAGTCGCCGACCATCTTTCACGCCTTCCTTCTTCGCCTACACTTCAAATTCCTATTAAAGACGTTTTTCCAGATGAGCAGCTCTTGACTATGTCATGCGAACCTTAGTTTGCAGATATTGTAAACTATTTGTCCACCGGACTCAAACCAAACGAATGGTCGAATCAAGACAGACTCAGATTTCTATCTCAGGTAAAACATTTTTACTGGGATGAACCGTATCTATTCAAATACTGTCCCGACCAAATTATTCGTCGGTGTGTCCCCGACAATGAGTTTAAGAGTGTGCTATCATTCTACCACGATCAAGCGTGTGGCGGGCATTTTGGCACCAAAAACACACCAGAAAAGATCTTGCAGTATGGCTTCTAATGGCCACAACTTTTTAAAGACGCATATGAGTACTTCAAGACATGCTCCCGGTGCCAACACTTGGGCCGGATATCTCGGATAAATGAAATGCCGCTCCAACCAATTTTAGTTGTTGAAATTTTTTATATTTGGGGGATAGACTTTATGGGACCATTTCCCAACTCTTTTGGAAATATGTATATTCTACTCGCTGTTGACTATGTTTCAAAATGGGTCGAGGCTGTGCCCAGCCGAACTAATGACAACAAGGTTGTCGTTAGATTTCTCAAAGAAAACATTTTTTCTCGGTTTGGACAGCCTCGCGCGATTATCAGTGATAATGGATCTCACTTTTGTAGTAGGACTTTCGAGTCCTTAATGCGGAAATACTCCATTACTCACAAACTGTCAACGCCCTATCATCCCCAAACTTGTGGGCAAGCCGAGATTTCGAATCGGCAGATTAAACAGATATTGGAGAAAATGGTTTCCAAAAACCGTAAAGATTGGTCATCAAAACTTATTGATGCCCTTTGGACATTTTGTACTGCCTATAAGACCGATCTTGGGATGTCTCCATATAGGCTTGTTTATGGAAAGGATTGGCACCTTCCAGTTGAAATAGAGCATAAGGCATTTTGGGCAATAAAAGAGTTGAATATATCTCTAAGAGATGCGGGTAGCAATAGAAAGCTGTAGTTGAACGAATTGAACGAGCTTCGGGATGAAGCTTAAGAGAATGTTGTAATCGTCAAAAACCGAACGAAGGTGTTTCACGATAAACACCTTATGCGCAAGACTTTCAAACCTGGTCAACAGGTTTTACTTTATGACACTCGGTTACATTTCCATCCCGGCAAGCTCAGATCTCGATGGAAAGGGCCATTTTTGGTACGCACCGTATATCCGCACGGTGCGGTCAATCTAGAAAATCCAGAGGACGGTTCATTGTTTAAAGTGAATGGACATAGACTTAAACCATTCCTCACTCAGACCCTTCGGAGGAGCTCCTGTTTTTGCAGGAGCCGATTTACATTGACTGATCTTCCTCCATCTACCCCTAAATTTTGATTATCTAGCCAAAACACTGTTTCAAACAAGTTTGGGGGTATGTATCACTTGTAATTATATAAAAACAAAATGAAAATAAAAATAAAAAATTTAAAAACAAAAGAAATTTTAGGGTATTTTTTGTAAATTTTCAGTTTTAATAAAAAATAAATAAAAAATAAAATTTTTATTTACAAATAAATTCCTCTTTTTAAGAGGACCTTTTTGCAAATAACCAAAACACCCCTTATAAATAAAACCCGACCCCTCCCTATTTTCACCAAACCCTAATTTCACCTTTTTAAAAACCCTAGCCGCCGCTCTAATTTCTGCAGAAAGATCCCTCTATGCCGCCGCGAAACCGCCGCCATACCCCACTTTTGGCCGCGCAACCACCGCGCCTCTGCGTCTTCTCCCTCTGAAACTTTCAGAGGAGGTTTGCATCATCTCTCCCTCTCTGTAATTTTTTTAAAAAATCTGTGAACTTTCTCAATGGCACCAACCATGCAATTAGAACAAGATTTTTCACAAATCTTTTCACACTCAATTTACGGGAGTTATTTTGGTAATGAGATCACACGGCGAGGGTGGAACTTTTTAATTTACAATCATCCCAATGCCTACGCTCTTCCAGATCTAGTTACTCATTTTTACGAGTGCATAGAGGATGGTTGTCTAGCACAATACGGTTTTATTAAATTACTTTGGGGTGATAGGGAAATAATCATTGATAGGGACTTCATCCATGAAGTCACCTTAATTCCTAGATTACCTGTTCATGACCAACCCTTTCAATTCGAAGACTACGTACCCTTAATGGGTAATGGCTGTTCAAGGGAACCTAGGAAGGGCATACAGGCTAGAACCCTCTTCGCTAATGTATTAACCGTGTGCCATTGAGCACAAAACAACATGTTTGGCAGTTCACATAACACAACATTTTTCACCCCATCTCTTCATATCGTGCATATATTAATGACTAGGAACCCTAGATTTGACATGTGCACGGTTTTACTTAAATCCATTGGTGCTGGCAAAAGGGCCGCAAATTACCCATGTCCTATGTTAGTGACACAACTGTGTCGCTATTTCCTCCCTATGGAGGAATTTGAGTTTTACATACATGGAGGTATACCCATTAGGCCTCTTATTGAGAGCGTATCCACGTCCTATACCCGCCTAACTGATGTATGGTCGCGAAGAGAACCGGCCGAACATGTACCCACCAGAACACCCAGCTCCAGCTCGACCGTGTGCGAGGAAGAGCTCACCCCTATAGAACACGCACGTCTTCTTAGAAGAGCTATTAGGGGGATTAAAAATTTGGTAGGGATGGTGACCAACTTGGATCACCGGGTGACTGAGATTGAACATGGCGTATCTACACTGCTAGCGCGAGAGGAGCGTTCTCGTTCATGTTCAAGGGGACGGCGAGGTCCTGAGCAGTGAGGGCACTGCTTTTGGTAAGTTTGGGGGAGAAGGTGGTTTGTAAATAGTTATCATTGCATTGCATATTTTAATTTTTGTACACATTTTTTTTCTTTGCATGTTTAATTCTGCATTGCATCTTTATAAAAAAAATTATAAAAATTAAAAAAAAATGAAAATAAAAAAAATATAAAAGAAAAATCAAATAAACAAATTGAAAAACTAAAAAGATAATTTTTTTATCAACTTGGCCATATTTGACTTAAGTTTGACAAGACGGTTAAGTAGCTAGGAAAAACTAGATCCTAAACTTAGCAAATTAAAAACCCTAAAAATAATCTTTCTTAAAGTTTAACGGTAGAAAATATATGTTCTTGTAGTTTATTTAGAAATAGGCAAATTTTGAGTTCAGTTCTTGGGCTATGTCAAAATAAGTGAAGAGTGTTGAAATTTTTATTGAAGTGTAAGTCTGAAAAATAATTCTGAACCTTCAGTCTAAAGTTATGAAAATATATACCCTACAACTCGCACGTACACGCACCATGAAACTTGGGATAGTAGAGGATACCTTGAATTGCTCTTGTCTAAAATTCTTAGTATGAGAAAAATTAAATAAAAGTATAAGTGTGAATAAAGAGATAAAAAAAATGAATACTGGTTTTGTAATCACTTAAGGCTGCGTAAAATAAAAAAAATATATAGCGAGGGTGCTTTATCACCTAGTGCCTTAGACCAACTGGTTTGGGAGTCACTGCTAAAGCCTTAGGTATTACAAGACGAGGAATTACGGCATAACGCGCAAACACATTTTGTAATCGGTCGTTAGTACCTCAAGAAGTATTAACGGTTGCATAAAGGATGTGTGAGCAATTTCATCTAAAATTCACCAACTAAAAGTACTTTGGACAATGGACAAGAGTATAATACCTTGAATTGAATTTCCAACTGTAGGGGTGATACATACACACACGTAGGGGTATATGATTAGGGTTCGGATGAGAGATAGGAATGAAAAATAGGACTTATATCTTCAGTGGAGATGATAAAAATTCCTAAGTTGAGATGGAACCTTAGAAAGAAAATTCAAGAGATGCTAAAAGCTAAATAAATTTACATAACATATACAACCTTAAGTTAAATGATAAGTGAGTGTGAAAAATACGAGTTGATGATTTCTAAGTTAAAGATAATAGAATTTCTTGCTAGAACACCCAATTGAAGAATGAAGTCAACAGGCCAAATTGATCGGATTTTGTGGGTAATATCCGCTGAAAACCCTCAGGAGACAACACTCCTCCTACTAAGGACACCTATAGGTTTAATGGCTTGTTGCACGAGCTCAGTGCAATCGTGGTTCCCTGCGAAAGTGAGGTTAGGTTTTTTTTTTCGAGAATAAAATTGGTATTGCTCGGGACGAGCAAAAGATAAGTTTGGGGGTATTTGTTCATATCAGAATTTTGCATTATTATATTCCCCATTCTTAATCATATTACAAATAAATAGGTGCTTTTGATCCATGTCTGCTAAATAGTTGCAGGTTACAGGTTCTCAGAACAATTCAATGAAATTCATGAAAAGATGTTACAAAAGTGAGACTACAACCAACAATAGATGAATCCATTTGATGCCGCCTAACAGTTCAAGAAACAAATGAACATCGGCAAACAGTTCAATTGCACAAAGCATAAGGGTAGCACAAGATTCAAGACTTCAACGCGAAGCAAACGGTAAAAGTCCACAAATTCTGCACTGTTGGAAATCTGGAAGAAAGTAGAAAAGATTCTGAGGAACCAAGTAAAGAAACCGGAAGTAAAATGCAACATGAAGAATACCTGAGAAAACGAGCCAGAGATCTTTCAAGATGGCTGCGGAACTGTGGCCAAACAAGGCTTATGGCCGCGGTTCCGCGGCCGTGCAGTGCACGTGTCGGTGCAAAGTGTCGGTGGTGTCGGTGCTTTGACCCGGCTTTCTTAGGGTAGTCTTGTAATTTCAGCTGTGTATCAGATGTAAACCCTAGGATATCTTCTATCTATAAATAGGAAAGCCTACAGCCTCTTTTGGGGCATGCCTCTTTTTAATTATAGATTATATTTCAATTCCTTTGTAATCGTCAAGAGTGCATCAATAAAGTAAGTTATTTTTTTATCTTGTGTTCTTCTTAATTGCAATTTTATTTCTCTGCATTTTTTACCTTTCTTTATTTATCTGCAAGGTCATTAGTTAATTAAAAAGAAAATTTATAAAAATGAATTTTGTCGCAATTTCCATAATGAGTGAGTAGTTCCTCACTTGTTAGTGTTAGGATTGGGTAGGTTTGAGAGATGGAAATCTCTCACTCCTTTCTTGCCCTCATAACTTTATAAATTAGGACTCTATGTAAAACAAACACCTACTGCTCACTACGGCACCCTATCCTACGAGATAGCGGTGATTCCCTAGTTAGACCGGTAGTGGTTGATTTACATAGAGGTTAGGGATAAAAGTTAAGAAAGGACGGATAAGGACCAAAAGGAAGAAACATAGTTTCTTCCTAGTCGTGCTAATCCCCTTTGTTAATTATTACCCTAACACCTATGTTCTTAATTAGGGCAAAGGAAGCAGTGAGTAGAATTAACTTTCCAAACTAACCTAAGCCTATCCCTAGCAAGGTTTTAATCCAAATTAAATTCAATCTTAGTTTTTATAAAATTCAAAACCTACCAAAAATAGGAATTAACTGGTTAGAACAATTTGAAAAGAACACGTTTTCCCTGTGGACTGACCCGTACTCAATCGGCTAGCTACCAAGCGACACCGATATTGATTGCGGTATTCTATTCTTTGATTTTAAAACGCATACGCAAAAGATCCATCAATCAATACCTTAAACTTAGAAAAATGGGTTTCTGACATTCGATCGTTTTCTATTGACTCTCAACGTACCTGCGTGAAGTCTTCTCTAGCTGGAATCAATCAATCTGATGACCTCGCATCGGGGTATGCAACGAACTACATTTCCTAGTCATTCATCCATGGGTGACTAGCGATCTTCTATCATATCTCTAAGTACAACTTATGCTGCATTAGCTTCAAACATCTAGGGCGATATCTTGTCAGTCGCAGCAGCAACTGGATCATTCATCCGCACGCTAAATAATGCCTCAATCATCAAGAATAAACGGTGCATTGATGGTCATCACATTCTAGTCGGCATCTAGCAGTGGCCCAATCATCTGGTGTTGATCTGCATGCTCGCGTCCATGAGATAACATAGTAAAACGACATATCGAAACGCCTATATTGGGAATAACAAAATAAAACGACATATCTAAGCAATCGTGTGTCACCGGAATTACGCCCTGGTAAGTTCTCATCCAAGACGAGCTCATGCTGACCACAATTCTATCAGCAGCTCTCTCTGCCCATGCAATCGTGATAACAAAACCCACCAACCGATATCGATGAGGATAGATCATAGGAATGAATAGAATACTGTGCAAAGAAATATACATCCTAAGGCTACTTAAGCGGAGTAGCGTATCGTAAGTATGCCGCGGAATATACACACCGTACGTCACTCTACTTAAGTCACCTACTCCATCAACCAAGGTTAACCTAAGCGACGAAAGTTCAGGTCTAATACCCCCTCGACCAAGTCTAAGTTCCGTAAGGTCAAGCCTAGGTTCCGAATATAAATATATATATATATATATATATATATATATATATATAAACGCCCTAAACTCCGCATAGTCAAATATAGACTCGAACCAAGGTTAAACTTAGCGCTCTGATACCAACTTTGTCACGACCCGAAAAGATACGTGACTGGCACTTGAATCATATGAAGTCTATAGAACCCCATCTAATTCAAGTAAGCCAACAATCCTAGAAATCTAAACCATTTTAAAGAGAAAGTGAAGTAAAACTTAGTTTTAAAGCAAGTGTTTTAACAAAATAAGCCATAGTAAGCATTTTTAAAACCTCAAGTCTTTTCCAAAAATTTCGGCGGAGTTTCCTTTGTAAATACTGGCCCCAATCGGGTACAAATATGAATAATATACATAATGAATAAAGGCATCCCCAAGCGGGAGCTAGCTCTTCGCCAATTGGCGGACACAACCATGCAATACAATATAGTATACAACGCCGAAGGGCGAGGATCAAAACTCATCGAGAAAAGCAATATCTTCAAGAAAACCAGAGAAAAACCATAATAATACAGGTGCGCGACTCTAAGGTCGAAAGAATATACACTGGTCTTCTAAGTCTATCAATAATACAAGTCTGGTTGATGGAGTTTTCTAGATACAACCGAATAAATAAAAGTACTGCGGTGGTCACGATGCAAGTGGACCCACCTACCAAAGCAATCACCCGGAAAGAAGCAGTGTGTCAGCAAAGCCGCCAAGGAAACCTGTACGGCAAAACCTGCAAGAAACTGTGGCACAACGGGGGTGGGTCATCACCGAGAGGAAATCACATGTACGACTCTATCCTAGATCATACAAATAATATCCAAATAATATATAACCTGAAACATCTGAAAATGGCAAGGGTAAACATCTATACATAAGTGTAATACCAAGTGCTCGTGTCAGTGCCTCAGGTAACAACATATCATAAATATGATGTATGAATGCATGAAAACAGAATGCAACTGAATGAGAAAACTGTTTTCATATCTTAGTGAGATTTCTGTATAAAAATCGAAGTATCATCAATGAAATCAATAGAGAATCAGCGTCAAGCATCGACACAAAATATATATCTCGATATCTCAATATCTCGGGTTCCGGCAATCCGGACTGGCCCATATCATCAATCTCAATACCTCAGGCTCCGGCAATCCGGACTGGCCTATATCATCAAATCTCAAGACTACGTCGGTATCCTCTGGATATCCGCCGCGTCACAATAACCGGTCGGTAGTGTTCCCCTTCCAGGCTCAACGCCATCATCTACGACCATCTTGCCCCGGGGTACCGCACCGGGTCTACCATGCACCCGCAGACGGTTCATCCCCCTCCTTGAATCGGGTGTATGATAATGCTCAAGAGCCGAGAAAACTCATGGTGGACACCTCTCAAATCATATCATAAGAAAACCGAAATTTTCTATCTTTAAAATGGTAATAAGTTCATAAAATCTTTGCGGTTTCTCCAAATCAAGAAATCTCATGGAAATCCGAAATCCTAATCTCAAGAGTAAATAATAGTGAATTACCGGTATAAAGTTCCATAATATTGCATGACAAATGAATATATGAATGCATCGGATATCAAGCAAGGAATACAATAATTAAACCAGCATATGAAATCAATAACATATTGAAACTATCAGCTAGCAAGCTATGTCAATGAAATAATATTCTCTAAAGTGTACGTGACATGGCAATTACCGATGACGATGTGTGTGAGCCGGCAAGCAAGTGTACGTGGAGCATACACATCATCGGTAATGGTGCTGGTGTCCTGACAGTATGGGTTCATAATAACTAATGAAGACACATTTAAGCATGCGATGCGATGCGAATAGCAAGAATATACGAAAAATGAATAGTAAACGCAACATAAAAGAATGAACATTTATATATACGAGTTATACAGTTTTGGAATTTGAAATAGCACGAATCGTGGTGTTTAGAAAATAGGGGCTACGGTGTTTTTAAGAAAAGGTACGTCCTTTGAAATATCAGTAGTATCCATTGTCCTGTCTTTAAAATACTCACGATTCGTTAGTTTTGGAAATAAGTATGACTCGAGCCCAGATCTAACATCTACTAAGTAAACTACAGGACAAGCTAAGAGACTAACCAAAGGGGTAAGGAAATCCACCTAAGTCCCAATTGATATATCTAGTAGTCGGTGATCCCGCCTCAATAGCGTCACGTACGATAAAATATATAATACGACATCCTCGAGTCAAGAGCGTGGATCGATCATCATAATTATACATCGTATGGTAAAATCCATCGTACGGCATCCCAAATCGGGGTACGGGTCAATATCACATATAATACATTACTTATCTGGTATCATTATCATCATAATTCTGAATTATGGTATTGATATAAAGTCGAGTACATTCCGATACCATCAAACATATAAATATATAACCGCGTGTGTATGAAAACACATCGTCCAACTATCCGCTATAATATCATGTCGTGTCTCATCACACGAGCCAAATCACATCACCGATCTCATGGCATCATGCCCAATCACATCGACTCATCTCCAAGTATCATATGCTATCCTCATCAAACGTGTATACGTATACATACATATATACATACATATATATATATATATACACACACATAAACACACATAAACACACATATATATATCCCCATATACGCACAAGAAAATCAAATGCATGCGTGTGTGTGTGTGTGTGCGCAAATCATTACTCTAGGATTTCGCGACTAAGAAACTAAACTAAAAGCATTTTCCTACAATTATGCTAAAACTAACCCAAAGTCACCTAAGCATTTCTTACTAAGTATACACATCTCCTAAAATACATAAGTATATATATCATAATGCATTCGCGTGCTACACTACAAAACTGCGGGGGTGCTATACGCCATCCACCCGACTTCCCCCGTAGATATATATCTACTCACCTTGATCCTTGCTTGCCGAAGTCGATGTCGCCATCCTCTTCTTCATCATCCGAAGTCTACGTAAGGGTACCTACATATATAACACATTGTATCGCATTAAAAATCCGATTCAAAACCAAAACGACATACGAATCGCACATAAGTTAAAACATATGGTCTACTCACGCAAATCAATCAAACAACACCCGATATCGACGTACAAATGTCAAGTGACTGATACAAAACCAAATATCAAAACTTCATGTCATAAACATCAAGGAACTCAAAGCATCAACTCAAGAAAAAGGTCCTAGATTTTGGTTCAGGTGAAATAGGTATAAACAAATAGTACTAGGGTGTAGTATATAGGGTATATGAGCTACAGAACAAATCCTAGCACTAAATTCCACAATGTGTCCGGCCACAATAGCCCCTAATCCGGCGAGCTCGGCCATTCCAGGGAGTTAGGGTCTCGTCTTCCCACGGTGGTCTCCTAGTGGTCCATCTTGGTATCTGGGGTTGTTTGTTTTTCTAGTAATGTTCTCAGATCACTCTAGATTCCCTGTACCCATAAATAAATCCTCAAAACCGATATGGAAGTTCCAAATTCAAATCTTAGGGTTCAGTTCAGGTTTGATCTGGGTTTTAGACACTAAGGGGGGTTTAAGGTCACCACCAAAGCTCATTAGCACCATCTCAACTCCAATAGATCCCTAACCTTCATCTAGGAATTTTCAAATCTCACTAATCTATACTTAATCAATTCTAAACTAACAATAGAAGTTTAGGAAACTCAAATACTAAACTAATATTGTAGGAAATACCTCATTTGGCAAACCCTAGAATCCCTTAGAGCTCAAAATCCAATTTTTCTTGATCCCCCATGCTTGTAGTGAGCTTGTGCACATTTTTAATGAAAGGAACATGATGTTTTGGTATGGGATTGAGGGTGTTTGTGAGGATGTAGAGGAGGTGGAGAAGAGGGCAGCCAAGATGAAGGAGAAGGAGAGAAGAATGAAGAAAATGATGAAGAGAGAAATGAGCCATGACCAAGGTTGACCCCTCACCCTCTCTCTCTCCTCTAAGCCCATAGCTCTTGTCATGCCTCCCATTATTTATTCTTTTCTTTTCTTTTTCTTTTCTTTTCTTCTTTTTTTCTTTTCTTTAACCAAAATTCAAAAACCATGCATGAAGGAAAAATGGAGAATTAAAGTCGTGATAGAATAAAATGTAACAAGTGTTAGCTATATGACATGATGCATGTCATGTACATAATCACGCTTAATGCATAATTAGTGATTATTAATCAATTTTAGAAATAACTTGCATATAATTAATTATAAAAATTTATAATTTGCCTAAATCACCTAAATCCCTCCAAACTCACCATTCAATTTAATTTTCCGATATTTCCAAACTATCGGTATATAATTATACCACATCATTAAAATATTCATAATATTTATTATTTTAATTATTTAATTTCCCAAAAATAATATCTTATTTTCTGAAATGTTACAGTAGGGTATATACTTTCTAAATTTGAACTCAAGAATAGAAACTATTTTTCAGACTTATCCTTCAGTAAAGCTTTTAAAACTTTCCCTTCATCTCGGCTTAACTCAAGAACTGAACTCAAGATTACCTACTTCTATAAGAAAAAAACTGTAAGGACGTATAATTACCAAGATTAAACAAAATGAGGGTTATTTTTAAGGTTTTCAATTCCTAAGCCTACGATTTAGTTATTTCTAACGTATCAACTAAACTTTCGGAATAAAAATCTAAGTTACCCTATTAGCTAACTTGACAACAAAGTTTATATATTTTTGTAAAAAATTTCGATTTTTATGGGTTTTGTAAATAAGTATTCAAATGCGAAATATACATATGAATGCGAAGGTAGAAAACTTACCGAGCACACCCCCAAACTTAAACTTGACAGTGCCCTCACTGTCAGGCTACACCAAGAGGGTCAAAATTATCGGCGCTCCCTAAAGAAAATTTTATACAAAACAAAAAGCAAAATAAAAATATATATACACAAAAAGGTCCCTCCAAACTTAAATAAAACAGTGTTTCCACTGTTTAAGCGGTGAAGTTCAGCATTAGGAGGGAAAGAGAACAGAATCAATCCATATAGAGCCTTACACAGGACAAAAGTGATCATCAACCATTCAAAAATTTTATCACGATAAAGCAGCTGTTGGGAATTCACCCGCGCGCGCAAACGCGTATGTTATGGAAACGGATATGAAATGAAGGAAGCAGAATGCACACGCGAGATCGTTGTCGTTTTAAATATTTATAAACCGCAAGTGCACGGCGTGTTGTAGCAAGCCAGTTAGTACGGATCGATCCACAGGGAATTGTGTATTAAGTTTTATGATTTAACGTTCAACAAATAATGAATTGGGTTGGTTGTCACAAAAAAAAAAAAGAAAATACGAAAACAAGGAAAATAAGCAAATAGGTTAAGAGAGAAGTTGGTCGTGGCTTTGGTTCGGAAGATCGAATCACGACGATTCCTTCGACGCTCTCTTGATCATGAGTTGTCCGTACTTGCATCGATCCCAGCACGATGCATGAATTGTCAAAGCGGATGTGAAGCAAGAGTCATCAAGTTGTCGATATTCGCCGCAAAACACGAAACAGGTCCGTTTGTTCACTTACCGTTTGTATGTCCAAGCTTGGGGTATCAACACTAAACACAAGGGTTAGCAAGAATACCACAACATCAAAAAAACAAATTAGTGAGCTAGAGCAAATGATTTCAGTGTTAAGTGTGCTAAGAGTTTGTGATGGTATATGGTATATGAAACCGAAAGATTTATCAAGTCAATTAATCACAAAATACCACATCCAAACTTAGTAAACTTAATACCGAATTGATTTTAACCTTAGGCTTGCGAGATGGGATTTATGGGGAGAATATAGTATGTGATGAGATTACAAAGTAACCATGGAATCAACATACCATATCAACCATTCCAAGTTACAATACTAAGTTTATAATCAAAATGAAGCACTTTAAACAATTACAAGAGGAGGAGGAGGCAAAGCCTTTTATCTCACTTCCTTACCATAGCCACAACCAAAGAAGATTAGTTAAGCATGATAAAGAAAAGTAAATAAGGAAAAGAAAGCAAGTATAAAAGAAACACAATATTATTAACAATTGAAGTTGAATTACAAGACATTGGTTACTTGTTCAACCTCCATAATGAAGCTCTCCAAAGAAAGCTTCAAGAGGGCAGAAGAAGAAGTGACCACGTAAAATCACACAACTCTCAAGCCTAAACAAAAAAAAACTAAAACAAAAAAAATATATTACATGAGAGATTGAGAGAGAGCCATTCCTTGCTCACTGATCTGGTTTATATAGGCACCAAAAAAGATTAAACAAGTAATAAGAATGAGGCGATGTGACTGCAAGGAAGGGACAGTGAAAAGATGGGGACAGGGGGGCCGGCGAGCTCGGTTCTTTGGGGAGTGTGGCCGGCCAAATTCCGAGCCATTGGTCTCGTATTGGCATGGTGTGCTTGTGTGCTCTCCACAATCACTCTTATGCAGTTTGTTTTATCAATTGAAGCCTGGTTTGCATGCAGAGATTTGGAGGGATACATGATGCTAATATCACATCAAAACTTTATAGCATTTAATGCACAATCAATGCACATCACACCCATACATGTGCCTACTTGCATGATTTGTGCAAGGGCAACCCCCATATGTTCCATGGTCCATGTCAAAGAGCTAGTGCCGCACATGTATTATGTTGGACCAAAAATTATGCGCACACTTGTTATTGCAAAAGAGCTCTTTGGATATCGGTCGGTTTTCTGTTCTCATTGCAGTGTCGGCTCCCAATTGCTATATTCGTGATCTTAAGTGTGCCTTCAGTGTTGTATCACGAATACCTATAATCTGTAATTACTGAGCAGACACTAGTTAATAGCACCGATATATAACAAAATAGATAATAAATGAGCGGTATTAAAATGCAGTTTTCTGATATGAACAAATACCCCCAAACTTATTTTTTGCTCGTCCCGATCAAAACAAAAAATCCTAGCCTCACTTTCGCGGGGAACGCGATTGCACTGAGCATGTGCAACAAGCCGTTAAACCTCTAGGTGTCCCTAGTAGGAGGAGTGTTGTCTCCTGAGGGTTTTCAGTGGATTACACCCACAAAATCCAGTCAAGTTAGCGTTGCGAAAAAACGGTTGATTCTAATCGTAAGGTTAGAGATCAAAGTTAGAAATTCTATTACCCAAGTTAGAAACGTTAAACCCTATTTTTCATACCTCACAATTTGTTTAACATAAGCTCATACACGTCTTTTAGTGATTGTGCGGATAGTGTCCATAAGGTTTTAAGAACTTTGATTAGGGTCATTATGTCATAATTATGGACCATGATAGACTTCTAAAGGATTACACGAGTGTGCAATGAGTTAAGATTTTCACAAGTTTTATTCTCCAGTTAGGTTTCAAGTCAGAATATATATCATTTTTAATAGAGAACCTAAGTCTTAGTTTTCACTCCAACCTTTCACCTGTTGTAGTTCATACACACCCTTCGTTATCGTGCAAAACGTCTTAATAAATACAAACCTTCATATCTCCGTGGAAAAAACCGTTTTAATAGAAAACTCGTCTCCGCCAAGATTATTCTCCCACAAAGAATCGTTAGGACTTTTAACTTGGAGAGAACACTTGCTTAGCTTGTTTTATCTGGCGAGTGGAAACTTAGTGAGCTTTGGGTTAATGACTCCCAAACCAGATGGTTTTAGGGCATTAGGTGTGGAGACATACCAAGGACTTAATTATCCAAGTTACCAAGACCACAAAAAAAAGACCCATTTTATTTTAAATAATTCTGCACTTGGTGAAAACAGAGATATAGCTTGCATTTTCTTTTAAATCCGAAGACGTTACATGTGGATAAGGTGTGTAATTATTCCAACAAGGTTTCAGATGGGTTATTTTTCAGACTTATAACTTCTGTTAAAATCTCAATAATATCCTTCATATTCACTTTACTTTATGAACTATTCTTGATATTACTTAACTCAAAACAAACATATTTGATCCTAAAAATGTTTATCTATTTTAAAAGTTTGCAGACATGTCCGACTTCCATCAAATTCTCAAAATCATACGACACGTGTAAAGTTTTATAAAAGAAGTATATCAGCAATGGTTTAAACACAAAGGAGGGTTATTTTTTGGGTCGTCAGTCTCTCGAAAAGGATTTAGTTATTTCTAACTTATTAACCGAACCATCAGACATCGAATCTAAGTTCCCCCACTAGCTAACATGACAAAGTTTTTATATTTTAAGGGAAATTTTTTCAATTTTTATGGGTTATTTAATATGTATGCAATGCAGAATATACAATATACACATGATGCAGCAAAATAAACGCAGTGCTCACCCCCAAACCTGAGTTTTACGATGTCCTCATCGTTTCCCCCGTCTCCGATAGCTAGACTTAGACATCAGGGTGAGAAATTTATTTAAATAAAAAGAAAAAACCTAAAACTAATTACAACATATACATGTTAAAAGATTAGGTTAGTCCAGAAATTAATACGAGTCATTTAAAGATTTTGTCTATATAGTGCAATGGCTAGTAAATGAATATGTATATACAAAAGAAAAAGAAAAAGAAAAGGTATATGTTAGATGTTAGTGAAGGGCATGGACGTGTAAAAGTAGGGATCAGAAGACGTTGAAAGAGAAAATGAAGTTTTGAAGAGGTTAAAGAATTGTTTCCTGGATGAATTGAATGTTCAAAAAGCATGTGTTGAGTTCCAAAGTCAGTTCGTGTAAAAACTGGAGTTCATCCGCAAAAAGTTTGGCAAAAGAAAGGTTCTTAGGATGTTCCCAAACTGATCCTGACTCAAACTCACCAAGAATATCAAGTTCATCTGCAAAAATTTCCCCAAAATTCGATATGAAAGAATATTTTTCAATGTTGTCTTTCTCCCTATGATTTTTCACAATTCTATTCTTATCACTATAGCTTATAGACTCTCCCAATGCAATTTCTCCCTCATCACATTCATACCTGGTTAGGTTTATGTCATCTAAAATGGTAGGTTCCCACACTAACGTTTCTTCCGAAACAATATCACTAGGTGATACAAAAATCGTGGGTTCCTGATCATTGATCACTTTTAATAATCTATCCAAACCATACCCGTCAAAATCACAAGATTCCTCCTCAAAAATTGGAATGCAAAAATCAGTCGGTGGATTTTGTTGTGTGTCCTGATAACACTCAGTCAATTCAATTGCATCGTCATCTATGAAATCATCAAAAGTCAATTGATCGTTTATTTTACTTGGTTGAATTCCTAGATGACAGATATCAACATTATATGGTTCTAATTGACTGTGTTCACTCTTTAGAATCACTACAGCTACATGCTCGTCAATTCTAGCCAAACATTGAGCTTGAGCGTGAAACAATTGCTCAGACTGCTGTATACACAGGGCTAGCGTTGCAGCTGTTTGATTCTCGACCGCAATCATTAATTCAACACCTTTCTCTAAAACTGTCAACCTAGTATCTTTCTCACCATCATTCCCTAAGGATGGGTCAGTTGTTTCAGGTGATGAGGGTTGTGACGGTGGTGATGCTAGAGCAGTCAATCTGTCGACATCTTTCTCTAAATCCTCTATCATTAGGTCTCTAATTGAAGTGGGACAGGATTCAAGATTGTTAGGCGGGTGACCGTTAGCAAAACTCTGGGACGGTTGGTCACCCCGTAGAAAAGGACAGTTTTCATGAATGTGGGAAGAATTGTGACAGTTTGAACAAAAGAATTGGAAAAGAGTATAAACAAAAGAATAAGAATCATGAGAAATTGAAGTAAATTGTATATCACCTATATTAACAAGAATTCACAAATATCACAAAAATAAAGAATATCACACACCTAGCAGTCTATGGTATGCTAATCAATTAGATCTGCTCAAGAACCTGATTGTCGAAATAAAACAGTGTCGAGAAGCAAGCTCAAGATATACGGATCACGAAGCCAGGTAAGTGCAAGAGAGAAGGGGAGGTTTTCTAACGCTTTCGCGAAGTTTCTTAATTAGATAACCCTTTCTCTTGAACACTTGCCTAGTCACCCGGTGAACGATATACCGTTAAGCGGTGTTCTAAGCACAGTTAACTTCTCCTAATGAGCGCGAAGTCATTAAGGTCAAAGTTCTAGTTGATTTTAAATTAGTATGGGTATGCAAGAATGCATTTTTGTGTTTGTGGGCTACGGAAAAAGGTGATAAAATCCTTTACCATATCTTGTTTGGTCTTTTTGCCTTGAAAATCCGTATTAAGATGCAAATGCGCAATTAATAAAAAGAATTCAAGACATCAAGTAATTTAAGCAATTCTTTTTCGTTTAAATTTAGGAGCTGTAAAAAATACGGTTAGTTCTCTGTTCAATTGGTGGCAACCTTGTGCAAACAATCCTGCAGAAGATAGAAATAGTGGAATGCGTCGGATTCAAGAGGGATGTGTTAGGAAATATGTACCGATATGATTTGGTTTTAGAAAACCCTTTTAAAAGTGATCCGATTCTTTGATTGTTCGCTTGCGCGGGTCAAACTAGCTGGATCTTTGGCACTATACTTCAATAACGTTTTGCAATTGAATTTGAGCCTCGCTCTGCATGACTGCTGGTCGTAATTCCTTAAAAACCTGAAATGTCGGAAAATACGATATTTAGTGTCAAAAAGCGATATATGTGCCCCAATTCCTGCACACTTAAAATTAGAAAAATCAAACAATACCACTATAATGCCAAGACTGCACTGTAGATCACACAAAAACAAAAAAATCAAAAACACCCTAAAAGGGCCGAGCTCGCCGGATTTTATGGAGAAGTTACCGGTCAAAATCCGAGGAGATGGGATGAAATTTTGTGTGGGTTCCCTAGGCTATCTTAGTATTCTAATGGTATAACTTGATTTTTTTGTTGAGTCATAGAGTGCTAGCAGGTATTAAGGACAGAGAACAAAGTTATAAGAATCGTGTTTTATCAGTTTTGAAAAAAAATTTGAATTAGAAATTAGTTAGTTAGAACCAGAAATAACAATTCTTAATACTACCAACTCCCAGGCAACGGTGCCAAAAACTTGTTGGGAATTCACCCGCGCGCGCAAACGCGTATGTTATGAAAACAGATATGAAATGAAGGAAACGGAATATGCACGCGAGATCGTTCTCGTTTTAAATATATATAAACCGTAAGTGCACCGTGCGTTGTAGCAAGCCGGCAAGTATGGGTCGATCCACAGGGAATTGGGTCATAGGTTTTGTGATTTAAGGTTCAACAAATAATGAATTGGGTTGGTTGTCACAAAAAAATAGAAAATACGAAAACAAGGAAAACAAGCAAATATGTTAAGAAAGAAGTTGGCCGTAGCTTTGGTTCAGAAGATCGAATCGCGACGATTCCTTCGACGCTTCCTTGATCATGAGTTGTTTGTTCTTGCGTCGATCCCGGCACGAAGCATGAATCGTCAAAGCGGTTGCGAAGTACGAATCATCAAGTTGCCGATATTCGCCGTAAAACACGAAATGGGTCTGTTTGTTCACTTACCGTTTGTATGTCCAAGAGTGGGGTATCAACACTAAACACAAGGGTTAGCAAGCATACCACAACATCAGAAACACAAATTAGTGAGCGAGAACAAATGATTTCAGTGTTAAGTGTGCTAAGAGTTTGTGATGGTATATGGTATATTAAACCGAAAGATTTGTCAAGTCAATTAATCACAAAATACCACATCCAAGCTTAGCAAACTTAACACCGAATTGATTCTAAGCTTAGGCTTGCAAGATGCGGTTTGTAGGGAGAATTTGGTATGTGATGAGGTTACAAAGTAACCATGGAATCAACATACCATATCAACTCTTCCAAGTTACAATACTAAGTTTATAATCAAAATGAAGCACTTTAAACAATTACAGGAGGAGGAGGAGGCAAAGCCTTTCATCTGACTTCCTTACCATAAGCACAACCAAAGAAGATTAGTTAAGCACGATATAGAAAAGCAAATAAGGAAAAGAAAGCAAGTATAAAAGAAACACAATATTATTAACACTTGAAGTTGAATTACAAGACATTGGTAATTTGTTCAACCTCCATAATGAAGCTCTCCAAAGAAAACATCAAGAGGGAAGAAGAAGAAGAGACCAAGTAAAGAGCACACAACTCTCAAGCCTAAACAAAAACAAACTAAAACAAAAAAATATATTACATGAAAGAATGAGAGAGAGCCCTTCCTTGCTCACTGATCTGGCTTATATAGGCACCATAAAAGATTAAACAAGTAATAAGAATGAGGTGATGTGACTGCAAGGAAGGGACAGTGAAAAGATGGGGACGGATGGGGACAGGGGGGTCGGCGAGCTCGGTTCTTTGGCGAGTGTGGCTGGCCAAATTCTAAGCCATTGGTTTGGTATTGGCATGGTGTGCTTGTGTACTCTCCACAATCACTCTTATGCAGCTTGTTTTATCAGTTGAAGCCTGGTTTGCATGCAGTGATTTGGAGGGAAACATGATTCCAATATCACATTAAAACTTTATAGCATTTAATGCACAATCAATGCACATCACACCCACACATGTACCTACTTGCATGATTTATGCAAGGGCAGCCCCCATATGGTCCATGGTCTATGTCAAAGAGCTAGTGTCACACATGTATTGTGTTGGACCAAAAATTATGTGCACACTTGTTATTGCAAAAGAGCTCTTTGGATATCGTTCAGTTTTCTGTTCTGATTGCAGTGTCGGCTCCCAATTGCTATATCCGTGATCTTGAGTGTGTCTTCAGTGTTGTATCACGAATACCTATAATCTGTAATTACTGAGCAGACACTTGTTAATAGCACAGATATATAACAAAATAGATAATGAATGAGCGGTATTAAAATGCAATTTTCTGATATGAACAGCAGCGGTTGGTGAAAGAATGTGGAGAGGAAAGAAATGGAGAATACACGAAATCGGATAGGGATAGAAGTGGTATACGTTCTCGGTGGAGGAGAAGAATGGCGGAAGGGAGAAAGAAGTGGAATACGAACTTGAGGGTGGAAATGGAGTGAATAAATTAGTACAATTCGTAATGACCGATGTGTGAAAAGCAGTTGTACTAATCTATTAACCCGTCGAGAGATGGGGTCAAATCCCTCAAGATTCGTGAGAAAACATGGGTACGCCGAACTTGGTAAACCAGACACTGGAAATGAAAGTGATACGGTGTCTTGCAAAGTAGGAACGATGGAAAGGATGGAGGGAAGTGATCGAGGAAGGGTATCCGTTAAAGGTTCAGGAGGGTGTACACAGTCAGTGAAAGGGACAGGATGAATTGGAAAATCCGACTCATCAAGTAAAAGTGTTTCATCCTCAAAACTATCATCAAAATTCTCCTCAAAATTTTTCTCATCCATGCATTTATCTTCAATATCTTGACGCATATGGAGTTCGGGAAAAATAGTTAATGACTCAGGATTATGAATTGGAGAGAAAAACTCATCCAAATCTGCGGAGTCATCATCTAAAATATCCCCAGCGTCGATATCCTCAATCAAGTGAAAATCAATATTCTCAGACAACTCATCAAAAGCATGGATTTCAATCAATTTAGGTTCTAAGATGGAGGTGTAAAGGTCAAAAGGTTTGGGATTGGTTTCACTTGGAATGGACCCTTTACAGTCGGGTAAATCAAACACTACAAAGTCGCACAACTCATTAAACATTCTATCTTCAACTGGTAAATCATTTGGGACACTTGATAGGCATTCAAAACCGGAGTTGTGGGATTCAATTTGCAATGGGTAGGTTTGATATGGAAGGGTATCCCGCTCACTCTTACGACTCAATTCCTTAATCTGTCCTACCGCCTCATCATACATTAAAAAATTTGGAGCTACTTGGAAACTAGCTACCGGGTCACTAGGTTGTATGAGGGCGGCCATGGACGCTTTCAAATTCATCATCTGTTGGTCGACGCTATCCGGAAGTCTTCTAACGACTGTTCCAGACTAGACAAGGGTTGTGAAGGGGTTTCAGTAAAAGATTCAAATTTGTTTGGATACTGGAAATTCCCAAAAGGCTGTTCAGAAGTAATGTCTATGGAAGGTGTAAATGTCGGGTAGGATGGATAGGAATTGAATGGTTGGACAGGAGTAGGATCAACTTCATGATAAAAAGGTGAATGTAATTGTTGATCAAAAGAATTTGCAGTGGTGAAAGGAGTGAAAGATCGGTTACGAGATTATTCAATACGTTTAGCAATGGATAAGGGACGACTCGCAAAAGGGGTATCAACATAAGAAGGTGGGGAATGTTGAAATGGTTGATACAAAGTGGATTGCGGAGTCCAATTGGTTGTCCAAGACGCATTTATCCGATCTTTCAAAGAAATTTTAAGTATGGAGGGATCGTTCGAAATTCGACCAAAGCAAGAACTGTAAGAAGCAATGTCTGGTTGTAGGTATCAATGTTCGGCAAGAGTTTTTCTAGGTGGGGTACCCATGATATGAAGAGATGAAGAAGAAGAAAAGAAAAGGAGGGGAAAAAGAATATGATTTTTTAATATATTTTTTGGTTAGTTATTAACAAAAGAATGAAACACACAAAAAGAATCTGGACAAAAACAATAATGACACAAAAATACCACGCACCTAATCGGTGTAGGGCTCTGTCACGACCGGAAATGGCACGTGACTGGCACTTGAGTCATGTGAAGTCTATAGGACCCCACCTAGTTCAAGTAAGATAAAAGCCCAGAAATCTAAGCCATTTAAAAAGAGAGATGGAAAACTTGTTTTAAGCAAGTGGTTTTAACACAATAAATAACATTAAACATTTAAAAGTAAAATCATAATTTCCTGAAAATTTTTGCTGAGTCTCCTTAGTAAATACTGGCCCCCAAACGGGTACAACACATAAAATACATAATAATGAAAAAAGGCATCCCCAAGCGGGAGCTAGCTCTTTGCCAATCGGCCGACACAACCACGCAATGCAATATAATATACAACGCCGAAGGGCGAGAATCAAAACTCAGCAAGAAAACCAACATCCTCAAGAAAACCATAGAAAACTATAATAATACAGCGCGCGACTCTAAGGCCGAAAGAATATACATACTGGTCATCTAAGTCTATAAATTAATACAAGTCTGGTTGATGGAGTTTACTAGATACAACTGAATAAATAAAAGTACTGCGGTGGTCACTATGCAAGTGAACCCGCCTACCAAAGCAATCACCCGGAAAGAAGCAGTGTGCCAGCAAAGCCGTCAAGGAAACTTGTATGGCAAAACCTGCAATAATCTGTGGTACAACGGGGGTGAGTTGCCAACTCGTGAGTAGAAAACATCACCGAGAAGAATCGTTTGTATGACTCTATTCTAGGTCATACAATAAAATATCCACAATATAAAACCTGAAGCATCTAATAATGGCAGGAGTAAACATTTATACGTAAGTGTAATACCAAGCGCTCGTGTCAGTGCCTCTGGTAGCAACATGTCACGTATATGATGTACGGACGCACTAAGAATGAAAGCAAAATACATCATGAATGAGAAAACTTTCTTCTTATCTCAGCGAGAATTTTTGTATAAAAACCGAAATATCATCATGAAATCAATAGATAATCCATGTCAAGCATCTGTAGGGTTATTTAGCACGACCACAAGGTTTCATAAGGCATCAAACATGTCGTATTTAAAATTTCTAGTGTGCCAAACAACCTAATCTAGGATCTAACTAGAGTTTTAGGAGCTAAACTAAAATGTAAACAACTTTACATAGAAAGTGAAAGAGGGATACAACCTTTGTAGACCAGTCTTTCACTTCTAAAGCTCCGTGTAGTAGTCCCTTCGCTGCAAGTATCGATCTCCCGAACTCTAGTATGGGTTTTCCCGGAGAAATGAACAAGCTTGCACGAAGTCTTCGAGGCCGAAGATGATCTACGTCGAGGAGACTCAAGTTCATGCTACCTTTTCACTAATTGTGAAATTAGTGAAGCAAACAACCTAAACTGAATGGCAAGTAGTAGAGGATGATGAAGTAGGAAGTGGGCTCTTTTTAGATTTATTTTTCGCACATTGAGAAAAGCTAGTAAGCTTTTTCAATGAAGAAGAAGAAGATGAAAAAATGAAGAAGAGAGAATGAACTCTTAAGGTGAGAATAGCAACCATGGGTGAGTTGGTGTCATACACTAACCCATGTAGAGACTTAACTATGGCTAACAATAATGGCTAGATTAATAAATATCTTCAAGTAAAACAAAATTAGTGGACTTGGTCAACGGTTCCATAAGTTTCTACAAGCTTCAACCATGTGACTAATTACCATTAATTTTGATTAACTTTAGATAAATAAAACCATATCATTATTATAAGAATGGTGTGAGTCTCATACACCCATATAGCATGTGGCATCTAGCATGACACAAAATAATATACATTAATATATATCACATATATACTAAGTGTACACAAGTGAGAAAAAGAAATACTTAGTGAGCAAATATTAGTTAATGTAAGTTAATATATCAAATATATAATTATACATTAAATTATTAAATCAACACTTGATTTAATAGTCCGGCTATATCATATAGAACCGACTAATATCAAAAGTAACAATCTATCGAATCAACACTTGATCCGATAACCCGGCTATATCACATATAACCGACCGATATCACAAATCGCGAGAATAGAATGCGGTATCACATACGCGCATTAATCTCGGTCACACACGTATCACATATGTGCTCCTAATCCGTTTCGCATGAACCAGGAAACCTCTGTGTAGTACTCTAAAGACTTGTCAATATGCTGGCAGTAGGTGATGATCATATCAAACACCCACAAGCCGCAAGCGGTCTGCTAAACGAAACGGCCACTCGGGTATTGAGCGATCAGAAGATCAACAAGAATGCCTGCTCATACTCCTGCGAATCCAATCAGTAACACTACCGTACAGTCAGGTCTCTTCGTCTGATATGTCGCATATCTCGTCCAGGGGTGGAAAACCTCAGACCCCAGTAACTCGATAAGTCATGCCGATATGAGGCTCATAATGGGTCGAGAAACTACTGGTAACACTTATCAGTAAATCTCTGAAATAGCCCTAGCCAGGGACTTCCTGTTATAGCCAATCGAGCACAACGCAACATCAACCCCCAATACCGGGATAGATGAATACTCTCCTATCGCTCATTGCCTCCATGTGACTCGGGACTGTACCCAAAAACCACTATTTTGCACGTTCTCATGAATGTGGTAAGGTGGAAATCAAAGCACAGTGGGAATCACACAAGACTCTATGACGATCTCGGGTTGACAGACTAACCTGTACCAGTGTCACCAGAGAACCGCCATCTAACGTGAGGTATAATACTATCTGAGAGTTCTCGGCGAGTCCGTCCAGTGTACGCAGTCTCCACTAAGCACCCGTATATCATCTCTGATGTCAAACACTAATGGATATGGGATCATCCATCGCCCATCTACATGGATCGAGAAGGTATAAGCTAGTCTACTCCGGAATATCGATGCCCCGTCTCGATACACCCACGACCAGGGACATTAAAGGATGTACTCACAGACTACCATTGTCCTACTAGTATGATCCGCATCATAATCTAGGTAGTCAAGTACACATCCTAAGGGCTTTACCAACATGTAACAGAGAGACAATCAGTGTACATGTTAAGATAAAGAGTAACCAGATAGCATACTATCATGTCGAGCAAGAAAGTCCTCCTTATATATGTCCAAGCATCCACTACAATATACATCTTATGTACAGTAATTGCCTCTAGGGCATTCATATAACTAACAATCTCCCACTTGCACTAGGGCCATCATATAGTAGTGGTTGTAGTATCTCATACTCAACCATCCTATAAAAGTCTCTCTCTGGGAAAAGGCCTTTGTGAGTGGATCCGCCGTGTTGTCCTCTGAGTCTACTCTCCTAACCTCGATCCCCTGAAGATCAACCATCTCCATGATCAGGTGATACTGCCTTAGACTATGTCTGGGTCACTGATGGGACGGGGGTTCCTAGGCATAAGCCACGGCTCCATTGTCACACAACGGTAGGAACGAAGTTCATCACATGAACTAATATACACCCAGACTGCCTCTTTGGTAGCATCTTTGGTTGTGATGTATCCAGCCTTTATCGTCTAGTTTGCTACGATATCTATCTTGGAACTCTTCCAACATACCGTCCCTCTACTGAGGGTAAAGACAATGCCTGTGCCTGACTCTCAGTCAACCTTACCACCCTGGAAGCTATCCATTGATTCTCCCCAGGATCGATTGATACGATCTCACTATACCTAGGGAGAACCCGAACATCCTTTTAGATCTATCTCAAAGATCCAAAACCCAGGATTTAAGAGGCATCACCTTGATCCTACATGGAGAATCCTTATGATAAGAGGAGATTGACCAAATGTAGCATAGGAAACTCCTTTCCTATCAAGAGTATGTTATCCACGTACAATACGAGGAAGACCACCTTACTCTCTACAACCTTTTTGTATATACAAGGTTCATCTACCAATTTGATGAAGTCAAACGCTTTGACTACCACATCAAAACAGATGTTCCAACTCTGCGATGCCTGCTTTAACCCGTAAAGCAACTTGCACACGTTTCCGCTGCTTCACTGTCTATGAAGCCCTCTGGCTGTGTACTTATAGACGCTCTCTTCTAAATCACTATCTAGAAAAGCAGTCATGACACCCAACCGCCAGATATCGTAGTTATGGTATGTAGCAGTGGCAAGTATGATCCGGATGGACTTAAGCATAGCCACTGGAGAAAATGTTTCATCATTGTCCATACCTAGTTGATGACGAGAACCTTTTGCAACAAGTCTTAGCTTTGAAAGTCTCAACTTTTCCATGTACACCATGTAATCTTCTCAAGATATACTTGCTCCTGATGGGGATTTAACCCTTTAGATATAGCAACCAAAGTCCATACTTTGTTGGTGTACATAGATTCCATCTCAGATCACATAGCATCCAGCCATTCTTACAATGTCTCCCCTCTTGATGGCTTGCTCGAAACTTGTTGGGTCATCATCTCATGATGCAATCCTCGCTCCCACTGTCATAGAGAAAACCGAAGTATCTCTCATGATGGTAAGGAACCCTACTAGATCGGCAAAGAGGCTGAGCTTCGTCAGGAGCTATTGAATCTTCCGGTTCTACCAAATCTTCAGCTGTAGTTTGTATAGCTGGACTCCTTCTAGTTCTACTTCATGACCACAAATTTCTTTCCAAATAAATTCCTTTTTTAAAAAGGTGGCATGCCGAGAAATAAAAAACCTTTTGTTCCCCGATGCGGTAGAAGATATTCCCTTACGAATGCTTGGGATATCCAACAAACTTCCACAGAATTGACCTTGCCTCGAGCTTGTCCGGATTTTGCTTTTGACATAGGCAGGACAACCCTAAATTTTAACTTACTTAAGACATGGGCTCTTCCCATACCAAATCGCATATGGAGTGGTAGGCACCTGATTTGGTTGGAACCCAATTCAATAGGTATGCAGCTTCACAAGTGCATAACCCCCAAAAGGAAATAGGAAACTCATTATTACTCATCATAGAGCGCACCATATCTAACAGGTTGCGATTTCTCCACCCCGATACACCATTGTGCTGTGGTGTATTCGGAGGAGTAATGCTGAGAGAGAATCTCATTCTCCTTTAGAATAGTTCAGGATCTTCGTGCTCAAGTATTCTCCTCCCTGATCTCATCATAGGACATAATACTTATACCCGTTTTGGTTCTCTACTTCTGACTTATATTCTTTGAATTTCTCAAAAGCTTCAGACTTGTGTTTCAACAGGATCATATGTCCGAATCTTGAGAGATCATCAGTGAATGTAATAAAGTACAAAGAACCGGTCCAGGCATGTGTAGACAGGGGACCTAAATTTTCACTAACTCTTTCTCTGTTTCTAGTAAACGAAGCTATGGTCATTTTATCTTTGTGACATGACTGGTAAGTTTCACAAGATGTAAATTCAAACTGATTTAAATATGCATCTTAATATAACTTAGCTAGTCGGGTCGCATTGATATGACCTGTTAGTGTATATGCCCTAGAGGCCATTACTGTATCATACTAGCTTGTATATTACTTAATGGAAGCTTGGGATATTCACAGTTGTATATACAATCTTGCTCGAAATGGTAGTATGCTACTTGGTTTGTCTCTGCTTTAATATGTGCATGTGTTTCTTTTAGCATATTGCTGGTATACATATTGGTAGAGCCCTTAGGATCTTTGCTTGATTACCAGCGTTGTGATGGCGCTCGCACTCGTGGGAGCTGGGTAATCTATAAGCACATCCTTATACAGGTCCCTGGTCGTTGGACTATCGAGACAGGGCATCGATACTCCGGAGTAGACTAGCGTATGCGCTTCTCATCCCAGTGTGGGAGACGGTCTGTCCCACAGCCGTTAGTACGTCGTACTTGGGATAGTATGCGGGTGCTCGTTAGGTTACGAGTACACTGGACAGGACTCGTCGGGAACTGTTGGTTGGTAATATACCTATCGTCAGTTATCAGTTCCCAGGTGACATGAGTACAGCTTAGTCCGCTGACTTGACACTGTCACTTCGCCTCGAGTGTGTTCCCACTGCACTTTGATTACTACCCTACCACGGCTCAAAGGAGCTGTGCAAACAGGTAGTTTTTGGGTGCAGTCCCGAAGCACTTGGAGGCAGTGACGGTTAGACAGGATTCGTCTCTCCCGGTATTGGGGGTTGACATCGCGCTGTGTCTAGGAGAGCCATTACACGAGTAGTCCCTGGCCAGGGCAAGCGAGATATACTGGTAGGTTTCCAGTGTTATCTCAGGGTGTTCTGGGCTACACTCCGACACGACTTGTACCGCTATTAGGGGACTGACGTTCACCGCCCCCCTAGGCCCGCCATGCGATGTATCAGACGAACAGACCGGACTGTACGGAGACTGTCACATACAGGCTCAGTAGGAGTGCAGATGGGGTTCACCTCGTCAGTCTTCTTATCGACATCTACCTGGGGACCGTTATGTACAGCTAGTGCCGCTTGCGGTCTGTGGTTAAACCCACTGCCAGCGTAGTGTCGAGTCTTTAGAGTCCCACACAGAGAGCTATTCGCCTTTAGGCAAAACGAGTAGAGGTCGCATGGTTTTGCGACAGGGTTCGTTCGCATCCGCGCACTTGTGCACGTTTGCTGTCCGGACAGTCTATACTAGCGGGCTTTGGATTAAGCCGGATCCTAGTATATGATTTGAGATTGGTTTTTCTCATTGTGTTCGTGTTCCTCGGATCACGAATGCGGGTGCGTATGCACAGTTGCTTGAGATTAAGGGAGAGGACCTTGATTAGGGTTAATGGTTGTTGTCATTTTATTAACCCTAATTTTTATGTGTGTGTTATTGTTAATTAGTAATTAGTTTAATAATTATCCATGGTTGTGGTTGTTGACCTTTTGACTTCTTTGACTTGTTGACCAAGGTTGACACTTTGACCATCATAATTTCTTTTGGAAGATGCTTTTTGATCTTTGCAATTTGAAATGATAATGGTCATGTCATGATTTACCATGATAATTATCTAGCTAATTATTCAATTAAAAATTATACACACATATTAGTGAGAAAGGCTCACAAATAATTCATTCTCTCATTCTATTTCTCTCTCTTGCTCATCCTCTCCCTCAAGCTCTCTCCCTCTCATGTGTTGAGAAACAAATAGCTTGAGAAAAACCCTCTCTTGATCTTCTTTACTCACTTCTAGGGTTCAAGTCTTAGCATTTCTTGCACTCTAGTTACTCCTAGCTTGGAGTTGAAGCTAAAGGTGGTGGCTTTCGGGTGGATCCTTCTTTGACGGGAGAAGACAAGCAAGGTGATCCTTTTCTACCATACCTAGGAGCAAGGAGAGAAGGACTAAAGATCAAAGGTATAACCTTTCTACAACTTTGTTAGTTGTTAGTTTACTTTAGCTAGTTTTAGTTTAGCAAAGATCCTCACAAGCTTAGTCCATGTTGCCTAAGTCATAAAAAAACCGATTTTTATTATGTTTTCCGCCTCCCCGTAAGCACCGGGGTGGGCAACACGGACTTACAGTGGTATCAGAGCCTAACTAAACTCAAACTAGCTAAGTAGTTAAGTGTAACGAAGTTTCGAAACCGAAAAAACCCTAAAACCAAACTTTTTCAAAATCCAACTTTCTGTTAAAATTTTTCCTGGTTAAAATGAAAAACTGTATACTTGTAAAATTGTCTCAGGGTTTTGTGTGAAACACCACCAAATACGAACCAGAGAGGAGCCAAGAGGACCGCGCTTCCGCGGCATAAGGAAGCTCTTGCCGCGGAAGCGCGGCCGTCTTGTCAACTCTCTGTATCGTTTTTGGTGCAGATTGTTTCTGAGTTGGTTTTAGGATTTTTAGGATATATAATATATGCCCAGATTTTCCAGAACTAAAATTTACTTTTGGGGGCCTATAAATCCGTATTTTTCGGAACTTCACTACACTTTAACTACATCGGTTATATCTGTAATGCTTGCATGTATTGAACGTCGGCTAATCGCTATAAGACGATTAGTCGGGGTTATACATCTCTGTGATCTGTGATTGTTGGTTTGTGGATATGAATGGATTGGATTGTCGCGGGTGAATAGCCGGGTTGGATGTGAGATGAGTGTTATTTTCTTTCATTCATTTGTAACATGTAAATTGATGTAATAATATTCTTTGTATGGCCGCACAACCGGGTCGGGGTTGTAGCCGTCATTGTATAATTCTTTTTACTGTTTTTGCTCCTAGGATAGACCCATGGAGGGGGTGCACAAACTACCGGGTATCTCGAAGCGCCGAGTGGCCTACTCACGGTGGTGAGGGAGGTTGCTTCGCTTCGGGTGCTTGGCGGGTAGTTTGCCGCACCCGTAGGGGTCTTGGGTGGGGTATTGGCTATTCACCGCGACCGTGTAATCCGCTTTGCGTTGCAGGCTCGAACGCATTGCGGATTCCTAGTATATCCAATGTATTCATCTGTGATCTGTAATGTCTATCATTGCTATATATTTATATATAATAACTATTTAGGCGTTGCTTATGTTTTACAGCCGCGCTAGCCCAGCCCCCGCTCTGTCGTTAGTTAAGTAACCTAACGGGTGATGACGGGGCCCCGTGGCGAATGCGAATGGCATAAGCGTACGTCATATTTTGGTTGTTTTCTGCAATGGTAGGATTAAATGATGGGACGCATTAAAAGAACTAATGCAAGAAATAAACCAAGTAAAAGTCGATTGGAACACTTTGAAAACCACTCGGTTCTTTTTCAAAAACTAAACTTTTAAACGCGGAGCTTGAACCACTCCTTTTAAAAGCTATCTCGTTCCATCGATTATATCAAGTTCACTACGTTCACGGTTTCGCCAAAACCATTCGTAGCCCTCCGTCATTCCACATGAATGGTCAAAAGTATTCAAGCTATGTATTTTGGCCAAAGTCAAGGCATAGTGATTGGTAGCGTTTGGGTATTCATGTGCAGCATAGATAGATGCGTTGGTTTGGGACAGTCGTGCTGCCATTTTGGCCAAAGCCAAGGGTAGGTACGGGTGGGTCCAAATTAACCAGGAGAATGACGGGTAGAACTTGACATGTGACTTATGATATTTTGGCCAAAGTCAAGGTCATAAGAGCATGGGGCAAAAAATCCACATCGGGAGTTTCATAAGTACTGAAACTTGCTAGATTTGCATACCATTTGGAGTGTGATGATTCTGGTAGGATTCCTTCGGTTTTATCACGCGATGATATTTGGATCCCGATCCTACTGTGAGTATATGCTACTCCTCGGGAAAACTCTCACTTAACGATCAATGCTATAAACCTAGTAGGTGCCTAGAAAGGTGTTAGCGGGGCTACGCCCACAGGGAAAAGAGGTTACTTAATTAAGGAACTTCGCGAAAGCGTTGGAAAACCTCCCTCGAAGTACCGACACTGGCCTGGCTGAACGGTTAAGCAAGTATTGTACGGTGAGAATGATCCCGGCTAATCCTTTTCTTTATGGTTTGAGAAGGGATTCGAGAGACAGTGGGAGCCATCCAGTTTAGACAAATTAAAAACCACTCTAAACTTGCAAGAGCATCATGCTAAAGTGTTTCTTTTCTCTCTCCTAATTGCAGCGACCATTCAAGATGACCGGACTTAAGTTACTATTAGATAAAAACATATTGACAGGGCCAAACTACAAAGATTGGCTCAGGAATGTCAAGATGGCTATCACTTATGACAAGCTGGGGTATATACTTACCACCAAAGCTCCCCCCGTCCCAGGTCCCACCTCCAGCGTCGCGGATGTAGAAATCCGTAAGACATGGGAGATAGATTGCGCGAGGGCCAAATGCCTCGTATTAGCCTCGATGGACAATGATCATCAGAGGAGGCACGAGAATATGGACCTAGAGTCCATATTTCTCCATACAAAAGAACTGTATGGAGAGCAGTCTCGTATCGCAAGATACGAAGTGTCGAAGAAGCTCTTTTCGGCAAGGTTGGCCGTCGGATCATCGGTAGCGGACCACGTGCTTAAGATGATCGGCTACATAGAGGAGCTCGCGGACCTCGGGACCACGTTGGAGAATGAACTCTATACTGATCTGATTCTCCAGTCCCTTCCTTCCACTTACGCCCAGTTCATTCTTAACTTCAACATGCAAGGAAAGGAGGTTGAACTTGCCGAACTTCTGAACATGTTGAGGACTGCTGAGGGCACCCTACAGAAGGGTAGGGAGACATCCACTTTGTTTGTAGGAGGATCTTCCTCTTCTAGGTCCAGGGCGAAAGCCAAGGGCAAGAAGAAGAAAGCCCCCGCCAAACCAAGAGGCGGTGTCGGTAAAGTGGATACGAAGGGAAAGGGTAAAGCAACAAAGGTAGCGGGGAAGCTGGTGGGGAAGGAAGAATGCTTCTATTGTCACAAAAGTGGTCACTGGAAACAA
This sequence comes from Agapanthus africanus, assembly GCA_030015575.1. Classification (NCBI taxonomy): domain Eukaryota; kingdom Viridiplantae; phylum Streptophyta; class Magnoliopsida; order Asparagales; family Amaryllidaceae; genus Agapanthus; species Agapanthus africanus. The sequence goes on from CM057349.1 coordinate 221,820,949, forward strand.
GATTGCAAGGCTTGGAAAGCCAGAACACAGGATTTGAAGCGAGTTGCAGCTTCAGCTTCAGGTGTGTATGTTATTGAAAATTGTCTATCAATAAACTCTAATTCCTGGGTATTGGATACCGGATCAGGATCTCATATCTGTAATTCTTTGCAGGCGTTGAGAAAGCGTAGAGTTTTGAAGACAGGTGACATGACCCTCAGAGTTGCGAACGGTGCTAGCATGGATGCAGAGGCCGTGGGGGACTATCACCTGGGATTATCAGATGGACACTTTTTGGTTTTGCGTAGTTGTTATTATGTACCAAATGCAACCTGTAATATCATTTCTGTATCTTTATTATCTAAAGAAGGTTATGAATTTGCATTTGTAAGTAATGTAGTGAACATTCACCTTAATCAAGTGTTGATTGGGTCAGGTACATTGAACAACGGTATATACGTTTTAAACCAACCACAGGTTTTCAATATCCAGAATACACACAAAAGAAAGTCTCCAGAAATTAATAAAACTTTCTTATGGCATTGTAGACTGGGTCACATCAACGAGAGAAGATTGACTAAGTTACATACTGAAGGATATTTAGATTCGTTCGAATATCAATCGTATGCAACTTGTCAATCCTGTCTCAAAGGAAAGATGACAAAGGCTCCGTTTTCTGGACACGGAGAAAGAGCGAGCGAGCTCTTGGGACTCGTACACAGCGACGTGTGCGGTCCAATGTCTACACATGCGCGAAGCGGTTATTCTTACTTCATTACCTTTACGGATGATTTTTCAAGGTACGGTTATGTCTTCTTAATGAAACATAAATCCGAGGCTTTTGAAAAATTCCAGGAATATAAGAATGAAGTAGAAAAACAAACAGGCAAAAGTATCAAGATCCTAAGATCGGATCGAGGAGGAGAATACTTAAGTGCCGAATTCCTGAACTATTTAAAAGAGAATGGAATTCTCTCTCAGCTTACTCCTCCATACACTCCGCAACATAATGGTGTATCGGAGAGACGGAACCGAACCCTATTGGATATGGTACGGTCCATGATGAGTAACGCTGAGTTACCGCGATCATTCTGGGGGTATGCGCTAGAAACAGCTGCATATCTTTTGAACCGTGTTCCCACTAAGACTGTGCCTACCACACCATATGAGTTATGGAGTGGGAAGAAACCCTATCTTAATCACATTAAGACATGGGGATGTCCAGCTTTTGTAAAAAAGCAGCATGCGGACAAGCTCGAGGCACGCTCAGTACAGTGCAAGTTTGTGGGATATCCAAAGAACTCCAAGGGATATTACTTCTATTACGAAGAGGAACAAAAAGTCCTTGTTTCTCGCCATGCCCACTTTCTAGAACATCAGTTCATAGAAAAAGAATTAAGTGGGAGCGCAATGGAACTGGAAGAGATTCCAGAACCGCAAACTATTACTGAAAGTTTAGTGGAACCAGAAGGTTCAAAAGAACAGGACATTCCTATGCCACTCCGCAGGAGTAGTAGGCAGTCTCATCCGCCCGAGAGATACTACGGTTTTCTCATTGACGGGGATAGAGAAGACTGCATCCTAGATTGTGATGAGCCTACTAGCTTCCAACAAGCCATTCAGAGCGTCGACTCGGTAAAATGGCTGGATGCAATGCGGACCGAGATGGAGTCCATGTACACCAACAAAGTATGGACGTTGGACATTGCTCCAGACGGGGTAAAACCCGTAGGATGCAAGTGGATCTTCAAAAGGAAGATTGGTGTAGATGGACAGGTTGAGACCTATAAAGCTAGACTGGTAGCAAAGGGTTTTCGTCAGCGACCTGGTTTGGACTATGACGAAACCTTTTCTCCAGTAGCTATGCTGAAATCCATTCGGATCCTTCTTGCCATCGCTGCTTTCCACGATTATGAGATTTGGCAGATGGACGTAAAGACAGCTTTTCTAAATGGTCATTTAGAGGAGTGTGTCTATATGGACCAGCCAGAGGGTTTCATTCAGGGTGGGAGCAGCGGAAAGGTGTGCAAGTTGCTCAAGTCCATTTATGGACTCAAGCAGGCATCACGGAGTTGGAACATCTGTTTTGATAAGACGGTCAAAGAATTTGGCTTTATCAAAAATCCAGATGAACCATGCATCTATTGTAGATTTGTAGCGAGAACTGTAGTATTCCTCGTTTTATACGTGGATGACATTCTCTTAATAGGAAATGACATTCCTATGCTACAATCTGTCAAGGGGTTCTTGTCACACAGGTTCTCCATGAAAGACCTGGGTGATGCCTCCTACATTCTGGGTATCCGGATCTACCGTGACAGATCCAAGAGGATATTAGGACTCTCGCAGTCCAGGTACATCGACACCATACTGAAGAGATTCAGTATGGAAGATTCCAAGCGCGGTAATCTACCGGCTTGTCACGGGATCACCCTCTCCAAAGAGATGTCTCCCAAGACTGATTTGGAGAGGGATCGCATGTCTATTATACCCTACGCTTCTGCGGTAGGCTCTATAATGTATGCGATGTTGTGTACCAGACCGGATGTGGCTTATGCACTGAGTGTGGTAAGCAGGTATCAGTCAAACCCTGGGGAGAAACATTGGATAGCAGTAAAGAACATTCTCAAGTACCTGAGAAGGACTAAGGAGATGTTCTTGGTGTATGGCGGAAAAGACCTGCAGGTTGAGGCCTTTGCTGACTCCAGCTTCCAGAGTGACAAGGATGATTCCAAGTCCATGTCGGGTTTTGTCTTTACCCTCAATGGAGGGGCGGTGTGTTGGAAGAGCTCCAAACAGGAAACCGTTGCTGACTCGACTATGGAAGCGGAATACATCGCTGCATCTGATGCCGCAAAAGAAGCTGTCTGGATGAGGAAGTTCTTGAAAGAACTTCAGGTGGTTCCGTCCATTGTTGACCCAATACCTCTGTATTGCGACAACAACGGGGCTATAGCTTTAGCGAAGGAACCCAGGTCCCATCAGAAATCCAGACACATCTTAAGGCGGTATCACCTGATCAGGGAGATCGTGGATCGCCAGGAGATCGAGGTCCGGAGAGTTGCATCAGAGGATAACACTGCAGATCCACTCACAAAGGCCCTACCCCAGACTCAGTTCGAGCGGCTGATCGAGATGATAGGTCTTCGATACGCCAGTACATGGCCTTAGTGCAAGTGGGAGATTGTTAGTGTATATGCCCTAGAGGCCATTACTGTATCATACTAGCTTGTATATTACTTAATGGAAGCTTGGGATATTCACAGTTGTATATACAATCTTGCTCGAAATGGTAGTATGCTACTTGGTTTGTCTCTGCTTTAATATGTGCATGTGTTTCTTTTAGCATATTGCTGGTATACATATTGGTAGAGCCCTTAGGATCTTTGCTTGATTACCAGCGTTGTGATGGCGCTCGCACTCGTGGGAGCTGGGTAATCTATAAGCACATCCTTATACAGGTCCCTGGTCGTTGGACTATCGAGACAGGGCATCGATACTCCGGAGTAGACTAGCGTATGCGCTTCTCATCCCAGTGTGGGAGACGGTCTGTCCCACAGCCGTTAGTACGTCGTACTTGGGATAGTATGCGGGTGCTCGTTAGGTTACGAGTACACTGGACAGGACTCGTCGGGAACTGTTGGTTGGTAATATACCTATCGTCAGTTATCAGTTCCCAGGTGACATGAGTACAGCTTAGTCCGCTGACTTGACACTGTCACTTCGCCTCGAGTGTGTTCCCACTGCACTTTGATTACTACCCTACCACGGCTCAAAGGAGCTGTGCAAACAGGTAGTTTTTGGGTGCAGTCCCGAAGCACTTGGAGGCAGTGACGGTTAGACAGGATTCGTCTCTCCCGGTATTGGGGGTTGACATCGCGCTGTGTCTAGGAGAGCCATTACACGAGTAGTCCCTGGCCAGGGCAAGCGAGATATACTGGTAGGTTTCCAGTGTTATCTCAGGGTGTTCTGGGCTACACTCCGACACGACTTGTACCGCTATTAGGGGACTGACGTTCACCGCCCCCCTAGGCCCGCCATGCGATGTATCAGACGAACAGACCGGACTGTACGGAGACTGTCACATACAGGCTCAGTAGGAGTGCAGATGGGGTTCACCTCGTCAGTCTTCTTATCGACATCTACCTGGGGACCGTTATGTACAGCTAGTGCCGCTTGCGGTCTGTGGTTAAACCCACTGCCAGCGTAGTGTCGAGTCTTTAGAGTCCCACACAGAGAGCTATTCGCCTTTAGGCAAAACGAGTAGAGGTCGCATGGTTTTGCGACAGGGTTCGTTCGCATCCGCGCACTTGTGCACGTTTGCTGTCCGGACAGTCTATACTAGCGGGCTTTGGATTAAGCCGGATCCTAGTATATGATTTGAGATTGGTTTTTCTCATTGTGTTCGTGTTCCTCGGATCACGAATGCGGGTGCGTATGCACAGTTGCTTGAGATTAAGGGAGAGGACCTTGATTAGGGTTAATGGTTGTTGTCATTTTATTAACCCTAATTTTTATGTGTGTGTTATTGTTAATTAGTAATTAGTTTAATAATTATCCATGGTTGTGGTTGTTGACCTTTTGACTTCTTTGACTTGTTGACCAAGGTTGACACTTTGACCATCATAATTTCTTTTGGAAGATGCTTTTTGATCTTTGCAATTTGAAATGATAATGGTCATGTCATGATTTACCATGATAATTATCTAGCTAATTATTCAATTAAAAATTATACACACATATTAGTGAGAAAGGCTCACAAATAATTCATTCTCTCATTCTATTTCTCTCTCTTGCTCATCCTCTCCCTCAAGCTCTCTCCCTCTCATGTGTTGAGAAACAAATAGCTTGAGAAAAACCCTCTCTTGATCTTCTTTACTCACTTCTAGGGTTCAAGTCTTAGCATTTCTTGCACTCTAGTTACTCCTAGCTTGGAGTTGAAGCTAAAGGTGGTGGCTTTCGGGTGGATCCTTCTTTGACGGGAGAAGACAAGCAAGGTGATCCTTTTCTACCATACCTAGGAGCAAGGAGAGAAGGACTAAAGATCAAAGGTATAACCTTTCTACAACTTTGTTAGTTGTTAGTTTACTTTAGCTAGTTTTAGTTTAGCAAAGATCCTCACAAGCTTAGTCCATGTTGCCTAAGTCATAAAAAAACCGATTTTTATTATGTTTTCCGCCTCCCCGTAAGCACCGGGGTGGGCAACACGGACTTACATGACCTAGTCTACAATGCCTCATGAAGGATTCGTTTATTTCTGAACTCTTCCCCTTGTGTGTATTCTGTACGTTAAGAACTGTAGTTTGATTTAAAACGTATATGCTTTTAGATAACGTGCCTGAACCGATCAAACTCTTGATATAGGAAATGTTCAAAAGATTATCCAACAACACAAAATTATATCCTTCTTTACTAAATAAAGAGACTGATATGATGTTGTATATCAGGTTCGGTATCTAATAATATTCGTCCAGAATCAATGTATTTGATAATACAGGGTGATAACTTCCAACAACTTGGCTGCAAGAATTGTACCGTTTCCAACTCTTGAAATTTTATCACCCGTTCTCAGTTCTCTACCTATCTGTAGCCCATATAACAGATTACATATGTAGGATACTGATCCGGTATCACATACCCAGAACGTAAAGGATACTGAGAAAACGGTTCTCGGTAATGAACACACCCGAAGAAGATGCATCATCATGCACTTTCTTCCTTTGGGTGGCACGGGAATCCTGGTAATCCCTTATTTCTTGCTCGGTCTTATAACAATTATAAGTTTGAGCGGGACCAACGTTCCGCAGCGCAGTATAACAAGCGGATTCGGTTAATACATCCATATTATTATCTTGATTAAGGCGTGACATGGTCGCTATCTGAAGAGAGAGAAGAAAACACTCCGCATGCGCTCTTGCAAGATTAGATTGGTTATTATTTTATCTAATCAGGATGGCTCCCACTGTTTTTATCAAATCTTTCTTCAAACCCTAAACGGAAAGACTAGCCGGGATTAATTACAGCCTACAAGTTCGCCAATTTTTCAGCCAGGCCTGTGCCGGTACTTTGAGGGAGGTTCCCTGTGCTTTCGCACGGACCTAATTAAAATAAACCTCGTTTTCCCACGGGCGTAACCCCATTGACACATTTCTAGACACCTATTTGATCGGCAAATTATAAAGTGCAAAACTCTCCCAGGAGTAACTCTTACTCGCAGTGGGTATCGCGATCCAACTATCCCATAGAAGGTATGCAATCTCATTGCAAATTTCAACACTTGGAATTCCCGATAATTTTGCCCCCAATCTCCTATGACCTTGACAAAGGCCAACAAACCATAGGATGCTAGTTAAGTTCAACCCGTTATTTCCTGATTGAATTAAACCCACCCGCACGACTCTTGACAAAGGCCAACAAGGTCGCACAACTACCCTAATTGAATCATATCATATACTTAAGCAGATAAGCAATATTCAGCTACCGCACACTACGCTTTGACAAAGGCCAACAAACGCAGCACGGATACTAAATACTACTTATCTGAAATGACGGAGGGTTACGACAGGTTTTTAAGAAAACCTTTTGCGTAATGAACTTGATATCGTTGTAGAATCAAATGATTTTAAATGGAGTGTTTTTTAGGTTTTTGCTAGTTTCGCTAAAGAGATCACTCCCGGTGAAGGGATCTCGGCACTTTCCTCATCGAATGAGGTGCAGGATATTCACAATACCACTATGCAAAGCAAGAACTAGAAAAGCAATCAAAATATGAAACCGAGGAATGTAGCATCTACCAGTTATTGCTAAAGGGGCCACTCCCGGTGAAGGGATCTCGGCTCTTTCCTTATCGAATAAAGTGCTAGATATTCTTCAAGGAATACCGCTATGAAAAACAACAACTAGAGCTACCTGTTTTTGAAAAATTCGATTCCACAACATCATTAGGTTTATTTTCTTTCATTAATCTCATTAATGAAGTCCCATCATTTTATGTTACCTAAACATCACACATAAATACAACGTATGCTTATGCCATCTGCATTCACCTCGATATCCCGTCATGCACCGTTAGGTTAGGTAACTAACGGCAGAGCGGGACAGGGTTAGCACGGGTGTAAAACATAAGCAACGCCTATATAATATATCATATATACTATATACAGTATCTATCTCAACATATCAAATGATCACATCACAGATATCGCAGCAGAAAACAACATATGAAATATTGGATATAATAGGATTTCCGGGTTTTATATTAAGCCTGTATAAAACACGGATTCCACGGTCGTGATGAATAGCCAAACCCACATCCCTAGACCCCTACGAGAGCGGCAAGCAACCGTACCAATTCTAGAGTTAGGAGACCCGGACTCGACTCCTCGAGTTGGCCTCCCACTGGACTCTAGAACCCGGTTACCTGTGTTCCCCTCCTCGGGTCTATCCTAATGCAGAAAAGTAAATAATATTCATCAATAGTAACATCTTCCTCAACCCGGAAGTGCCCCAATAAAAGAATATTATATACAAGTTTTTACATGAATGAAAATGAAAAACTCTCATCTCATATAAAAACCCTCGGCTATTCAAACACGACGATCCAATATAACATATCCCAGCAACACATAACATCACATGTTATCAACGTAAGTAAATATGCGTATCCCAATTGTCGTTGACATATAGCAACGAAACCGGCGATACACCACATATTGTAAGTGCACGGCGGCGCGCCGGCCGTCAATCCGACGGCCGAATGCGGAAACGGTGATAAACTTTAATTTTGCGGACTTTGCAAACCGGCACCACCGCGCACTAAACTCCGGATCGGGCCATTAAACTAGATCTAGCAAACAACAAGACGGGTTAGAGATATACCGAGTGATCCGAGTCCTCCGGTCTTCTCGTCGCCGTCCCGATCTCCTGCGGAAACTCCGGTGGTCGCCTCCTCGCCTGAAGGGCACCACGCAGCCGGATTCTTTTACGGGCTCCCATCTCTATACCGAGGCAACTCGGGCGCGAAGTTGGCTAGCCGACGCGCCCAAGATTTGCTGTAGAATAATGTAGAATCGTTGTCTCTTTGGGGTTAATGAGGTTGCCAAGATGGAGGAATTTATGCACAATGATTTTCATTGGTGGATGCTAAGAGAAAATGAGCAAGCCATCAAAAAGGAGCTCGGCCAGATGTTATGTGTGCTCACTGGAAATGAATGAAGCAAAAAAAACACTCTGATCAATCAATGAATGTATGAATTAATACCAAAGAAGAAAAGAGAAATTCCTTCACTGCACACAAAAATGGAGGGGGTCCACCACAAATCACATGAAGAAAATTATTCCACCAAAAAAATCCTCACTCCATTGCCAAACAGTGGCCGGCCATACTAAATTATCCATCACAAATTCACATCAAAAACCCATACCCTCTCTTATCACAATAAATGCATGAATAGCAAAGAAGATTTCATAATCAATCCTTTTGCAATAAACCCCTCCACAATGTGTTATTTGCAAACTTGCAAATAACCCCCTCCAACGAAAAGTCCGGCCGTGAAGGAACAATGAAAAACCGGCCGGAACGGAATGCAAACTGGCAACCCCAGAAAACTGGTCCCATAATAAATTACAGGAAAACCCCGATACTGTGCATACACACCCGCATTTGTATTCCGACCGAAATACAAATGCAAAGAGACAAAACTACACTATCAAATACTAAGATCCGGCTTAAGCCAAAGCCGGCTAGTAAAAAACCGTCCGATCACGATCCGTGCAATACCGCATGTATCTGATCGAACCCTGCCATATCTCCATACGGCCTCTACAGCGTTTCGCCCGAAAGCTTGAGTAACTGAAAGTGTGGTGGACTCTAAAGACTCGTCAATACAATGGCTGTGGATTTAACCACTAGCACGTCAGAGGTATAAGCCAATACGTAACGGGCCACCAGCTATCGACTAAAAGGGACGTCGATGAGCGAACTCATCCTGACACCCTACTGAGCCTGTCAGTGACAATATCCGTACAGTCCGGTCCGTTCGTCTATAAGCATCGCATGGCGGGCCTAGGGGGTTGGTAAAAGTCAAACCCCGAAAAGCGGTACAAGTCGTGTCGGAGTGTAGCCCAGAACACCCTGAGATACTACTGGAATACCTACCAGTAAATCTCCTTCCTTGGCCAAGGACTTCGTGTAATGGCTCTCCTAGACACAGCGCGACCTCACCCCCAATACCGGGAGAGACGAACCCCTGAAGATCCGCTCACTGCCTCCATGTGGCTCGGGACTGTACCCAACTAAAACCTGTTTGCACGACTCCTTTGAGCCGTGGTAGGGTAGTAATCAAAGCACAGTGGGAACTCACACGAGACAAATGACGATCCCCAGGTCGATGAACTAACCTGTACACATGTCACCTGGGAACTGCTATCTGACGTCAGGTATAAGACCAACTAGCATGTTCCCGGCGAGTCCTGTCCGGTGTACTCATAACCCAATGAGCACCTGTATACATCTTAGGTGAACCAACTGACACCGGTGGCCTGTGAGACCGGCCACCGCCCCTCGTCGGGGTCTCGACTGTATACACTAGTCTACTCTGGAGAATCGATGCCCCGTCTCGAAACTCCCACGACTAGGGACCTTTCAAGGATGTGCTTATAGACTCCAGCTCTCACTTATATGATCGCCCTCATACTGCCGGCAGTCAAGCAAGAATCCTAGGGGCTCTATCATCGTGCAATAGCGACCTGTCAGGTCACCTAAAGCAGTACACGATGATAAAGGTAAACCAGATAGCATACTATCATCTCGAGTAAGAATGTTCTACCGGGATAGGTCCTCCCTCAATCATTGCAATCACGTGCCTGTGATCCAATAATTGACTCTGAGGGCACTATCTCCTACAATCTCCCACTTGCACTCAAGGCTAATTATTGCGATGTCGCATACTCACAGCCCGTGTGATACCGAACACCCAACTCCTCTACTAGTCAGTCTCACAAAGCTCGTTTGCGAGACTATTGCGTTCGAGGAATAGCCTCAGCGAGTGGATCCGCTCTGAAGTTTCTTTCTATGTCTCTCTATATCTCAAGTTCGCGGAGAAAGCCATCTCCCGAAATGAGAAATACCTGTCTTAGAGTGTCTGGATGTCTGATGGGACCGAGCTCATAAATGAACTCCAAATCCAAACTTCTTAGACTGTATCGTCAACTGAACTTAATCAGTATCCTGCGCCATGCCACCCTCAGTATTTTCTTTGGACCACCAGTCCAAAATACTGCCCCTCGTCAGAAGGAAAAATATAACTCTGACAACCTCCTTGTCGTCCATGTCACCTTGGAAGCCTGGAATGATAACTGTCTCCCAAATGAGGCTGTCGTTATCATATCCCTAGAACATCCACTTTTGTTCTAAAACTGCTTCCGACTGTTTCTCCAGGATTGGGTCAATGTCAACTTATTGCATCTAGTGCAAGAACAACATCTGGTGTGGTACTTGACATCTCATGATTGACTCAATTGCCGAAGCAAGTGATCTGCCAATCATGCACATCCCTCTCCCCTTTAGTCTGTAAGACACCTTTAGAGAGGGTGACTCCATTACCTGCAGGTACACTACCATGGCAGGAGTCGTCCATTCTAAATACTCTTAGAATGCTGTCAAAGTACCCTGATTGGGAAACCACCCAAATCTAGATCTAAAACCATAGATCTAGTAACCAGTATGTCTGATATAATGTCCAAGTCCTTTGTGGAGAAACTACTGTGTGACGACCAAAGTATAACCGATCGTAGTATAGGAATGTCACTTCCTATTTTGTGTATGTCATCCAAATACCATGACATCACACCCTACTACCTTCTCAACAGATCCATCCCCTATCCTGATGACGTCAAACCTATGACTGTCACATCAGAAATAGATGATCTATCTCCGCTATATCTGCTTTAGTCTATAAATAGACATAAGCCTGATGTCCACCAATGCTTCCGCTGCTCCCACTGACTACGACAACACTCTGGCAGAGTCATATAGACGTGCACTTCTAAAGCTAGTTTAGAACGACGCTATACTCATCCTCCCACCGGGTCTCGCAGCCTGGAACAACAACAATGGCAAGTGTGGGTAAACAAGAACTTCCCTGTCACCGTCCTTGAGGCTACCGGAGTACCTCTCGGGTGCCTGAAGTTACCCACCTTATCTGCGGAGTGGCCAATGGAATGTCAAATCAGATTGAATCTTTAGGTTCCTTATCAAATCTTCAGTAATCGTTTGTGGTTCTGGAATCACTTCCAGTTCTACCATACTCCCACTACTTTTTTTTTGAAAAAATCCATTTTTATTAAAACTGTGGCGAGTCAAGAACAATATCACTATTGATCTTTCTTATGGTAGAAAATCAACCCTCGTCATAGCCTGGGTCAACCCACAAACAACCATTACAGAAACGTGCCTTGAGTTATCCAGAGTCTGGTTTTAATCATAAGCCGGACAACTCCCCGTACCTTAACAATGTTAAGATATGAACTGTTCTACATCCAATATAGAACCAGAGGCACTGATTTAATTTAACAAGATTCAAATCATGCAGCTGTCTCCAGTGCATGTCAACTAAATGGTGAGAGGCCGATCAGCGTTACTCAACTTAGGAATGCTTCCAATTATGAGTAACCTGAAAAAGAAGCAATTTCTTTTTATCATTACTATCAACTGAATACCATACACAAGTATCTACATCTTCGATCACTTTGAAGAATCCCGATACTTGCTACACCTGGTTCTCTACTCTATTCAAATACCTATAACTCCTCAAAACTTAGACCCTGTGTTTCTATGAAACACATGTCTAAGAACTAGAGAAGTTAAAGGTAAACAGAATATAGTATGAGGACCAACCCCTCTGTCCTAATGGACACTGGACAACATACAATACTCTGTATAAGTCCGCTGAGTCTAACAACTCTTTCACTGTGTGTCGTAGGTTGAAAACTGTACTTATGGTTAAGAAGAATTACACCGCTGTTTAATGCTCCTTACCTAACCATCCACTGATATAGGTAAATGTCATTGACATAATATCAAAAGGTATATCTCACTCTATGAAAATAGACGTACAGATATATCAATTTGAAATTGGTGCACAACAGCGGATATTCAAAACCAAATATTTGCCGACCGGCAAACAGCCCAGGTGATCTCCTCAAATATCACCGATTACAACGAATCCCGATATAATGAGGATGATCACCCAATTCCCAATAACTTACTCCCACTCATCATCTGAAAAACCATACAGATGTGAGAATCATCCTGGTAAATACATACCCTGGAGCAAGTGTCTAATCGGGAAATCAGTTTTCTTTTAACAGTACACAGTTGAACTGAAACATTGAAATGTTTCGATGGGGTATCCTGGTATTCCTAGTAATGCCTCTACCATTATCCAGATTCACAACTATAACCGTATAATTCTTTGCCACCTCTCCAGATCCCTTTATATGTCTTTAGTCATTACCTTCTGCACACCCCTTTAGGCCAATTGGTTTTCTTCCTTCCCTACCGTTCGGCACCAGCCTATGGCTTGGAAGAAGACTATCCAATAAGCATAATGGGTATACTGTCCTAATCCTAGGAGCACTCGCAATGCGAGAGAAGGTGAAGATAAAAGACAACTGAATAAACCTTATTCCTATTTCTCCTGGACCAGAATCCATCCCCGAACTGGAACAAGTTCCTTTCGAGTTCGTATATAACCATACGATGGAGTATCCAATAAACTGTGGATCTTCGTAGTGATACGGAGTGTCCTGGAGAAATACAAAGGTGATTTAGGATTGGCGAAGAAATACTTGGTTTGGTCGTGAATATCAGTCGCAATTTACTTTGCCCTCTTACTAATCCCTTGCTTTGTCTTAATCTTAATACCTTCTGCACACCATCGTTATGCTAATTGGTTTTCTTCATTCCCTACCGGTCGGCACCAGCCTAAGGTTTGGAAGAAGACTATCCAATTTGCATAATAGGTGTACTATCTCCTAAACCAAGGTGTACTCGCAACCTGAGAGAAGGTAAAAGGAAAAGACAACTGAATAATCCTATCCGTTTTCTCCAAAACCGGAAACCATCCTCGAATTCCTTCGAGTTCGTATCTAACCATACGATGGTTTTGTCCAATGGAAGTGGACGTTCGTAGTAATACGGGGTGTCCTGGAGAAAAGGGTAAAAGTAGGAGTGGCAATGAGGTCTGCAACTCTGACAATCCAAAAGCCAGTGTTAAGAAGGTTCGGTCAACTTGGTCACTGAGTCATAGTCTAGGGTCGGGTCAATGGTCGCTGCCAGAGAGAGAGAGAAAAGAAACACTCAGCGTGCACTCTAACCTAGATCAGAATGGTTACCAATTTATCTAATCTGGAAACCTCCCACTGTACCTCAAATTCTCCTCCAAACCTGAAAGAAGAATTAGTCGGGGTCACCCGAGGAGTAAACTAACTCATCAGTGGGAATCGGGATCCAACTATCATCGCATGATAACGTGACGGAATCCGCTCACACTATAACACTCCAGAAGGTATGCGCATATCTGGCAAGTTTCAGTTCTTTTGAAACTCCCGATGTGATTTCTACCCCATGCTCTTATGACCTTGACGAAGGCCAACAAATCATAAGTCACATGTCAAGTTCTACCCGTCATTCTCCAGGTTGATTTGAACCCACCCGCACAAGCCCTTGACGAAGGCCAACAAGGCTATACGACTGTCCCAAACCAACGCATCTATCTATGCTGCAGAAAGGCAACAAGCAGCTACCATACACTATGCCTTGACGAAGGCCAACAAACATAGCATGAATACTACGTGCTACCCGTCTGAAACGACGGAGGGCTACGAATGGTTTCTGGCGAAAACCTTTAACGTAATGAACTTGATATCGTTGAAGGAACGGATAGCTTTTTAGAAAATATAGTGACGAAAACCTTTACTAAAGAGGTCACTCCCGGTGAAGGGATCTCGGCTCTTTCCCCGTAGAATGGGGTGCAGGATATTCCAAATGAATACCACGATGCAAAGCAAAAGTAATCGGCTATAGTGAAGTTAATGCGCTGACGCAAACTTCTGTCCAAGGGGTCACTCCCGGTGAAGGGATCTCGGCCCTTGCCTCGTCGACTGAGGAGCAGGATATTCCAAATGAATACCACGATGCAAAACAAAAGTGAACGTCCTTGCAATAACAGCTTTTTGAAAAGTGTTCCAACAACATCAGATTAGGTTTGTTCAACTTGCATTGATCCGAATCAACGCAGTCCCATCAATTGATCACACCACAAAGAACGAAAATATACTGACGTACGTATATGCCATCCGCATTCGCCACTGGGTCCCGTCATCACCCGTTAGGTTAGCTAACTAACGGCAGAGCGGGGACTGGACTAGCGCGGATGAAAAACATATACAACATCTACTAATATATATACCAATATATAGTATTTCGCTCAAGGCGTGAATAAAATGCAACATCACAGAAATATACAGCATCACAGAACAATACAGATATCTGGGATCCCCGGGTTTCACAGAGCCACTGCTGAAACCCGACGTTCCCCTGGTCGTGTGGATAGCCTGTGCAATGAAATCCTAGACCCCTACGGGCGCGGCAAGTTACCCGCCAAAACCTGAAGCGAGGCAGCCCCCTTCAGCGCCGTGAATGGACCACCCAGCACTTCACGGAATCCGGTAACTTGGGCACCCCTCCTGGGTCAACCTGTACCCCCTACGAGTGCAGCGAATAGCCCGCCAATTCCAGACTGAAGCCCCCTCCGTCTCAATGCCCTGAGATGCGGGCCCGTTGCCCTCTAGAACCCGGCTATCCGTGCACCCCTCCGCGGGGTAACCCTAGTACATAAAGTAAAATATACATACAACGGGTACATCGACCGCAACCAGGTCGTGCCCCAAAAGAATAATACAATCAGGCAGTGACGGCAGTCCACATGTCGGACGCTCGCCCCGCAAAATCAAATGTACATAATACAACAAAACTGTACTAGCATTGCATCCAGGCTATCCCCCACGACCGATCCGCAACATCACAGCAAAACACAGAACATCAACGTGAAAGTCACGTTCGCAAATCCGTCTAACCGGGCTATAGCAGTTAGACAGGATTTACCGATCGAGTGACATTCACGGTCGCAGATATAATGTAAATACTCTGAAAAATGTGTTTAAAATATCCGATCAATCAAAAATTAACAAGTGGGCCCCCAAGCAATACTGTAGCACTCACAGAAAATCTGGGCCCAATTTTAATATTCCAAAACCCATAAAATTAACCCAGAAGCCCACTGGAAAAACCTGGCCCATTGATCCTTTCATGTTGCGGCGGAACCGCGGCCCAAAGTGGGTATTGGCCGCGGTTCCGCGCTCTCGATGAAAGATCAATGACTCGGATTTCTGCAGTAGTCTTAGGTTTTCAAGTACATCACATTTTTGCAACCTGAAAAAATTTTGGGCTTAAAAAATTTTCAACAGAAAACTGATGTTAACAAAATACGAGTTTTGGAACATTTGATCGATCGGAAATGCAAAACACATCAAACGAAGCTAGACGAAGTTAATGGCGAGGCTCTGATACCACTGTAAGTGCACGGCGGCGCCCCGGCCGTCAATCCGACGGCCGAATGCGGAAACGGTGATAAACTTTAATTTTGCGGACTTTGCAAACCGGCACCACCGCGCACTAAACTCCGGATCGGGCCATTAAACTAGATCTAGCAAACAACAAGACGGGTTAGAGATATACCGAGTGATCCGAGTCCTCCGGTCTTCTCGTCGCCGTCCCGATCTCCTGCGGAAACTCCGGTGGTCGCCTCCTCGCCGGAAGGGCACCACGCAGCCGGATTCTTTTACGGGCTCCCACCTCTATACCGAGGCAACTCGGGCGCGAAGTTGGCTAGCCGACGCGCCCAAGATTTGCTGTAGAATAATGTAGAATCGTTGTCTCTTTGGGGTTAATGAGGTTGCCAAGATGGAGGAATTTATGCACAATGATTTTCATTGGTGGATGCTAAGAGAAAATGAGCAAGCCATCAAAAAGGAGCTCGGCCAGATGCTATGTGTGCTCACTGGAAATGAATGAAGCAAAAAAAACACTCTGATGAATCAATGAATGTATGAATTAATACCAAAGAAGAAAAGAGAAATTCCTTCACTGCACACAAAAATGGAGGGGGTCCACCACAAATCACATGAAGAAAATTATTCCACCAAAAAAATCCTCACTCCATTGCCAAACAGTGGCCGGCCATACTAAATTATCCATCACAAATTCACATCAAAAACCCATACCCTCTCTTATCACAATAAATGCATGAATAGCAAAGAAGATTTCATAATCAATCCTTTTGCAATAAACCCCTCCACAATGTGTTATTTGCAAACTTGCAAATAACCCCCTCCAACGAAAAGTCCGGCCGTGAAGGAACAATGAAAAACCGGCCGGAACGGAATGCAAACTGGCAACCCCAGAAAACTGGTCCCATAATAAATTACAGGAAAACCCCGATACTGTGCATACACACCCGCATTTGTATTCCGACCGAAATACAAATGCAAAGAGACAAAACTACACTATCAAATACTAAGATCCGGCTTAAGCCAAAGCCGGCTAGTAAAAAACCGTCCGATCACGATCCGTGCAATACCGCATGTATCTGATCGAACCCTGCCATATCTCCATACGGCCTCTACAGCGTTTCGCCCGAAAGCTTGAGTAACTGAAAGTGTGGTGGACTCTAAAGACTCGTCAATACAATGGCTGTGGATTTAACCACTAGCACGTCAGAGGTATAAGCCAATACGTAACGGGCCACCAGCTATCGACTAAAAGGGATGTCGATGAGCGAACTCATCCTGACACCCTACTGAGCCTGTCAGTGACAATATCCGTACAGTCCGGTCCGTTCGTCTATGAGCATCGCATGGCGGGCCTAGGGGGTTGGTAAAAGTCAGACCCCCAAAAGCGGTACAAGTCATGTCGGAGTGTAGCCCAGAACACCCTGAGATACTACTGGAATACCTACCAGTAAATCTCCTGCCTTGGCCAAGGACTTCGTGTAATGGCTCTCCTAGACACAGCGCGACCTCACCCCCAATACCGGGAGAGACGAACCCCTGAAGATCCGCTCACTGCCTCCATGTGGCTCGGGACTGTACCCAACTAAAACCTGTTTGCACGACTCCTTTGAGCCGTGGTAGGGTAGTAATCAAAGCACAGTGGGAACTCACACGAGACAAATGACGATCCCCAGGTCGATGAACTAACCTGTACACATGTCACCTGGGAACTGCTATCTGACGTCAGGTATAAGACCAACTAGCATGTTCCCGGGTAGTCCTGTCCGGTGTACTCATAACCCAATGAGCACCTGTATACATCTTAGGTGAACCAACTGACACCAGTGGCCTGTGAGACCGGCCACCGCCCCTCGTCGGGGTCTCGACTGTATACACTAGTCTACTCTGGAGAATCGATGCCCCGTCTCGAAACTCCCACGACTAGGGACCTTTCAAGGATGTGCTTATAGACTCCAGCTCTCACTTATATGATCGCCCTCATACTGCCGGCAGTCAAGCAAGAATCCTAGGGGCTCTATCATCGTGCAATAGCGACCTGTCAGGTCACCTAAAGCAGTACACGATGATAAAGGTAAACCAGATAGCATACTATCATCTCGAGTAAGACTGTTCTACCGGGATAGGTCCTCCCTCAATCATTGCAATCACGTGCCTGTGATCCAATAATTGACTCTGAGGGCACTATCTCCAACACATATTACACTTACGGTCGCAGAAAAGAAAGTGAAAAACTACAACAATCGGAATCCGCAATCACCTTGGACATCATAAACCCAATGTATCACATACTTTGGATTTCATGCCCGACCAAATGAATTCCTTAGACATCACATGCCTAACAATTATAAACCCCGCATTTTAGTCTCAATATTGAAAACTCTTTCCAATAACAAGTCGGGTAATTCAACAAGATTCCCGATAACCTGATCGAATGCTCGTCGGAAACTTAAGTAGACGGCCGCACCCCTCGATACTGTTGACGAAGTGCACTTAGGCAGAACACCGTGACCGCGAGCACCCGAACGGATGCTTTAAGCAACAGGGTTCTCCTACAGTCACTTGGTCGAGGCTATGGGGTGTGGCTATCTAATAATGTTACCCTGCGAGTATCCGCATACGCTACGTGATTGCGATGGACTTTTGATCACATCAAAATCCCATGGCAACCGATGAATTGAGTCTAAATTGCTAGATTTATGAAATTCAAACTAGTTATCAGATAACTAATTATGTGGATTCCAAATATTGTATCACAATCACGGATAGCTAGACGATGTTAAACGTTTCGATCGGATCGACGAATTCCTAAAATTTCCCGGAGAGCTCAATACTTGAGCAGTGTTAGAAGTACCCAGAACCATACCACAGTGCCCATGGACCAACAGCCGAAGGCCCGTCCCCAGCCTCTCAAGTGGCGCCGCGGAACCGCTGCCAAAACCATGTTTTCGCCGTGGTTCCGCGGTCACTTAGACGAGTTAGGGACTCGTTCTTCAGGTGGGTCCATAGAATTACCTGCATGATTTTTAGAGTATTTTTAATATGAAAATACCAACTTTTTGAAAATTTTCCAGAGAGGGGTAAATTTCGGGTATTCGGAGTTCGTTCGAACTTCTAACTTCGCCTAGACAACACCTAATGCTCTAGCTTGGCTCTGATACCACTGTAGGGTTATTTGGCATGACCACAAGGTTTCACAAGGCATCAAACATGCCGTATTTAAAATTTCTAGTGTGCCAAACAACCCAACATAGGATCTAACTAGAGTTTTAGGAGTTAAACTAAAATGTAAACAACTTTACATAGAAAGTGAATGAGGGATACAACCTTTGTAGACCGGTCCTTCACTTCTAAAGCTCCATGTAGTAGTCCCTTTGCTGCGAGTATCGATCTCCCAAATTCTAGTATGGGTTCTCCCGGAGAAATGAACAAGCTTGCTTGAAGTCTTCGAGGCCGAAGTTGATCTACGTCGAGGAAACTCAAGCTCATGCTACCTCTTCACTAATTGTGAAATTAGTGAAGCAAACACCCTAAACTGAATGGCAAGTAGTAGAGGATGATAAAGTAGGAAGTGGGCTCTATTTAGATTTATTTTTCTCACAATATTTTCTCACCTTGAGAAAAGCTAGTAAGCTTTTTCAATGAAGAAGAAGGTGAAAAAATGAAGAAGAGAGAATGAACACTTGAGGTGAGAATAACAACCATGGGTAAGTTAGTGTCATACACTAACCCATGTAGAGACTTAACTATGGCTAACAATAATTGTTAGATTAATAAATATCTTCAAGTAAAACAATATTAGTGGACTTGGTCAATGGTTCCACAAGCTTCTACAAGCTTCAACCATGTGACTAATTACCATTAATTTTGATTAACTTTAGATAAATAAAACCATATCATTATTATAAGCATGGTGTGAGTCTCATACACCTATGTAGCATGTGGCATCTAGCATGACACAAAATAATGTACATTAATATATATCACATAGATACTAAGTGTACACAAGTGAGAAAAAGAAATACTTAGTGAGCAAATATTAGTTAATGCAAGTTAATATATCAAATATATAATTATACATTAAATTATTAAATCAATACTTGATCTAATAATCCGGCTACATCACATACAACCGACTAATATCAAATGTAACAATCTATCGAATCAACACTTGATCCGATAACCCGGCTATATCACATATAACCGACCGATGTCACAAATCGCAAGAATAGAATGCGGTATCACATACGCGCATTAATCTCGGTCCCGCACATATCACATATGTGGAGCTACTCCGTTTCGCATGAACCAGGAAACCTCTGTGTAGGACTCTAAAGACTCGTCAATACGCCGGCAGTAGGTGATGATCATATCAAACACCCACAAGCCGCAAGCGGTCTGCTAAACGTAACGACCAGCTGGTTATTGAGCGATCAGAGGATCAACAAGCATGCCTACTCATACTCCTGCGAATCCAATCAGAAACACTACTGTACAGTCCGGTCTCATCGTCTGATATGTCGTATATCTCGTCTAGGGGTGGTAAATGTTAGACGCCAGTAACTCGATAAGTCATGCCGATATGAGGCTCATAACGGGTTAAGAAACTACTGGTAACACTTACTAGTAAATCCCTGAAACAGCCCTGGCCAGGGACTTCTTGTTATAGCCAATCGAGCACAGCGCAACATCAACCTCTAATACCGGGAGAGACGAATCCCCTCCTATCGCTCATTGCCTCCATGTGACTCGGGACTGTACCCCAAAACCACCGTTTTGCACGTTCTCATGAACGTGGTAAGGTGGAAATCAAAGCACAGTGGGAATCACACAAGTCTCTATGACGATCTCGGGTTGACAGACTAACCTGTACCAGTGTCACCAGAGAACTGCCATCTGACGTGAGGTATAATACCATCTAGGAGTTCTCGGCGAGTCCGTCCAGTATACCCAGTCTCCACTGAGCACCCGTATATCATCTCTGATGTCAAATACCAATGGATATGGGATCATCCATCGCCCATCTACATGGGTCGCGAAGGTATACGCTAGTCTACTCCGGTATATCGATGCCCCATCTCGATACACCCACGATTAGGGACATTAAAGGATGTACTCACAGACTACCATTGTCCCACTAGTATGATCCACATCATAATCCAGGTAGTCAAGTACACATCCTAAGGGCTTTACCAACATGTAACAGAGAGACAATCAGTGTACATGTTAAGATAAAGAGTAACCAGATAGCATACTATCATGTCGAGCAAGAAAGTCCTCCCTATACATGTCCAAGCATCCACTACAATATACATCTCATGTACAGTAATTGCCTCTAGGGCATACATATAACTAACAGCATCGACACAAAATTTATATCCCAATATCTCAATATCTCAATATCTCGGGCTCCGCATGAATAGGATCGGCCCATGGGCTCCGCATGATCAGGATCGGCCCATATCATCAAATCTCATATCTCAATATCTCGGGCTCCGGATGAACAGGATCGGCCCATAACCATCTCAAAACTCAATATCTCCATATCTCGGGGTCCGCATGAATAGGATCCGCCCGTAACTATCTCAAAATTGAGAAAACATTATATCAAGGAAAACTACATCTTTCTCTTTAAAACAATCATAAGTTTATAAACATTCACATGCGTTTTCCCAAATCCAGAAATCTCATAAAAGATCCGAAATCTCAAAATCATGAGCCAGTGAACAGTGAATATCGGCATAAAGCTCCATGATATCGCATGACAAAGGAATACATATACATGCAGGGTATTTAAGCAAAGAATGCAATATTTAAACTAGCATAGTAATTAGATATCGGAACTATCTACGAGCCGTTATATCCCTGAAGTAATATTTTCTAGAGTGTACGTGACATGGAAATTTCCGATGATGATGTGTGTGAGCCGGCAAGCAAGTGTACGTGGAGCATACGCATCATCGGTAATTGTGCTGGTGTCCTGACAGCATGGGTTCATAATAACTAATGAAAACACAATTTAGCATGCAATGCGATGCAAGCAGCAAGAATATACGGGAAATGAATAGTAAACGCAACAAATAAGCATATACATTTATAAGTACGAGTCATACAATTTTGGTATTTGAAATAGCACGAATCATGGTTTTTTCAAAATAGGGGCTACGGTGTTTTTAGGAAAATGTACGTCCTTTGAAATGTCCGTAGTACCCCTCGGCCTGTCTTTAAAATACTCACGATTCTTTATTTTGAATATAAGTATGACTTGAGCCCAATCTAACACCTAACTGATAATTACAGGACTAAACTAAGAGACTAATCGAAAGGGGTAAGAAAAATCCACCTAAGTCCGAGTCGATATATCTAGTAGTCGGTGATCCCGCTTCAATAGCGTCATGTAGGATAAACTATATAATACGACATCCTCAAATCAAGAGTGTGGATCAATCATCATATTTATATTTCGTACGGTAAAATTTATCATACGGCATCCCAAATATGGAGTACGGGTCAAATATCAAATTTATCTCACTCAAATCAAGAGTGTGGATCAATCATCATATTTATATTTCGTAAGGTAAAATTTATCATACGACATCCTAAATATGGAGTACGGGTCAAATATCAAATTTATCTCATTATCATACGACATCATTATCATAATGTCCTGAGTTGGGGGTACTGATCTAAGGTCTAGTACATTCCGATACCATCAATAAATATCCGCGTGTGTATGAAAACATATCGCCCAACGATCCACTCATATATCATGTCGTATATCATAACAAGATCCAATTCACATCACCGATCTCACGGCATCATGCCCAATCCCATCGACTCACCTCTAAGTATCAAATATTATCCTAATCATCCGTGTGTGTGTGTGTGTATGTGTGTGTGTGTGTATGCACCAACGCATTCACACACACACACACATATACATATAACCATATACACCCCAAACATATCACGTGTGTGCATGTGCGTGTGTGTAATAACTATACTCTAGGGTTTCGCGACTAAGAACTAAACTAAAGCATTAACTATCAATTACGCTAAAACAAACCCATGATCTCCTAAAGCCTTTCTTACTAATTAATAACGTCTCACAATACACATATATTTATATACACATAGATGTGGACTACACTACGAAACTGCGGGGGTGCTATACGCCATCCACCCGACTTCCCCCGTAGATATATATCTACTGACCTGGACGCCTCGGCTAATCTGATCCGATCTCCGCCTTATCCTTTTCCGTGCCACATCCGACGCCTCTGCACCCGATCATAGAATCGCACACAAGCAAAAGAGAATAATTATATAATTAGTCGTGGACACAACCAAAACAAGTCAACCACGCGCACTAACTAAACGCGCACACACTTGGTGCACGAAACGCGCCGCGACAACGCCACAAATCACCACTAGGGTCGCAATACGTGAAAACCACTAATCCTAGTACCCACTCGTACCAATTACACACTCACAACACACTAATTACTATATGGAAAAGGATGTAAATCACCAAAATATCAAATTTAGTTCAAACGATTAAATCCAAAAAACCTAGTAAGCGACAATTACCCGTTTTACTTCAAAACTTGATGTTTTAACAAAACTAGTGGCCACAATATTCACTAAGTATGTTAGCTAAGTCACACAAACCATTACTATAATTTTATCACACCAATTGTATTAATCCAAAAAAACGAGTTTGCAAAATTATCCAATTTTAACAATTTTAAAGTAACAATATACAAATCAAAAACTAGACTAGATTTGCATAACTTATGGTGTTAAACTACTAATTATAATCTTAAAGATGTGATGAAAACCCCAACTCTAAATCCAAACCCTTCTCTTGAAAATTTCGTTTTGCAATTAAGCTTATATTACCATCTAATAAAATTTAGATTTTAACATACAATTAACAAGTAACAAATTGGGATGAAGCTTTATACCTCAAGATCAAGAGATCAAACATGCATCTTAGCCTCCTAAACTTGATTCCATGCTCCAAGATCCATGCTTGAATGGCCAAGGAATAATGGGTAAGGAATGGATTTGGAGTTTGTGGGATTTTACTTTGATTTTTGATGAATTGGAGATGAGATGAAGTGGGAATTTGGGGGAAAAATAGGGGCTGCAGATTTTCGGCAGTAGGGAGAGGGGAGAAAGAGAGTGAGGTGAGGGTTGAAGTCAACACAAGTCCACACCACAAATATCTAACACATACATCTTTCTTTACTCTTTTCTTTTCTTCAATTTCTTTTCCTTTTTTGTCTTGAAGTGGGGAAACTTTGGGGGATTGGGGCTGCTCAAGGTGGGCTCGGCCAAGTGTCACGACCTGAAATAGCATGTGACTGGCCCTTGAATCATATGAAGTTTATAGGACCCCATCTAATTCAAGTAAGCCAAAAGCCCAGAAATCTAAAACCATTTTAAATAATAAATGAAGGAAAACTAGTTTTAAAGAAGTGAAGAAAACATTTTTTAAAAACAAGGTTTTTAAATAGGTAAGACGAATATGCATTTTTAAATGCTCAAGTCTTTTTTAAAAATTTCGGCAGAGTTTCCTTTATAAATACTAGCCCCAAATGGGGTACAACAAGAATAATATATGCACAATGATAAAAGGCATCCCCAAGCAGAAGCTAGCTCTTCGTCAATCGACGGTCACAACCACACAAGCAATATAATATACAACGCCGAAGGGCGAGAATCAAAACCCAAAAGGAAACTCAAAATCAACAAGAAAACCATAATGCTACAACGCGCGACTCTAAGGTCGAAATAATACACAACTGGTTTTCTAAGTCTGAAATAATATACAAGTCTGGTTGATGGAATTACTAGATACAACTGATTAAAATAAATACAAAGGTGGCCACGATGCGAGTGAACCCACCTACCAAAGTAATCACCCAGAAAGGAAGTAGTGTGCCAGAAAAGCCGCAATGAAACCTGTACGGCAAAACCTGCAAGAACCGTGGCACAACGGGGGTGGGTTGCCAACTCGTGAATAGAAAACATCACAGTAGCAGAAATCGTATATATGACTCATCCTAGGTCAAACGATCGGTAATAATATATATCCACAATATGATAAAGTCTGAAGCATGATAAGGTGGCAAAGGTAAACATCTATACATCAGTGTAATACCAAATGCTCGTGTCAATGCTTCAGGTGGCAACATATCATAAATATGAGGTGTCATCAATGTAATCATCATGAAATCAGTGTCAACTATATCATGAAGTCTAAAAGTATGTGGATATCATCCTACTATGTGATCAATGTCTGTATATATGTGGATCTCGTCCACGTGTCACCCAATGACACAAAACATCATGCAGGTAAATATCATAAAGCATATGCATGGAAGTACGTGGATGTAAATCAACGTGTGTCCCTCGCGACACATCAAAATCATGGAACCTGAGTGTCCAGCATCGACACTCGAAAACATCATGAAACCCGTGCCTAGCATCGGCACGTAAATCCTCATATATCGGGCTCCGTCAGTCCTGATCGTCTTACGGGTTCCGTCAGTCCGGATCGCCCCATATCATCTCTCAACTCCGGTCGGTATCCTCAGGATATCCGCCGAGCTCAAATACAATCACCGGAAGGTAGTAGTCCCTCTGCCAGGCTCACCGTCTGTATACACATCATCCCTTTCTTTCCCCGAGATACCATACCGGGTATACCATGTACCCACAATCGGCCTCATCGAGCTCCTCGAATCGGGTTTCACATGTCAAACGTCTCAGAACTGAGAAAACGCATGGTGGACGTACTGAAATATCATATCAAGAGAAACCGAGTTTTTAAGCAATGCATACATTCTTTTAAAATGACCACGGTTCTCAAATCCAGAAATCTCATGAAAACGGCATATTTCAATGTGTAAAATAATAAAGCATGATATATGCGACATATGATAGAAATGTAAGCATATCCGTATATCATGCAATATAAAACAGTAATATGCACACATCGAGGGGAAAACCGCTCTTTTAAATGAATCCAGTTTTAAAATATATCTTGCGGTTCCCAACTCTCCAAAATAAAGCCAGAATCATCTATGTATGTGCAAATACCTATGTATGCAAGTATGTGTGTACAATATGTGTGTATGCACGTATCAGTGTACAATATATTTGTGCGCCAATATAGATGTACAAGTAGGTATATACACAAGAATGGGTGTAAAATATGCCTGTGTGCCAATATGGATGTACAAGTAGGTATATACGCAAGTATAAGTTTATAATATGCCTGTGCGCCAATATGGATGTATACGCAAGTATAAGTGTACAATATGTATGTGTACCAATATAGATGTATAAGTAGTCATATCCTAATGCAACAATCCTACTGTGTAGTGACATGGCAATTATCAATGATGAAGTGTGTGAGCCGGCAAGTAGGTGTACATGGAACATACGCATCATCGATAATGGTACTGGTGTCCTGACAGCATGGGTTTAATATAACAATAAACACATTTACACATGCAATATGATGCGAATAGCAAGAATATGCGGAAATCTAATAATAAACGCAACAGTGAAGAATCCACATCAATATATATTATATATCATACAGTTTTGCCATTTGAAATAACACAAATCGTGGGGTTTAGAAAAATAAGGGCTACGGTGTTTTTTACGAAAAGATGCGTCCTTTGAAAATATCCGTAGAATCCCTTGACCTGTCTTAAAATACTCATGATTCGTTAGTTCTGAAATAGGTATGACTCGGGTCTTGTCTAACTTCTACTAAGTAAATTACAGATCAAACTAACAAGCTAATTGAAAGGATATGGAAACCACCTAAATCTGAGTCGATATATATATATATATATAAATATATATATTTATACACACACACACACACATATATAATAGTCGGTGATCTCGCTTCAAAGGTACCACGTACGATACAATATATCATATGACATCTTCGAGTCAAGAGTACGGATCTATCATCATAGTTATCTCGTACGGTAAATCCGTCGTACGGCATCCCAAATCTGGGTACGGGTCGAATCTCACATTTATCTCATAAATTATCTGGTATCCTTATCATCATATCTTATGAATTGGGGTACTGATCTAAGTCTAGTACAAACTGATACCATCAATATATATATGCGTGTATGAAAACACACGCCTAAAGGCCCGCTAAAATCTCATGTCGTATCTCATAATACGAACCACATCATATCACCGATCTCATGGCACCATGCCCAAACTCATCGACTCATCTCCAAATATCAATCAGTATCCTCATCATCCAAGTGTAGGTATACGTGTATATATATACATCGTCCCGTACCTATGTGTGTATATATATACGTATCCCCATATGCGCACAAGTATAACAAAGTAAGCATGTGTGTGCGTGTGGGTGTAAACCTATTCTAAGGTTCGCAACTAAGGGGCTATACTAGTTCACTTCTAAAAACCCTAATCTAACCATTGAACACGTAATCATATTTTGAATATCCATGTCACACATAAAAGATATCATATAAAAATAGTATATATATATAGCATACTATAGATCGAACTGCGGGGGTACTATACGCTATCCACCCGACTTCCCCCGTAGATATAATCTACTCACCATGCTTTCGCTTGCCGTTGCCGACTTCGCCACGTGCTTGCTTGTCGTCTCGAAGTCCTCGTGGGGTACTTACACATCATAACGTATCGTGTCACATTAAAACCCAATTCAAAATCAAAACGACACGCTAAAAGCTTATAGTTTAGAACCTATGGACTACGCTTTCAAAACCACCAAATAACACTCGATTTCGACGTACAAACGACAAGTGATCGAATACAACACAAATCACAAAAATCCAGAATTCAAAATACGCAAAACGAAACCACGAATCAAAACAGCAACTCATTTAAAATGGTCCCGGAATTTACCATAGGTCAAATTAGTCAATTTTGCATATGCCAAGGGTCTAGTTTACAGGAGATGGAGCCATGGAAGAAACATGAACCAAAATGGTGGGACCCTGGCCACAAATTGCGGCCTTCTGGGTTAAATCTGCGGCTAGGTTGGGGAGGTAGGGGCTAGGTTTTGGGTGATGCTTCCTAGGTGCCTGCATGTATCACTGTCCATGCTAAATAATTACAGGTCACCCGGGTGTTAGCAGATTTCCAAATACCATCAAAATTTCACAGTTTTTCCGATATCGGGTTTCTAAATTCGTATTCCGGTTTATTCAATGGTTTCAGTCCACAATACAATCTCCACAGGGGTTTAAGGTCACTATTAAGCCTCAATTGCACCTTTGGAATCAAATCAAAACCCTAAGCTTAACTTTAAATTTTTAAAGTTCACAATTCATCACTAAATCGGTTCTAAACAAATATGGGTGCTAAAGTAGATGAAATACGATATTATTTGTGAAAGGATTTCCTCATTAGGCAACTCAAGAATTTTCTTGAGTTGCCCAAGTGTCCAAAATGCAAGCTTTCTTGGTCCAATGTGTAGCTAGTGAGCTCATGCATCTTTCTATTGAAATGGGGATGGGGTTTTGATGTGGGGTTAAGGGTGTTTTGCATGGTTGAAGAGAAGGTGGAGGAGGTGCTGCCATGGAGTTAAGGGAGAGAGAAAGTGTTGAAGAAAATGAGGGGGAGACAAAAGGGTAAGGCTCTCTCTTGATCCCTCACACTCTCTCACTTGCCCATGCTTATTTCTTTATTCGTTTCCATTTTCCTTTTTCTTTTCTTTGTTTTCTTCTCTCCTCAATAGTAAACCCAAAACAAACAACCATACACCCAAAAATCATGTAGGAAAAAAATGTAACAAGTGTTAAAATGACATGTGCATGTCATGTGCACAAAACTCGCTTAAAGCCCGATTAACAATTTTTAATCGCGATTAGCACAAAATTAGTGTATAATAAATCATAATTTGCATAAATCACATAAATCACCCTCTTTTTAGTAATTTCCCATAATTTTCCAAATTTTTCGCAATTTATCGGTATTTAATTATACCGCCTTATTAAAATATTCAATATAATATTATTTAATTATAAAATTCCCAAAAATAATATTTTAATTTTTTTTGAAATGTTACAATCTTTCCCCTTTAAGGAAATTCGGTCCCCGAATTTAAATTTAAACCCCTCAAATACTAAAACATTTCAGTAAAAAGTCCGAGTCGTCGGGGCTCCGAAACCATCAATATATAAAACACGTCGTAGCGCAATGCGTGCGCACGAACAATGAGCAGAAAACTCAAAAACAACACTCCGTCAAGCATCTCGCAATCATCGGAGTCATGGTGAAGACACAAATGTCAAAACCAATATGATATAAATCAGAACTATACATGTAAACATCAAATTTATACATGTAGATATCTGAAGGAAATGCATGCCAAACCTTTTTAAGTCACTGTGCGATGCGCATAACACTGCACAGTGGAGGACGTTTATTGTAAGAAAATAATCATATATTATATATCTTTTGTTTAATATGTACTTTCCGCCATTTTGAAAACAATTTAGAAGGGTTTCCTTATTTTTAAATGTTTCGTGTCATATCAGACACGTAGGTAAATACTGAGACTATAGCTCCCTTTTTGGAAATCTCTTCGATAACTATCAATGCATGCAAAATATATCCAGGTACTGTCCTCTGACTAGTCCTGCTCGGTATGAAAACAAGTAGCAAATATCATAAAAACGTACTGCTTCATAAGAAATCAATCCAAATATGTGCATATGAATGCTACGTGCGTCTGGTGCGCACGGAAATCAAAATCCATATATGTGCCATCCATGTGCACAAAAACAACATCTAAGTGCAGCGGGTGTGCACGAAACACCTGTCAGAGACAACATGTGTGCCTGACAGCAAAATCAGGTGCATCTGATATGCACAAAGAATCTCAATTTATTGCATCTGGTGTGCACCAAAATCGCATCTCAAAACATGCGCTCAACACGCGCGAAAATCCAAATCAGGTGCATCCATTATACACGAATAAAATCTAAATCATGTGCATCCAACATGCACGAAATTACGAAATCCAATATCAAGCTCCGAACATGCGCAAAATCCAATCCAAGCGTGTCAAATATGCGCAAGAATCCAATCAGGTGCATAAGGTGCACAAAACAAATATCGAGTATCACAATCGAAATCGACGGTATACAACACATCTCAAATCCAAATCCAGTATACCGCGATATATAATCACATAACCATGTGCAACCACGTGCACATAACTAACCAAAACACTAAAAGTGCATGAAATCTATGCCGAAAGCATAAGTCAAATCATATGCATTCCATAGGCATGAAATCAAAATCAACATATCGAATGACATCAAACCGAAGTCAGGTGCAACCGTGGTGTACAAAATGTAAACCTAGTGCAACAAATGCACGAAATATTAATCTGGTGCGGCAAACGCATGAAACGAAAATCTAGTGCAACAACTGCACGGAACACAAATCCGGTGCATCCTGTGCAAGAAATATAAATACAGTGCATCCTGTGCACAAAATACAATCCAGTGCATCTAGTGCACAAAATACCAATACAGTGCATCTAGTGCACAAAATACCAATACAATAACTCAAATGCGTAAATAACAACACCGAGTGTACCAAGGTGTAAAAATCATAAACGTATGCAACTGCGTGCACAACACATATCAATGCACTACAAGCACATATAAGCTATACCGAGTGAAAAAACCAAACCGTGTGCATACCATGTGCACAAAATCAACCAAACTGCATGAAATCCATGAAGTCATAATATGTGCGACCAAGGCACAAAACGATATTAAGTGCAATCACTGTGCACAAATCATAAATCAACACAACGGTGTATAAAGCATATCTCAAGGGTAATAACTATGTACAAAATGTGAATACCCAGTAGGTGCAACCATGGTGCACGAAAACAAATATCATGAAACTCAGTCATCAAGACTAAATCATGCGAATAGATAGCCCAAATTACCGAAATCCAAGGTGACGGATACGTGATAATCGAATCACCAAATCACAAATCATAAATACCGTCGTCGATAGTTCCTCGGCTCAATATGGAATGACGACGGAAACAGTCCCGCTCTGGTACATCCTCTACAGATTTCTGGCCAACTATCTCGTCGATGATGCCGAACTCTGGCCTGCTGGGTTTGCGCAATATGACCGCTCCTGGGTCCAAGTCTTCTCGAATAGTATTCCAGAAAGTTCCTGTCGAGGTCTCTCTCAAATCTCGTTTCTGCCGAACTGCCCGGAAGATACCACCCTTACTATATCTGTTTCTTGTTCCAGAACGGCTGCATTCTCATCGCGACTTCTTCTGTAAGATATATCAGTAATCAACGCCTCTGCATGCGTATCACATCTGTGATGTCGGAGGAGTGGAACGTCATCTCATCAAGATCTCGTACTAACCTCTTACTCCACTTTTCTCTGCTGTCGACTGCTTCAGACTCGTCTCATCGTGGCTGCATGGACTGTGCTCCAACGGCTATACTCGTATCTGGAGTCTCCCAAGCAATGCATCCCATCACATGATATCCGAAAGATGTCAAGCCTTTCGATCGATTTGTCAAGGTTCCATAATTCCTCCAAGAGCTAAACATCTTGGGTACAGTTTAATAGTACTCCAGTACATGCCACAGCACCTGTGGACCAACCGTAGAAGGGCAAACCCAAGCCTCATAAATGGCACCGCTAAATTGCCACAAACCCTAAGGTTCAAAGGCGTTCCATGGTCATTACGTCGAGTTAGGGTTTCATTCTTCTAGAGGGTCCATAGCATTACTTGCATTTGTCTCTGAATACTTTAAACTTAGAAAATGGGCTCCTGACATTCGATCGTCTCCATCGAATCTTAACGTACCTGCGTTAAGTCGTCTCTAGCTGGAATCAATCTATCTGATGACCTCGCATCGGGGTAAGCGAACGAACCACATGTCCTAGTCATTCATCCTCGGGTGACTAGCGACCTTCCATCATATCTCTAAGTATATACTCATGCTGCAGTAGCTCCAACATCTGGGCGATATCTCGTCATTTGCAGCAACAACTGGCTCACTCGTCTGCACGCTGAACAGTGCATCAATCATCATGAATAAGCGATACATCAATGGTCATCACATTCTGGCTGGCCTCTAGCAGTAGCTTGATCCTCTGGTGCTGATCTGCATGTCTGAGAAATCCCGTAAAAGCGATCCATCAAACGCTCATGGCACGAAAACCCAATAAAACGACGCCTCTATGCAATCGTATGTCTCTAGAATCACGCCCTGGTCAGTCCTCATTCATGACGAGCTCGTGCTGACGCAACTTTAGCTGTAGCTCTCTCTGCCCGTGTAATCATGGCAGCAAAATCATAACCAATATCGATGAGGATAGATCATAGGAATGAATATAATACTGTGCAAGGAAATGTACATCCTAAGGCTCCTTAAGTGGAGTAGCGTATCGTAAGTATGCCGCAGAACATACACACGGTATGTTACTCTACTGAAGTTACCTACTCCATCAACCAAGGTCAACCTACGCGACGAAAGTTCGGGTCTAATACCCCCTCGACTAAGTCTAAGTTCCGTAAGGTCAAGCCTAAGTTCCGAATATATACAAACGCTCTAGGCTCCGCATAGTCAAACTTAGACTTGAACCAAGGTTAACCTAGCACTCTGATACCAACTTTGTCACGACCCGAAATAGCACATGACTGGCCCTTGAATCATATGAAGTCGATAGGACCCTATCTAATTCAAGTAAGCCAAAAGCCCAGAAATCTAAAGCCATTTTAAATAATAAATGAAGGAAAACTAGTTTTAAAGAAGTGAAGAAAACATGTTTTAAAAACAAGGTTTTTAAATAGGTAAGGGGAATATGCATTTTTAAATCCTTAAGTCTTTTCTGAAAATTTCGGCAGAGTTTCCTTTGGAAATACTGGCCCCAAACGGGGTACAACAAGAATAATATATGCACAATGATAAAAGGCATCCCCAAACGGGAGCTAGCTCTTCGTCAATCGACGGTCACAACTACACAAGCAATATAATATACAACGCCGAAGGGCGAGGATCAAAACCCAAAAGGAAACTCAAAATCAACAAGAAAACCATAATGCTACAACGCGCGACTCTAAAGTCGAAATAATACACAACTGGTTTTCTAAGTCTGAAATAATATACAAGTTTGGATGATGAAACTACTAGATACAACTGATTAAAATAAATACAAGGGTGGTCACGATGCGAGTGAACCCACCTACCAAAGAAATCACCCAGAAAGGAAGCAGTGTGCCAGAAAAGCCGGAATGAAACCTGTACGGCAAAACCAGCAAGAACTGAGGCATTACGGGGGTGAGTTGCCAACTCGTGAATAGAAAACATCACAGAGCAGAAATCGTATGTATGACTCATCCTAGGTCAAACGATCGGTAATAATATATATCCTCAATATGATAAAGTCTGAAGCATGATAAGCTGGCTAGGGTAAACATCTATACATCAATGTAATACCAAGTGCTCGTGTCAGTGCCTCAGGTAGCAACATATCATAAATATGAGGTATCATCATGAAATCAGTGTCAACCATATCATGAAGTCTAAAAGTGTGTGGATATCATCCAACAATATGATCAATGTCTGTATGTATGTGAATCTCGTCCACGTGTCACCCAATGACACAAAACATCATGCAGGTAAATATCATAAAGCATATGCATGGAAGTATGAGGATGTAAATCAACGTGTGTCCCTCGCGACACATCAAAATCATGGAACCTGAGTGTCCAGTATCCGACACTCGAAAACATCATGAAACCCGTGCCCAGCATCAGCACGTAAATCCTCATATATCGGGCTCCATCAGTCCGAATCGGCCCATATCATCTCTCAACTCCGGTCGGTATCCTCCGGATATCTGCTGAGCTCAAATACAATCACCGGTAGGTAGTATTCCCTCTGCCAGGTGTTGGAGATAATGCCCTCAGAGTCAATTATTGGATCACAGGCACGTGATTGCGGTGATTGAGGGAGGACCTATCCCGGTAGGACAGTCTTACTCGAGATGATAGTATGCTATCTAGTTTACCTTTATCATCGTGTACTGTTTTAGGTGACCTGACAAGTTGCTATTACACGTTGATAGAGCCCCTAGGATTCTTGCTTGACCACCAGCAGTATGAGGGCGATCATATACGTGGGAGCTGGTAGTCTATAAGCATATCCTTAAATGGTCCCTAGTCGTGTGAGTTTCGAGATAGGGCATCGATACTCCATAGTAGACTAGTGTATACAGTCGAGACCCCGACGAGGGGCGGTGGTCGGTCTCACAAGCCACTGGTGTCAGTTGGATCACCTAAGATGTATACAGGTGCTCATTGGGTTATGAGTACACCGGACAGGACTCGCCGGGAACATGCTAGTTGGTCATATACCAGACGTCAGATGGCAGTTCCCTGGTGACATGTGTGCAGGTTAGTTCATCGACCTGGGGATCGTCATTTGTCTCGTGTGAGTTCCCACTGTACTTTGATTACTACCCTACCACGGCTCAAAGGAGTCGTGCAAACAGGTTTTAGTTGGGTACAGTCCCGAGCCACATGGAGGCAGTGAGCGTATCTTCAGGGGTTCGTCTCTCCCGGTATTGGGGGTGAGGTCGTGCTGTGTCTAGGAGAGCCATTACACGAAGTCCTTGGCCAAGGCAAGGAGATTTACTGGTAGGTATTCCAGTAGTATCTCAGGGTGTTCTGGGCTACACTCCGACACGACTTGTACCGCTTTTGGGGGTTTGACTTTTACCAACCCCCTAGGCCCGCCATGCGATGCTCATAGACGAACGGACCGGACTGCACGGATATTGTCACTGACAGGCTCAGTAGGGTGTCAGGATGAGTTCGCTCATCGACGTCCCTTTTGGTCAATAGCTGGTGGCCCGTCACGTATTGGCTTATACCTCTGACGTGCTGGTGGTTAAATCCACAGCCATAGTATTGACGAGTCTTTAGAGTCCACCACACTTTCAGTTACTCAAGCTTTCGGGCGAAACGCTGTAGATGCCGTATGGAGATATGGCAGGGTTCGATCAGATACGTGCGGTATTGCACGGATCGTGATCGGACGGTTTTTACTAGCCGGCTTTGGCTTAAGCCGGATCTTAGTATTTGATTGTGTAGTTTTGTCTCATTGCATTTTGTA
This sequence comes from Agapanthus africanus, assembly GCA_030015575.1. NCBI lineage: Eukaryota > Viridiplantae > Streptophyta > Magnoliopsida > Asparagales > Amaryllidaceae > Agapanthus > Agapanthus africanus. Next base: position 221,855,787 of record CM057349.1, read on the forward strand.
TTTCGGTCGAAATACAGATGCGGGTGTGTATGCACAGTATCGGGGTTTTTCCTGTAATTTATTACGGGACCAGTTTTATGGAGTTGCCAGTTTGCTTTCCGTTTCGGCCGATTTCCATTGTTCCGTTCATTGGCCAAAGATTGGTGGAGGAGGGCTTATTTGCATTGTTGCAAATAGGCAATTGTGTAAGGGGTCTTTGCATATTTCCTTGTATCATGATGGCTCACCATACCTTGACCTTTGTTGTGATGATGAGGTTGGTGGAGTATGGCTTTGTTGTTTATCATTTCCTTTTTCACCTCTTGCTTGAAAAAGAATTGATTTTTTTTCACCCACAATTTGAGTGGGGCCGGCCACTGTTTGGGATTGGAGTGAGGTTTTATTTGTGTGGGGCCGACCATGATTTCCAGGGAGAGAGTGAGAGGTTTAATTGTGTGATATTATTTCTTCATGATCATTTTTGGTGGGCCATCCCATATTAGTGTGTGCTGGAATGGTGCTGTGAAGGAATTTATTTTCCTTTGGATTAATTCATACACACATTTCATGTCATTTAGTGTGCAGGCTTCATTTTCTTTTTCCAGAGAGCCTTTTCTCTTGATTTGGCCGAGCTCATTTTATTCCATGGCAAGCTCCATTTTTCATCAAGTGTTCATGAAAAATCCTTGTGCAAAATTCCTCCATCATGGCAACCATCCTAAACCCCAAAGAGACAACTTCACTACACATCCTGCAGCAAATCTTGGGCACGTCGACTAGCCAGCTTCGTGCCCGAGTTGCCTCGGTATTGAGGTGGGAGCCCGTAAAAGATGCAGGCGACGTAGTGCCCTTCCGGCGAGGAGATGGAGACCGGACATTCCGCGAGAGATCGGGACGACGACGAGAAGACCGGAGGACTCGGATCACTCGGTATATCTCTAACCCGTCTTCTAGTTAGCTTAGACTTGTTAATGGTTACGATCCGGGTGTTTAGTGCGCGGGGGTGCCGGTTTGCTAAGTCCGCAAAATTAAAGTTTTTCACCGCTTCCGCATTCCGGCGTCGGATTGACGGCCGGGGCGCCGCCGTGCACTTACAGTGGTATCAGAGCCTCGCCATTAACTTAGTCTAGCTTTGTGTAATGTGTATTTCAGTTCCGATCGATCAAAATTCCAAAAACCCAATTTATGTACACATCAGTTTTCTGTTGGAAATTTTTGGTGTCGAAAAATTTTTCAGGTTGTATAAAATTGATGTGCAGGAAATTATAAGGTTACTGGAAAAGTTCGACACAGTCAGTCGACCAATGTAGCGCGGATCCACGGCCAAACCCCCCATTGGGCCGCGGTTCCGCCGCGCATTGGTGACGTCACTGTATCATATTTTTCCAGTGGGCTTCTGGGCTTATTTTGGGTGTTTTGGAATATTAAATTTGGGCCAAGTATTTCTGTGTGTGCTGCAGTATTGTTTTGGGGCCCACTTGTTAATTTTTGATCAATCGGAAAATTTTAAACACATTTTTCACAGTATTTACATTATATCTGCGACCGTGAATGTCACTCGATCGGTAAATCCGGTCTAACTGCTATAGCCCGGTTAGACGGATTTGCGAACGTGACTTTCACGTTGATGTTTTGTTTTTGCTGTGATGTTGCGGATCGGTCGTGGGGGATAGCCTGGATGCAATGCTAGTACAGTTGTGGTTGTATTATGTACATTTGATATTGCGGGGCGAGCGTCCGACATGTGGACTGCCGTCACTGCCTGATTGTGTTATTATTTTGGGGCACGACCAGGTTGCGGTCGATGTACCCGTTGTATGTATATTTTACTTTCTGTACTAGGATTACCCCACGGAGGAGTGCACGGATAGCCGGGTTCTAGAGGGCAACGGGCCCGCATCTCATGGCATTGAGACGGAGGGTGCCTCACTCTAGGATTGGCGGGCTATTCGCCGCACTCGTAGGGGGTACAGGTTGACCCAGGAGGGGTGCCCAAGTTGCCGGATTCCGTGAAGTGCTGGGTGGTCCATTCACGGTACTGAAGGGGGCTGCCTCGCTTCAGGTTTTGGCGGGTGACTTGCCGCGCCCGTAGGGGTCTAGGTTTTCATTGCACAGGCTATCCACACGACCAGGGGAACGTCGGGTTTCAGCAGTGGCTCTGTGAAACCCGGGGATCCCAGATATCTGTATTGTTTCTGTGATGCTGTACATTTTCTGTGATGTTGCATTTCTTTTCACGCCTTGAGCGAAATATAATATATTGGTATATATATTAGTAGATGTTGTATATGTTTTGCATCCGTGCTAGTCCAGTCCCCGCTCTGTCGTTAGTTAGCTAACCTAACGGGTAATGACGGGACCCGGTGGCGAATGCGGATGGCATATACGTACATCAGTATATTTTCGTTCTTTTTGGTGTGATCAATTGATGGGACTGCATTGATTCGGATCAATGCAAGTTAAAACAAACCTAAACTGATGTTGTTGGAACACTTTTCAAAAAGCTGTTATTGCAAGCACGTTCACTTTTGTTTTGCATCGTGGTATTCAGTTGGAATATCCTGCTCCTCAGTCGACGAGGCAAGGGCCGAGATCCCTTCACCGGGAGTGACCCCTTGGACAGAAGTTTGCATCAGGGCATTAACTTCACTATAGCCGATTACTTTCGCTTTGCATCGCGGTATTCATTTGGAATATCCTGCACCCCATTCTACGGGGAAAGAGCCGAGATCCCTTCACCGGGAGTGACCTCTTTAGCAACGGTTTTCGTCACTATATTTTTAAAAGCTATCCGTTCCTTCGACGATATCAAGTTCTTTACGTTAAAGGTTTTCGCCAGAAACCATTCGTAGCCCTCCATCATTTCAGTTAAATATTCGGTAGTATTCAAGCTATGTATTTTGACCTCACGCCAAGGCATAGTGATTGGTAGCTGCCGGGTATTTATCTGTTGCATAGATAGATGCGTTGGTTTGGGACAGTCGTACTACTATTTTGGCCTACGTCAAGGGTATGTACGGGTGGATTCAAATTAACCTGGATAATGATGGGTAGAACTTGACATGTGACTTATGATATTTTGACCTCACGCCAAGGTCATAAGAGCATGGGGCAGAAAACACATCGGGAGTTTCAAAAGAACTGAAACTTGCCAGATATGCGCATACCTTCTGGAGTGTGATACCGTGAGCGGATTTCGTCACGTTGTCATGCGATGAGAGTTGGATCCCGATTCCCACTGATGAGTTAGTTTACTCCTCGGGTAACCCCGACTAATTCTTCTTTCAGGTTTGGAGGAGAATTTGACGGTACAGTGGGAGGATTCCAGATTAGATAAATTGGTAACCATTCTGATTTAGGTTAGAGTGCACGCTGAGTGTTTCTTTTCTCTCTCTCTTTGGCAGCGACCATTGACCTGACCCTAAGACTATGACTCAGTGACCAAGTTGACCGAACCTTCTTAACACTGGCTTTTGGATTGTCAGAGTTGCAAACCTCATTGCCACTCCTACTTTTACCCTTTTCTCCAGGACATCCCGTATTGCTACGAACGTCCACTTCCATTGGACAAAACCATCGTATGGTTAGATACGAACTCGAAGGGATTTATTCGAGGATGGTTTCCGGTTCTGGAGAAAACGGATAGGACTATTCAGTTGTCTTTTCCTTTTACCCTCTCTCAGGTTACGAGTACTCCTTGGTTTAGGAGTAGTACACCTATTACGCAAATTGGATAGTCTTCTTCCAAACCTTAGGCTGGTGCCGACCGGTAGGGAATGAAGAAAACCAATTAGCCTAACGATGGTGTACAGAAGGTATTGAGTTAAGACAAAGCAAGGGATTAGTAAGAGGGCAAAGTAAATTGCAACAGATATTCACGAACAAACCAAGTATTCATTCGCCAATCCTAAATCACCTTTGTATTTCTCCAGGACACTCCGTGTCACTACGAAGATCCACAGTTTATTGGATACTCCATCGTATGGTTATATACGAACTCGAAAGGAACTTGTTCCAGTTCAGGGATGGATTCTGGTCCAGGAGAAATAGGAATAAGATTTATTCAGGTGTCTTTTATCTTCACCTTCTCTCGCATTGCGAGTGTTCCTAGGATTGGGACAGTACACCCATTATGCTTATTGGATAGTCTTCTTCCAAACCATAGGCTGGTGCCGAACGGTAGGGAAGGAAGAAAACCATTTGGCCTAAAGGGGTGTACAGAAGGTAATGACTAAAGACATATGAAGGGATTTGGAGAGGTGGCAAAGAATTATACGGTTACAGTTGTGAATCTGGATAATGGATGAGGCATTACTAGGAATACCAGGAAACCCCAACGAAACATTTCAATGTTTCAGTTTCACTGTGTACTGTTAATGGAAAACTGATTTCCCGATTAGATACTTACTCCAGGGTATGTATTTACCAAGTATGATTCTCACATTTGTATGGTTTTATAGATGATGAGTGCGAGTAGGTTATTGGGAATTGGGTGATCATCCTCATTATATCGGGATTCGTTGTAATCGGTGATATTTGAGGAAATCACCTGGGTTGTTTGCCGGTCGGCAAATATTTGGTTTTGAATATCCGCTTTTATGCACCAATTTCAAATTGATATATCTGTACGTCTATTTTCATAGAGTGAGATATACCTTTCTGAAATTATGTCTACGACATTTACCTATATCAGTGGATGGTTAGGTAAGGAGCATTAAACAGCGGTGTAATTCTTCTTAACCAAAAGTACAGTTTTCAACCTACGACACACAGTGAATTAGTTATCAGACTCAAGGGACTTATACAGAGTATTGTATGTTGTCCAGGGTCCATCAGGACAGAGGGGTTGGTCCTCGTACTATATTCGGTTTACTTATGACTTCTCTAGTTTTTAGACAGGTGTTTCTTCGAAACACAGGGTCTGAATTTTGAGAAGTTGTAGGTATTTGAATAAAGTAGAGAACCAGATATTGCAAGTATCGGGATTCTTCAAAGTGATAGAAGATGTAGATACTTGTGTATGGTATTCAGTTAATAGTAATGATTTAGAGATCTTGCTTCTCTTTCAGGTTACTCATAATTGGAAGTATTCTTAAGTTGAGTAACGCTGATCGTCCTCTTTCCATTTAGTTGACATGCACTGGAGACAGCTGCATGATTTGAATCTGGTTCAATTAAATCAGTGCCTCTGGTTCTATATTGGATATAGAATAGTTCATATCTTAACGGTGTTAAGGTACGGGGAGTTGTCCGGTTTATGCTTAAAACCAGACACTGGACAACTCAAGGCACGTTTCTGTAATTGCTGTTTGTGGGTTGACCCAGGCTATGACGAGGGTTGATTTTCTACCATCTGGAAGAACAATAGCGATATTGTTCTATACTCGCCACAGTTTTATTAAAAATGGATTTTTTCAGAAAACAGTAGTGGGAGTATGGTAGAACTGGAAGTGATTCCAGAACCACAAACGATTACTGAAGATTTGACAGGAACCTAAAGATTCAATCTGGATTGACATTCCATTGGCCACTCCGCAGATACGGTGGGTAACTTCAAGCACCCGAGAGGTACTACGGTAGCCTCAAGGACGGTGACAGGGAAGTTCTTGTTTACCCACAATTACCATTGCTGTTGTTCCAGGTTGCGAGACCCGGCGGGAGGATGATTATAGCGTCGTTCTAAACTAGTTTTAGAAGTGTACGTGTATATGACTCTGGCAGAGGGTTGTTGTAGTCAGTGGGAGCAGCGGAAGCATTGGTGGACAGTTGGCTTATGTCTATTTATAGACTAAAGCAAAGTAGCGGAGATAGATCATCTATTTCTGATGTGACAGTCATAGATTTGACTTCATCAGAATAGGGGATGGATCTGTTGAGAAAGTAGTAGGGTGTGATATCCTGGTATTTGGATGACATACACAAAGTAGGAAAGGAAACTCCTATACTACAATCGGTTATACTTTGGTCGTCACACAGTGGTTTCTCCACATGGGACTTGGACATTATATCAGACATACTGGTTACTAGATCTATGGTTTTAGATCTAGATTTGGGTGATTTCCCAATCAGGGTACTTGACAGCATTCTAAGAGTATTTAGGATGGACGACTCCTGGCACGGTAGTGCACCTGCAGGTAATGGAGTCACCCTCTCTAAAGGTGTCTTACAGACTAAAGGGGAGAGGGACGTGCATGATTGGCAGATCACTTGCTCAGGCAATTGAGTCAATCATGAGATGTCAAGTACCACACCAGATGTTGTTCTTGCACTAGATGCAATAAGTTGATATTGACCTGATCCTGGAGAAACAGTCGGAAGCAGTTTTAGAACATAAGTGGATGTTCTAGGGATATGATAACGACAGCCTCATGTGGGAGACAGTTATCATTCCAGGCTTCCAAGGTGACATGGACGACAAGGAGGTTGTCAGAGCTATAATTTTCCCTCTGACGAGGGGCAGTATTTTGGACAGGTGGTCCAAGGCAATACTGAGGGTGGCATGGCGCAGGATACTGATTAAGTTCAGTTGACGATACAGTCTAAGAAGTTTGGATTTGGAGTTCATTTATGAGCTATGTCCCATCAGACATCCAGATACATTCTAAGACAGGTATTGCTCATTTCGGGAGATGGCTTTCTCCGCGAACTTGAGATATAGAGAGACATGGAAAGAGACAACAAAGCGGATCCACTCACTAAGGCTATTCCTCGAACGCAATAGTTTCGCAAGCGAGCTTTGTGAGACTGACTAGTAGAAGAGTTGGGTGCTCGGTATCACACGTGCTGTGAGTATGCGACATCGCAATAATTAGCCTTGAGTGCAAGTGGGAGATTGTTGGAGATAATGCCCTCAGAGTCAATTATTGGATCACAGGCACGTGATTGCGGTGATTGAGGGAGGACCTATCCCGGTAGGACAGTCTTACTCGAGATGATAGTATGCTATCTGGTTTACCTTTATCATCGTGTACTGTTTTAGGTGACCTGACAAGTTGCTATTACACGTTGATAGAGCCCCTAGGATTCTTGCTTGACCACCAGCAGTATGAGGGCGATCATATACGTGGGAGCTGGTAGTCTATAAGCATATCCTTAAATGGTCCCTAGTCGTGTGAGTTTCGAGATAGGGCATCGATACTCCATAGTAGACTAGTGTATACAGTCGAGACCCCGACGAGGGGCGGTGGCCGGTCTCACAAGCCACTGGTGTCAGTTGGATCACCTAAGATGTATACAGGTGCTCATTGGGTTATGAGTACACCGGACAGGACTCGCCGGGAACATGCTAGTTGGTCATATACCAGACGTCAGATGGCAGTTCCCTGGTGACATGTGTGCAGGTTAGTTCATCGACCTGGGGATCGTCATTTGTCTCGTGTGAGTTCCCACTGTACTTTGATTACTACCCTACCACGGCTCAAAGGAGTCGTGCAAACAGGTTTTAGTTGGGTACAGTCCCGAGCCACATGGAGGCAGTGAGCGTATCTTCAGGGGCTCGTCTCTCCCGGTATTGGGGGTGAGGTCGTGCTGTGTCTAGGAGAGCCATTACACGAAGTCCTTGGCCAAGGCAAGGAGATTTACTGGTAGGTATTCCAGTAGTATCTCAGGGTGTTCTGGGCTACACTCCGACACGACTTGTACCGCTTTTGGGGGTTTGACTTTTACCAACCCCCTAGGCCCGCCATGCGATGCTCATAGACGAACGGACCGGACTGCACGGATATTGTCACTGACAGGCTCAGTAGGGTGTCAGGATGAGTTCGCTCATCGACGTCCCTTTTGGTCAATAGCTGGTGGCCCGTCACGTATTGGCTTATACCTCTGACGTGCTGGTGGTTAAATCCACAGCCATAGTATTGACGAGTCTTTAGAGTCCACCACACTTTCAGTTACTCAAGCTTTCGGGCGAAACGCTGTAGATGCCGTATGGAGATATGGCAGGGTTCGATCAGATACGTGCGGTATTGCACGGATCGTGATCGGACGGTTTTTACTAGCCGGCTTTGGCTTAAGCCGGATCTTAGTATTTGATTGTGTAGTTTTGTCTCATTGCATTTTGTATTTCGGTCGAAATACAGATGCGGGTGTGTATGCACAGTATCGGGGTTTTTCCTGTAATTTATTACGGGACCAGTTTTATGGAGTTGCCAGTTTGCTTTCCGTTTCGGCCGATTTCCATTGTTCCGTTCATTGGCCGAAGATTGGTGGAGGAGGGCTTATTTGCATTGTTGCAAATAGGCAATTGTGGAAGGGGTCTTTGCATATTTCCTTGTATCATGATGGCTCACCATACCTTGACCTTTGTTGTGATGATGAGGTTGGTGGAGTATGGCTTTGTTGTTTATCATTTCCTTTTTCACCTCTTGCTTGAAAAAGAATTGATTTTTTTTCACCCACAATTTGAGTGGGGCCGGCCACTGTTTGGGATTGGAGTGAGGTTTTATTTGTGTGGGGCCGGCCATGATTTCCAGGGAGAGAGAGAGAGGTTTAATTGTGTGATATTATTTCTTCATGATCATTTTTGGTGGGCCATCCCATATTAGTGTGTGCTGGAATGGTGTTGTGAAGGAATTTATTTTCCTTTGGATTAATTCATACACACATTTCATGTCATTTAGTGTGCAGGCTTCATTTTCTTTTTCCAGAGAGCCTTTTCTCTTGATTTGGCCGAGCTCATTTTATTCCATGGCAAGCTCCATTTTTCATCAAGTGTTCATGAAAAATCCTTGTGCAAAATTCCTCCATCATGGCAACCATCCTAAACCCCAAAGAGACAACTTCACTACACATCCTGCAGCAAATCTTGGGCACGTCGACTAGCCAGCTTCGTGCCCGAGTTGCCTCGGTATTGAGGTGGGAGCCCATAAAAGATGCAGGCGACGTGGTGCCCTTCCGGCGAGGAGATGGAGACCGGACATTCCGCGAGAGATCGGGACGACGACGAGAAGACCGGAGGACTCGGATCACTCGGTATATCTCTAACCCGTCTTCTAGTTAGCTTAGACTTGTTAATGGTTACGATCCGGGTGTTTAGTGCGTGGGGGTGCCGGTTTGCTAAGTCCGCAAAATTAAAGTTTTTCACCGCTTCCGCATTCCGGCGTCGGATTGACGGCCGGGGCGCCGCCGTGCACTTACACCAGGCTCACCGTCTGTATACACAGCATCCCTTTCTTGCCCCGAGGTACCATACCGGGTATACCATGTACCCGCAATCGGCCTCATCGGGCTCCTCGAATCGGGTTTCACATGTCACACATCTCAGAACTGAGAAAACGCATGGTGGACGCACTGAAATATCATATCAAGAGAAACCGAGTTTTTAAACAATGCATACATTCTTTTAAAATGACCACGGTTCTCAAATCCAGAAATCTCATGAAAACAGCATATTTCAATGCGTAAAATCATAAAGTATGATATATGCGACATATGATAGAAATGTAAGCATATCCGTATATCAAGCAATATAAAACAGTAATATGCACACATCGAGGGGAAAACCACTCTTTTAAATGAATCCAGTTTTAAAATATATCTTGCGGTTCCCAACTCTCCAAAATAAAGCCAGAATCATCTATGTATGTGCAAATACGTATGTATGCAAGTATGTGTATACAATATGTGTGTACGCACGTATCAGTGTACAATATATTTGTGCGCCAATATAGATGTACAAGTACGTATGTACACAAGGATGGGTGTAAAATATGCCTGTGTGCCAATATAGATGTACAAGTAGGTATATACGCAAGTATAAGTTTACAATATGCCTGTGCGCCAATATGGATGTACAAGTTGGTATATACGCAAGTATAAGTGTACAATATGTATGTGTGCCAATATAGATGTATAAGTAGTCATATCCTAATGCAACTATCCTACTGTGTAGTGACATGGCAATTATCGATGATGAAGTGTGTGAGCCGGCAAGTAGGTGTACATGGAACATACGCATCATCGATAATGGTGCTGGTGTCCTGACAGCATGGGTTTAATATAACAATAAACACATTTACACATGCAATGCGATGCGAATAGCAAGAATATGCGGAAATCTAATAATACACGCAACAGTGAATAATCCACATCAATATATATTATATATCATACTGTTTTGCCATTTGAAATAACACGAATCGTGGGGTTTAGAAAAATAAGGGCTACAGTGTTTTTTAAGAAAAGATGCGTCCTTTGAAAATATCCGTAGAATCCCTTGACCTGTCTTAAAATACTCATGATTCGTTAGTTCTGAAATAGGTATGACTCGGGTCTTGTCTAACTTCTACTAAGTAAACTACAGATCAAACTAACAAGCTAATCGAAAGGATATGGAAACCACCTAAATCTGAGTCGATATATATATATATATATATATACATATATAATAGTCGGTGATCTCGCTTCAAATGTACCACGTACGATACAATATATCATATGACATCCTCGAGTCAAGAGTGCGGATCTATCATCATAGTTATCTCGTACGGTAAATCCATCGTACGGCATCCCAAATCTGGGTACGGGTCGAATCTCACATTTATCTCATCAATTATCTGGCATCCTTATCATCATATCTCATAAACTGGGGTACTAATCTAAGTCTAGTACAAACTGATTCCATCAATATATATATGCGTGTATGAAAACACACGCGTAAAGGCCTGCTAAAATCTCATGTCGTATCTCATAATACGAACCACATCATATCACCGATCTCATGGCACCATGCCCAAACTCATCGACCCATCTCTAAATATCAACCACTATCCTCATCATCCAAGTGTAGGTATACGTGTATATATATACGTCGTCCCGTACCTATGTATGTATATATATACGTATCCCCATGTACGCACAAGTATAACAAAGTAAGCATGTGTGTGCGTGTGGGTGTAAACCTATTCTAAGGTTCGCAACTAAGGGGCTATACTAGTTCACTTCTAAAAACCCTAATCTAACCATTGAACACCTAATCATATCTTGAATATCCATGTCACACATAAAAGATATCATATAAATATAGTATATATATAGCATACTATACATCGAACTGCGGGGGTGCTATACGCCATCAACCCGACATCCCCTGTAGATATAATCTACTCACCGTGCTCTCGCTTGCCGTTGCCAACTTCGCCACGCGCTTGCTTGTCATCTCAAAGTCCTCGTGGGGGTACCTACACATCATAACGTATCATGTCGCATTAAAACCCAATTCAAAATCAAAACGACACGCTAAAAGCCTATAGGTTAGAACCTATGGACTACGCTTTCAGAACCACCAATTAACACTCGATTTCGACGTACAAACGTCAAGTGATCCAATACAACACAAATCAAAAAAATAAAGAATTCAAAATACGCAAAACGAAACCACGAATTAAAACAGCAACTCATTGAAAATGGTCCCAGATTTTACCCTAGGTCAAATTAGTCAATTTTGCATATGTCAAGGGTCTAGTTTACAGGAGATGGAGCCATGGAAGAAACACGAATCAAAATGGTTGGACCCAGGCTGTAAATTGCGGCCTTCTGGGTTAATTCTGCTGCCAGGTTGGGGAGGTAGGGGATAGGGTTTTGGGTGATGCTTCCTAGGTGCCTGCATGTATCACTGTCCTTGCTAAATAATTTTCAGGTTACCCGGGTGTTAGCAGATTTCCAAATACCATCAAAATTTCACGGTTTTTCCGATATCGGGTTTCTAAATTCTTATTCCGGTTTATTCTATGGTTTCAGTCCACAATACAATCCCTACAGGGGTTTAAGGTCACTATTAAGCCTCAATTGCACATTTGGAATCAAATCAAAACCCTAAGCTTAACTTTAAATTTTCAAAGTTCACAATTCATCACTAAATCGGTTCTAAACAAATATGGGTGCTAAAGTAAATGAAATACGATATTATTTGTGAAAGGATTATCTCATTTGGCAACTCAAGAATTTTTTTGAGTTGCCCAAGTGTCCAAAATGCAAGCTTTCTTGGTCTAATGTGTAGCTAGTGAGCTCATGCATCTTTTTATTGAAATGGGGATGGGGTTTTGATGTAGGGTTGAGGGTGTTTTGCATGGTTGAAGAGGTGGTGGAGGAGGTGCTGCCATGGAGTTAAGGGATAGAGAAAGAGATGAAGAAAATGAGGGGGAGATAAAAGGGTAAGGCTCTCTCTTTACCCCTCACACTCTATCACTTGCCCATGCTTATTTCTTTATTCATTTCCATTTTCCATTTTCTTTTCTTTGTTTTCTTCTCTCATCAATAGTAAACCCAAAACAAACAACCATACACCCAAAAATCATGTAGGAAAAAAAATGTAACAAGTGTTAAAATGACATGTGCATGTCGTGTGCACAAAACACACTTAAAGCCCGATTTGCGATTTTTAAATCGCGATTAGCACAAAATTAGTGTATAATAAATCGTAAAACTTTATAATTTGCATAAATCACATAAAGCACCCTCTTTTTAGTAATTTCCCATAATTTTCCAAATTTTTCCCAATTTATCGGTATTTAATTATACCGTCTTATTAAAATATTCAATATAATATTATTTAATTATAAAAATTCCCAAAAATATTTTTTTTAAATGTTACACCAAGCGATTTGGGGGAAGGGTGGTGTGTGTGAGTGAGTGAGGGAACAAAAGAAAATGGACACCACACCTCAATTTCTAATTATATTAATTTATTTTCACAATTTAAGCCTTTTTATTTTATATTTTCCAAAACCATCTTGGCAACTTCTTTTCATTTCAAAAACAACATGTTACATTTTAGTTTAATGTGTCATGATGCACAAAACTTGTATTAACCCATTCTAATTTGTAATTATCGCTAATTAAATGTATTAATGAAAGCTTAAAATAATATTAAAAATAATTAATTATGAAAATTATTTGAGTAAACTAGAAATTTACAAGTGACCAATTAAATACCAAATATTAGCAATTATATAGCTAGAATAGGTATATTTAAGTCTATGTTGAAAAATAATCATATCTTGGTTTTTACGGAAAACGCCAGTTATTTTACTGATTATCTGGAATTTCACTTAAACGATTTTCAAAACGTTACAGGTTCACCTTGGTCAACTAGACCTGCTCAAGAACTTGATTGTCGAAGTAAAACTATGTCGAGAAACGGGCTCAAGATATACTGATCACGAGGTCAGGTAAGTGCAGAGATAAGGGGAGGTTTTCCGACGCTTTCGCGAAGGTCCTTAATTAGATAACCCTTTCTCTTTTGGCGGTTTCGCCGTGAACACTTTCCTAGACACCCCGTGAATGATATACCGTTAAGCGGTGTTCTAAACACAGTTAGCTTCTCCTAATGAACGCGAAGTCCTTAAAGGCTTAAAGTTTAGTTAAATTTGTGTGGGTAAACGTTATGCTCAATTTCGTGATTTGTGGGCCACGGAAAAGATGATCAAATCTTTTACCGTATGTTGTGGGGTTCGCTTGCCCTCAAGTCTGTATTAATGGATGCAATGTGCAAATTAATGAAAATATTTGTTCAAAACATCAAACAATATTTTTTATGTTAAGCGCGGCACTGCAACAAATATTAGCGCACGCTTTTGGCGTTTGAAAGCGAACTTGCAAAGAATACTGTAAAGATATTATAGTAGATGCGTCAGATTTGAGAAGAAGGTGCTAGTAAAGTACATACCGATAAATTTTCGGGTTAAGAAACCCTCGTTGAATTGAATCCGAATAGTTTGGAATGTTCGCTTGCGCGGATCAAACTACCCGGATCTTTGGTACTGTATTTCGCAATCACCTCAGCCTTGAATGTACACTTTGCTCCACACGATCGCAATTCGCAAATCCGTAAAAATATGAAAATGTCGGAAAACAGATATTAGTGAGGAAAATCGATATGAATGCCCAAATACCTACACACTAAGAATTATAAAAAAACAAGCAATAAAAATCGGACAAAAACATAACACTAAAGCAGAGAATAAAATTTTGGGAGCAAATTGAGGAGAAGAGGCCGGCGAGCTCGGATTTTCTAGGGGTGTTGCCGGTTCGATTAGGGAATTTGGGCTCCAAACTTCTTCTACTGTCTCAATGTTCCACTATTGCCTCACTGGTATTGTTTATCTTTTTATTTGAGATCCAGAGTGCTTGCAGGTCTTAATCCAGAGAACAAAATGGTTAGTTATGTTAGTTTTTGTTTTGGTTTTGAAAATTTTGAAATTTTTAGTTTGTTTTTAAGAATGGTGTTAGTTGGATATTAACAAGATTAACCCGAAATAACATGAATAAAAACGTTACTGTTTCCCCGGCAACGGCGCTATTTGATTAGCACGCTTTTGGCGTGTCGTGTATTTGAAGTTCTAAAGTTAACCGCAATCAGGACGGTATCGCTTTGCAGCTAGCCGCGATGAGTACGGGTTGTCCACAGGGAGACGGGGCGTTTTAAGTTCTGGTTTTCACGAGTTAATGCGTGAGGCGGAATGTTCGTAACTACCCCAAGTGATTATATGCAAGTATACAATTGTTAGGATTAGATAGGATAGTGTAAGTTAAGGAAATCCGTACTCAATCCTTTGAGCCGAGCTCGACCACTATAGCTAGAGCAATCGGTAACAACGTGGATTAGGGTGCCTAAGCACGGTTTTTGTGAAATTCGGCTTATTGACCCTTGTCCGTCCGTTCTTATCGCTTTCTTTCGCCTCCGTCCAATCCGAACGCAACCGGTTGCGGTTAGGAATCACCGATACCTTGGTAGGGTAGGGTGCCTAAGGGAGCACTTGCATAAGGTTTGGGCGGAGTTTAATGGAAAAGATCGGGAAAAGGAAATGAGAAAGGAAATCTTAACTTACAAAACCAATCTTTTCCTAACAATAATCAATATTCACAACCATCCAAACAACAAAGAAAAAGACTAAAGTAAAGATAAAAGAAAAGAAAAGAAAATCAATACATGTAAGTAAATGACATGGTAATTAAAAAGCAAGTAAGTAAATGCATGTAATTAAATTGCAAGTAAGGAAAGCATGGAAAGAAAAGAGCAAGAAAGACTAGGAACCCAAAGTGTGCAAAAAGAGATCTTTATTATGTCCAAGTGATACAACCTTGAGTTCAATAACCTAATCTTAAACTTGCAAGCTCAATGAAGAGGTTGCAAGATCAAGAGAAGGCAAGGAGTTCAAGGGAAACTAACCTATGTACAAGAACAAAAGAAAAAAAAAAGATGAAGTGTAAAGAAAATGAGAAAATGTGAATCAAAGAATGACCCTCTCTCCCTTGCTCACTGGTCTGCTTTTATACGAACAAAAGAAGAATAAACAAGCATTAGAAATAGGTTGACGTGGCAGCAAGGGAGGGCCCACAGAATACTGGGGCTTTATAGGGCTAGGGGGTCGGCCAGCTCGGCCATAATGAGCATGTGGCCGGCCCAAATCCGAGGAAACTCGCTCGTATTTGTTGTGATGGTTTGTGCGCTCTCCCATATCACTCTGGTACTGCTAGATTTCTCAATCGAGGCCTGGGTTGCACTCAGGGATTTGGTAGGAACATGTAGCTATACATCACATCATATCTTTATGCATTAACTCCACATCACTTCTCATGCCCACTTGTGTGCCGTGGGCAACCCCCTCTCTAGGTCCATGCATCAAAGAGCTAGTGCACACTTGCAATGTGTTGGACCAAAATGTGTGTGCACTTGTTTATTAGCTAAAACTCTTTGAATATCGGTCGGCTTCCAGTTCCGGTTGCAGCGTCGTCTCACAAACGATATATCCGTGATTTTAAATGTATTTCCAGTATTTTGTCACGGATACCTGTAATCTGTAATTATTGAGCAGACAATGGTTAATAGTACCGATAAATAACAAAACAGATAATGAATGAGCGGTATTGAAATGCAGTTTTCTGTGATAAACAATTACATAATCTCTTTTTCCTTGAGGCGTAGCCCCGCTAACACCGTTTTAGACACCTACTTGGTTTATAGCATTGATTGTTTTAGTGAAAAAATCTCCCGAGGAGTAACGGATACTCACAGTAGGATCGGGATCCAAATATCATTGTGTGATAATCCTGAAGGAATCCTACCAAAATTATCACACTCTAAATGGTATGCAACACTAGCAAGTTTCAGTTTCTTTAGAAACTCCCGATGTGGATTTTTTCCCCAAGCTCTTATGACCTTGACGAAGGCCAACATATCATAAGTCGCAAGTCAAGTTCTACCCGTCATTGTCCAGGTTAATTTGAACCCACTCGTACATACCATTAATGAAGGCCAAAATAGTAGTATGACTGTCCCAAACCAACGCATCTATCAATGCTACATATGAATACCCAACAGTTACCAATCACTGTGCCTTGGTAAAGGTCAAAATACATAGCTTGAATACTACTGAATACCCATTTGAAATGACGAAGGGCTACAAATGGTTTTGGCAAAACTGTGAACGTAATGAACTTGATTTAATCGAAGGAACCTGATAGCTTTTAATGGAGTGGTTTAAGCTCCGCATTTAAAAGTTTGCTTTTTGAAAAAACCGAGTGATTTTGAAATTGTTCCAACGATTCAGCTTTGGTTTGTTTGCTTTGCATTAATCATATAATGCAGTCCCATCATTTAAACCTACCATTGTAAAAAGAAACGAAAATACCACGTACGCTTATGCCATCCGCATTCGCCACTGGGCCCCGTCTAACACCGTTAGGTTACTTAACTAACGCCAGAGCGGGGGTTGGACTAGCACGGGTGCAAAACATTAGCAACGTCTACTATACAGCATACATATAATATCCATTCATCTCACGCAATAATAGGCATTCCAGATCACAGATGAACATATTAGATATACTAGAAATTTCGCGTTTCGTTTAAGCCTGTAACGAAAGAAAGATTTCACGGTCATGATGAATAGCCAAACCCCACCCTAGACCCCTACGGGTGCGGCAAACTACCCGCCAAATTCCTGAAGTGAGGCAAACTCGCTTAGTAAAATGAGTAGGCCACTCGGCACTTCAAAGAACCTGGTAGTTTGTGCACCCTATCTTGGGTCTATCATAGGAGCAGAAAACAGTAAAAGAAATAATACAACGGCAGCTACAACCTCAACCCGGATGTGCCCCGCAATATAATATTACATCACTTTACAATTTACATCGAATGAAAAAAATGAAAACTCTCTCCTCACATCCCTCAGCTATTCATCCAGGCCAATCCAATAAAGTTCATATACACAAACCATCACAGATATGTGCAACCCCCAACTAACCGACATATAGCAATTAGCGGAAGTTTACGAACACATATATCAAATTGAAACATATTAAACGACGTTAAAACCGCGACTTCGAAATACTCCATATTGCCATAACAGAAAGATAACAGTATATGCAAACTTGGCAAAATCAAACATCACCTGAACCCTAAATCCAAGTGATAAGAACACAGAACAAATGACCAGTGATGAATGAATGAAGATGACTCTAGAGTTGTGATCATTTGTGATGAATAATGAAACTAATAATGCAACCTCAAACTATTAAGCATGCTTGATATTTTCATATAGTGAGTCACCCCCATGAGTCACCTTAGTGCCATGCTTCATTTAATGTAAATCTCCACCTCATACCTCCACCTTATTTATCTTTTAATCAAAAAGATTAAATACAAAATGAGGTGTCTTCTTCTAGAAGCAATCTTAAGTAAATTACAAGAATGCCCCTCATCCGTCTATATATATCCGTATCCGTATTCCGAAAAAAACGAATACAAAGAGATGAAAATAATCCATCAATATAATACTAGGATCCGGCTTAAACCAAAGCCCACTAGTATTATCCACCCGAACATCATATGTGCACAAGTACACGTATGTGATCGAAGGCTTGCCGTAAAACCATACGGCCTCTACATCTTTTGCCCATTGCAGGGAAATGCTCTGTGTGGGTTTCTAAAAACTCGACGCTACGCTGGAAGTGGGTTTAACCATAAGCACGTCAGCGGTACTAACTGCACGTAACGGCTACCCATGTATCTTTCGATAAGAAGGCCGATGTGCAAACTCATCCGAACTCCTACTGAGCCTATCTGTGACAATCTCCGTACAGTCCGGTCTGCTCATCTAAGAGTATCGCATATCGGGCCTATGGGGGCGGTAGCCGTCAGACCCCTAATAGCGCAATAAGTCATGTCGGAGTGTAGCCCAAAACACCATAAGAAACTACTAGAGTACCTACAAGTAAATCTCGCTTTCCCTAGCTAGGGACTTTGTGTAATGGCTTTCCTAACACAGCGCGATATCAACCCCCAATACCGGGAGAGACGAATCCTATCTAACCGCCACTGCCTCCATGTGCTTCGGGACTGCACCTAACTACTACCTGTTTCCACGACTCCTTTGAGCCGTGGTAGGGTAGTAATCTAAGAACAGTAGGAATACACTCAAGGTGAAGTAGCAGTGTCAAGTCGACAGACTAAGCTGTACTCATGTCACCTGGAAACCGCTACCCAATGATAGGTATAATACCCACCAGCAGCTCCCAACGAGTCATGTCCAGTGTACTTATAACCCAATGAGCACCTGCATACTATCTCCAGTACAACGTACTAATGGCTGTGGGCAGACCATCTCCCCTGCTGGGATGAGAAGCGTATACACTAGTCTAGTCTCGAGTATCGATACCTCGTCTCGATAATCCTATGTCTAGGGACTTGTATAAGGATGTGCTTATAGACTACCCAGCCCCCACTAGTGTGACTGCCATCACAATGCTGGTGATCAAGCAAAGATCCTAAGGGCTCTACCAATATGTATAAGTGATATGCTAAAAGAAACACATGCACATATTGAAATAGAAACAAAGCAGGTAGCATACTGCCATTTCGAGCAAGACTGTTATTATATCCGTGTATATCCCAAGCTTCCAATATGTAATATACATACTAGTATGATACAATAATGGCCTCTAGGGCATATATCACTAACAGCCTCATCTCTCCTCACTAGCATTTCTTGGCTTCTCCTCCTTCTTCTTGATCTTCCACCCTACCATCTCATGTGTTGAGAATCAAGGGTGGAAGAGAGATAGATATACACTAAGAACAACTCACTACATCACTAGACACTCTAGATTAGCAACCTAGAGTCCCTAGTTGCTCCACTAGATTTTTAGTATGGAGCTAGAGCCATGAACCACATCCCTCGGGTGGATCATCTTTGACGGAGGAAGATCGCCGGTCAACCTTGATCAAGGAGATCTCAAGGAGCTAAGGAAGAAGGTAGAAGACTGAAAGACACGGATCTTTTGGTATAACTCTTCTATCACAGTAGATAATCTCTTTGTAGTTTGCTAGTTTCATATTTGGTTTCGCTTCTAGGTTGTTGTTTCTAGTGCCAAGTTTTTTAAACACCAAAATTTATTGTTCCGTAACGGTCGCGGTCGACGGCCAGGGCGCTAGGAACCCTAACATGGTATCAGAGCCACCCAAATATTAGAAACTAGTAGTAGACAATGTATTAGTTTCAAAACCAAAAAATTTCGATTTCAAAACACACTCTCCGTTCTGAAATTTTTTTGGTCTCTAAAAGTTTTTTAAACAAGTGCAGAGACTTAGTTTAGACATGTATGTGAAACACAATGAAAACGAGGGAATTCCATTAAGACTGGGCTGGCCAAAATCCAAAATTTCCCGATTCTTCCTTTTTACTATTCCCCTCTGGGCCCCGTTTTCATTTAGTGTCTTGGGTTTTGTAAATTAGTGTTTTTTTGGTTATGTTTGATTTCCTCTGATTTCATTTAGTGTTGTCTTTGCTTTGGGGGCAACTTAGAAAGTTTCAAAACATAAAATTTTGCATTATTTATATCTGTGATGTGGTGTATGTGTTTTTCAAACGTCTTCTATTTGCTATATGTCATTTATACGAGGTTGCATATACTTGCTTATTCTGCTGTAATGTTGTTATCTGTGATGGTTTGTTCGGATTGTCGTATGGGATAGCCTATAGTGCATTGGTAGTTGTACAATTTAGACTTATTTTTATATTTATTATTACAGGGCGAGCGTCCGACATGTGGACTGCCGTTTCCGCCAATTTGGATATTCTTTTATTGGGGCATGACCGGGTTTAGGTCGATGTCACCATTGTATATATGTTTTTCTTTTCTATACTAGGATTACCTCCGCGGAAGAGCGCTCGAATTGCCGGATTCTAGAGGGCATCGGGCTCGCATCGCATGGCGTTGAGACGGGGGGGCTTTATTCACGAATTGGCAGGTTATTCGTCGCACTCGTAGAGGATATAGGATGACCCATAGAGGGGTGCCCAAGTTACCAGATTCCGTAAAGTGCTGGGTGTCCCATTCACTTTGTTGATTGGGGTTTCCTTATTTCTGGGATTGGCGGGTATTTTGCCGCACTCGTAGGGGTCTTGGTTATACATTGCACAGGCTATCCACACGATCGGGAAACGTCGGGTCTCATTTGCAGCTCAAATGAAACCCGAGGCTCCTAGATTATCTATAATTCTATGTTGCTTATAGGTTTTCTGTGATGTTGCTTATATCATTCCTAGGATGAATGTTATATATATATATTTATATATACTAGTAGATGTTGTATATGTTTTGCACCCACGCATGTCCAACCCCCGCTCTGCCGTTAGTTAAGTAACCTAACGGTGCATGACGGGGCCCCATGGCGAATGCGGATGGCATATACGTATATTGTATTTTCGTTCTTTTCTGGTGTGATAGGGATTAATTGATGGGACCACATTAATTTTAATTAATGTAAGGAAAAATAAACCTAAAACATGTTGTCGGAACAAATTTCAAGAAACTATAGTTGTATTATTTTACTTTGCATAGTAGTATTCGTTCAGGAATATCCAGCACCTCATTCTAGGAGGCAAGAGCCTAAATCGCTTTATGGGGAGTGACCTCTTGAGCGAATGTTTATGATACTGTAGATTACTCGGTTTTCTTCAAAACCGCAACTTTTCAAATGTGGAGCCTAAACCACTCCGTTTCAAAACTGCTCGGGTTCCTTCAACGATATCAAGTTCATTACGTTAAAGGTTTTTTGCCAAAAACCAGCCGTAGCCCTCCGTCATTTCCAATGAGTGGTGCTCAGTATTCGTGCTGCGTATGTTGGCATTGTCAAGGCGTAGTGTATGGTAGCTGAGTATTACTTGTTTGTAGCATTAGATGTGATTGGTTAAGACAGTCGTATGGTCATGTTGGCATTGTCAAGGACTCGTATGGGTGGGTTTAATGCAATTAAGATAATGACGGGTTGAACTTGACTAGGACCCTTTTATATGTTGGCAATGTCAAGGTCACTTGGATCTTAGGAGCAAAAACCACATCGGGAGTTTCAAATATACAGGAAACTTGCTAGCGTTGCATACCTTCTGGAGTGTGGTGAATAGAGTGGCTTCCATCTAGTTTATCATGCAATGATAGTTGGATCCCGATGCCACTGATGAGTAAGTGTTACTCCTCAGGTTATTTTCAGATGATTCCGACTAATTCTCCTTTTAGGGTTTGAAGGAGAATTTGAGTAAACAGTGGGAGCCATCCTAATTAGATAAAATGATTAACTAATCTAGGTTAGAGTGCACGCTGAGTATTTCTTTTCTCTCTCTCTTTAGCTGCGACCATGACCTAACTTTAAACTAAAACTCACAAACCAAGTTAACCGAACCTTCTTACATACTTTGCTTTATGGATTGTCATGATTCACAAAAAGCCGCATATATACCTACCACTCCTATATTCCCTTTTGCATTTCTCCAGAACACTTCGTATCACTACAAAGATTTATATTGCTTGGGTATGCCATCGTATAGTTACATACGAACTTGAAGAAACTTGTTTCAGTTCGAGGATGGTTTTCGGTTTTGGAGAAATTGAATAGGATTATTCAGTTGTCTTTTCTCTTTACCTTCTCTTAGGTTGTTAGGGCTCCTTGAATTAGGAGAGTACACCTATTACACTTATTGGATAGTGTTCTTCCAAACTATAGGCAGGTTCCGAAAGGTAGGAAAGGAAGAAAACCAATCAGTCTAAGTATGGTGTACAGAAAGTAAGAAGTAAAGACATATAAAGGGGGTTGAGTGAGGGCAAAGAAAATTGCGACTACTATCATTCACGACGAAGCCGCATATATCCCTGCCACTCCTTCTTCCCCTTTGCATTTCTCCAGAACACTCCGTATCACTACGACGTTCCATATTGCTTGGGTATGCCATCGTATAGTTACATACGAACTCGAAGAAACTTTTTTCTGTTCGAGGATGGATTCTGGTTCTGGAAAAATTGAATAAAATTATTCGGTTGAGTTTTCTCTTTACCTTCTCTCAGGTTGTGAGGGCTCCTTGTATTAGGAGAGTACACCTATTACGCTTATTGGATAGTCTTCTTCCAAATCTTAGGCAGGTGTCAAAAGATAAGGAGGGAAGAAAACTATTTGTCATGACCCGAAAGTACGGAACGTGACTGGCACTTAGATTACGAGACGTCTAAAGGCATACCGTAACCTAAGTCAGCCAAAGCCCAGAAAAATCTAAACCAAAATCAAAAGAGAGTGAAGGAAAACCTTACATGAAAACGATTTTAAATCAATTATGTTGCATTGAACCCTTTTTTAAAACATCAAAAATTTCCGAAAATTTCGGCAGAGTCTCCCTTGTATTTTCTATCCCCCAAAATAGGTACAACAAGATATATAACCTGTAATCACAAAATGGCATCCCCAATCGAGAGCTAGCTCTTCGCCCAAGGCGGATCACAACCACACGCAATAAATAAGTAATATCAAGAAAAAGAGCATAAAAGAAATGCAAAATATCAGAAAACACAACGCCGGCTCAAGTGAGCTCGACCCAAAAGAAACCACATATATACAAATCTCTCAGTCTCCTCACTAGGTCGCAAATACAAATAAAAAGTGGTAGATGGAGAATACTAGATACAAAAATTGTACAAAAGAAAAGAGATAAAGGAACTTTCGCAACCCACCTACGAGCAATGTCGCGAGTCTGAGCAAAAGGAGCTGATGATAAGATAGCCGCCGCTACAAGACTGATGAGTCCGACCTGCAAGACACTGTGGCACAACGGGGGTAAGTTGCCAGCTCGTGAGTAGAATATAGCATCTAGTAAGGCAATCGTAAGAATGCACACAATGCGTCACAGCATGTATGTTCAGATATGATATAATACCTCTAGTATGCATGCACATGTATGCAATATCATTACTAAATCTTTAAGTGTTTTAAATGCTAAGAGTTCTGCATTCTTAACTTTAGAAAATGAATATCTGTATAATAGCTAAGTACCATCAAGAAATCATCTGAAAACCCGTGTCAAGCATCGACACCAAATATGAAATCACATCTGTCCCAATGTCTCACTGTATCAATGTCTCAAAATATCAGGCTCCGTCAGTCCGGATCGGCCCATATCATCAAATCTCACGACAACGGTCGGTATCCTCCGGATATCCGCCGTGCCAGACATCACCGGTAGGTAGTCTTCCCCTGCCAGGCTCATCGTCTACAACTCGATCTTCTTGCCCCGGGGTACCATACCGGGCCCACCATGTACCCGAGACGGTTCATCCACTCCTCGAATCGGGTCTCGAAATCCAACAGAAAACATGAAAACTCATGGTGGACGACACATACATCACGAGAAACCGCAACTTTGTTTTAAAAATGATAAATATAAGCTTTTGTTAAATTCTTGCGGTTTTCCCCAAAAATCCAGAAATCGCAGCAATACTGAAATCCTCTAGAAAATCATAATGTCCAACATGTTATATATGATAAATGTCTATGATATCAAGGTATGCGATGTGAATTGTGGCTAGAAATCTATGTAAGTATGATGATGATGCAAGGTATATACATGCTATGCAATTTCATATATCATGTATGATGCAAGTGGCGATACTAAGCTAAACAGGTTCTATAGTGCACGTGGCATGGCAATTACCAAAGGCGTGTGTGTCAAATGAATAGTGCGCGTGCAACAGATGCCAATGGTAATGGTGTTCGTGTCCTACGCAGTGATATCGCATATGTGTATATGAATATCCATGCAATCTAGTATACGGTTAGCTATTAGGGTATGCAACGTAAATAAAGGGGTAAGCTAACTAACAATACAAGTTTTGCAAGAAATAAGGTAATCCTAACTAGGGGGCGCCTCGCGCCATCCAGACGATTCCCCCATAGATGAATACATCTACTCACCTGAATGCCTCGCTAATCCGATCCGACCACCGCCTTGCCTTTACGCGCCGTGTCCGATGTTTCCCCGGCCGATCCTAGCATTGCATAACACACAATATAAGATTACATACCCCTAAAACGACACCAAGTCAATATAAAAAGATCGACGCTCTTGAATTAAACATAACGTGCACTCGGTGTGCGGAAAACACACGAAAATCGCTAAATCTTAACTAGAATCGTCATTTCGGGGCAATAGACAAAACTAAAACCCGACTAGACAAAACCCCGCATTCACGCACATTAATAGTCGTATATGATGCTAATTACATCGTCCATATATCGCAATTAGATTACCTCTTAATTTACATAAAAACCTAGTAAGCATTTGCATACCGTTTTCGATGCAAATATCGCAATTTATCGATCTAGCGAGCGCAACATCGCACAATTAACCACTCTAACCAATTAGATAACCAAAACCCTAAGTTTAATACATCAACCATGCTACAAACCCTAATTCAAAATCAAATGCCTTTCTTGAATTTCCTAAACAAGCAATTACTACAAAATTAATACTTCAAAGTTCTATTTTAGCACAATTAAGCTACAATTTAACAACTAGTTTAGAATTTTCACCTCACAAGTTGAAACCTAGCTTGCTCAAGCCACCAAAGATGCCTCCTTTCTTCAAGTTTTTAAACTAAATTGGTTTGAGGAGAGATAGAATAAGGATTTGCTTTGAATTTGAGATGGAATTTGTGAATTTTTAATGGATTTTGATGTGAAAATGAAGCAAGAAAAGTGAAAAAAAATTAGGGCTGAAGGAGGGAGGGGCTCGGCCTGAACAATTGGAGGAGGAAAATGAGAGAGAGTGTAGAAAATTCCATGAAGAAAATATCATCTAAGGTCAATTTAGGCTTTCACATCAAAACTTTTTCAAAAAAACCGCTTTTTCTTATCATTTTTCATATGATTCTTAAACCCTTGAAAAAATTCTTGAAAAGTCATGATGCAATTTTATTAACACTAAATTTTAGTTTATAAAGATTCCTAATTAGGAAATTTACCTAATTAAATTTGTATTTATCACTCATTTAATGTATTTTTAAAAGCTTAAAATAATATTAAAAATAAT
This sequence comes from Agapanthus africanus, assembly GCA_030015575.1. Lineage (NCBI taxonomy): Eukaryota > Viridiplantae > Streptophyta > Magnoliopsida > Asparagales > Amaryllidaceae > Agapanthus > Agapanthus africanus. The sequence goes on from CM057349.1 coordinate 221,881,115, forward strand.
TAATTACGATTTTTTTTATTTAACTAGAAAATTATAAGTGGCATTTTAGTGACCAATTTATAGTAATATCTTATCTAAATTTTATATAATTAGGTCTACAATGAAAAATACCTAATTTGACTTTTTACGGAAAAAGGTGACATTTTAGCCGATTACCGAAAAACTGCCTAAACGATTTTCGAAGGGTTACTCTATTAGCCTAAGTATGGTGTACAGAAGGTAAGAAATAAAGACAAATAAAGGGATTGGAGTGAGGGCAAGGAAAATTGCAACTACTGTCATGAATTTGGATGGTGGAAGAGGCATTACTAGGAATACCCGACAACACCCCACGGAACATTTTCATGTTTCAGTCTTACTGTGCGGTGTTAATTGAAAGCTGCTTTTCCCATTAGATTCTGACTCAAGGGTATGTATTTACCAAACTTTATTCTCACATTTGTATGGTATTGCAGATGCTGAGTGGGAGTAGAACATTTGGAATTGGGTGATTAGATCCTCAATATCAAAATTCTTTGTAATTGGTGATATTTGAGGAAATCGCCTGGGTTTTGCCTAACGACAAATATTTGGTTTTCAATATCCGTTGTTGTGCACCAATTTCAAACTGATATATCTTTACGTTTATTTATAAAGTGAGATATAACTTTTTTAAATTATGTATATGACGTTTACCTATATCAGTTGATGGTTAGGTAAGGTGCATTCAACAACGGTGTAATTCTTCTTAACCATAACGCAGTTTTCAACCTACGATGCACAGGGTTTGAGTTATTAAACTCAGTGGACTTATACAAAGTATTGTATGTTGTCCAATATCCATTAGGACAAAGGGGTTGGTACTCGTACTATATTCTGTTTACTTATGAATTCTCTGGTTTTAGACAAGCATTTCGTTGAAATTCAAGGTCTAAATTTTGAGAGTTATAGGTATAAGAATAAAGTAGAGAACCATATGTTGCAAGTATCAGGATTTTTCGGGGTGATCAAAGGTGTAGATATTTATGCTAGGTATTCCGTTGTAAGTAATATATTTGAGAACTTGGTTCTCTCTCAGGTTACTCATCCATGAGTACGCTCCTTGATGAATAATGCTGCTTGGCCTTTTCCAGTTATTCGATACTCACTGAAAATAGCTGCATGTATTTTGAATTTGGTTCCTATTAAATTAGTGCCTTTGTTTCTATATGGGATATATAATCGATTCATATCTTAACAAAGTTAAGGTATATGGAGTAGTACGGCTTATGCTTAAAACCAGAATCTGGATAAACTCAAGGCACGTTTCAGTAATGGAAGTTTGTGGGTTATCCCGGGCTTTGATGAGGGTTAACATTCTACCAATTGGAGGATCAATAGTTATATTGTTCTTGACTCGCCACCTCTTTAGTAAAATGAATTCTTTTTAGAAAACATAAGTGGGAGTATGATAGAAATGGAAATGATTCTAGAACCACAAACGATTACAGAAAATTTTGTAGAACCTAAAGATTCAATAGGATTCAACAATCCATTAGCCACTCCGCAGATATGGTGGGTAAGCTCAGCCATCCGAGAGGTATTTCGATCTCCTTAAAGACGGTAACAGGGAGATTTTTAATGACCCAAGCTTGCCACTACTGCTGTCTTAGACTATGAGATTTGGCTGGTGGACGAATATAACGTGTAATGACTCCGAATTTACTGTACTGAATTTTCCATTTTAATGTACAGAAATGAGTTTACAGCCTGAATTTGAGTTATAAGTCAATTTTGTTAAATAACAGCAAGAAACAACTTATAACTCATTGGTAAAGCCTTACACTGCTATGACGTAACCCCTGTGTTCGATTCCCATCAGACACAATTATTTTTTTCTGAATTTTTAAATTTTTTGGAAGCCCAAAAGATTCCACGTGCAATACACAGGGAAATGAAAAGTTCAGAAAAATCAAACAGGCACAAAATGGAGTAAACAAAAAATAATACACGTGGCACAAATCTCAAGGCCATCAGCAATAAATCGACCGGCGGAAAGCTCAAGAAGGCCGGCGGGGACGGTTGGATATTGCCCAATGAACCCATGCAAGGTATACACACCTCTTCACCTGCCCCTAACTGCTCTGCACTGTTTGATTTCCCTGCAATCAAACAGAGACCTTTCAATTCATAATTTTTCACAATTTAAATGTTTTTTAATCCACCATTTTTATTCCAAAACCCTAATTCTCCACTATAAATACCATCGCCTACCTTGGCTCAGCACCATTATGAAAATTATAACATAATTCTCTCAAAATGTTCCTGAGTACAAGTAGAGAAAAGAGGAGTTAGCGAGCAAGCAACTTCCGGGGAAGATCGAAGCAAATTCCAGTGCTCCCGCGACGCTACTAAGCTCACCCAACCTTTCTTTAAACCTTTAAAACTGTAAGTCCCTCTCAATCTCTCTTCCTCTTCATTGAAATTCCATTTCAAAACTTATATCGGTAAGTGGAGTTAATACCGATATCCTTTTTTCTAAATCCTAGAAACTCCTTATTCTTTATTCTTTGATCAACTAAGTTTTTACACAATACTTGTAACCTTAAACCCTAATATTTAGAATCAAATTTCATCAAAATTCTCATGTGAAATAACAATAGTAGCACTTTTTCATTAAAATACCTTGAACTTTATAAACACTTCTTTTAGTACAATACCTTAGGAAAACATCACGGGGTAACGACCTACCCCACACGCACACTTGGTTTCATAGCACGATACCCATTGAATGTATTTTCGTTACGAAGCATTATATTAAAATAAAATACCACATAGCTTTAAAAACCGGATTTCTTTTAAAGCGGTATTTCCTATCCTTTGCGATTACGCATCTACAACCCTTTTTAGGGGACCCACTAATGGATGGTGCGGATTATCGCACATCCTTAGGGTAGTAGAGCAAGATGCAGACCTTCTCACAGAGCATTCGATCACGAAAGGATTTAAATACGGTTTTTATGAAATACGAATTTTCTAAATAAAATAAAATTATTTTTAAAAATTAAAATTATATAAAATTATAAATACATATTTTCAAAATATAATAAATCTATATTTTTTAAAAAATGAAAAGATTAACAAATGACAATAAAATACCATCAAGATACAAAAAAGCAAGTTTTACAGTAAAATACCATGAACATTCCAAGATAAGTATTTATCACTAAAATACCACAATACTTAAAATCCATGCTCATGAAAACCCTAAATAATACTAATCGCCCTCGAGGTTTTATTTTTAAACTATATTAAAATATTTTTCATAAAACCCCCTCGAGCAATATAAAATAATATTTAAAGACTTTAGTAAATATATGTTTAAGTGGGATCAATTCTCTTGAACCACAGGGAGCCGGAGTGTCACGACCCGAAAGTACGGAACGTGACCGGCACTTAAATTACGAAGCGTCTAGAGGCACAACGTAATCTAAATAAGCCGAAGCCCAGAAATCTAAACCATATAAAAGAAGAAGTAAAGGAAAACATGTAGAAAAACAAGTTTAAAAGCAGCATCCGATTTTCTCAAAAATTTCGGCAGAGTCTCCTTTGTAAAAACTGGCACCAAACGGGTACAAACAAGAATAATATATATACAAACAATAAAAAGGCATCCCCAAGCGGGAGCTAGCTCTACGCCAACAGGCGGAAACAACCACACCAAGCACAATAATATACAACGCCAAAGGGCGAGGCTTAAAGCTCAAAAGAAAACAAATCCACCAGATACCATAATAATATAAGCACGACTCTAAGATCGAAATAAATAACTTGTCCTTTAAACTTATCAAGTAATACAAGTCTAATTGGTGGAGCTTACTACATACCAATGAAATAATAAAAGTACAACGGCAGTCCTGATACAAGTGAACCAACCTACCAAGCAAATCACCCTGAATGAAATGATGTGCCAGCAAACTGCCGAGGAAACCTGTACATCGAACCTGTTATAAAATTTGGCACAACGGCGGTGAGTTGCCAACTCGTGAGTAGAAGACATCTGCGAAAAGAAATCGAATGCGCGACGCTGTCCTAGGTCATAATAATATACTAATATATCACTAGTCATCTAGTAATGGCAGGGTAATAAACTATGCGTAAGTACAAATGCTCAGTGCTCTTGTCATGCCTCAAATAGTAATATGTCATGTGAATGGGTATGCATGCACCATGAATGTAAAATAATCAACCCTGAAATCTGGATATATCTGTATAAGAAGTCTTTAACTTTCATCATAGTAAAATTTGTATAGAAATCTGAAACATCATCGATGAAATCCATGGAAATCCGTGTCAAGCATCGATACAAAACATGTAAATCTCAAGTCTCAATACCTCATAGTATTAATATCTCGGGCTCCGTCAGTCCGGATCGGCCCATATCATTAAATCTCACGACAACGATCGGTATCCTCCGGATAACCGCCGCGCCAGACATCACCGGTAGGTAGTCTTCCCCTGCCAGGCTCATCGTCTAAAACTCGATCTTCTGCCCCGGTGTACCATACCGGGCCCACCATGTACCCGAGACGGTTCATCCACTCCTCGAATCGGGTCTCGAAATCCAACAGAAAACATGAAATCTCATGGTGGACGACACATACATCACGAGAAAACCGCAACTTATATTTTAAAAAGAGAGGGAGAGAGAGAAAAGTTTTTTATATATATTCTTGCGGTTTTCCCGAAAATCCAGAAATCTCATAGAAATCCAAAATCCCAAAATCATGAGTAAGTAAATATTAAGTATCGGCATAAGCCCCACAATACTGCATGATAACATGAAAATGTGAATGCATAAAATGTCTAAGTAATAAATGCAATGTCTAGACTAACACCTGAGAGTAATCACAATATTATATTGATCTAGACTTTAGCTGATTCTATCAATAAAAGATAATATGTTCTAAGTGTACGTGACATAGCAATTACTGATGATAATGTGTGTGAGCCGGCAAATAAGTGTACGTGGAATATGCGCATCATCGGTAATGGTGCTGGTGTCCTAACAGGCAGAGTTTCATACTGACTAAAGAAACATATGTATGAACATGCAACTTGATGATTACGATTTGAATGTACAGATGAATGTGTATGACCACCCATTTGTATTATACATGTCTAACTACAACTAAATGACTCGAGCCTAAACGAGTATCCATCTAACCCCTTAAGAAACTAAACTAAAGAAACTAGTCGATAAGAAATAAGAATCCACATAGGGTCTGAGTCCATATCTCTAATAGTCGGCGATCCAGCCTCAATAGCGTCACGTACGTTGTACGACTTTCTCGAATCAAGAGTGCGGATCAATCATCACATCTATGCCTCGTATGGTAAAATCCATCGTACGGCATCCCAATATCGAGGTACGGGTCTCATCATTCGTATAATATCATCATCAAATAATGTCTTGATCAAAGGTACTGCACTGTAATCGCATACATCCCAATATCATCAATTATATATCATTGTCTGCGTACATATACATCGTCAATTGTTCCTCAGAAATATCATGACACATATACCATATCGTAATCAAGTCACATATATCATATCGTAATCAAGTCACACATATATCATATCGTAACCAAGTCACACATATCTCATATCGTAATCAAGTCACAGGGTACAGTCCGGGTTCTATTCTAGAGTCTCGTATATCTCAATGTCATCATCACCTATTATCGTTTATGTATACATATCCATTTTCTCATTTCCAACGATCCGCTAACATCATAACTCAACTGTATATCCAAGAGATCACGGCATCAAGCCCAGTTATATTGTCTCATCCCCATGTATCATATAACATCCTTATCTCACATATACATGTTGTGTATATATATACCTACACACATTCCTATATATATACACATACACATATACACCAAGTCAAGTTTCTATGTGTGCGTGTGTGTATGTCTACATGAAACCTACGAATCCCCTCCAAGACATTCATCCTCTGGTAAAGTCCTTTTAAATCCGTCTAGTTCAACCTAAAGTCTTTAATAGGGTCCTACTCGCCAAGAATATAAGGTCACGTCCGACTTCCTGTTGACAATCAGTCATATTCCTATTCTACGTTTGCGGGGGTGCTAAACGCCATCCACCCGACTTCCTCCGTAAATATACATCTACTCACCTAGTCCTTGTCTGCCGAAGACGATGTCGCCCTCCTCTTCTTCGTCGTCCGAAGTACATGTGAGGGGTACCTATACGCAAACATATATAATATCGTAAACTGAATTATGGTCAAAACCAAAACGACGCACGAAACGCGCATAGGTTAAAACTTATGACACGCTTATGCAAAAGAACCAAATATCGCTCTATATCGGCGTACAAGCGCCGATTGATCGAGATAAAACACCAACAAATAACTCGTAGTTCCAAATCTCATTATTTATAATACAATACATGGTTTAAATCATCGAAACCTTAAAATCGATCAAATCGTCCTATTTTGCAAAACCTTGAAAATGTCAATTTACTGTTTTACTTCAAAACATGATGTTTAAATGAAACTAATGGTCATAATATTCATTAAATAACATAACTAGATTATAGAAACCATTACTATATTTTATCACACCATTTTGTCTTAAATTGAAATTTCTAGTTTGCAATTTTAGCCAAATTTAACACATTTTAAGACAAAAATTCACAATTTCAGAACTAAACATGATTTTGCGTGAATTAACTTATTATACTACAATTTATGATGTTAATAATGTAATGAAACCATAATTAGATTTTAAACCTCAATTATTTAAGAAATTTCTAAAACCTAGTTAGCAAAAATAACAATTTTGTGAAAATTTGAAAGTGAAAGCTAGCAAATTGTAACTAGATTATGTTTCACACTCAAATAACATGTTAATCTCCTCATTAACACCACATTCTAATGATAAAAACCGTAATTAGAATTTTACCACATTAATATATATAATTTATAAAAATCTAGTTTGCAAAATTGTTTAATTTAAACAATTTTGAAAGAACAATTTACAATACATCAACCATACTAGTTTTTCATTTCTAAAAATGTTAAACTACTTATTATAATCCCACTTAATTAATAAAAAGCCTAACATGATTTTAGAAACCCTATCTTGAATTTTAAAGTTGCAAATAGAATTAATCAAGAAAATCTAAATATGCTAAATTAAAGAATTTAACAACAAATAACATAGGAATAAAAATTATACCTCCAAAAAATGAGATCCAAACATGAAAATATGCTTCCAAAATAATGATTTCCAACTCCAAAATCCATGCTAAATGGTTCAAAGGAAAATGGTAGAGATTGAATATTGATTTTGAGGTTTATTTTTGGAATTTTTGTTGAATTTTTGATGATTTTTGAAGGGAAAATGAGCTTGGAAAATGGGGGGCTGCCATGGTGGTGAGGAGGCCGGCCACTCGCATGGGAGAGAGGAAAAAGTGAGTGGAGTGTGTAGATTTGTCTAGAAACATCACAAATAAATGTCATCTTTTCACTTAAAACCTTAATTATATAAACTTTTCTAATTTAAACTTTTTCCTAGAAAAGTCTAGAACCATGGAAAAATTTGAGAAATGATTTTGCATATTACACACTTGATTCTAATATGCCATGGCTCATTTTATAAAATTAACCCATTTCAAATTTGTAATTTACACTAATTTAATGTATAAATAAAGCTTATGTTAATATTTAAAATAATTAATTTCGGAAAAATATTTAATTAAACTAAAAATTTATAAGTAACTAAATAAATACCATTTACTAGTAATTACATAATTAAAATAGGTCTTTTTAAATTTATGATGAAAAATAATCATGGTTAAGTTTTACGAAAAATACGGTTTATTTTACCGAAAATCAGAAAATTCGCCTAAAGGATTTTTATTTATTTAATTATTTTTAAAACGTTACAATCTTGCACCCTTTATGAAATTCGGTCCCCGAATTTAAATTAAAACTCCCCCAATTACTAAAACATTCAGCCAAAATACTCAAATCGTCGGGGCTCCGAAATCATCATTACATAGCTAAACATCTCCGTCAAGCATAACACAATCATCGGAGTTATGATGAAAATACCATGTCAAAGTCCAATATGAAAACCAATATAAAATTCATCAAAACTATAACTTGTATATAGGGCGCATCGTAGTAAAATTGGCTAAACATCTGAATAAAGAAGCATGCAAAAACCCCTTTTTAAAATCTCCGTGTGATACGCGTGTCACGGCATAAGTAGTGGGCGTTTATTTTATTTTATTTTTAAAAAAATAGCTATACATATATATCTTTTATTTAACATACACGTCCCGCCTGGTTACTAAACCAAATAGTAATCATTATAAAAACATACTGTTCAAAATGAAATCAATTTCAATCACAGTATAAAAATATCATGTGCGTCCGGTGCGCACTGAAATCGAAACCAAATACAGATGACACGAATACGCACAAAAACAAAACTGGGTGCAACGGGTGTGCACCAAAAACATCTGCCAAGTGCAACGGGCGTGCACGACACTAATATCAGGTGCATCTAATATGCACAAAACCCCGATTTAGTGAATCTGGTATGCACAAAATCGCATCAAGTACGCCAAGTGTGCACAAGAATCTCAATCAAGTGCACATGGTGTACGAAAAACATATACCGAATATCAAAATCGAAATTACGGTACGAAAAATGCATGAAAACTATGTCGAAGCATACGTAAAAATCATGTGCAACCCATATGCACGAAATCAAATCAATATCTCAAAATGTATAAAACCAAATCGAGTGCACTGGGTATGTACAAAACAACATCAATACACTTGATATATGAAACACGAATAGAATTTAATGAATGTACACATATGAAATACCAATCGAAGAACAAAATCCTCAAAATACCAAAATCCAAACAACGGAAATATGAAACTCAAATTACCTAATCACAATCGTAAACACTATCGTCAATGTCCGCCTCTTTCCTCTGATGTCGACTGATTCGAACTCGTCTCTTCGTAGCTGTGCTGACTGAACTACAAACATCAATACTCATATCTAGAGTTTCCCACGTAATCTATCCCTTTACATGATATCCGGACTACATTAAACTTTTCGATCGATTTATCAAAATCCTAAAATTCTCCGAGAGCTCAACACTCAAGTACAGTTTAAAAATATCCAGTACATGCCCCAGCATCGGCGGACCAGCCGTAGAAGGGCAAACCCAAGCCTCACTAATGGCACCGCGGAACTGCCGTAAATCCTCAGGTTCAAAGGCGTTCTCGTGGTCATTATGTCGAGTTAGGGTTTCATTCTTCTAGAGGGTCCATAGAAATACCTGCATGTTGTTCCGAATACCTTAAACTTGGGGAAATGGGTTTCTGACAATCGTTCGAACCTTTTTAACTTCGTCTGGACGGCATATGAACATCCTTCATCCGCACGCTAAACAATGCTTCGCTCCTCAAGAATAAACGATACCCTAATGGTCATCACATTCGAGCCACAGCTCCCTCTGCCCGTGCGACCGTGGTAACAGAAATACCATCCGATATCGACGAAGATAGATCAAAGGAACGAATGAAATACGGTGCAAAGAAATGTACATCCTAAGGCTTCTTAAGAAGAGTAGCGTATCGTAAGTATGCCGCGGATCATACCCGCGATACGTCACTCTACCTAAGTCACCTACTCCATCAACCAAGGGTCATCCTAGACTTATACAAAGGTTAAACCTAGCGCTCTGATACCAACTTTGTCATGACCCGAAGGTACGGAACGTGACCGGCACTTAAATTACGAAGCGTCTAGAGGCACAACGTAATCTAAGTAAGCCGAAGCCCAGAAATCTAAACTATATAAAAGAAGAAGTAAAGGAATACATGTAGAAAAACAAGTTCAAAAGCAACATCCAATTTTCTCAAAAATTTCGGCAGATTCTCCTTTGTAAAAACTGGCCCCAAATGGGTACAAACAAGAATAATATATATACAAACAAAAAAAAGGCATCCCCAAGCGGAAGCTATCTCTACGCCAATAGGCAGAAACAACCACACCAAGCACAATAATATACAACGCCAAAGGGCGAGGCTCAAAACTCAAAAGAAAACAAATCCACCAGATACCATAATAATACAAATGCGACTCTAAGGTCGAAATAAATAACTGGTCCTTTAAACTTATCAAGTAATACAAGTCTGGTTGGTGGAGCTTACTAGATACCAATGAAATAATAAAAGTACAACGGCGGTCCTGATACAAGTGAACCAACCTACCAAGCAAATCACCCTGAATGAAATGATGTGCCAGCAAACTGCCGAGGAAACCTGTACATCGAACCTGTAATAAAATTTGGCACAATGGGGGTGAGTTGCCAACTCGTGAGTAGAAGACATCTGCGAAAAGAAATCAAATGCGCGACGCTGTCCTAGGTCATAATAATATACTAATATATCACTAGTCATCTAGTAATGGCAGGGTAATAAACTATGCGTAAGTACAAATGCTCAATGCTCTTGTCATGACTCAAATAGTAATATGTCATGTGAATGAGTATGCATGAACCATGAATGTAAAATAATCAACCCTGAAATCTGGATATATCTATATAAGAAGTCTTTAACTTTCATCATAGTAAAATTTGTATAGAAATCTGAAACATCATCGATGAAATCCATGGAAATCCATGTCAAGCATCGACACAAAACATGTACATCTCAAGTCTCAATACCTCATAGTCTCAATATCTCAGGCTCCGTCAGTCCGGATCGGCCCATATCATCAAATCTCACGACAACGGTCGGTATCCTCCGGATATCCGCCGCGCCAGACATCACCGGTAGGTAGTCTTCCCCTGCCAGACTCATCGTCTAAAACTCGATCTTCTTGCCCCGGGGTACCATACCGGGCCCACCATGTACCCGATACGGTTCATCCACTCCTCGAATCGGGTCTCGAAATCCAACAGAAAACATGAAATCTCATGGTGGACGACACATACATCACGAGAAAACCGCAACTTATATTTTAAAAAGAGAGGGAGAGAGAGAAAAGTTTTTTATATATATTCTTGCGGTTTTCCCCAAAATCCAGAAATCTTATAGAAATCCAAAATCCCAAAATCATGAGTAAGTAAATATTAAGTATCGGCATAAGCCCCACAATACTGCATGATAACATGAAAATGTGAATGCATGAAATGTCTAAGTAATAAATGCAATGTCTAGACTTACACCTGAGAGTAATCACAATATTATATTGATCTAGCCTTTAGCTGATTCTATCAATAAAAGATAATATGTTCTAAGTGTACGTGACATAGCAATTACCGATGATGATGTGTGTGAGCCGGCAAATAAGTGTACGTAGAATATGCGTATCATCGGTAATGGTGCTGGTGTCCTAACAGGCAGAGTTTCATACTGATTAAAGAAACATATGTATGAACATGCAACTTGATGATTACGATCTGAATGTAAAGATGAATGTCTATGACCACCCATTTGTAATATACAAGTCTAACTACAGCTAAATGACTCGAGCCTAAACTAGTATCCATCTAACCCCCTAAGAAACTAAACTAAAGAAACTAGTCGATAAGAAATAAGAATCCACCTAATAGTCGGCGATCCAGCCTCAATAGCGTCACGTACGTAGTACGACTTTCTCGAATCGAGAGTGCGGATCAATCATCACATCTATGCCTCGTACGGTAAAATCCATCTACGGCATCCCAATATCGGGGTACGGGTCAAGTATCACCTACGTACATCATCATTCGTATAATATCATCATCAAATAATGTCATGATCAAAGGTACTGTACTGTAATCACATACAACCCAATATCATCAATCATATATCATTGTCTGCGTACATATACATCGTCAATTGTTCCTCAGAAATATCATGACACATATATCATATCGTAATCAAGTCACACATATATCATATCGTAATCAAGTCACACATATATCATATCGTAACCAAGTCACACATATCTCATATCGTAATCAAGTCACAGGTTACAGTCCGGGTTCTATTCTAGAGTCTCTTATATCTCAATGTCATCATCACCTATTATCGTTTATGTATATATATCCATTTTCTCATTTCCAACGATCCGCTAACGTCATAACTCAACTGTATAGCCAAGAGATCACGGCATCAAGCCCAGTTATATTGTCTCATCTCCATGTATCATATAACATCCTTATCTCACATATACATGTTGTGTATATATATATACCTACACACATTCCTATATATATATACACATACATATATACACTAATTCAAGTTTCTGTGTGTGCGTGTGTGTATGTCTACCTGAAACTTACGAATCCCCTCAAAGACATTCATCCTATGGTAAAGTCCTTCTAAATCCGTCTAGTCCAACCTAAAGTCTTTAATAGGGTCCTACTCACCAAGAATCTAAGGTCACGTCTGACTTCCTAATGACAATAAGTAATATTCCTATTCTACGTTTGCGGGGGTGCTAAACGCTATCTACCCGACTTCTCCCGTAGATATACATCTACTCACCTAGTCCTCGTCTGCCGAAGACGATGTCGCCTTCCTCTTCTTCCTCGTCCGAAGTCCACGTGAGGGGTACCTATATGCAAACATATATAATATCATAAACTGAATCACGGACAAAACCAAAACAACGCACGGAACGCGCATAGTTTAAAACCTATGACCCGCTCATGCAAAAGAACCAAATATCGCTCGATATCGACATACAAACGCCGATTGATTGAGATAAAACACCAACAAACAACTCGTAGTTCCAAAACTCATTATTTATAATATAATACCTGGTTTAAATCATCGAAACCTTAAAATCGATCAAATCGTCCTATTTCGCAAAACCTTGAAAATGTCAATTTACCGTTTTACTTCAAAACTTGATGTTTAAATGAAACTAATGGACATAATATTCATTAAATAACATAACTAGATTATAGAAACCATTACTATATTTTATCACACCATTTTGTCTTAAATTGAAATTTCTAGTTTGCAATTTTAGCCAAATTTAACACTTTTTAAGCCAAAATTCACAATTTCATAACTAAACTTGATTTTGCATGAATTAACTTATTATACTACAATTTATGATGTTAATAATGTAATGAAACCATAATTAGATTTTAAATCTCATTTATTTAAGAAATTTCTAAAACCTAGTTAGCAAAAATAACAATTTTGTGAAAATTTGAAAGTGAAAGATAGTAAATTGTAACTAGATTATGTTTCACACTCAAATAACATGTTAATCTCCTCATTAACACCACATTCTAATGATAAAAACCTTAATTATAATTTTATCACATTAATATATATAATTTATAAAAATCTAGTTTGCAAAATTGTTTAATTTAAACAATTTTGAAAGAACAATTTACAATACATCAACCATACTAGATTTTCCATTTCTAAAAATGTTTAACTACTTATTATAACCCCACTTAATTAATAAAAAGCCTAACTTGATTTTAGAAACCCTATCTTGAATTTTAAATTTGCAAATAGAATTAATCAAGAGAATCTAAATAATTAAAGCATTTAACAACAAATAATCATAGGAATAAAAATTATACCTCCAAAACATGAGATCCAAACATGAAAATATGCTTCCAAAATAATGATTTCCAACTCCAAAATCCATGCTAATGGGTCAAAGGAAAATGGTAGTGATTGAATATTGATTTTGAGGTTTATTTTTGGAATTTTTGTTGAATTTTTGATGAATTTTGAAGGGAAAATGAGCTTGGAAAATGGGGGGCTTCCATGGAGGCGAGGAGGCCAGCCACTAGCATGGGAGAGAGGAAAAAGGGAGAGGAGTGTATGGATTTGTCTAGAAACATCACAAATAAATGTCATCTTTTCACTTAAAACCTTAATTATATAAACTTTTCTAATTTAAACCTTTTCCTAGAAAAGTCTAGAACCATGGTAAAATTTGAGAAATGATTTTGCATATTACACACTTGATTCTAATATGCCATGGCTCATTTTATAAAATTAACCCATTTCAAATTTGTAATTTACACTAATTTAATGTATAAATAAAGCTTATGTTAATATTTAAAATAATTAATTTAGGAAAAATATTTAATTAAACTAAAAATTTATAAGTCACTAAATAAACACTATTTACTAGTAATTACATAATTAAAATAGGTCTTTTTAAATTTATGATGAAAAATAATTATGGTTATGTTTTACGAAAAATACAGTTTATTTTACCGAAAATCAGAAAATTCGCCTAAAGGATTTTTATTTATTTAATTATTTATTTTTAAAACGTTACACGGAGAAAGTGAGTGCTTGCCTATTTAAGGTCGAAAACTTAATAGAGTTATTAATGGTAATTGTTTTAAAAAAACGCAAATCCTGCAGTCCATGTGCAATAGTTACCGATGACTCCTGAACCTAATTTAAGAGCTAAATCTATTTACATGTGTCTGACTCAGTCTGAGTTCAATTCAAACCTGAATCCAAATTCAAACATGAATACTTGAACATGAACATGAACACTTGAGATCAAACTTCAATATCAAACATGTATACTTAAACTAATTTGATCGAACCGTGGTTATAACTTGACTTGACTACTTGAATACTTGATTACATCCTGAACATGCATACTTGAACATTTTGTATCCATGGTTTCGGCAAGTCTGATAATTATAATCTATACAATACATTACATGGGGATAAAGGGGTAAATTGGTACGTAACGTATATCGTAGCATGTGAGGTCACTTAAAGGACACCTATATGAATTCTCGTGGCGTTTTCCCATAGGTTATGACGGGGCCTTGTACTATATGTTACCATAGTTCATGGGTTAAGATGGACTCCTCTCGTATACATGAATACCTTTTGTATCAAGCTACAAATAACCATGTTATAATAATCATCATATGCCGGTAATCAATTATACACAAATTACCTGTATTTTTCACGTTACTCATTATATACTCTTTCTTCTTTTAGGACTTACCGAGCGCTAGTTCATTGACGACATTCCTTTCTATTCCTTTCTTTGGAATGTTCGTCAGGAGGACAGGACTCTCAGGAGATCGAGCCTAGCTAGGAGGACATGGATCAGCTTGCGGCACAGCCTTACTTCTAGTTACTTATACTTACTTTCGTTTTGTATGCCACTGTTTAGGCACTGCTTTACTCATTGTATCTTTTCTTTTCAAACAATTGTATATAAAGTTGAATGTAAATAAAGTTGATGTTTATTTTAATACTCTTGTCATTCTTGTTCACTTTATATATTTCTTAATTACGCTTAACGTATTTATTTCTTAGTAAATACGTTGCGGCCTGTTACATCATTGTTTCCGTCTATTGGGAAGCGAGGCGTGACAGGTTTTGTAGGTGGCCCATGCAGGTCAGTTCTGTATGAAGTCTTAAACAATATATTACAAGAATTATAAGAATCAGCAACTATACATTCCATACAATTCTAATTTCTTCAATCCATCCTAACCATTCTTTTTCTATCAAGGTCATGGATTCTCCCAATAACACCAGCACGAACGTTTGTGGCAACACTCCACCGTTTACTTTACCACCACCACTACCTACTAGTGTAGCTCCCATCAACGAACAAATGGTACTGCTCAAGACGATCAAGAGCCTTTTGGAGGGTCAGCAGTAGCAGACTGCTATCCTCATGTACCGCCCCGAAGCCGAGGCACCCGGAATCAAACAATTCCCGGAACTGCATCCAAGAAAAGAGAACCCACTGGAGGCAGAAGAATGGGCTCAATCGATAGATGATGATCTGGCCGCCGTTCAAGTGCCAGGTATCGCATGGGTGAGAGTTGCTAAGTTGCAACAAACCGACAATGCCAGAGTCTGGTGGAAGGCTGAAGAAAGCCGTCTCACCCAACCGATAGAGTAGAAGAAGTTTCGTGATCTGTTCGATGCGAAGTACTTCCCTGAAACTGCCCATTTTGACATGGAGCAGTAGATCATCCATCTACAACAAGGCTCGATGTGGGTCAAGTCTATGGATAAATACAATGCGGAGTTTACTATGCTTAGCAGGTAAGATATTGTCTCAAATTCAAATTCTTGATTTCACTCATTACACTGCTAACACAAGGTCGTAACAGGTTCGCTGCACACCTGATTCATACTGCTGAGATCCGGGCACAACGATTTCAGCTAGGATTGGACCCAGAAATCCAAGCGGCACTCGCTACAGGGGATTTCCTAACCCATGAGCTTGCTTTGAAGGCCGCCCGATGCTATGAGGTAGTTGTGAAGAAGAAGGGCAGACTGCCGGTATGAAATGCCCTGCCACACAGATGTCAGGAGGAGGTTCTTCTAGGCCAACTTTTGCATCCAGGAGACCGGGAGGATCATTTAACCGATCTAGTACAGACTTTTGTTTTTACTACAAAAGGAAGGGACACCTGGTGAAAGACAGCAGGTGTGCAAATGGCCTGTGTTTTGTTTTTGCGCATCCACTCACGCTATAGGAGCATTTCCATACCGTTTCAACACATCTCCAACTACCAGACCCGCAATCACGGTCCCGCAGTGGCTAGCCATTCAGGCTCTTGCACCTTGTTTAGCCCTCCCTGCACCAGCTCCACATAAACCTCCTGCACAGCCTCAACGTAAGTTCCATCAGGCACAGAGAAACATGCCTCAAGGGCAGAGAAACATGCCGCAAGGACAGAGGAATGTGCCTCCAGCAAGGAGGAATGTACCCCGACCTCATGCTTTCACAATGATGGTCGCGGAGGCCGAAGCCAAAGGCCAAGTCATCACTGGTAACTTCCCAATCCTTTCAATCTTTCAATCCTTGTATATCAATATACTTTTTCTTAAATCTAAACCCAAACCCACACAACTTAGGTACTATATTAGTAGCCTCCCTTCCTTCTCTAGCACTCTTCGACACTAGAGCATCACATTGCTTTATGTCGCAACGGTTCGTCCGAACTCATGCGATTCCAGTTAAACCGCTCGTATCCATCTGAAATGTCAGTTCAGGGAACATCGTTCTAAAAGAAAATTTGGGATACGATCTGTGTCCAGTGGTCGTCTGCATTAGAGAATTTTATGCGGACTTCAAGGTGCTGGACATACCGAACTTTGATGTAGTCTTGGGAATGGACTGGCTAGGAACTTTCTTCGCTACCATCGACTATAGTCAAAGGAGGGTAGTGTTCAAAATACCAGATCATCCAGTGTTCTATTTCAGGAGTGGAGACTATACCTTGGAACCTAGCATCTACAAGGAAAAACCAAAGAAGGCAGTGGTTGCAGCATTGCAAGCGGAAGAATCGATGCCAGAAGTAGTTCGAGAGTTCGAGGATGTATTTCCGGAAGATATATCAGGTTTGCCTCCCGAACGATCCCTTGAATTCAGCATCGATTTAAAACCTGGTGCACAACCAGTAATAAAAACTCCATAACGGATAAAGCCCAGAAGGATTGAAGAAGATCCGCACTCAGTTGGACGAAGTCCTGAAAAAAGGTTGGATTCGTCTCAGTACTTCAAGTTGGGGATCTCCAGTATTACTTGTGAAGACGAAAGAAGTTTCATATAGGATGTGTATAGATTATCGAGCTCTGAATGATGTGATGATCAAGAACAAGTATCCACTACCATGGATCGATGACCTTTTCGAACAGCTAAGTGGATCTTGTGTATTCTCGAAGCTAGATCTTCGTTCGGGTTATCATTAGGTGAAGGTCAAAGTGTCCGATATTCAGAAGACGGTGTGTAGGACTCGCTATGGGCATTATGAATATCTCATAATGCCATTTGGAGTGACCAATGCACCTGCTATATTTATGAATCCGATGAATCAATTTTTCCAAGAGTACTTAGATAGGTTCGTTGTCATCTTCATCGACGACATCCTGGTGTATTCAAAGAATCGGAAAGAACTCGCCGAGCATTTACGGATTGTCCTGGAGAAATTGCGACAACATCAGCTCTATGCCAAGTACAACAAGTGTGAATTTTGGCTTGATAAGGTCGGATTTCTCGGACATATTGTTTCAGGCAAAGGAATCTCAGTAGATCCAGCTAAGGTGTCAGCTGTCAGCGAATGGCTGACACTAATGATAGTGAAGGATATATGAAGTTTCTTGGGATTAGCAGGATACTGCCGACGATTCATTGATGGCTTCTCAAAGATTGCAGCACCCCTGACTAAGCTTATACGTAAAGATGAAGCATTCGTGTGGTCAAAAGCATATGAAAACGCTTTTGTAGAACTCAAGCCAAGATTAACTTCAGCTCCTATTCTTGTAATACCGGATCAGTCTGGAGGATTCGTTGTGCATTATGATGCATCCGGTAAGGGATTAGGATGTGTTCTACACCAGCATGGAAAAGTTGTGGCTTTTGTATCAATACAGCTAAAGGTTCATGAGCACAACTATCCAACGTATGATCTGGAGTTGGCATCCGTCATATTTGCACTTAAGATTTGGCGCCACTACTTCCTGGGAGAACGAGTGGATATATACACTGACCACAAGAGTCTTAAGTATGTATTTAATCAGAAGGAATTAAACATGCGGCAGAGAAGATGGCTAGAACTCATGGCAGACATCGACATCGACCTACAGTATCATCCTGGAAAGGTGAATGTAGTTCCTGATGCACTTAGCCGCCAGCCATTAGCAATGAATCACACCGCTCAGTGGAAGCTACAGCAAGAATTGCACAGATTGGGGATCGAAGTAGTTATGCCAAGTAACGCTTCGTATTTGATGAACTTACAAGTCCAGTCTACTCTTGTCAATCAGATCAAGGCAGCTCAAGAAAATGATGCCAAGCTACAAAAGATCCGAGAACAAGTAGAAAGTGGACTTCGAACTGACTTCATCATTCACGATGATGGATCCTTGAGATATGGAAGTCGCTTGTGTGTACCAAACGGCCCCGTTCGAGAAGAGTTGATGAAAGAGGTTCACAGCTCTCCTTGTTATGTATACCCCGGTGGTACAAAAATGTACAAGGATCTATGGCAACACTACTGGTCGCATTGAATGAAGGGTGAAGTAGCTAGAAGCGTAGCCAAGTGTTTGGTGTGTCAGCAAGTGAAGGCTGAACATCATAGAACTGTTGGTCTACTTCAGCCGTTACCGATAACAGAATGGAAATGGCAGCACATTACCATGGACTTCGTGACAGCCCTCCCTCACAGCACGAAGAGTAACGACGTAGTATGGGTTATTATGGATTGACTCACAAAGTCGGCTCACTTTATTCCATTTCGAGTAGGCCAATCTACCAAGACGCTAGCAAAGAAGTACATGGAGGTAAGCATAAATATAAAAGTAAGATTTAAACCTTCAAAGTGTACTATATTTGATACCCATGAACTCATACAGGAGATCGTGAGATTACATGGAGTACCGGTTTGCATTGTCTCCGATCGTGATACCAGATTCCGATCACAGTTTTGGCAGAGTCTGCAAGCTAGCCTGAGAACGAGTCTGAACTTCAGCAGGGCTTGTACCCCTCCGAAAACCGGGAAGACTGACGTCTTGCCTGAATTTGGGGGAAGATGCTAATAGATGCTATCCGTCCATCTCTCCGATGATGCCAAGTTGATTTATGACACCACGTATCGAAGGTTTAAACGGATGTGGCCGATGTAGCAGACTTCGTAAGATTCCCCCTCATTTGAGGGGTTTTTGATTCTAGGGACGCTCTTCCCTGTAGGCGCAAGCCCCTGCAGTTAATTACGCTACCGCATCGCGGTAATAACTTTCTCCTTCTCCAGATGGTCGCTTCGTTTCGTGGGTGTTTGTTTTGTTTTTGGTTTCCCGTGGATTGTATACGGAGACTAATTTATGTTGTCGCTCGTATGGCGTGGATTAGTCCAAATTCGTATTTTCTTATATTTGGGTTTGTGGGTTGGGTTTAAGGACACGTTAGTCTCATTTGTGACTAAGATCAACTTAAACGTTTGTTATGAATACGTTAGTCTAATTTTAGACTAAGATCAACTTAACAGTTTGTTAAGGACACGTTAGTCTAATTTTAAACTAAGGTCAACTTAACCATTTGTTAAGGATACATTAGTCTAATTTTAGACTAAGATCTACTTAACAGGATCATCTAGATCCAACAAAAGAGCATTTGGGCTCTATTGTTTTAGTTTAGGGACCCCACAGTCCATGAAATGGGTGGTTGTCGGGACCCGTCACCTCTCTGAAGACGTTGAAGGATTACAACGACAAATATCAGAGGAATGAAGAGATGTACCCTTGAACCAAAGTTGATTGGGGATCTGTAGTCCAATTTGGAACTAAGACCAATTAATTAGATTATGAGCACATTGGCTCAGTTAAATCTGAATTGAGGACTTATGGCCAACTTGGGCTAAGTCCAATTAAGTTTGAAATATTGGCCCTTTATTGGACCATTAGACATTTGTTTGGGTTCAAGCCCATATTATTTAGCAATGCTAAACCAGAGTTTGAGGGCTCTGATACATTTTTGTTTTTGACCGAGCATTAAACATTATAGCTCTGAGTTTTATTCAATTTTGAGATTTTGTTAAAGGAGAGGTTTTTGCCTCTGGAAACTTAGCCAATTTGGCTAAAAATAGTGTTAAACACTAAAGGACAACATAGTTAAACACTGGAAATGAAATGCTCCGAGTAGTGTTAAACACTAGAAGACAACACTGTTAAACACTGGGAATAAAACTCTCAAATTAGTGTTAAACACTAGAGAAGAAGAGGTCATGTGGGAACACGTGAGGGCACCCAAAGGTGGGGCCAGATCTCATTTACTTTGTTCTGTAAATAAGTGTTAAACACTTTTAATTTTTATAGCCATCACGTGTAGGCACATGATGGGTACTCATGCCCTGATTTATTAAAATGTTTATTAGGGGTCACGTGGGGACACGTGAGAGCGCCAAAAGCCAGCATTGCATTTGCTTTTATTCTCTTTATTTTGGAAGTCATGTGGAAGCACGTGAGGCATTGCCTCAGAGCTAATTCCTTCTTATTTTGGAGGATTTGTTCAGGGGTCACGTGGGGGCACGCGACCTAGTTCTTTACGTGCATGGAGATCTTTCAAGTCCCTTTATTTTAAGAATTAAATTCTCTGTAGGGTTAAACCCTAATTATGTTTTTTAGGGAATTAAATTCCTATTTATGTGGAAGAATTAAATTCTCAGTAGGGTTAAACCCTAACTCTGTTTTGGAGGAATTAAATTCCTATGAATTTGGGAGAATTAAATTCTCATATAGGGTTAAACCCTAATTCTGTTTGGAGGAATTAAATTCCTATGAATTTGGGAGAATTAAATTCTCATATAGGGTTAAACCCTAGTTCTGTTTTTGAGGAATTAAATTCCTATGAATTTGGGAGAATTAAATTCTCATATAGGGTTAAACCCTAGTTCTGTTTTGGAGGAATTAAATTCCTATGAATTTGGGGGAATTAAATTCCTTAAACTCAATTCTCCCCTAAGTTTTGGATCTGCATGGCAGAATCTCCTCGACGAGAATTAAATTCTCAACTTGTGGGGAGATCTGCTTCTGCAGATCTTCAACCAAAGGAAGAACTAAGTTCTTATTCAGAAGAGTTAAACTCTTAAAATGAGAATTAAATTCTCTTTGTTTTATAGAACATGGATCTCTTTCCCCTTTCTCACATAGGGTTTCTTTTCTCTGAAGAGATCTTTTTTTTCTCACTTGAGAATTAAATTCTCCTCTCTTTTTTCTCTCTGTTGTTGTTATCTTCCAAAAAAAAATAGATCCCCTCTCTTCTTTTCTTGGCTCCTATTTATAGAAGAAAGAAAAGAATCAACTTATTTTGTGAATCATTCATTGAAAGATTTTAATTGATTTTGTAACCAACATGATCTTTTAAATCACTCAGTGAATTTTATTCACCATTGGATTTTTAATCCAAAAGATCTTTTATCTGTTATTCCTGGCAAATTCCGGGGAAATCTTTCCTTATATAAAATCTTTCCATAAATTGGTGAATTTTAATCACCATTCGATTTTTAGTCCAACGGTGCTCCATTTTACAGAGCACCATCTTTTTTGTTTGGAAAGATTTAGAGAAATATTTTTCCAGTTTGGGTCTTTGATTTCCCTTAATTAGAATTTAATTCTATTATTTCAGAAGGCTTTTAAAAGTTTATCACGTGTTGGCACGTGATCCCTTTATCTGATTATTAAATAGAATTTAATTCTATCAATTAAAGAGTTTAGAAACTTGTCACGTGTTGGCACGTGACCCTCTTGATTAAATATTTTATTCAGAATTTAATTATGCCTTTTAACAGATCTATGGAATCATCACGTGTCAGCACGTGACCCTTGGTCACGTGTGAGCACGTGATGCCCCATTGGGGTTTTTCTTTAGTGTTTTATTACACCTTTAATTCTTTTCAGTGGGTTTAAATGCCCATCACGTATTGGCACGTGACCCCACTGATTAATTATTTTGAATTATTTATTTTATTCAGTGCCTACAGGCTTTTCCTGTAAATGGTCACGTGTCTTCACGTGATGCCCTGTCACGTGTGGGCACGTGATGCCTCATAAGTTTTGATCCTGGATCAATTATGAGGCCCATAATATATCAAATCGAAGGATTTTTCGAGACACTTTCGATACCATCAGAATTTATCTATTTCTCATTCGGGAATTTGTCAAAATGCAGCCCGGAAAATACTGGTTCGCATTTTCTTCCTTAGATTACACGTGCATAGCATATTTGCTCATAACTTTTGATCCCAGATGAATTATGAAGCCTATAGTATATCAAATCGAAGGCCTTTTCGAGACGCTTTCAATGTCATTAGAATTTAGCTATTTCTAATTTGGGAGTCTGTCGAAATACAACCTGGAAAATAATGGTTCACATTTTCTTAAACGTATCGCTGCCATTTGATACCTTGGGCTCTTTTGTGCAGAATTTTTTTTTGGCGGGAACAAATGCCCCCCACTACTTTGACCATGTTAGTATATACATGGGTGAAGTGGTGCAGAGTAATTCATAGTGTATGGCCAGTTTCGGGTTGGTATATAATTTTCAGAATCTTAATCTGAGAAGATAACGAGCGGACACAAGCGTCGTCATTTACCATTGACTCAAATCTCGACTCTTAAGGGATATAGTTCCAAACCCTCAGCTCCATGAGCCGCACCCTTCTATTTCTTTATGTTTTACTCCGGCGTGAAATAGTTTATATGCTTATGAGTAACTTCTCCATTTCAGTGGCATGTAGCTTTGGCAAGTGTGGCCCATAGATGGTAGATAACAGTTCATCTTGAACTCTTTATAAGGTAGTGATGGCTTAGGAAATAAGGTTAGGATCTGTTGCCTGAGACTTTCCAACTTTATGAGCCGTGAGGGTCTCACAAAGGCTTTTCTCCCTACGTGTCGTGAGGATCTCGTAGGTGTTTTTTTCTCCTTAGGTGTCGTGAGGAATCCTGAGTGTGTTTTCTCCTGAGAATCGTAAGGATCCCACAAGAGAATTTTCTTTATGCTTAGGGATACTAATTTCCCCGCAAGTTGAGACGAATCGAGAGATTCTCGCAAAGACACTGATTTCCTTGCGGGTCGAAACGAATCGAGAGGTTCTCACCAAGGATGCTGATTTCCCTGAATCGAGATAAGAAGCGATGGCTTAGGAAACAGGTTCAGATCTGCTGCCTAAGACTCTTCAACTTTATGAGCCGTGAGGGTCTCATAAAGATTTTTTCTCCCTACGAGTCAAGAGGATCTCATAGGTGTATTTTCTCCTTAGGAATCATGAGAATTCCTAAGTGTGTTTTCTCTTGAGAGTCGTAAGGATCTCACAAGAGAATTTTCTTCCTTACAAGTCGAGAGGACTCGTAAGTGATTGATGAGTTGACCCACTTCTGAGTCAAAGCATTGCTTCAACAGGGAGGTCGAGGGTTGACTTTGGTTTGTCTGTGCACCGCTGAGTCATGGAACTGGGAATTTTGCCGTGGCTCCGCTTTGCTGACGTTGTATATTTCTGCAGAGACACTGATTTCTCTGCGGGTCGGCGCGAATCGAGATGTTCTCGTCAAGGACGCTGATTTCCCTGAATCGAGCTTTTTGCCAAGGACACTGATTTCCTTAGGGTTGAGACGAATTGAGATATTTCTGCAAAGACACTTATTTCCTTGCGGGTCGACACGAATCGAGATGCTCTCGCCAAGGACACTGATTTCCTTGAATCGAGGAGGTTGCCAAGGACACTGATTTCCCTAGGGTTGCTACGAATCGAGGTATTCCTGTAAAGACGCTGATTTCTCTGCGGATTGATGCGATTCGAGATGCTCTCGTCAAGGACGCTGATTTTCCTAAATCGAGGACGTTGCCAAGGACGCTGATTTCCTCGGAGTTGAGACGAATCGAGGTATTCCTGCAAAGACGCTGATTTCTCTACAGGTCGACGCGAATCGAGATGCTCTCGTCAAGGACGCTGATTTCCCTGAATCGAGGAGGTTGCCATGGACACTGATTTCCCTACGGTTGAGATGAATCGAGGTATTCCTGCAAAGACGCTGATTTCTCTGCGAGTCGACGCGAATCGAGATGCTCTCTCCAAGGACGCTTATTTCCCTGAATCGAGGAGGTTGCCAAGGACACTGATTTCCCTGGGGTTGAGACGAATCGAGGTATTCCTGTAAAGACGCTGATTTCTTTGCGGGTCGACGTGAATCGAGATGCTCTCGTCAAGGATGCCGATTTTCCTGAATCGAGGAGGTTGCCAAGAATACTGATTTTCCTGGGGTTGAGACGAATTGAGATATTCCTGCAAAGCCACTGATTTCTCTGCGGGCCGACGTGAATCGAGGTGCTGTCGTCAAGGACACTGATTTCACTGAATCGAGGTTTTTCCAAGGACACTGGTTTCCTTGGGGTTGGTTGACTTGTTTCCGAGACGGAGCATTGATCCGGCGGGGAAGTCATTGGTTGACTCTAAGTTGTCTTGAACCGTAGAGTCTTGGAACTAGGACTTTGCCGTGGTTCCGATTGATGGTGTAACATCTGTGTCCTGCTGGAATGAGGAGGCACATCATTGTTGGTCTCCAGGCTGTAGATGTGGCCATTGAGATTTGGAACAAGGGACTTTGCCATGGCTCCGTTTCGTTGCGACTCTGAGGTCGGTTCTTGACGTCACGTCTGTTGGGGTAAAAATTTACACCCCGGTTGACCAAGTCAAAATCAAAGTCAACCCCAAGCCAAGTGGGCCCAAGCCCAGATCCAGTGGGCCCATGCCCGGGTCGAGCCAGAACATGAAGCGGCTGGCCTCCCCCCATGCTAAGATAAAAATTTTGTAATAAATAATTTTGTTGCATTTCTTTTGTGGATAAATATAAGAAAAGTAGGCATAAAGCCAAATTTTTGTAAAGCCCATGGCTTATGTGCAAAAAGAAATGGCACATGAGCCATAGGATAGGCAAAATGCCATTTTGTGAAGCCCAAGGGGCTATGTGTAAAATGTATAGCCTATAAAGGCAAAAGATAATGAAAATATCTCATAACTTTTTCTCTCTCTAAAAATTTTTCCAGATCTGAGATCTTTCCTTCTTCTTCAAGGTTCCAAAACCTTCTTCTTTCTCTTGAATTAAATCAAGAGTTTTACTCTTCTTTTTATAAAACAAATTAGTTTTTCACCACAAAACCCACAAAGGGGAACTTGGATCTATCATTAGATCTCAAAAAGAAGAGATTTTTAGATCTCACATCTCTTGAGCCAGCCAACAAAGGAGGAAGAAGAAGAACCCATTTCCCCAACCAAAACATTCTTCTTTTTTTTCAGGAGTTTAACTCCACTAATTTCTCTTTCGAGAGTTTTTGGGGCTAAAAGCCCTCTTTTCCTCGCCGGCGCGCTAGCGCTCGAGCGCAAAGCACCCACGTGCCGACACATGGCGCGTTTGCGCTCCGGCGCACTGCGCGCGAGCGCAAAGCGCCTACGTGCCGACACGTGGCGCGCGCGCTTGCGCTCCGGCGCACTGCGCCCGAGCGCAAAGCGCCCACGTGCCGACACGTGGCGCGCGCGCTTGTGCTCCAGCGCACTGCGCTCTAGCGCGCAGCACTCATGCGCAAAGCGCCCATGTGCCGACACGTGGCGCGCGCGCTTGCGCTCCAGCGCGCAGCGTTCATGCGCAAAGCGCCCACGTGCCGACACGTGGCGCGCGCTTGCGCTCCAGTGCGCAGCGTTCATGCGCAAGGCGCCCACGTGCCGACACGTGGCGCGCGCGCTTGCACTCCTGCGCGCAGCGCTCATGCGCAAGGCGCCTACGTGCCGACACGTAGCGTGCTTGCGCCTGAGCGCACAGCACCTAAGCGCACAGCGCCCAAGGTGCTGCCCCACGCATCCTTTGGATGCCTTTTCCCTTTTTTTTATATATAACATATGCATACACATGTATAGATACACACACGCTCCACAATACTGTCCTCCTCAAAAAATTTTGGGCCGGGGCGCTGCCCCGCACCCCCGTAAAAACTCTGCGTGGCTCCCGATATATCCAAAACCCCCTTTAAAAACAAAACACATGTACACTGCACATTGAGTTCGCATGACCAGTTTAACCCGTTAATCGGAGGTTCCCTCGCCCTAAAGGCGAGGGGTAATTAACGGCAGCTTAGTCCGCGGCTGCCGGAGATTCGGATCCCCACAATCATTAAACCCAGGCCTACCCTAGGCAGGGGGAATCTGTAGTACGCCTGACAAGCGCGCGCGTATTCCCATCTCAATGGGGTGACGAAAAACACCCTACAGATTCTGGCACGCCCGGTGGGACCAATCTCTCCTCCCATATTTCGGGTTAAAACGTTCATGTGAACTCAATCAATATACATATCGATTGCCTATACTGAAATGATGTTTTTTTTCTTCCGTGCAGCAATCAACTTTCAGCGACAATGTCTCCCAAGACGAATTCAACTTCCAAAGCGACCCCGATTCCGTATGTGGTCAAGATCAACGCTCGTGTGGTTCTCCCCGCAAGCCTCAGTCGACAGTGGGAGGAACCGCCCCGCCAGTTTGGCTCCGTCATCATCTACCCTGCCGGAAGCGCTCACCTGGCGGAGATCCCGGCGGAACAGGTGGCCAAGCCAGTCTCAAGGGGCAAGAGGCCGAATGTTGTGATCGCCAAGGCACCACAACCGAAACTTAAGACGGTGTCTGAACGATTCTCTGGTGCTCCAGCAGGGGGCAAGAACTCCGGTACAAAGGGCAACATCAAATGTTGCGGACGAGCTCAGGCGATGACTCCAACAAATGCACAATCGAGCGTATCTCCAAGGCCCTTCATCGCCCAGTCTGCGGCGTCTTCCCAAAGAGCCGAGGTCTGCTAGGTGCTTAGAACAGAAAAGTTAAGGCAGAAGCGGCTCAGGTATCGAGCCAACAAGAGGGCCAAGGCTTCGGCCAAATGGAATCATGTGAAGTTCCAAGTGCAGGGTTGCCCCGCGACGACGGCTGAGTCAGACGTAAGAATCAGCAATTCCTTCGAGCCTCTGAAGTGGGTTCAGAAAAATGCCACGACCGCCAGAATCAAGAAGACAGCGGTCCGAACAGTGCCACAAAGAGACGTGTCCCGGCCCCAACAGAAGAAGTATGACACTGTCTCTTTAAGAGTCTATCAAGCACTCTGTGCCGCACGAAAGCAGCGGGGCAAATCCAGAAAAGAAGTGCCAGCACCATTCAAGAACCTGGTTAGGCCAGCCGCCTTCAATCGACTACCAGCTACAGAAACAAGGGGGTCAAGACAGCAATCCATGAAATCAGCTGCCAATGATAAAAAGACGGCCGGATATATCATCCATACGGTCTATATGGCGGGCGGTCGCCCCAGCGACAACCTTCGTAGCAAAAGCAAGGATGGGGCCACCACATCCCAAGCCCAATCTAGCCTGAATGTGGTTGCCACTGCCCAAGAACAGCCGCCCCCGCTGGATGAAGAAAACCCTCTCGATGAGGATGATAGGCAGAAAGACCCCTCGGTCCATGCAGAATCAAGCTCGGACAGCGAGGAAGAGCCGACTTTCCGCCCCAGGACTGCGGAGCAAGAGTTGCTTCAAGAGCTTCGAAAACAGCTCAGAAGCAAAGATAAAGAGATGGCCAAGCTCTATTCGAAGATTGACGACTTAACGAACGTGGTGATGCAGCTTACGGCTTAAATTGCTCGAGCGCCTCCCAATCAAGCACAAGCCGCTACTAATCAGCCGGGTGATGACAATCCGAGGCAGCCAATGCCTGTTCCTTCGGGTCCAAGACTGGTCGAGCCACATGAAAGCCGGCCACACTCCGCTTCTGGGGACGCCTTGGCCCCAGATAGCACTATCCCGCTAACACAGGATCGGATAATGGATTTGGTCACCAGCAAGGTTAAAACATTGGTGGCCGAAGCTGAAGCTCAGAAAGAAATCGGCAGTAGTGGGCGGCCATATCCCGCGCAGTATGATCTGATTGAGTTCCCAAGCGGCTATGTCATTCCTAAGTTCGGAAGATTTGATGGAACAGGGAATGCAAATCAGCACGTCGCCCACTTCAAAGCATCGTGCGGAAATACAGGGGGCAATGACGCGCTCCTTCTTCATCAGTTTGTCAATAGCCTGACCGGTGTCGCTTTCGACTGGTACGCGAGCATACCAGACGGGTCCGTCATAACCTTTGCCCAAATAGAATCTCTGTTCCGGCAAAGGTTCATGAGCGTCGGTGATAAAATCTCCATAGCCGACCTTGTGAGGACCAAGCCGGGGAAGAATGAAAGCAACACTGACTTTATCGCCCGATGGCGTAATCTCACGGTCAAGTGCGAACCGCCGCTGGAGCAGGACCAGTCCGTCAGCCTTCTCATTGGGAACCTCAGCAATTGGATGGTCCCATTCTTGTGTACAGCGGGCCTCAAGACATTTCAGGAGCTAACCAAGAAAGTCCAAATGCTGGAACGCTCAAAGCAAGAGTCCCCGCCGGTCACACAGAGAGACAAAACCTGGAAAAGCAAGCGGGACGACAACCGTAGAAGCGGGAGTTCCAGCAATACCAATGTCTTCAATGCCTCCGACAATGAAGAAAAGCGAAGGGCGGGCGAATCCAAAACCAACCGGTCTCGAAAGCCATTGCTGGGAGGAGATGGGCCTTCCCTAGAGGAGAAGAAGAACAAGGTTTACTCTTTCAGAAGGGACAAGGTCCGTAAGATATTTAAAGATGCCTTGAACAACGGCCTACAATTGCCGGAGTCGAAAAGACCCCAAGAAGCAAAAATGACCGACAATCCTCTATATTGCCCGTACCACCGAGTAGTGAGCCATGCGATCGAGGATTGCTATATCTTCAAAGACTGGGTCAAGAAGCAGTACAAGGCTGGAAAGATCGAGCTGTCCAAAAGTGTGTTGGTGAATAATCAAGTTGCAACCACCAACTTTATACAGACAGAAACTGAAGCCTTATGGGAGCAGACAGCCGAACCCGCTGCCCTGAGAAATGAAACGGACTCATCGCGGCCTCCGTGGAGTACGCACATATCTAATAAGACGAAGAAGATGATAAAGCTACTTCGGAAAGAACCCAGGACGGAATGGGAAGGGCAGAAGAAGCCTACCAGTCCAGCTGCCAATGCAGCTCCATCAGGCTTAAAATCCAAGAAGCTGAAGAAGAAAAGTGCAGCTCGGCGCGAAAAAGAGTCTGCAGGGAGATCGACCATTCAAAAATATATCGATTCCCTCGAAGAATATGAACAAAAGGAAAGAACATTGATTCAATTGAAGGAGTTCTTCCCTGTACAAGCGGCTGAAATTCTGGAGGAGTTAGAAGAAGACTCCAATGAAGAGATCCCAGGTGACCAGCTATGCCATCCATCTTGGCAGCGACTCCGAGGATGAGCTCTGTTTTCCCGAAGAGGACGAGGAGCTCACCACAAAGGCCAATCAAATCCAGCTTAGAAGCGGCAGGGCTCTACCGCAAAATCAGGGCAACGCCCCAAAAGGGAAGGAAAAACAAGTCGCTAATGAAGAAGATGGCAGAGAACCGGCTGATGAAAACATAAGTCCTTCCTCGGTGGACTATAATGTCTTGGCACATCTCCGGAAGCTTCTGTCTCTCCTGAGCATCTACGACGCCTTGGTCCTATCTAAGGAGCTTAGAGATGTTCTCATTCACGCTCTACAAAACCCCGAGCGGTATCAGGCTCACTTTGCGGAAATTAATATGAAAGAAGCCCAGCATGCTTTGCATGCCGCCGCAGTCACATTTAAGGATGAAGACTTGCTACTGGGAACGGCTGAGCATAATTGGCCGCTTTACGTGACCGGGTACAGCGACGGAGATCGAATTAATCGCATATTGATTGATCCGGGGTCCTCAGTGAACATCATGAACTTGCGAACTCTGAAGAGTTTATCAATGGACGTCCGACACCTGTCAAGGGAAAGGATTGTCATTCAAGGCATCAACCAAAATTGCCAGCAAGTTCTGGGGTCCATAGCTCTGCCAATCAAATTCGGGGATCTGCAAATTGAAGCTAAGATATACGTGATCGACGCTGACACGTCTTATAAGATTCTCTTGGGGCGGCCGTGGCTCCACGATTACGGCATCATTCCGTCAACTCTCCATCAATGCATGAAGTATACTAAAAATGGCGAAGAAAGACGCATTGACAGAGACATCCAACCGTTCGGTGTGCATGAAGTCCGATATGAAGATTCTCGGTACTTTATGAACCACCAAAATGCTAAGCCACAACTGACTGAGGATAGACCAGCCCTAAGGCTCAAAAGCAAATCTGCACCGGCTGTCACTTTCAAAAGCAAAAATGCCCAAGTGCGTCCGCATTTCGGTAGCGACACTGATGAGTCCGAAGCTGGAAGCCCGTCCTTCCATAAAACTCGCCCTCGTTTCGGCAGCGATACGGATGAATCCGTCACTGAAGCCCCGTCTAGCAGTACAGTCCGCCCTCATCTTGGCAGCGACACTGAAGAGTCAGAGGAGGAGGACCTGTCGTGCAACAGCGGTGCAGATTGGACCCCCACGCAACAAGAGAAACTACGAGAGACCTTCGAAGTTGCAGAAGGGTCCCTAGCCGTTACAAGGGTACCAGAGCAAATGTGCAAAGAGCTCGATGCATTATCAATCTCCACCGTGGACCAGCTGAAAACTTTCTACGTTCCCGGGAAGAAAAGTGGACAGAAGGGCATCTTGTTTTATGGGTCAAACCCCGTTGCGCACCCGGACGATTTTTCTGTCGCGTGCCTTCCATATGAGAGAGGCATAAGAGCCGTCCTCAATCCCAGATACTATGCGCCCGAGATGCGGGAATACTTTAAGAAGTGCGGATGCCGGTTATATCAAACGGAGTTCGAAGCAAAGTTTTACGAAGGGCTATGGCATCCGCCCCAGGTCCGAGCACTCATCGATGGATGAATTCCAGATAGACGGGGCATAGGCTACATTCAACCTGATTCCAAAGCGTGCTACATGATCCATGTTGGTGAGGCCAGCGAAAGATCAAATGATGACGACGAGATAGCCGAGCCAGAAGAAGCTCCTCAAGAGCTCGAAGATGGCGGACAAGCAACCTTTGACGAGCTAACCGAGATTGACTTAGGAACGCCCGATAATCCAAGGCCGACCTACATCAGCTCGCTCTTTTCAGAGGAAATGAAAGCACAGATAATTGCCCTACTGCATGAGTTCGTCGACTGCTTCGCGTGGACATACAAAGAAATGCCAGGCCTTTCCCCTGAAGTGGCCGTACATAAGTTGGCTATATCTCCTGATGCTAAGCCAGTCAAACAAGCTCCTCGAAGAATGAGAAGGGAACTAGAAGAAAAGGTCATCGAGGAAACTAAGAAGCTCATCGATGCCGGCTTCATCAGGGAAGAGAAATACGCGGACTGGATCGCATGCATAGTCCCAGTGAAGAAGAAAAATGGGCAGATCCGAGTTTGTGTCGATTTCAAGGATCTCAACAAGGCATGTCCTAAAGACGACTTTCCGCTACCGGTCATGGAAATGATGGTCGATGACACTTCAAATTACGAGTTGTTCACCTTTGTGGATGGCTCGTCTGGATATAATCAGATCAAGATGTCGCCTGAGGATGAGAAACACACAGCATTTCGAACCCCGATCGGAATATATTGTTACAAGGTAATGCCGTTCGGACTGAAGAACGCAGGTGCTACATATCAAAGGGAAATGACTAATATCTTTGATGACCTAATCCATAAAGTCGTCGAATGTTATGTTGATGATCTGGTCGTCAAAACTAAAGCCAAGGCTGACCACATCCAAGATCTTAGGACCGTTCTCACCAGACTGAGGGAATACGATCTGAAGATGAATCCTCTGAAATGTGCTTTTGGAGTGTCATCGGGAAAATTCCTGGGTTTTATAGTCCGGCATCGAGGGATCGAAGTTGACCCATCAAAGATAAAGGCCATCATGGAGATGCCCCCTCCGAAGAGTCTGACGCAGCTAAGATTTTTTCAAGGCAAGCTTGCTTATATACGGAGGTTTATCTCAAATTTTTCGGGGAGATGCAGGCCCTTATCGAAGCTCATGAAGAAAGGAGCTTCTTTTATCTGGGATGCTGAATGTCAAGCAGCGTTCGAAAGCATCAAACAGTACTTGTTGCACCCTCCAGTGCTGGCCGCTCCAATTCCAAATAAACCGCTGATTCTCTATACTGCCGCGCTGGACGAGTCACTCGGTGCGCTCCTTGCCCAGAATAACGAGGAGGGAAAAGAAAATGCCCTCTACTACCTCAGTCGAACTCTAGTCGGGGCGGAACACAACTACTCCCCAGTCGAAAAGCAATGCCTGGCTCTAATATTTGCTGTAAAGAAGCTGAGGCACTATTTGCTTGCTCATCGGGTTATGCTGATCTCCAAGGTCGACCCGCTCAAACACTTGATGACCAGAGCAAGCTTAGCCGGCAGAATGGCAAGATGGGCTGTCATGCTACTTGAGTTTGACATAGTTTATACTCCTCAGAAAGCAGTAAAAGGGCAAGCTCTTGCGGACTTTCTCGCTGCTCATTCCATACCAGAAGGGTCACCACTCAATTGCGAGTTACCCGACGAACAAGTGCTACACCTAGAGAATGACGAGCCATGTTTGGAGCTCTACTTCGATGGGGCCTCATCGATAAGGACCTCCAGTAAATCAAGTGTCCCGGAGATAAAAGCAGGGATAGGATTGGTATTCATCACACCATCAATGGGAACCCTACGACGTTCTTTTGCTCTCACCGAGCCTCGAACGAACAATGAAGCTGAGTATGAAGCTCTGATAGCTGGTTTGGAACTCGCCATAGAAATGGAAATCCTTCGGCTACGAGTTTACGGTGACTCCCAGCTTGTCGTCAACCAAGTAAGCGGCGACTATAAGATATACAAACCCGAGTTAGCTCGGTACAGAGGCCGGGTGGTGGAACTCATGAAACGGTTCACTCACATTGAACTAATGAGAGTCCCTAGAGCGTTGAATGGAAAGGCTGACGTACTCGCTCTCTTAGCCAAGGAGCTGGCTGATCCTGACATGGACGAAATTCTGATCACAGTCAGGAGCCGACAAATTCTGCCCCCAGTCTCTCTACGAGAAGAGGAAAGCGCGGAACAGAAGAGCAGTCCTGCAGAAGAAGCTTCGATCATCCAAGACGAGCTCGATTGGAGAGAACCCTTCATAGAGTACCTCCGATACGACAGGCTGCCCGAAGAAAAATCTGCGAGGATTCAGCTGAAGAAGAGAGCTCTCCATACGTGTTTGTAAATGACACGCTATACCGCAGGTCATATGACCAACTCTGGCTCAGGTGCCTGTCATCGGCCGAAGCCCAAAAAGTCATGAAAGAAGTTCACTCAGGCGTTTGCGGTGCTCACCAATCTGGCCCCAAGATGCGACTGCAGATTAAACGGCTTGGGTATTACTGGCCCACCATGATACGGGATTGCGGAGAGCATGCAAAGAAATGTTATATCTGCCAAATTAACGGTGATTTTATTCACAAGCATCCCAATCCATTGCATTCTACGGTGGCGTTGTGGCCCTTCGAAGTCTGGGGCACCGACATTGTTGGCCTAATTGATCCTCCATCATCCAAAGGCCATCGGTTCATACTGGCCGCGACAGACTACTTCTCCAGATGGGCTGAAGCTGTCCCGCTAAAAGAAGTCAAGACAAAAGATATTCTGACATTCTTCCAGCATAATATTCTATACCGCTTCGGTACACCAAGAAGAATCATTTCTGATAACGGGCCTTCTTTCAAGAGCTTCAATGTCTCAAGGTTCGCTACTCAGCACAAGATAGACTGGAGATATTCCTCCATCTATAATCCAAGAGCCAACGGGCTAGCCGAAGCCTTCAATAAGACTCTATGCAAGCTCCTGAGGAAAAATGCTTCAGCCAACAAGAGAGACTGGAATCTCAAACTTCACGAGGCGTTGTGGGCATATCGTACCACGCACCGTACTCCAACTCAGTCCACTCCATACTCATTGCTCTTCGGAGTGGAGGCGGTCCTCCCCCTCGAAGTCGAAGTTCCAAGCTTAAGAATGGCCGTTCAGCACGAGTTGACGGAGGAGGAAAACGTGCTCCTTCGACTTGAAGAGCTCGATGCCCTCGAAGAAACGAGGCTCGCGGTACAGCAAAATCTGGAGCTATACCGAGCCCAAATGTCACGGGCCTATGACAAGATAACTCGTCTCCGCGCTTTCAAGAAAGGTGAATTGGTGTTGGTCCTCAAAAGACCGATTATCCCCAATCAACATGCCAAGGGAAAATTCGAGCCAAACTGGGAAGGACCATATGTCATCGAGAAAGTGTTCGACGGAGGATCCAACCAGCTAATAAGTGCCGATGGAGAAAGGCCCATGCCACCCATCAATGACCGATATCTCAAGAAATACTACACGTAAATGACCCCTATTTCTCCCAAATCCTGCCGGTGAGACTACTTTTAAAGTCCCACCAGCGGCAAAAAAAAAGAAGAAGAAAGAAAAAAGAAAAAAAAAAGAAGAAGAAATAAACGGTATGTCCACAAGCAAAACGGGCACGGATGAAAACCCAAAAGGGCTCCGTGAGTAAAAACAGCAGGACTACCGGCGAGTCTGTGAAAAACCGAAAGGGCGCAAACTCAAGAAAAGAGATGAAATACACTCGCAAAGTCCTCTCGATCTTGTGAGGAGAAAACCCCTGCGTGAGATCCTTACGACTCACAATGGAGCAACACACTTAGGAATCCTCACGATTCCTAAGGAGAAAATACACCTGCGGGATCCTTACGACTCGTAGGGAGAAAATGCGTTATAGGACCCTCACGGCCCATAAAATTGAAAAGCCTTAGGTGATAGGGACCCAAACCTGTCTCCTAAGCCATCGTTCCGCAACGGGCAACGGCAAATGATGAGTCGCTCCTGGCATTTCGCTTCAGTGTTAGCGGTGCTGATGCCGACCAAAAACCCAAATCCCAAGTCCTCCCAAGGCAAATGATGAGTTGCTCCTGGCATTATTCTAGTGCAGCAATGCTGATGCCAAACAAGATCCAAATTCCAAGTCCCCAACCCCAAAGTCGCGAATGATGAGTCGCTCCTGGCATTATTCCAGTGTAGCGATGCAGATGCCAACCATATTCCAAATCCCATACCCCAACGGCGAATGATGAGTAGCTCCTGGTACCACATTCCAGTCCAGCGATGCAGACGCCAACAAAGCCCTGAAATTTTTCCGGCCCTACTGTCTGGATCATACATCCTGCAAAACCGTATACAATCCACGGGCGAAAAACAATCCCAACCTCTCCCAAGTCCTACCGGTGAGACCACAATCAAAGTCCCAAAAAAAAATCCCAAATCCTCCCGGGGCAAATGATGAGTTGCTCCTGGCATTATACCAGTGCAGCAATGCAGATGCCAAACAAAAACCAAAATCCCAAATCCTCTAAATGACAGATGATGATTCTCTCCTGGTACCACATTCCAGTATAGCGATGCTGATGTCAACCTAAATCAAAATCAACAAGTCAACTTTCACTCCGACACCGCAAAAAGCGGAGCAAGTCAGAATCCAATCTCGACACCGCAAGAAGCGGAGCAAGTCAAGTCTACCCCTGACACTGCAAGAAGCAGAGCAAGTCAAATCAAGCACCGACCGTCCAAGTCGGTAAAAGGGCAGTATCGACCGTCCAAGTCGCAAAAAGGGCAGCATCGACCGTCCACGTCGCAAAAAGGGCAGAATTGACCGTCCACGTCGCTAAAAGGGCAGCACCGACCGTCCAAGTCGCTAAAAGGGCAGCATCGACCGTCCAAGTCGCAAAAAGGGCAGCATCGACCGTCCACGTCGCAAAAAGGGCAGAACCGACCGTCCACGTCGCTAAAAGGGCAGCACCGACCGTCCAAGTCGCTAAAAGGGCAGCATCGACCGTCCACGTCGCTAAAAGGGCAGCATCGACCGTCCAAGTCGCAAAAATGGCAGAACCGACCGTCCACGTCGCTAAAATGGCAGCACCGACCGTCCACGTCGCTAAAATGGCAGAACCGACCGTCCATGTCGCTAAAATGGCAGTACCGACCGTCCAAGTCGCAAAAATGGCAGCATCGACCGTCCAAGTCGCTAAAAGGGCAGCATCGACCGTCCAAGTCGCAAAAAGGGCAGCATTGACCGTCCATGTCGTAAAAAGGGCAGTGCAGGATTCCTACAAAGCGGGAACCAGATTGCTCCGGGCCAAGTAAACGTCTATCACGGACACTCCGTCTCGGAGACATGTCAAGCAACGACCGTCCATGTCGTAAAAAAAGGGCAGTGCCAGCTTCCCAAAAAGCGGGAATGAAATCAGGTTGCCTCCAAGTAAAAGAAGATCCATCAATTTCATGCACACGACCCGCATATGTGGTGTGCATTTATTGATGGGGGGCAATTTGTTGGGGTAAAAATTTACACCCCGGTTGACCAAGTCAAAATCAAAGTCAACCCCAAGCCAAGTGGGCCCAAGCCCAGATCCAGTGGGCCCATGCCCGGGTCGAGCCAGAACATGAAGCGGCCGGCCTCCCCTCATGCTAAGATAAAAATTTTATAATAAATAATTTTGTTGCATTTCTTTTGTGGATAAATGTAAGAAAAATAGGCATAAAGCCAAATTTTTGTAAAGCCCATGGCTTATGTGCAAAAAGAAATGGCACATGAGCCATAGGATAGGCAAAATGCCATTTTGTGAAGCCCAAGGGGCTATGTGTAAAATGTATAGCCTATAAAGGCAAAAGATAATAAAAATATCTCATAACTTTTTCTCTCTCTAAAAATTTTCCAGATCTGAGATCTTTCCTTCTTCTTCAAGGTTCCAAAACCTTCTTCTTTCTCTTGAATTAAATCAAGAGTTTTACTCTTCTTTTTATAAAACAAATTAGTTTTTCACCACAAAACCCACAAAGGGGAACTTGGATCTATCATTAGATCTCAAAAAGAAGAGATTTTTAGATCTCACATCTCTTGAGCCAGCCAACAGAGGAGGAAGAAGAAGAACCCATTTCCCCAACCAAAACATTCTTCTTTTTTTCAGGAGTTTAACTCCACTAATTTCTCTTTCGAGAGTTTTTGGGGCTAAAAGCCCTCTTTTCCTCGCCGGCGCGCTAGCGCTCGAGCGCAAAGCACCTACGTGCCGACACGTGGCGCGTTTGCGCTCCAGCGCACTGCGCGCGAGCGCAAAGCGCCCACGTGCCGACACGTGGCGCGCGCGCTTGCGCTCCGGCGCACTGCGCCCGAGCGCAAAGCGCTCACGTGCTGACACGTGGCGAGCGCGCTTGCGCTCCGGCGCACTGCGCTCCAGCGCGCAGCACTCATGCGCAAAGCGCCCATGTGCCGACACGTGGCGCGCGCGCTTGCGCTCCAGTGCACAGCGCTCATGCGCAAGGCGCCCACGTGCCGACACGTGGCGCGCTTGCGCCTGAGTGCACAGCACCTAAGCGCACAACGCCCAAGGTGCTGCCCCACGCATCCTTTGGATGCCTTTTCCCTTTTCTTTATATATAACATATGCATACACATTGTATAGATACACACACGCTCCACAATACTGTCCTCCTCAAAAAATTTTGGGCCGGGGCACTGCCCCGCACCCCGCAAGGGGGCTGCTAGCCCCCTTGACCCCCAGCCCGCTATCCGGGTAGCGGGACCCCCGTAAAAACTCTGCGTGGCTCCCGATATATCCAAAAAACCCTTTCAAAACAAAACACATGTACACTGCACATTGAGTTCGCATGACCAGTTTAACCCGTTAATCTGAGGTTCCCTCGCCCCAAAGGAGAGGGGTAATTAACGGCAGCTTAGTCCGCGGCTGCCGGAGATTCGGATCCCCACAATCATTAAACCCCGGCCTACCCTAGGCAGGGGGAATCTGTAGTACGCCTGACAAGCGCGCGCGTATTCCCATCTCAATGGGGTGACGAAAAACACCCTACAACGTCTGCATCAGGTTGGAGTGAGGAGAAACGCCGTTGGTGATCTCTAGGCTGTCTGTGAACCTTCGAGATTTGGAACTAGGGGACTTTGCCATGGTTTCGTTGTTTTGACCCTCGGGTCGTTTGTTGACGTCGCATCTGCATCCTGCTGGAGTAAGGAGAAACGCCGTTGATGATCTCTAGGCTGTCTGTGAACCGTCGAAATTTGGAATTAGGGGACTTTGCTATGGCTCCGTTTGTTGATGTTGCGTCTGCATCCGATTGGAGGGAGGAAGAACGCCGGTGTTGATCTCTAAGTTGACGATGTTGACGTCGAGACCCTGAAACTAGGGATCTTCCTTCACTTCGTTTGTTGACATTGTGTCTGCAATATTGCGACAAATGTCGAGATTATCTCTAGGTTGTCTATGAACCATCAAGATTTGGCTTCGTTTCGAAGAAGCCTGGTGGGATGATATGGTTCCCTTCTTGTTTGTGCCCATGGATTGTATACAGGAGTCAATGTGACCTCACCTGCAGGGCAAAAAGTTTTATTCTTTCATTTTTTTTAATTCTTTCCGCGATGCTCTATCATTTCAGCTTTTATATCGCGAAGGTCGCGATTGCCCAATCATTTCGGCTATTTTTCACGATGCCCAATCATTTCGGCTATTTTTCTTTTTACTCGCTGCTTTTTATTGCGAGTTGCCCAATCATTTCAGCTGTTTTTGTATGCATATATTTTTACTTGCTGATTTCGTTGCAAGTTGCCTTATTATTTCGGCTATTTCATATGCATTTTTGGCTCGTTGATTTTTTATCGCGAGTGTGGAACTTGAAATCTGGTGCCAATCTTAGCATCAGCATTGCTGCGACTGGAATATTGCCAGGAGCGAATCATCATTTGCCATGAAAGGACTTGGAATTTGATACCGATTTAGGCATCAGCATCGCTACCACTGGGACATTGCCAGGAGCGAATCATCATTTTCCTCTGTCGATGTCGAATAAAGGTGGCTTAGCAAACAGGGTTAGGATCCTGTTGACTAAGGCTTTTTGACTTTACGAGCCGTAAGATTCTCATAAAGGTATTTCTCCCTACGAGTCGTAAGGATCTCTTAGGTGTATTTTCTCCTTAAAAAATCATGAGGATTCTTAAGTGTATGTTCTCTTATAAGTCATAAGGATCTTACAAGAGTGTTTTCTCCTTATAAGTCGAGAGGACTTACAAGGGTCGCTCACCGTGTGAGCATATCCCTAGTCGCTGGAGGGACTTTGTTAGGGAAAGTGTCACGACCCGAAAGTACGGAACATGACCGGCACTTAAACTACGAACGTCTCGAGGCGTACGTGATCTAAGTAAACCGAAAACCCAGAAATCCAAACCAAGAAAAGTAGTAGAGTGCAGGAAAAACCAACTTAAAGCAAGTAATTTCAATAGCATAAGCCGAATTATGCGGTTTTTTAAAACATCAAAAATTTACTGAAAATTTCGGCAGAGTCTCCTTTGTAAATACTGGCCCCCAAACGGGATACAACATGAATAGTATACGAAATCAAGAAAAAGGCATCCCCAAGCGGGAGCTAGCTCTTCGTCAATCGACGGTCACAACCACACAAGCAATATAATATACAACGCCAACGGCGAGGATCAAAACTCAAAAGGAAACTCAAAACCACCAAATATATAACGAGCGACTCTAAGGTCAAAAGAATAAACAACACTGGTCTCTATCTCAATAAATACATGTTTGGTTGATGGAACTTCTAGATACAACAGAATAATAATATACAAGATATAATGATGGGTAAGATACAAATAACCCACCTACTAGCAAGCCACCCGGAAATGGAAATAGTGCCAGCAAAGCCGTAATGAAACCTGTACGGCAAACCTGCAAGAAACTGGGGCACAACGGGGGTGAGTTGCCAACTCGTGAATAGAAAAACATATACGCACAGAAATCGCATAAATAACGCAATCCTAGGTCAATGATCATAATATGTCCTCAAATATAGGAATAACACGTAGCCTATAACAAGGCTAGGGTAAATATCTAACCCGAGTGTAATCTCATGTGCCCGTGTCAGTGCCTCAGGTAGCAATATATCATATGAATGAGGTATGAATGCATGAAAACAGAATACATGTAAATGAAGAACTATTTTCATAAATTAGTGAGATTTCCTTTGTATTTTTAAACTGAGGTATCATAAATGAAATCAGTATCAACAGTGTCTAGCATCGACACAAAACATAAATCTCAATGTCTCGAAATATCAATGTCTCAATGTCAATATCTAGGGCGCCGTCAGTCCAGACCGGCCCCTACCATCCATCTCAAGACCACGACGGTATCCTCCGGATATCCGACGTGTCGGGTAATATCACCGGTAGGTAGTGCTCCCCAGCCAGGCTCAACGTCAACACCACATTCCTCTTGCCCCGGGGTACCATACCGGGCCCACCATGTACCCGAAACGGTTCCTCCACTCCTCGAATCGGGTCTCGAAATCCATCAGCAAACTCATGGTGGACGACTTATACATCATGGGAAAACCACACTTTTTATTTTAAAAGGGAGAAAAGGTTTATTTATGTTTTTGCGGTTTTCCTCCAAATCCAAGAAATCTCATGAAATCCGAATCCAAGTCATCAATAGCATGTAAACAGTGAATATAGGCATGAGAATCCATGAATGCGACACAACAGTGAATAATAACATGCATGAAGTAGTAGGCAATAACTATAATGTCTAACTAGCATAAAAGGCAAGTACACTAATATCATGTCTAAACTATTAGCTAACAACCTATGTCAAATGAAATAGTATTTTCTAAAGTGTTCGTGACATGTCAATTACCGATGAAGATGTGTGTGAGCCGGCAAGTAAGTGTACGTGGTACATACGCGTCATCGGTAATGGTGCTGGTGTCCTAACAGCATGATATTAATAATGCAATAAGAAATTATAATATAAGTATGCGATGCGGAGCGAACAGTAAAAATGAGCGGGAGCTGAATACTAGACGCAACTATAACCAATCTGCACTAATCTAATATAAGTCCTACAAATGGTGCCTTTTGAAATAACACGAATCATGGGGTTTTGAAAATAGGGGCTACGGTGTTTTTAAGAAAAGATACGTTTTTTGAAATATCCGTAAAATCCCTTGACCTGTCTTTTAAAATACGCATGATTCGTAAGCTTTGAAATAGGTAAGAATCGAATCTAATCTAACAACTAAACTAAGCTAAAGGGCTAAGCTAACAAGCTGGACTACAGGTAAGGAAACCGCCTAACGTCTGAGTCGATACATATACATACCTGTATATATATTAGTCGGTGATCCCGCCTCAATAATATCATATCCGATACCATATCTATAATCAGACATCCCAAGTCAAGAGTGCGGATCAATCATCAAGATATAGCTCGTACGTAAATCCGTCGTACGGCATCCTCCAATTCTGGGTACGGGTCAAAATCACATTCATCATACTATTCACCTGGTATCCTCTTTATCAATATTATGATCTGGTACTGATCTACGTCTAGTACAATACTGATATCGCCTAAGCATGCATGCACGTGTGTAAAAACTACGTCAAGGACCCGCTACAACGTCATGTCGTATCTCAAATACGAACCCTGCTATATCACCGATCTCACGGCCTCAAATCAAATCTCATCGACTCATCATAAATCCCAAGTACTATCCTCAAATCCGTATATGAACACACAGTCCCATACCTATGTGAACACATAACTATATATTCCCGAATAAGCACAAAAGAAAGAAGAACGTATGCAAGTATGGGTGGGTGTGTGCAAGTGTGGTGCGACCGCTACTCTAGGGTTTCGCGACACTCAATCATCCAAGAACACCAAATATCCATATTTATCATCAATAACTCAAACAATATATAACCAATATATATATATGTGTATACGTGTCCGTATACATCACCATGAACTGCGGGGGTGCTATACGCCATCCACCCGACTTCTCCCCGTAGATATAAATCTACTCACCTGGTCCTCGCTCGCCGGTGCCGACGTCGCCACGCGCTTGCTGGTCGTCTCGAAGTCTACATGGGGTACCTACATATCATAACGCACCGTATCGCATTAAAACTAAATTCGAAATCGAAATGGCATACGAAAATCAAATCGGCACGCGTATCACGCATAGGTCCAAACCTATCGCCTACGCATGCAAGAATAGTTAAACCAACCCTCGATGTCGAAGTACAAACGTCAAACCATCGAGAAAAATCCAATCACACTCATTTGCACATTCCCGCACACTAATTTTAATATAAACTAGGTTAAAACTCACAAAAACCCCAAATTCACTTTAAAAGCCGTTTTTCCGAAAAACTAGCAAGCAAAATTACCCGTTTTAGTGCAAAACTCGATGTTTAAACAATTCTAGTGGCCATAATACTTATTAAATAACTTAAATAAGTCATAAAAACCATTTCCATATTTTAATCACATAAATTTGCATAATTTCCAAAATCCTAGATTGCAAAAATATCAATTTTAACACTTTTTATTGTAAAATTCACAATTTTACAATTAAACTTGGTTTTGCATATATTAAATGGTTAAACCACTCATGGAAACCTTAATGATGTGCTAAAAATCCTAACTAGATTTTAATCCCACGTTTTTATTTAATTTCTAATACCTAGTTAGCAATTTAGCATAATTATCACCATTTTTAAACTAACAAATTAGCAACTATTAACCAAATTAGATTTTGCATTCAATTACATGTTAATCCCCTCATTACAATCATAAGCTAATGATAAAGAACCTAATTTAATTCAAACCCTAGCTTCAATTCAAAATTCCCAATTGAATTTCCAAACATTCAATTAAACCCACAATTTAACACCTAATTAGCTTCATTAAGGAATTTAAATCAAAAAAATGAATAATGGGTCAAAAGTTATACCTCACAAACCATGATCAAACTTGAATTCTAGACCTCCATTTTGAAATCCTTGCACCAAGATCCATGCTAAAGGAGATGAGGGAAAATGGGTAGGAGTCGGATTTTGATTTCGGTGAGGTTTTAATTGATTTTTTTGACAAATTTTTTTTGATGGAAAGAGAGGAGAAGAAGGAAGGGGGGCTGCTGTTGGCGTGCACAATTTCGTTCAGAAATTGTGGGTGGGTGAGGGAGGAGAGAGAGTGGGGTGGAAAAAGTGAGAAGAAAAGTCAAAGTCCACCTTTTACTTCTATCATTCTCTTTTCTTTTCTTTTCTTTTGCAAAATAAGTGGGGACAAGAGAGGGGGGGATGCTGAATTCAGTCAAGTGGGAGGGAAAATCGGGGTGTGTGAGTGTGTGTATGGATGTGGGGTGATGGAAAATGATAAATACAATACCCCAAACATCCATTTACGCTAAAAAAGCCTTTTTTCTTCAATA
Source organism: Agapanthus africanus (assembly GCA_030015575.1). Lineage (NCBI taxonomy): Eukaryota > Viridiplantae > Streptophyta > Magnoliopsida > Asparagales > Amaryllidaceae > Agapanthus > Agapanthus africanus. The sequence goes on from CM057349.1 coordinate 221,925,022, forward strand.
ATTTCTAAACCGTTTTGGCAAACGATTTCATTCCAAAGACCACATGATAAAATTTTATTTAATGTTTTATGATGCACAAAATTTGTTTCAACTCATTCCAATTTGTAATTTTCCCTAATTAAATGTATTAGTGGCGGCTTAAAATAATAATAAAATAATTTTTTTCAGAAAATTTGAAATTTCACCAGCGGCTCAATAAACACCAAATAATAGCAATTACATAGCTAGAATATGTATATTTAATTTTTATAATAAGATATTTGTATTTTGACTTTTTACAGAAAACCCCCTTATTTTACCGATTTTTCGAAATTTCACCGAAACGATTTTCAAAAAGTTACAGAAAGGTTTATTCGTGCCCATGGATTGTATACAAGGGTCAATGTTGAACCGCTTATAGGGCAGCATTGGAGGTAGTGATGGCTTAAGAACAGGTTCAGATCCCTGTAGCTTAAGGCTTTTGAACCCTATGAGCCGTGAGGGTCTCAAATGGGAATTCTCCTTACGAGTCGTGAGAATCTCGTAAGCGTAGTTTCTCCTTAAGAATAGTGAGGATTCCTAAGTGTATTTCTCCTTTGTGAGTCGTAAGGATCTCACGCAGGTGGTTTCTCCTTACAGGGTCGAAAGGACCTTGCAAGTGTCTTTTAGCGAGATTGCGCCCTTTCGGGTTTTCACAAAACTCGCCGGTAGTCCTGCTGTTTTTACTCATGGCGCCCTTTCGGGTTTTCATCCGTGCCCATTTTTCTTGTGGACATACCGTTTTTTTTTTGTTTTTTTAAATTTTTTTTACTAGTCTGCGCCCTTTCGGATTTTCACAAAGATCGCCGGTAGTCCTGCTGTTTTTACTCACGGCGCCCTTTCGGCTTTTCATCCGTGCCCATTTTGCTTGTGGACATATCCTTTTTTTTCTTTTTTTTTTTACCACGTCAGCCTTAGGATGCTGCTGTCCGTAGTAGTTTATAGTGTAAGTGTACGGCGGCACCCCGGCCGTCTGAACGAGGCCAAAATACCGAAACGATACTTTCTTTAAACTTTTAAACCGGCACCACCGCGCACTAAAAACCCGGATCGGGCCATTAATCTAATCCTAGCTAACTAGAGAAGGGGTAGAGAGATATACCGAGCGATCTGTGTCCTTTGGTCTTCTCGTCGTCGTCCCGATCTCCCCGCGGAATCTCCGGTCTTCATCTCCTCGTCGGAAGGGTACCACATCGCCGGGTTCTTTTACGGGCTCCCACTTCTGGACCGAGGCAACTCGGGCACGAAGTTGGCGAGCCGACGTGCCCAAGGATGCTGTAGGTTAACTGTAGAACTTATGTCTCATGAGGTTGTAGAAGTTTCCATGGTTTTAGTGGAGAAGGAGAAGTAGGCTTTTTGTGGAGCTATATGAATTTTGCAAGCCAAAAGAGATGAAATCCCACACCCAAAAAATTGGGACAGCCCCCATCACAAAATCTGGCCGGCCTTATGAGGTGAAGGGGAGGAAGGGAAAAAGTCCAAGGGGGTGTGGATCAATCACACAAGGAAAAGAAAAGGGTTATCATTAGAAACAATGATCACCAATCAAGTCAAACACTCCATCAACCATCATAACTCCAAAAGTCAAGTAATCATGAAGATAGAAGTCAAATGGTGGAACCATCATGAAGCAACAACATGCAAAAAACACCCTCCACTAATCAAAATTGCATGCTTGCAAATAACCCCCTCTCCACCAATTTCCGGCCAAAGAAAGAAACAAAGGAAAATGGCCGAAACGGAAAGCAAACTGGCAACTTCAGAAGACTGATCCCGTAATAAATTAAAGGAAACCCCCGCGATTGTATATACTTACCCGCATTTGTAATCCGACCGAATACAAATGCAATGAGACAAAATCTACACTGTACAATACTGGGATCCGGCTTAAACCAAAGCCCGCTAGTATTATCCGTCCAATCATGATCCGTGCAATACCGCACGTATCTGATCGAATCCTGCCATATCTCCATACGGCCTCTACTGCGTTTCGCCCGAAACTTGAGAAAACGGTCTGCGGGGGATTCTAAAGACTCGTCAATACTTTAGCTGTGGATTTAACTACTAGCACGTCAGAGGTATTAGCCATACGTAACGGACTACCAGGTATTGACCAAAAGGGACGTCGATGAGCGAACTCATCCTGACACCCTAATGAGCCTATCAGTGACAATATCCGTACAGTCCGGTACGTTCGTTTATGAGCTTCGCATGGCGGGCCAAGGGGGTTGGTAAAAGTCAGACCCCCAAAAGCGGTACAAGTCGTGTCAGAGTGTAGCCCAGAACACCTTGAGATACTACTGGAATACCTACCAGTAAATCTCCTACCTTGGCCAAGGACTTCGTGTAAGGGCTCTCCTAGACACAGCGTGACCTCACCCCCAATACCGGGAGAGACGAACCCCTGAAGATCCGCTCACTGCCTCCATGCGGCTCGGGACTGTACCCAACTAAAACCTGTTTGCACGTCTCCTTTGAGCGTGGTAGGGTAGTAATCAAAGTACAGTGGGAACTCACACGAGACAAATGACGATCTCAGGTCGATGAACTAACCTGTACACATGTCACCAGGGAACTGCTATCTGACGTCTGGTATAAGACCAACTAGCATGTTCCCGTCGAGTCCTGTCCGGTGTACTCATAACCCAATGAGCACCTGTATACATCTTAGGTGAACCAACTGACACCAGTGGCATGTGAGACCGGCCACCGCCCCTCGTCGGGGTCTCGACTGTATACACTAGTCTACTCTGGAGTATCGATGCCCTGTCTCAAAACTCCTACGACTAGGGACCTTTTAAGGATGTGCTTATAGACCCCAGCTCCCACGTATATGATCGCCCTCATACTGCTGGCAGTCAAGCAAGAATCCTAGGGGCTTTATCAACGTGTAATAGCGACCTGTTAGGTCAGCTAAAGAATTACACGATGGTAAAGATAAACCAGATAGCATACTATCATCTTGAGTAAGACTGTCCTACTGGTATAGGTCCTCCTTCAATCATTGCAATCACGTGCCTGTGATCCAATAATTGACTTTGAGGGCACTATATCCAACAATCTCCCACTTGCACTCAAGGCTAATTATTGCGATGTCGAATACTCACAGCCCGTGTGATACTGAACACCCAACTCCTCTACTAATCAGTCTTACAAAACCCGTTTGAGAAACTAGTGCGTTCGAGGAATAGCCTCAGTGAGTGGATCCGCATTGATGTTTCTTTCTATGTCTCTCTTAATCTCAAGTTCGTGGAGGAAACCATCTCCCGAAATGAGCAATACCTGTCTTAGAATATGTCTGGATATCTTATGGGACCTAGTTCATAAATGAACTCCAAATCCAAACTTCTTAGACTGTATCGTCAATTGAACTTAATCAGTATCCTGCGCCATGCCTCCCTCGTTATCAACCAGGACCACCTGTTCAAATACTGCCCCTCGTCATAGGGAGAACGATAACTCTGACAGCCACTCTGTCATCTAGGTCACCTTAGAAGCCTGGAATGATAACCGTCTCCTGAATAAGGCTGTCGTTATCATATCCCTAGAACATCCACTTATGTTCTAAAACTACTTTCGATTGTTTCTCCAGGATTGGATTAATATCAACTTATTGCATCTACTGTAAAAACAACATATGGTGTGGTGCTTGACATCTCATGATTGACTCAATTGCCTAAGCAAGTGATCTGCCAATCATGCACATCCCTCTCCCCTTCAGTCTGTAGGACACCTTTAGAGAAGGTGACTCCATCACCTGCAGGTACACTACCGTGCCAGGAGTCGTCCATTCTAAAGCAGCTTTAGAATGCTGTCTAAGTACCCTGATTGGGAAACTACCCAAATCTAGATCTAAAGCCATAGATCCAGTAACCAGAATGTCTTGATATTATATCCAAGTCCCATGTGGAGAAACTACTGTGTGACAACCAAAGTAAAACCGATCGTAGTATAGGAATTTCACTTCCTACTCTGTGTATGTCATCCAAATACCAGGACATCACACCCTACTACCTTCTTAACAGATCTATCCCCTATTCTGATGAAGTCAAACCTATGACTCTCACATCAGAAATAGATGATCTATCTCCGCTACATCTGCTTTAGTCTATAAATAGACATAAGCCACTTGTCCACCAATGCTTCCGCTGCTCCCACTGACTACGACAACCCTCTGGCAGAGTCATATACACGTACACTTCTAAAACCAGTTCAGAACGACGTTATACTCATCCTCCTGCCGGGTCTCACAGTCTGGAACAACAGCAATGGCAAGTCTGGGTAAACAAGAACCTCCCTTTCACCATCCTTAAGGCTACCGGAGAACCTCTCGGGTGCCTGAGGTTACCCACCGTATCTGTGGAGTGGCCAATGGAATGTCAAACCAAATTGAATCTTTAGGTTCTTATCAAATTTTCAGTAATCGTCTGCGGTTCTGGAATCACTTCCAGTTCCACCATACTCCCACTACTGTTTTCTGAAAAAATCCATTTTTGTTAAAACTGTGGCGAGTCAAGAACAATATCACTATTAATCTTCCAGATGGTAGAAAGTCAACCCTCGTCATAGCCTGGGTCAACCCATAAACAGCCATTACAGAAACGTGCCTTGAGTTATCCAGAGTCTGGTTTTAAGCATAAGCCGGACAACTCCCCGTAGCTTAACATCGTTAAGATATGAACTGTTCTATATCCAATATAGAACCAGAGGCACTGATTTATTTGAACCAGATTCAAATCATGCAGCTGTCTCCAGCGCATGTCAACTAAATGGAAGGAGGCCGATCAGCGTTACTCAACTTAGGAATGCTTCCAATTATGAGTAACCTGAATGAGAAGCAAGTTCTCTTAATCATTACTATCAACTGAATACCATACACAAGTATCTACATCTTCGATCACCTTGAAGAATCGCGATACATGCAATACCTGGTTCTCTACTTTATTCTTATACCTATAACTTCTCAAAATTCGGACCTTGCGTTTCTACGAAACACTTGTCTAAAAACTAGAGAAGTTATAAGTAAACCGAATATAGTACGAGGACCAACCCCTCTGTCCTAATGGACACTGGACAATATACAATCCTCTGTATAAGTCCCCTGAGTCGAATAACTCAAATCCTGTGCGTTGTAGGTTGAAAAATGTACTTATGGTTAAGAAGAATTATGCCGTTGTTTAATGCTCCTTATCTAAGAATCAACTGATATAGGTAAATGTCATAGACATAATTTCAAAAAGGTATATCTCACTCTATAAAAATAGACGTATGGATATATCAATTTGAAATTGGTGCATAATAGCGGATATTCAAAACCAAATATTTGCCGTACGGCAAACAACCCAGGCGATTTCTTCAAATATCACCAATTACAATGAATTTCGATATAATGAGAATGATCACCTAATTCCCAATAACTTACTCCCACTCATCATCTGTAAAACCATACGGATGTGAGAATCATACCTGGTAAATATATATCCTGGAGTAAGTGTCTAATTAGGAAATCAGTTTTCTTTTAACAGTACACAGTGAAACTGAAACATTGAAATGTTTCGTAGGGGTATCCGGGTATTCCTAGTAATGCCTCTTCCACTATCCAGATTCACAACTGTAACCGTAAATTTCTTTGCCATCTCTCCAAATCCCTTCATATGTCTTTAGTCATTACCTTCTGTACACCCCTTTAGACCAAATGGTTTTCTTCCTTCCCTACCGTTCGGCACCAGCCTATGGTTTGGAAGAAGACTATCCAATAAGCATAATGGGTGTATTGTCCTAATCGTAGGAGCACTCCCAATGCGAGAGAAGGTGAAGATAAAAGACACCTGAATAAACCTTATTTCTATTTCTCCTGAACCAGAATCCATCCCCGAACTGGAACAAGTTCCTTTCGAGTTTGTATATGACCATACGATGGAGTATCCAAATAACTGTGGATCTTCGTAGTGATACGAAGGGTCCTAGAGAAATACAAAGGTGAAGTGGGAGTGGTAATGAAATATTTGGTTTGGCCGTGAATAGCAGTCTCAATTTACTGTGCCCTCCTTCTAATCCCTTTCTTTGTCTTTACATAATACCTTCTGTACACCATCGTTAGGCTAATTGGTTTTCTTCATTCCCTACCGGTCGGCACCTGCCTATGGTTTGGAAGAAGACTATCCAATTTGCGTAATAGGTGTACTATCCCCTAATCTAAGGGGCACTCACAACCTGAGAGAAGGTAAAAGGAAAAGACAACTGAATAGTCCTATTCATTTTCTCCAGAACCGGAAACCATCCTCGAATAAATTCCTTTGAGTTCGTGTATAACCATACGATGGTTTTACCGAATGGAAGTGGACGTTCGTAGTAATACGGGGTGTCCTGGAGAAAAGGGTAAAAGTAGGAGTGGCAATGAGGTTTGCAACTCTGACAATCCAAAAGACAGTGTTATAAGAAGGTTCGGTCAACTTGGTCACTGAGTCATAGTCTAGGGTCGGGTCATGGTCGCTGCCAAAGAGAGAGAGAAAAGAAACACTCAGCGTGCACTCTAACCTAGATCAGAATGGTTACCAAATTTATCTATTCAGGAAACCTCCCACTGTACCGTCAAATTCTTCTCCAAACCTGAAAGAAGAATTAGTCGGGATCACCCGAGGAGTAAACCAACTCATCAGTGGGAATCGGGATCCAACTATCATCGCATGATAACATGACGGAATCTGCTCACGTTATCACACTCCAGAAGGTATGCGCATATCTGGCAAGTTTCAGTTTCTTTAGAAACTCCCGATATGATTTTTGCTCCATGCTCTTATGACCTTGACGAAGGCCAACATATCATAAGTCACATGTCAAGTTCTACCCATCATTATCCAGGTTAATTTGAACCCACCCGTACATACCCTTGTCGAATGCCAAAATAGTAGTACGACTGTCCCAAACCAACGCATCTATCTATGCTGCAGAAAAGTAACAAATAGCTACCATACACTATACCTTGACGAAGGCCAACATACATAGCATGAATACTATGTGCTACCTTTATGAAATGACGGAGGGCTATGAATGGTTTTTGGCGAAATACCTTTAACGTAATGAACTTGATATCGTTGAAGGAACTGGATAGCTTTTATAAAAATATAGTGACGAAAACCTTTGCTAAAGAGGTCACTCCCGGTGAAGGGATCTCGGCTCTTTCCCTATAGAATGAGGTGCAGGATATTCCAACTGAATACCACGATGCAAAGCAAAAGTAATCGGCTATAGTGAAGTTATTGCCCTGACGCAAACTTCTGTCCAAGGGGTCATTCCCGGTGAAGGGATCTCGGCCCTTGCCTCGTCGACTGAGGTGCTGGATATTCATAACTGAATACTACTGTGCAAAACAAAAGAGAACGTCCTTGCAATAACAGCTTTTTGAAAAATTGTTCCAACAACATCAGAATATGTTGGTTTAGCTTGCATTGATCCGAATCAATGCAGTCTCATCAATTGATCACACCAATAAAGAACGAAAATAATGATGTACGTATATGCCATCCGCATTCGCCACTGGGTCCCGTCATTACCCGTTAGGTTACTTAAGTAACGACAGAGCGGGACTGGACTAGCGCGGATGCAAAACATATACAACATCTACTAGTATATATATCAATATATAATATTCGCTGAAGGCGTGATAAAATGCAACATCACAGAAATGTAATAAGCATCACAGTACAATACAGATATCTGGGATCCCCGGGTTTCATAGAGCCGCTACTGAAACCCGACGTTCCCCTGGTCGTGTGGATAGCCTGTTCAATGAAATCCTAGACCCCTACGGGCGTGGCAAGTTACCCGCCAAAACCTGAAGCGAAGCAGCCCCCTTCAGCAACGTGAATGGACCACCCAACACTTCACGGAATCCGGTAACTTGGGCACCCCTCCTTGGGTCAACCTGTACCCACTACGAGTGCGGCGAATAGCCCGCCAATTCTAGAGTGAAGCCCCCTCAATCTCAAAGCCATGAGATGCGGGCTCGTTTCCCTCTAGAACCCGGCTATCCGTGCACCCCTCCTTGGGGTAATCCTAGTACAGAAAGTAAAATATACATACAACGGGTACATCGACCTCAGCCCGGTCGTGCCCCAAAAGAATAATATACAAACATGCAGTGACGGCAGTCCACATGTCGGACGCTCGCCCCGCAATATCAAATGTACATATAAAATGAAACTGTACTAACATTGCATCCAGGCTATCCCTCACGACCAATCCGCAATATCACAGCACAACACAGAACATCAACGTGAATGTCACGTTCGCAAATCCGTCTAAAAGGGCTATAGCAGTTAGACAGGATTTACCGATCAAATGACATTCACGGTCGCAGATATAATGTAAATACTGTGAACTAATATGTTTAAAATTTTCGATCGATCAAATTTACCGAAGTGGGCCCCAAGCACTCCTGTAGCACTCAAAGAAAATCTGGGCCCAAAAACAACATACCCAAAACCCTATTTTCATGTCATAAAGCCACTGGAAAATTTTAGTACGGCGTTGACTTATTTCCACCGCGGAACCGCGGCCAAAACAGGGGTTTGGCCGCTTTTCCGCGGTGACACTGTAGCATCACCTAACCAAAATTTTGCAGAATGCTTAAAACTTCCTGCATGTATTTCTGCAATGTATTGAAAAAAATTTTGAGCTAAAAAAATATTCGACAAAAATTGATGCAATAGAAAATGTGGTTTTTGGAAATTTGTTCGATCGAACTTGTAAACACATTAGAGCAAGCTAGACTAGGTTAATGGCGTGGCTCTAATACCACTGTAAGTGCACGGCGGCACCCCGGCCGTCTGAACGAGGCCAAAATGCGGAAACGATACTTTCTTTAAACTTTTAAACCGGCACCACCGCGCACTAAAAACCCGGATCGGGCCATTAATCTAATCCTAGATAACTAGAGAAGGGGTAGAGAGATATACCGAGCGATCCGTGTCCTTCGGTCTTCTCGTCGTCGACCCGATCTCCCCGCGGAATCTCCGGTCTTCATCTCCTCGTCGGAAGGGCACCACATCGCCGGGTTCTTTTACGGGCTCCGACCTCTGGACAGAGGCAACTCGGGCATGAAGTTGGCGAGCCGACGTGCCTAAGGATGCTGTAGGTTAACTGTAGAACTTATGTCTCATGAGGTTGTAGAAGTTGCCATGGTTTTAGTGGAGAAGGAGAAGTAGGCTTTTTGTGGAGCTATATGAATTTTGCAAGCCAAAAGAGATGAAATCCCACACCCAAAAAATTGGGACAGCCCCCATCACAAAATGTGGCCCGCCTCATGAGGTGAAGGGGAGGAAGGGAAAAAGTCCAAGGGGGTGTGGATCAATCACACAAGGAAAAGAAAAGGGTTATCATTAGAAATAATGATCACCAATCAAGTCCAACACTCCATCAACCATCATAATTCCAAAAGTCAAGTAATCATGAAGATAGAAGTCAAATGGTGGAACCATCATGAAGCAACAACATGAAAAAAACACCCTCCACTAATCAAATTTGCATGCTTGCAAATAACCCCCTCTCCACCAATTTCCGGCCAAAGAATGAAACAAAGGAAAATGGCCGAAACGGAAAGCAAACAGGCAACTTCAGAAAACTGATCCCGTAATAAATTACAGGAAAACCCCGTGTTGTATATACATACCCGCATTTGTATTCCGACCGAATACAAATGCAATGAGAGAAAATCTACACTGTACAATACTAGGATCTGGCTTATGTTAGTTATATGTATGCCCTAGAGGCCATTACTGTACACAGGATGTATATTGTAGTGGATGCTGGGACATATATAGGTATGACTTTCTTGCTCGACATGATAGTATGCTATCTGGTTCCTCTTTATCTTAACATGTATACTTTCGGTCTCTCTGTTGCATGTTGATAAAGCCCTTAGGATGTGTGCTCGACTTCCAGGACTATGATGTAGATCATACTAGTGGGGCCTGTGTAGTCCATGAGTACATCCTTCAATGTTCCTAGTCGTGGGAATATTGAGACGGGGCATCGATATTCCAGAGTAGACTAGCGTATATCTTCTCGACCCATGTGATGGGCGATGGATGATCCCATATCCATTGGTGTTTGACATCAGAGATGGTATGCGGGTGCTCAGTGGAGACTGGGTACACTGAACGGACTCGCCGGGCACTCCCAGATGGTATTATACCTCACGTCAGATGGCGGTTCTCTGGTGACACTGGTACAGCTTAGTCTGTTGACCCGAGATCGTCATAGAGTCTTGTGTGTCTCCCACTGTGCTTTGATTTCCACCCTACCACGGCTCTACTGAGTCATGCAAACAGGTGGTTTTTGGGTACAGTCCCGATTCACATGGAGGCAATGAGCGATAGGAGGGGATTCGTCTCTCCCAGTATTGGGGGTTGATGTTCCGCTATGCTCGACTGGCCATAACTGGAAATCCCTGGCCAGGGTTGCAGTGATTTACTGGTAAGAGTTATCAGTAGTCTCACGCTTGTTATAGACCTTACATCGGCATGACTTATCAAGCTACTAGGGTCTGACGTTTACCACCCATAGGTGAGATATGCGACATATCAGACGAACAGACCGGACTGTACGGTAAGTGTTACTGGTTGGATTCACAGGAGTGTGAGCGGGCTTGCTCGTTTATCTTCTGATCGCTCAATACCCGGGTGGCCGTTACGTTTAGCAGACCGCTTGCGGCTTGTGGGTGTTTGATATGATCATCACCTACTGCCGGCGTATTGATAAGTCTTTAGAGTCCTACACAGAGGTTTCCTGGCTCAAGCGAAATGAAATAGGAGCGCATATGAGATATGTGCAGGACCAAGAATAATACCAGTATGTGATACTGAATTCTATTCTTGCGATTTGTATCATCGGACGGTTATATAAGATATAGCCGGGTTACCGAATCAAGTGTTGATTCGATATATTGATACACTTGATATTAGTCGGTTATATGCAGTATGACCGGATCATTAAATCTAGTGTTGATTTAATGATTTAATGTATAATTACATATTTGATATATTACTTTACATTAACTAGTATTTGTTCACTTAAGATTGATTTTCTCACTTGATGTGCACAAGTTGTATATGTGATATATTTTTTGTGCACTAGTTTGTATCATGTTTGATGATACATGCAAACTTGGGTGTGTGTATCAATTTAACCATGTTTAGGTTAATGGTTAGGGTTTTAACTAACTTATTTATTTATTTCATTTATTTAGGTTTGGTTAAAAAAAAACTAAATGGTTGCTTTTGTTCATTTGCTAGAAGCTTCATGATGCTTCATGCATCTTTGAAAAAGTAACCATTTTGTTTTTATTCCTTAACCTAACCATTTCACCTAAACCTTAGTTTATTCTCTACATTAGTTACCTCACCTATGGTTGCTAAATGATAAGCATCACTTGATTTTCTATTTTGATTATTATTCATTCTTTTCTTTCTTCTCCTTCTTCTTCATGAAGAGAAGAAAACATTGCTAGAAAAATTCCAAGTGATGAATCCAAGTGAGAAATCCAAATCCAAAGTGAACCCACTTCCTATTTGTTCATCCTCTACCACTTGACATGTAGTAGAGTGTGTTATCTTCATAAGTTTCATGACCTAGTGAAGATGGAGCTTGAGTTTGAGTCGCCTCGACGTAGATCATCTTCGGCATCGAAGTCAACGACCTAGCCCGCCCATTTCTCCGATGAAACCGACCCTAGACTCCGGGATTCCGATGATCCCAGCGGAGGGACGTCAACATGGAGCTCGAGAAGTGGTGGACCGGATCTACAATGGTTGTAGTCTCTTTCACTTACTAGCAAAGTAGTTTGCTTGCTTAGTTTCGCTTATCCTCTAGTTAACGATCTTGCATAGGGTTTCTCGGCACATAAATTTTTGAATTTGGCATGGTTGATTAGTTGTAGAACCTCATGGGTGTGCCTAGGATCCTTACAGTGGTATCAGAGCCTAGATAGAGCCTTAGGCGAGGTATAGACGATGTTAGAAATCCGATCGAGTCCCGAAACCCTAACCAAGACCCCTCTCTGTACATTTTCTGAAACTGTGGTTTTTTCTTAATTAAAAATAGCCAAAAAATTCAGCAGGGTTTTTGAGGAGTTACTGTGAAGCACGTGCACTTAAATCGATAAAAGCGCCGTGGTACCGCGGCATGAGCATGACTCGTGCGGCGGTTCCGCGGTCGAATAGACACTTTATCCTATGTATTTTGCACAGTAACTCCTTATTTGATTCCTCTGTTTTCTGGGTATTTTTTAATTTATACTCAAGAGTTGAGTTTTCTGGGTTGTATTGGGAGTTCGTAGATTCGACCGGAAAGTTTAACTTCGTCTATGAGTTTTTTCGGGTATTTTAGAAAGTGTTAAAAAGTTCGACCGGATAAAAATACCCACTTTTTCCCCTACCGGGAAATTTCCAAGTCTTGGATTTTTCCGTAGTTTAAGAACGTCTAAGTAGTGCAAGTAACGCGATGGACCCTCTAGAAGACAACAAACCTTAACTCGATTATGTGATCGTCTTGAACTGCCCTTTGAACCTTAGGGTTTGGGGCAGTACGGCGTGCCACATGTGAGGCGTTGGATTGACCCTTCTACGGCTGGACCGTTGCTACTGTGGCATGAAGTGGATGTTTTTAAACTTATTTCATGTGTTGAGCTGTTTCGGGAAAACTTGGGTATTTGATTGTTCGATCGGAAAGTTTAACATTTTCTATTTATCTGGAATTTGATACAATATTTGGAATCCACAAATAGTTATGAGATAACTGATTTGGATGTCATAAATCTAGCACTTTAGTCTCACTTGATCAGCTGTCATGGAATTTTGATGTGATCAAAAGCCCGTCGCAATCACGTTGCGTGCGCGGATACTCGCCGGTAAACTTAATAGACAGCTACACCCCATAGCCCCGACCAAGTGACTGTAGGAGAACTCCGTCGCCAAAAAGCATCCGTTTGGGTGCTCGCGGCAGCGGTGTTCCGCCTTAGTGCACTTCGTCGACGGTATCGGGGGTGCGGCCGTCTACTAAAGTTTGCGACGAGCATTCATTCTGGATGTCGGGAATCTTGTTGAATTGCCCGACTTGATATTGAAAAGAGTTTTCGATAATGAGACTAAAATGCGGGGTTTATAATTGTTAGGCATGCGATGTCTAAGGAATTCATTTGATTAGGCATGCGATGTCTAAAGAGGTTGCGGATTCCAACTGTTGTAGTTTTACACTTCTTTTCTGTGACCGTAAGTGTAATATGTGATATCACCGGTTTCGTTGCTATATGTCAACGACAATTAGGATGGGCACATTTACTTACATTGATGATATGCGATGTTATGTGTTGCTGGATATGTTATATTGGATCGTCGTGTTTGAATAGCCGGGTTTTTTTTAATGTGAGATGAGTGTTTTTTCATTTTCATTCATGTAAAAAAACTTGTATGTAATATTCTTTTATTGGGACACTTCCAGGTTGCGGAAGATGTCACCGTTGATGTATATTATTTACTTTTCCGCATTAGGATAGACCCAAGGAGGGGAGCACAAGTAACCGGGTTCTAGGGTCCAGTGGGAGACCATCTCGAGGAGTCGAGTCCGGGTCTCCTAACCCTAGAATTGGTAGGGTTGCTTGCCTCTCTCGTAGGGGTCTAGGGGTGTGGGATTGGCTATTCATCATCACCGTGGAATCCGTGCTTTATTCAGGCTCAAAATAATACACGGACGTCCTAGTATATCCAATATTTCATATGATATTTTCTGCTGCGTTATCTGTGATGTGATCATGTGATTTGTTCAGATAGATATTGTATATAGTATATATGATATATTATATAGACGTTGCTTATATTTTACACCCGCGCTAGCCCTGCCTCGCTCTGGCGTTAGTTACCTAACCTAATGGTGCAGACGAGACATCGAGGCGAATGCGGATGGCATAAGCGTATGTTATATTTATCTGTGATGTTTAGGTGGACTTAAATGATGGGACATTCATTAATGAGATTAATGAAAGAAAATAAACCTAAAAGATGTTGTGGAATCGAATTTCAAAAATAAAATCAGGTAGCTACAGTTCTTGCTTTGCACAGCGGTATATATGATATATCCTGCACCTTATTCGATGAGGAAAGGGCCGACGATCCCTTCACCGGGAGTGACCCCTTTAGCAATAACTGGCAGATGCTACAACTCTCGGTTTTTCTTTTGATTGCTTCTATAGTTTTCGCTTTGCACAGCGGTATATATGATATATACTGCACCTTATTCTATGAGGAAAGGGCCGACGATCCCTTCACCGGGAGTGACCCCTTTAGCAAAACTAGATAAGCCTCAAAAACACTCCATTTAAAACCATTTGATTCCACGACGAGATCAAATTCAAAGCGTTAAAGGTTTTCTTAAAAACCATCCGCAACCCTCCGTCATTTTAGGAAGTAGAGTACTTAGTATTCGTGCTACGTTTTTCGACCATAGCCGAGGCGTAGTGTACGGTAGCTAAGTGATGTCTTCCTATACAGCATATGATGCGATTAGTTAGGACAGTCATGTGGCTTTGTTGACCTTAGCCAAGGGTCATGTGGGTAGGTCTAATTAATCACGAAATGATGGGTAGAACTTGACTAGTGCTTATGATTTGTTGACCTTAGCCAAGGTCATAAGTGCTAGGGGTAAAAACCATTATCGGGAGTTTCAAGTGTTGAAATTTGCAATGAGATTGCATACCTTCTATATGATAGTTGGATCCCAATACCCACTGCGAGTAATTGATACTCCTAAGAGAGTTTTGCACTTTGCAATTAACCGATCAAGTAGGTGTCTAGAAAGGTGTCAACGGGGTTATGCCCCTGGGAAAACGAGGTTTACTGTAATTAGGTCCGTGCGAAAGCACGGGGAACCTCCCTCAAAGTACCGACACTCGCCTGGCTGAAAGATTGGCGAACTTGTAGAGTGTAATTAATCCCGGCTAGTCTTTCTTTTTAGGGTTTGAAGAAAGATTTGATAAAAACAGTGGGAGCCATCCTGATTAGATAAAATAAATAACCAATCTAATCTTGCAAGAGCGCACGTAGAGTGTTTTCTTCTCTCTCTCTCCAGATAGCGACCATATCACGCCTTAATCAAGATAATAATATGGAAGTATTGACCGAACCCGCTTGTTATACTGAGCTGGGGAACGTTGGTCCCGCTCCAACTTATAATTGTTATAAGACAGAGCAGGAAATAGGGGAATACCAGGATTCCCATGCCGCCCAAACGAAGAAAGTGCATATGATGCATCTCCTTCGGGTGTGTTCATTATAAAGAACTGTTTCTCAGTGTCCTCTACGTCCTAGGTATTAGATACCGGATCAGGATCCCGCAAATGTAATCCGTTACATGGGCTACAGAAAGGTAGAGAACTGAGAACGGGTGATAAGTTTCATGAGACAGAAAACGGTGCAAGTGTTGCAGCCAAGTCTGTTGGTCACTATCACCCTGTATTACCAGTACATTGATTTTGAACAAATGTTATTAGATACCGAACCTGATATACAAAATCATATCAGTCTCTTTTAGTAAAGAAATGATAAAATTTTGTATTGTTGGATAATGTTTTGAACATTTCCCATATCAAAAGTTGATCGGTTCAGGCACGTTATCTAAAAGCATTGACGTTCTAAATCAAACTACTGTTCTTAGTATACAGAACACACACAAGAGGAAGAGTTCAGAAATGAATGATTCCTTCTTGAGGCATTGTACACTAGGTTATATCAATGTGACCCGACTGACTGAAGTTACATTTAGATGCATATTTAAATCAGTTTGAATTTACATCTTGTGAAACTTGCCAGTCATGTCACAAAGATTAGATGACCATAGCTCTGTTTATTGGAAACAGAGAAAGAGTTAGTAAACTCTCGGGACTGATACATGATGATGTATGTAAGGTCCCCTGTCTGCACATGCCAGGACCGGTTCTTTGTACTTCATTACATTCTCTGATAATCTCTCAAGATTCAGCCATATGTTCCTGTTGAAACATAAGTCCGAAGCTTTTGAGATATTCACAGAATATAAGTTAGAAGTAGAGAACCAAAATACGGGTATAAGTATTATGTCCTATGATAAGATCAGGGAGGAGAATACTTGTGCATGGAATTCCTGGAGTATTCTAAAGGAGAATGAGATTCTCTCTTGGTATTACTCCTCTGAATATACCACAGCACAACGGTGTATCGGGGCGGAGCAATCGCACCATATTAGATATGGTGTGCTCTATGATGGGTACTACTGAGTTACCTATTTCCTTTTGGGGGTTATGCTCTTGAGAAGCTGCATACCTATTGAATTGGGTTCGAATCAAATCAATGCCTACCACTCCATATAAGATATGGTATGGGAAGAGCCTATCTCTTAAGTAAGTTAAGATTTAGGATTGTCCGGCCTATGTCAAAAGCAAAATCCGGACAAGATCGAGGCAAGGTCAGTTCTGTAGAACTGGAAAGGTTCCAGCTATACAAAACTGCAGCTGATGATTTGACAGAACCAAAGGATTCAATAGTTCTCGACGAACCTCAGCCTTTCCGCCGACCTGGTAGGGTTCCTCATCCGCCTGAGAGATACTTCGGTTTCTCGATGACAGTGGGAGCGAGGAATGCATCATGAGATGATGACCCAACTAGTTTCTGTTAGTGTATATGCCCTAGAGGCCATTACTGTATCATACTAGTTTGTATATTACTTAATGGATGCTTGGGATATTCACCTTGTATATACAATCTTGCTCAAAATAGTAGTATGCTACTTGGTTTGTTTCTACTTCAATGTGTACATGTGTTTATTTTTGTATATCGCCTATACACATTAGTAGAGCCCTTAGGATCTTTGCTTGATTACCAGCGATGTGATGGCCGTCACACTAGTGGGGCTGGGTAATCTATAAGCACATCCTTATGCAGGTCCCTGGTCGCAGGACTATCGAGACAGGGCATCGATACTCCGGAGTAGACCAGCGCATGCGCTTCTCATCCCAGTGTGGGAGACGGTCTATCCCACAGCCGTCAGTACGTCGTACTTGAGATAGTATGCGGGTGCTCGTTAGGTTACGGGTACACTGGACAGGACTCGTCGGGAACTGACTAGTTGGTATTATACCTATCGTCAGTTATCAGTTCCCAGGTGACATGAGTACAGCTTAGTCCGCTGACTTGACACTGTCACTCCGCCTCGAGTGTGTTCCCACTGTACTTTGATCACTACCCTACCACGGCTCAAAGGAGTCGTGCAAACAGGTAGTGGTTGGGTGCAGTCCCGAAGCACTTGGAGGCAGTGACGGTTAGACAGGATTCGTCTCTCCCGGTATTGGGGGTTGACATCGCGCTGTGTCTAGGAGAGCCATTACACGAGTAGTCCCTGGCCAGGGCAAACGAGATATACTGGTAGGTTTCCAGTGTTATCTCAGGGTGTTTTGGGCTTCGCTCCGGCACGACTTGTACTGCTATTGGGGGACTGACGTTTACCGCCCCTAGGCCCGCCATGCGATGTATCAGACGAACAGACCGGACTGTACGGAGAATGTCACACTCAGGCTCAGTAGGAGTTCAGATGGGTTTCGCCTCGTCGGTCTTCTTGTCGGCATTACCTGGGGACCGTTACGCACAGCTAGTGCCGCTTGCGGTCTGTGGTTAAACCCACTGCCAGCGTAGTGTCGAGTCTTTAGAGTCCCACACAGAAAGCTTTTCGCCTTTAGGCAAAAGAGTAGAGGTCGCATGGTATTGCGACAGGTCGCATGGTTTTGCGACAGGGTTCGGTCACATCCGTGCACTTGTGCACGTACAGTGTCCGGACAGTTTACACTAGCGGGCTTTGGTTTAAGCCAGATCCTAGTGTATCTTATGGGATTGGATTTATCCAGTTTGCATTCGTGTTCCTCGGAACGCGGATGCGGGTGTGTATGCACAGTTGACAGGGAGGCACAGACAGCGGATTCTCATTAGGGTTGTTGACAGTTGACCGTTGACTTTTTGACTTTTTGCTCAACCCTAATGAGAATATGATATGCGATTAACTATTATATTAATTAAGTATTATGGTGACTTGGTTGTTGACTTTGTTGACTTGTTGACTTTTGTTGACTTGTTGACTTTGTTGACCGGTTGACTGGGCTTGACTAGTTGACCATCATGATAACCATGGTTATCATTTCATGCCAAAGACTTTTACTTGCTTGTTCATTTGAGTAAAATGAGTGCATGACATGATAAGGTTATGGTTGCTTCAACCATCACATAAGACTTTTATTGATATGATGAGTTATGATTACATTGTATTATGAGAGGGTGAGAAAAAAAAGAGAGCCTCATTCTTTCTTGCTCATTCTCTCTCTTGTTCTTGAGCTCTCCTCTTGCTCTCACCCTCAACCTCTTGCTCCCTCTCTTGATCTATGGTTCTCTTGTCTCATGAGTTGAGAATCAAGAACCATAGATAAAATCCCATTCTAAATCTTCTCTACTCATTCTAGTTCACTAGGTTTAGCAAACCAAGTGAACTAGTTTCTTCAAAGAACGAAGAAGGAGCTAAAGGTTGGAGCTTTCAGGTGGATCTATCTTCGGCGTACGGAGACGACGAGAAGGAGCCCTCGGACCACCATCGGAGCTCGGAGACGAAGGAGTTCAAGTTTAGGTATAACCATCTCCATCCGAGTAGCTAACTCTCTTTAGCTAAGTATGCTAGTTTTAGTTTAGTCAAAGATCCCGACTTTGCTTAGTCCATGTTGCCCCTTGCGCTAATAATTTGATTTTTATACCGTTTCCGCCTCCCCGTAAGAACCGGGGGTCGCAACGTGGACTTACAGTGGTATCAGAGCCTAACTAAACTTAAACTAGCTTGGTAGTGAAGTGTAACGAAGTTCGGAACCGGAAAAATAAAAAAAAACCAAACTTTTACAAAACCTGAGTTTCTGTTGAAATTTTTTCTGGTCAAAATGAAAAACTTTATACTCCTAAATTCGGCTCAGGGTTTTGTGTGAACACCCATGAAAAACGGTCCACTGTTTCGTTCAAACCGCCGCGCTTCCGCCGCACGAGGTAGGCATGTGCCGCGGAAGCGCCGCGGTTTGTCGTCTTCTCTGCATCGTTTTTCGTGCAGTGTGTGTCTGTGTTGGTTTTGGGATTTTTGAAATATATTTTATGTGCCCAGATTTTCCAGAAAAGAAATTTCCTTTTGGGGTCCTATAATTCCGTATTTTTTTCCGAACTTCACTGCACTTTGACTATGATGGTTATATCTGTGATGTTTGCATGTATTGAACGTCGGCTAATCGCTATAAGTCGATTGGTCGGGGTTATACATGATCTGTAATGTGCTGGAATGTGTATATGAATATGTTGGATTGTCGCGGGTGAATAGCCGGGGGTTGTGAGACGAGAGTTTTCTTTTCTTGCAATTCATGTAAATTTGTAAATTGATGTAATAATTATTTGTATGGCCGCACAACCGGGTCGGGGTTGTAGCCGTCATTGTATAATTTCTTTTTACTGTTTTTGCTCCTAGGATAGACCCATGGAGGGGTGCACAAACTACCGGGTATGCCGAAGTGTCGAGTGGCCTACTCATGGAGATGAGGGAGGTTGCTACGCTTCGGGTACTTGGCGGGTAGTTTGCCGCACCCGTAGGGGTCTTGGGTGGGGTTTTGGCTATTCACCGCGACCGTGTAATCTGTCTTTTGTTACAGGCTCGTACAAATTACAGATTCCTAGTATATCAAATGTATTCATCTGTAATCTGAAATGTTTATCATTGCAGTATATCTATATATGATATTATTTAGGCGTTGCTTATGTTTTACAGACGCGCTAGCCCAGCCCCCGCTCTGTCGTTAGTTAAGTAACCTAACGGGTAATGACGGGGGCCCCGTGGCGAATGCGAATGGCATAAGCGTACGTCATATTTTGGTTGTTTTCTGCAATGGTAGGATTAAATGATGGGACGCATTAAAAGAACTAATGCAAGAATATCACGCATTAAAAGAACTAATGCAAGATAATAAACCAAGTTAAAGTCGTTGGAACACTTTCGAAAAACCACTCGGTTCTTTTCAAAACAAACTTTTAAAATACGGAGTTTTGAGCCACTCCATTTAAAAGCTATCTCGTTCCATCGACCAAATCAAGTTCACTACGTTCACGGTTTTGCCAAAACCATCCGTAGCCCTCCATCATTTCAGTTAAATATTCGGTAGTATTCAAGCTATGTATTTTGACCTCACGCCAAGGCATAGTGATTGGTAGCTGCCGGATATTTATCTGTTGCATAGATAGAATGCGTTGGTTTGAGACAGTCGTACTGCCATTTTGGCCTACGTCAAGGGTATGTACGGGTGGGTTCAAATTAACCTGGATAATGATGGGACGAACTTGACATGTGACTTATGACATTTTGACCTCACGCCAAGGTCATAAGAGCATGGGGCAAAAATCCACATCGGGAGTTTCATAAGTACTGAAACTTGCTAGATTTGCATACCATTTGGAGTGTGATGATTCTGGTAGGATTCCTTCAGTTTCGTCACGCGATGATATTTGGATCCCGATCCTACTGTGAGTATATGCTACTCCTCGGGAAATTTCTCACTTAACGATCAATGCTATATAAAACCTAGTAGGTGCCTAGAAAGGTGTTAGCGGGGCTACGCCCCCAGGGAAAAGAGGTTCTTTAATTAAGGAACTTCGCGAAAGCGTTGGAAAACCTCCCTCGAAGTACCGACACCGGCCTGGCTGAACGGTTAAGCAAGTATTGTACGGTGGGAATTGATCCTGACTAATTCTTCCTTTATGGTTTGAGTTCGAGAAACAGTGGGAGCCATCCTGTTTAGACAAACTAAAAACCACTCTAAACTTGCAAGAGCATCATGCTGAGTGTTTCTTCTTCTCTCTCCTAATTGCAGCGACCAATCAACATGACTGGACTTAAGTTACTCCTAGATAAAAACAAACTGACAGGGCCAAACTACAAAGATTGGCTCAGGAATGTCAAGATAGCAATCACTTATGACAAGCTGGGGTATCTTCTTACCACCAAAGCTCCCCCTGTCCCTGGTCCAACTTCCAGTGTCGCGGATAAGGAAATCCGCAAGACTTGGGAGATTGATAGCGCGAAGGCCAAGTGCCTCCTGCTTGCCTCAATGGACAACGAACATCAGAGGAGGCATGAGAATATGGACATGGAGTCCATATTGCTCCATACAAAAGAACTGTATGGAGAGCAATCACGTATCGCAAGATACGAAGCGTCGAAAAAGTTATTTTCGACAAGAATGGCCGTCGGATCATCAGTAGCCGAGCACGTGCTAAAGATGATCGGCTACATTGAGGAGCTCGCTGACCTAGGGATCACATTGGAGAGTGAGCTATATACGGATTTAGTTCTCCAGTCCCTTCCTTCCACTTACGCCCAGTTTACACTGAACTTCAACCTACAAGAAAAAGAGGTTGAACTATCAGAGCTCCTCAACATGCTGAGGAGCGCAGAGGGCACCCTACAGAAAGGTAGGGAAACATCCACTTTGTTTGTAGGAGGATCGTCTTCTTCTAGGTCCAAGGCGAAAGCCAAGGGAAAGAAGAAGAAAGCCCCTGCCAAACCAAGGGGCGGTGTTAGTAAAGTGGATACGAAGGGAAAAGCAAAAGCAACAAAGATAGCGGGGAAGCTTGTGGATAAGGAAGAATGCTTCCATTGTCATAAGAAAGGACACTGGAAGAATGATTGCAGGGCCTGGAAGGCCAGAACACAGGAATTGAAGCAAGTTGCAGCTTCAGCTTCAGGTGTGTATGTTATTGAAAACTGTCTTTCAATAAACTCTACTTCCTGGGTATTGGATACCGGATCAGGATCTCATATCTGTAATTCTTTGCAGGCGTTGAGAAACCGTAGGGTTTTGAAGGCAGGTGACATGACCCTCAGAGTTGCAAATGGAGCTAGCATGGATGCTAATGCCGTGGGGGACTATCACCTGGGAATGTCAGATAGACATGTTTTGGTTTTGCGTAATTGCTTTTTTGTACCCAACGCAACTTGTAATATCATTTCTGTATCTTTAGTTTCTAAAGAAGGTTATGAATTTGCGTTTGTAAGTAATGTTGTAAACATTCACCTTAATCAAGTTTTGATTGGGTCAGGTACATTGAGTAATGGTATATACGTGTTAAACCAACCGCAGATTTTTAATGTCCAGAATACACACAAAAGAAAGTCTCCAGAAATAAATCAGACTTTCTTATGGCATTGTAGATTGGGTCACATCAATGAGAGAAGGTTGACTAAGTTACATGCAGAAGGATATTTGAATGCGTTCGAATATCAATCGTATGCCGCTTGTCAATCTTGTCTCAAAGGAAAGATGACAAAGACTCCATTTACTGGACATGGAGTAAGAGCGAGCGAGCTCTTGGGACTCGTACACAGTGACGTGTGCGGTCCAATGTCTACACATGCCCGAAGCGGACATTCTTACTTCATTACTTTTACGGATGACTTCTCAAGGTACGGCTATGTCTTCTTAATGAAACATAAGTCCGAGGCTTTCGGAAAATTCCAGGAGTATAAAAATGAAGTAGAGAAATAGACCGGCAAAAGTATTAAGATTCTAAGATCGGATCGAGGTGGAGAATACTTAAGTGCCGAGTTCCTGGACTATTTAAAAGAGAACGGAATTCTCTCTCAGCTTACTCCTCCATACACCCCGCAACATAACGGTGTATCGGAGAGACGGAACCGCACCCTATTGGATATGGTGCGGTCCATGATGAGTAATGCTGAATTGCCGCGATCATTCTGGGGATATGCGCTAGAATCAGCCGCATATCTTTTGAACCGAGTTCCAACTAAGACTGTGCCTACCACACCATATGAAATGTGGAGTGGGAAGAAACCCTATCTTCAATATCTGAAGATCTGGGGATGTCCGGCTTTTGTCAAAAAGCAGCATGCGGACAAGCTCGAGGCACGCTCAGTACTGTGCAAGTTTGTGGGATACCCAAAAAACACCAGGGGGTATCTTTTCTACTACGCAGAGGAACAAAAAGTCCTGTTTCTCGTAATGCCCACTTTCTAGAACACCAGTTCTTGGAAAAGGAGATTAGTGGGAGCGCAGTAGAACTGGAAGAAATTCCAGAACCACAGACTATTACTGAAAGGTTAGTGGAACCAGAGGGTTCAACAGAACAGGACATTCCTACGCCGCTCCGCAGAAGTAGTAGGCAGTCTCATCCGCCCGAGAGATACTACGGTTTTCTCATAGACGGGGATAGAGAGGATTGCATCATAGATTATGATGAGCCTACTAGCTTCCAGCAGGCCGTTCAGAGCGTTGACTCAGTGAAATGGCTGGATGCAATGCGGACCGAAATGGAGTCCATGTACACCAACAAGGTATGGACGTTGGACATTGCTCCAGACGGGGTAAAACCCGTAGGATGCAAGTGGATCTTCAAAAGGAAGATTGGTGTAGATGGACAGGTTGAGACCTATAAAGCTAGGCTGGTAGCAAAGGGTTTTCGTCAAAGACCTGGCTTGGACTACGACGAAACCTTTTCTCCAGTAGCCATGCTGAAATCCATTCGGATCCTTCTTGCCATTGCTGCCTTCCACGATTATGAGATCTGGCAAATGGACATAAAGACCGCTTTTCTAAATGGAAATTTAGAGGAGTGTGTCTATATGGACCAACCAGAGGGTTTCATTCAGAGTGGGAGCAGCGGAAAGGTGTGCAAGTTGCTTAAGTCCATCTATGGGCTAAAGCAGGCATCGCGGAGTTGGAACATCTGCTTTGATGAGACGGTCAAAGAATTTGGCTTTATCAAAAATCCAGATGAACCATGCATCTATAGTAGATTTGTAGCGAGAACTGTAGTATTCCTCGTTTTGTACGTGGATGACATTCTCTTAATAGGAAATGACATTCCTATGCTACAATCTGTCAAGGGGTTCTTGTCACACAGGTTCTCCATGAAAGACCTGGGTGATGCCTCATACATTCTGGGTATCCGGATCTACCGTGACAGATCCAAGAGGATATTAGGACTTTCACAGTCCAGGTACATCGACACCATACTGAAGAGGTTCAGTATGGAAGATTCCAAGCGCGGTAACCTACCGGCTTGTCACGGGATCACCCTCTCTAAAGAGATGTCTCCCAAGACTGATTTGGAGAGGGATCGCATGTCTATTATACCCTACGCTTCTGCGGTAGGCTCTATAATGTATGCGATGTTGTGTACCAGACCGGATGTAGCTTATGCACTGAGTGTGGTAAGCCGGTATCAGTCTAACCCTGGGGAGAAACACTGGATAGCGGTAAAGAACATTCTCAAGTACCTGAGAAGGACTAAGGAGATGTTCTTGGTGTATGGAAGAAAAGACCTCCAGATTGAGGCCTTTGCTGACTCCAGCTTCCAGAGTGACAAGGATGATTCCAAGTCCATGTCGGGTTTTGTCTTTACCCTCAATGGAGGGGCGGTGTGTTGGAAGAGTTCCAAACAGGAAACCGTTGCAGACTCGACGATGGAAGCGGAATACATCGCTGCATCTGATGCCGCAAAAGAAGCTGTCTGGATGAGGAAGTTCTTGAAAGAACTTCAGGTGGTTCCGTCCATTGTTGATCCAATACCTCTGTATTGCGACAACAACGGGGCTATAGCTTTACCGAAGGAACCAAGGTCCCATCAGAAATCCAGGCACATCTTGAGGCGGTATCACCTGATCAGGGAGATCGTGGATTGCCAGGAGATCGAGGTTCGGAGAGTCGCTTCAGAAGACAACACTGCAGATCCATTCACCAAGGCCTTGCCCCAGACTCAGTTCGAGCGGCTGATCGAGATGATAGGTCTTCGATACGCCAGTACATGGCCTTAGTGCAAGTGGGAGATTGTTAGTGTATATGCCCTAGAGGCCATTACTGTATCATACTAGTTTGTATATTACTTAATGGATGCTTGGGATATTCACCTTGTATATACAATCTTGCTCAAAATAGTAGTATGCTACTTGGTTTGTTTCTACTTCAATGTGTACATGTGTTTATTTTTGTATATCGCCTATACACATTAGTAGAGCCCTTAGGATCTTTGCTTGATTACCAGCGATGTGATGGCCGTCACACTAGTGGGGCTGGGTAATCTATAAGCACATCCTTATGCAGGTCCCTGGTCGCAGGACTATCGAGACAGGGCATCGATACTCCGGAGTAGACCAGCGCATGCGCTTCTCATCCCAGTGTGGGAGACGGTCTGTCCCACAGCCGTCAGTACGTCGTACTTGAGATAGTATGCGGGTGCTCGTTAGGTTACGGGTACACTGGACAGGACTCGTCGGGAACTGACTAGTTGGTATTATACCTATCGTCAGTTATCAGTTCCCAGGTGACATGAGTACAGCTTAGTCCGCTGACTTGACACTGTCACTCCGCCTCGAGTGTGTTCCCACTGTACTTTGATCACTACCCTACCACGGCTCAAAGGAGTCGTGCAAACAGGTAGTGGTTGGGTGCAGTCCCGAAACACTTGGAGGCAGTGACGGTTAGACAGGATTCGTCTCTCCCGGTATTGGGGGTTGACATCGCGCTGTGTCTAGGAGAGCCATTACACGAGTAGTCCCTGGCCAGGGCAAACGAGATATACTGGTAGGTTTCCAGTGTTATCTCAGGGTGTTTTGGGCTTCGCTCCGGCACGACTTGTACCGCTATTGGGGGACTGACGTTTACCGCCCCCTAGGCCCGCCATGCGATGTATCAGACGAACAGACCGGACTGTACGGAGAATGTCACACTCAGGCTCAGTAGGAGTTCAGATGGGTTTCGCCTCGTCGGTCTTCTTGTCGGCATTACCTGGGGACCGTTACGCACAGCTAGTGCCGCTTGCGGTCTGTGGTTAAATCCACTGCCAGCGTAGTGTCGAGTCTTTAGAGTCGCACACAGAAAGCTTTTCGCCTTTAGGCAAAAGAGTAGAGGTCGCATGGTATTGCGACAGGTCGCATGGTTTTGCGACAGGGTTTGGTCACATCCGTGCACTTGTGCACGTACAGTGTCCGGACAGTTTACACTAGCGGGCTTTGGTTTAAGCCAGATCCTAGTGTATCTTATGGGATTGGATTTATCCAGTTTGCATTCGTGTTCCTCGGAACGCGGATGCGGGTGTGTATGCATAGTTGACAGGGAGGAACAGACAGCGGATTCTCATTAGGGTTGTTGACAGTTGACCGTTGACTTTTTGACTTTTTGCTCAACCCTAATGAGAATATGATATGCGATTAACTATTATATTAATTAAGTATTATGGTGACTTGGTTGTTGACTTTTGTTGACTTTGTTGACTTGTTGACTTTTGTGGACTTGTTGACTTTGTTGACCGGTTGACTAGGCTTGACTAGTTGACCATCATGATAACCATGGTTATCATTTCATGCCAAAGACTTTTACTTGCTTGTTCATTTGAGTAAAATGAGTGCATGACATGATAAGGTTATGGTTGCTTCAACCATCACATAAGACTTTTATTGATATGATGAGTTATGATTACATTGTATTATGAGAGGGTGAGAAAAAAAAGAGAGCCTCATTCTTTCTTGCTCATTCTCTCTCTTGTTCTTGAGCTCTTCTCTTGCTCTCACCCTCAACCTCTTGCTCCCTCTCTTGATCTATGGTTCTCTTGTCTCATGAGTTGAGAATCAAGAACCATAGATAAAATCCCATTCTAAATCTTCTCTACTCATTCTAGTTCACTAGGTTTAGCAAACCAAGTGAACTAGTTTCTTCAAAGAACGAAGAAGGAGCTAAAGATTGGAGCTTTCAGGTGGATCTATCTTCGGCGTACGGAGACGACGAGAAGGAGCCCTCGGACCACCATCGGAGCTCGGAGACGAAGGAGTTCAAGTTTAGGTATAACCATCTCCATCCGAGTAGCTAACTCTCTTTAGCTAAGTATGCTAGTTTTAGTTTAGTCAAAGATCCCGACTTTGCTTAGTCCATGTTGCCCCTTGCGCTAATAATTTGATTTTTATACCGTTTCCGCCTCCCCGTAAGAACCGGGGGTCGCAACGTGGACTTACAGTTTCGAGCAGGCCATCAAGAGTAGGGACTCTGTAAGAATGGCTGGATGCTTAGCGATCTGAAATGGAATCCATGTACACCAACAAAGTACGGACTTTGGTTGCTATATCTGAAAGGTTAAATCCCTATCAGGAGCAAGTATATCTTGAGAAGATTACTTGGTGTAGATGGAAAAGTTGAGAATTTCAAAGCTAGACTTGTTAAAGGTTTTCGTCATCGACCAGGCGTGGATAATGATGAAACCTTTTCCAGGGACTATGCTTAAGTCCATCCAGATCCTACTTGCCATTGCTACATACCATGACTACGATATCTGGTGGTTGGGTGCCATGACTACTTTTCTAAATAATAATTTAGAAGAGAACGTCTATAAGAACACAACCAGAGGGCTTCGTAAACGGTGCGAGCAGCGGAAACGTGTGCAAGTTGCTTTACAGGATAAAGCAGACATCGCAGAGTTGGAACATCTGTTTTGATGTGGCAGTCAAAGAGTTTGACTTCATCAAAATGGTAGATGAATCTTGTATATACAAAAAGGTATTAGGGAGTATGGTAGTGATCCTCGTATTGTACGTGGACAACATACTCTTGATAAGAAAAGGAGTTTCCTATACTACGAACGGTCAATCTCCTCTTATCACAAGGATTCTCTAAATAGGATAAAGGTGATACCTCCTAAATCCTGGGATTTGGATTTATGAGATAGATCTAAATGGATGTTAGGCTTCTCACTAGGTTTAGTGAGATGGTATCAATCAATCCTGGGGAGAATCACTGGAAAGGTTCCAGGGTGATAAGGACGACTGAACGTCAGTCGCAGGCATTGTCTTTACCCTCAGTGAAGGGACGGTATGTTGGAAGAGTTCCAAGCAAGATACCGTAGCAAACTAGACGATAAAGGCTGGTAACATCGCTATTAAAGATACTACCAAAGAGGCAGTTTGGGTGTATATTGGTTCATGAGATGAACTAGATTTCTGCCATTGTGTGACAATAGAAGTGTGGCTTTGGCCCAGGAACCCTGGTCCCATCAGTGACCCAGACATATTCTGAGGCAGCATCACCAGATCATATAGATAGTTGATCTCCAGGGTGATCGAGGTTAGGAGAGTAGACTCAGAGGATAACACGGCGGATCCACTCACAAAGGCTTTTTCCCAGAGAGAGACTTATATGGGATGGTTGAGTATTAGATACTGCAACCACTGCTACAGATGGCCCTTGTGCAAGTGGGAGATTGTTAGTTATATGTATGCCCTAGAGGCCATTACTGTACAGAGGATGTATATTGTAGTGGATGCTGGGACATATATAGGTATGACTTTCTTGCTCGACATGATAGTATGCTATCTGGTTGCTCTTTATCTTAACATGTATACTTTCTGTCTCTCTGTTACATGTTGATAAAGCCCTTAGGATGTGTGCTCGACTTCCAGGACTATGATGTAGATCATACTAGTGGGGCCTGGGTACTCCATGAGTACATCCTTCAATGTTCCTAGTCGTGAGAATATCGAGACGGGGCATCGATATTCCAGAGTAGACTAGCGTATATCTTCTCGACCCATGTGATGGGCGATGGATGATCCCATATCCATTGGTGTTTGACATCAGAGATGGTATGCGGGTGCTCTGTGGAGACTGAGTACACTGAACGGACTCGCCGAGAACTCCCAGATGGTATTATACCTTACGTCAGATGGCAGTTCTCTGGTGACACTGGTACAGCTTAGTCTGTTGACCCGAGATAGTCATAGAGTCTTGTTTGTCTCCCACTGTGCTTTGATTTCTACCCTACCACGGCTCTACTGAGTCGTGCAAACAGGTGATTTTTGGGTACAGTCCCGATTCACATGGAGGTAATGAGCGATAGGAGGGGATTCGTCTCTCCCGGTATTGGGGGTTGATGTTGCGCTATGCTCGACTGGCCATAACTGGAAATCTCTGGCCAGGGTTGCAGTGATTTACTGGTAAGAGTTATCAGTAGTCTCACGCTTGTTATGGACCTTACATCGGCATGGCTTATCAAGCTACTGGGGTCTGACGTTTACCACCCCTAGGCGAGATATGCGACATATCAGACGAACAGACCGGACTGTACGGTAAGTGTTACTGGTTGGATTCACAGGAGTGTGAGCGGGCTTGCTCGTTGATCTTCTGATCGCTCAATACCCGGGTGACCGTTACGTTTAGCAGATCGCTTGCGGCTTGTGGGTGTTTGATATGATCATCACCTACTGCCGGCGTATTGACGAGTCTTCAGAGTCCTACACAGAGGTTTCCTGGCTCAAGTGAAACGAAATAGGAGCGCATATGAAATATGTGCGGGACCAAGAATAATACCAGTATGTGATACTGAATTCTATTCTCGCGATTTGTATCATCGGACGGTTATATAAGATATAGCCGGGTTACCGAATCAAGTGTTGATTCGATATATTGATACACTTGATATTAGTCGGTTATATGCAGTATGACCGGATCATTAAATCAAGTGTTGATTTATTGATTTAATGTATAATTATATATTTGATATATTACTTTACATTAACTAGTATTTGTTCACTTAAGATTGATTTTCTCACTTGATGTGCACAAGTTGTATATGTGATATATTTTTTGTGCACTAGTTTGTATCATGTTTGATGATACATGCAAACTTGGGTGTGTGTATCACTTTAACCACGTTTAGGTTAATGGTTAAGGTTTTAACTAACTTATTTATTTATTTCATTTATTTAGGTTTGGTTAAAAAAAAAACTAAATGGTTGCTTTTGTTCATTTGCTAGAAGCTTCATGATGCTTCATGCATCTTTGAAAAAGTAACCATTTTGTTTTTATTCCTTAACCTAACCATTTCACCTAAACCTTAGTTTATTCTCTACATTAGTTACCTCACCCATGGTTGCTAAATGATAAGCATCACTTGATTTTCTATTTTGATTATTATTCATTCTTTTCTTTCTTCTTCTTCTTCTTCATGAAGAGAAGAAAACCTTGCTAGAAAAATTCCAAGTGATGAATCCAAGTGAGAAATCCAAATCCAAAGTGAACCCACTTCCTATTTCTTCATCCTCTACCACTTGCCATGTAGTAGAGTGTGTTATCTTCACAAGTTTCATGACCTAGTGAAGATGGAGCTTGAGTTTGAGTCGCCTCGACGTAGATCATCTTCGGCATCGGAGTCAACGACCTAGCCCGCCCATTTCTCCGATGAAACCGACGCTAGAGTCCGGGATTCCGATGATCGCAGCGGAGGGACGTCAACATGGAGCTAGAGAAGTGGTGGACCGGATCTACAAAGGTTGTAGTCTCTTTCACTTAGTAGCAAAGTAGTTTGCTTGCTTAGTTTCGCCTATCCTCTAGTTAACGATCTTGCATAGGGTTTCTCGGCACATAAATTTTTGAATTTGGCATGGTTGATTAGTTGTAGAACCTCATGGGTGTGCCTAGGATCCCTACAGCTTAAACCAATGCCCGCTAGTATTATCCGTCCAATCATGATCCGTGCAATTCCGCACGTATCTGATCGAACCCTGCCATATCTCCATACGGCCTCTACAGCGTTTCGCCCGAAACTTGAAAAAATGGTCTGTAGGGGACTCTAAAGACTCGTCAATACTTTGGCTGTGGATTTAACCACTAGCACGTCAGAGATATTAGCCATACGTAACGGGCTACCAGGTATTGACCAAAAGGGACGTCGATGAGCGAACTCATCCTAACACCCTACTGAGCCTGTCAGTGACAATATCCGTACAGTCCAGTCCGTTCGTCTATGAGCATCGCATGGCGGGCCTAGGGGGTTGGTAAAAGTCAGACCCCCAAAAACGGTAAAAGTCGTGTCGGAGTGTAGCCCAGAACACCCTGAGATACTACTGGAATACCTACCAGTAAATCTCCTGCCTTGGCCAAGGACTTCGTGTAAGGGCTCTCCTAGACACAGCGCGACCTCACCCCAATACTGGGAGAGACGAACCCCTGAAGATTCGCTTACTGCCTCCATGTGGCTCGGGACTGTACCCAACTGAAACCTATTTGCACGTCTCCTTTGAGCATGGTAGGGTAGTAATCAAAGTACAGTGGGAACTCACACGAGACAAATGACAATCTCAGGTCGATGAACTAACCTGTACACATGTCACCAGGGAACTGCTATCTGACGTCTGGTATAAGACCAACTAGCATGTTCCCGGCGAGTCCTGTCTGGTGGACTCATAACCCAATGAGCACCTGTATACATCTTAGGTGAACCAACTGACACCAGTGGCTTGTGAGACCAGCCACCGCCCCTCGTCGGGGTCTCGACTGTATACACTAGTCTACTCTGGAGTATCGATGCCCTGTCTCGAAACTCCTACGACTAGGGACCTTTTAAGGATGTGCTTATAGACCCCAGCTCCCACGTATATGATCGCCTTCATACTGCTGGCAGTCAAGCAAGAATCTTAGGGGCTCTATCAACGTGTAATAGCGACCTGTCAGGTCACCTAAAGAAGTACACGATGGTAAAGATAAACCAGATAGCATACTATTATCTTGAGTAAGACTGTCCGACTGGTATAGGTCCTCCCTCAATCATTGCAATCACGTGCCTGTGATCCAATAATTGACTTTGAAGGCACTTTATCCAACATATAGACGTCTCGGTCAGTTGCAAGTTTTAGGACATTGCGGTCCATCGTTAGTTTAGGAACGTTTCGGTCCGATGTTGCTTTGAGGCGAAGTTTCGTCGGATGCTTTATGAACAAGTAGGTTTCTCCTTGATAGACCTTGTCACATAATCCAAGGGTTTAGGCACTGCTCCTGCCCCCCGCTCCTCTACGTTATCTCCTAACGCTGAGTGAGCTGCTTTGTTACTTAACGACAAATGAGCGATCATGTGGCAACTTGCCACATAATATTCGGATTGTTCTGACAAGTCGTCTCCCTCATCGTTTGTAACACCTTAGGTTGTGTTTATGGGTTAATTATAATTTAATATATAGTTTTTAATAAAAAGTTTACCAAATTGAGTTCCAAATATTTTACCCTATTTAATGAATATTTTATTAGAATTTTTCTAGGCATACACACACTTGTGCATGTAAACTAGGGTTTTAATTTGGGGTTAAACCATGGTTAACAACCATGGTGGGTTAAACCATTGCCTTAAACTATTTTAATTTGTATTAAGTGTTTTGGGTTTTAAATTGGTACGGTTGTTTTTTTTATTTGGAAAAAGGAGTTGAATTTCTTTTTCTTTTGATGACTTTGAGAAAGAGGGAGTATAGGCTTCATGGCATGAGCCATGCTCATTTAATGATGAGAGAGAGGGGGGGTTGACTTGTGCCCTCATTCCCACTCTCACTTCTCTCATTCTAACTCACATACACACACACACTCACTCAGCCACAGCAGCAGCTGAAGAAGCAGCAGCAACTCCACCAGCATCAGCAGCAACAGCAAGCAGCACCAACAGCAACCAGTAGCAGCAGCAGCCCAAGCAACAGCAGCAGCATGCATCAGCAGCAGCAGCCCCCAGCACTAGCAGCAGCACCTCTTCTTCTTCTCCTCCTTTCTCCTTGCACCTAGGGTCTAGTAAGGTATAATCTCTGAGCCTAACTCTCTAGTTTGCTTAACTTGTGTAGAATTAGCTTCGGTTTGTGTAAAAAGTGAGATTTTGTGCTTGTAATGGTGATTTGTGTGGACTTTTGTTCAAGTGATATTAGTGTTGCTTAACCTAGCCAAATTAGATGTTATTAGTGCCAAATAAACCTAGATAAACCCCAGATTTCACCAAAATACCATAGGGTTTCCATTTTGTGCAAAATTAGTGTTTTTAAGTGAAATTTCACCTTTCTGTGATCTGCTATAGACCCGTTTGTTTCAGATAAAATCTGAGTTAACTGTAGCCTACTTGGGAGACCCTGACCACACCACCAGAGTACGAGACCCCCATTCCATTGTTAGGCCGCCGATTTATTCCTTCTGGCCGCAATTTGTGGCCAGATGAGGGAGTTAGGGGTTAGGATTTTGGCTGTGGGGGTCTGCTATGATTCTAGTATTTTGGCATGTGCAATTTTGAAAGTTTTTCTCTGTAGGAAAATCTGGGATGATATATCGTTTTTCTAGTACGTTTAGTTCGCGCGATACGCACGATACGTGAGTGGGTTCTGTGATCCAGCGTGTCGCGGCGTGTCGGGATAGTTTTAGATGCGTACACACGTTTTAGCGTATCGTACACACGCGCGTTAGTTCGCGACGCGAGTGTATCATTTGACTTCAATATCGCGTTTTGCGAGATATTTTCTTATGTGGATTTTCCTTATGTGAATTCTAGGTTCGCAGGCGGGTACGTCGGACAAAGCAAAGAAAGGGAAGCAGGTGGTCGGCTACGAGTAGCGCACGACCAGGTGAGTAGATTTAACATCTACGAGGAAATCGCCCGTATGGCGTTAAGCGTCAGGGCGTGTTAGGATATTTAGTCGTAGATGTTCATATGGACTATAGTAGCATACCTTATTGTTGCATATAGAAATGATAGCATAGAACACTACACTGTCACTAACGGTTCAAGCTGCACGAGCACTATTTATATGTAACACCCACACCGTTAGTGATTGCCATGACACTTGCACTATAGGATTGCTACACATTATACATATCGTTAGATTGTCGCATCATTAATGATTGTCATGACTTGTCGCATATTGACATATATTGATATCTTCATACCCGCGCACATGCACACTGTATATTCATACCAGTGCACACATATATTGATATCTTCATACGTGCGCACATGCACACTGTATATTCATACCAGTGTACACATATATTGATATCTTCATACCTGCGCACATGCACACTGTATATTCATACCAGTGCACACATATATTGATATCTTCATACGTGCGCACATGCATACTGTATATTCATACCAGTGCACACATATATTGATATCCTCATACCTGCGCACATGCACACTGTATCTTCATACCAATACACACGTATATTGATATCCTCATACCTGCGCACATGCACACTGTATATTCATACCAGTGCACACATATATTGATATCTTCATACCTGCGCACATGCACACTCTATATTCATACCAGTGCACACATATATTGATATCTTCATACTTGCGCACATGCACACTGTATATTCATACCAGTGCACACATATAGTGATATCTTCATACTTGCATGGATATACGCATTGAGATATGTTGTTTCCATGATATTTCTGGATTTGGGGAACCGTGGACATTTCAAAAGAGAATATGTAATTGTTTTAAAAACCCGGTTTTCCTTGATATGATATTTCAGTGCGTCCACCATGAGTTTTCTCGGTTCCAGAGAGCTTGTGTGATTATACCCGATTCGAGAAGCTGTAGGCACCGATTGCGGGTACATGGTGGGCCAGGTATGGTACCCCGGGGTAAGAAGACTCGTATTGTTAGACGGTGAGCCCGGCGGACGGACTACTACCTACCGGTGATTGGTTAGATCTGGCGGTTATCCGGAGGATACTGACCATGATGAGAGATGGATACGGGCCGATCCGTACTGCCGGGGCCGAGGGCCGATTCCGCAGACGGAGCCCGATACTTGAGGATTTGCGTGTCGATGCTAGACACGATGATTCATGATATTTAGTGTGCCGATGTTAGGCATCCAGGATTCTATGAGATTTACATGATTTGGGCATATGGATGGACAATGATTATTTTCCACGTTGATATTCCGTGTAGATATTATTATTCTCATGCTCAGCATTCAGTATTTTTTATCTCATCCCGTATCTGTTACCTGATAGAGTTCACATGCTATGCACGATTATTGCATACCCTGCTCATCCTATATAGATGTCATTAGATTGCATTTGCTATGCCCGATTATTGCATACCCTGCTCATCTTATATAGATGTCATTAGATTGCATTTGCTATGCACGATTATTGCATACCCTGCTCATCCTATATAGATGTCATTAGATTGCATTTGCTATGCACGATTATTGCATACCCTGCTTATCATTTAGAGATGTTGTTAGATTGTACTTAATGCATGATTACTGCTCATATAGTTCATCATATAGATGTTATCTATTGGCATAGGTTAGAGTATCACAGCATGTGCATACTCGCGATTACCTTTATATGTTATCTACTACACACGAGTTGGCAACTCACCCCCGTTGTGCCACAGTGTTTGCAGGTTGCCCCTCGGAGTAGTCGCGGCAGGCTGCTTTCTTGCATCTTTTGACACAGATACCCCTACAGTTGGCGTACTAGCTCTTTTGCTGATAGGTTGGTTTTGTGTGGTATCTGTTTTTTTTTCAGTTATGTACATTGTTGTATCTAGTACTCTCCATCTACCACTTATGTATTGACTTAGAGACCAGTTGTGAGGACGATATATATTATTTTGTATTCTGGTGTCGAGCTCGTTGTGAGCCGACTTTACTTATGCATTTTTATCTGTCTGTGATGTTTTCCACTTATTGCTCTTTCTTCGCTATGGCGTCGTATATTGTTATCGTGGTGATTGTCTACTTAAGGTTTTCTTAACAGTTTAACAAATGTTCCTATTAAATGTTTAAACACTCTATACTTTTACTGGTTTTGATTTTTGGGTTTCGGCTTACTTAGTCGCGTTACGCCTGTAGACGTTACGTGGTTAAGTGTCGGTCACGGGCCAAACTTTGGGTCGTGACAAAGTTGGTATCAGAGCGTAGGTTTTACCTTCAGAGTATAGGATGACCCTGGTATGATGGAGTAGGTTGCTGCAGCAGAGTGGCGTAGCGTGCGTATGTTCCGCGGCATACTCACGACACGGTACTCCGCCTAAGCGACCTTAGGACTTATTGATTGAAATCCTTCATGATTGTATGCATCCTTGTGATTCGATTTCCGCATCCTCATCGAATCCTACTTTCTTTTCATCCATTATGCCGCCAAGGACTACGAGGGCGCAGAGAGCGGCCGCGAGAGCCGAGATTCGAGTTGATTCGTCCGAGACGAGGACTGATCCGGGTAGTACCCCTGTTGTACCAGAGCAGATAGTTCCTCCTACGACAGATTAGATTGCTAGACTAGTGGCAGAGATGCAGGACTTGCGCCAGGAGATGAGCTCACTGGTGGAGGCCATTCGAGCACAGCGACAGGAGGTTGTCATCCCTGTTACCCAGTTGTTCCTTGCGATCATCATGCAGTATTCCGTCACCTACATAGCACCGGTAGAGGCAGCCCCAGTTTACGAGACACGTCTTCCAGAGACTGTGAGAGTTCCGGAACAGTTAAGGAATC
Source organism: Agapanthus africanus (assembly GCA_030015575.1). NCBI lineage: Eukaryota > Viridiplantae > Streptophyta > Magnoliopsida > Asparagales > Amaryllidaceae > Agapanthus > Agapanthus africanus. The sequence continues at coordinate 221,961,443 of CM057349.1, forward strand.
GTACTAGTGTACCAGCCCAGAGCAGAGGCTTAGGACGAGGACAGTCGTTTGGCTCTCATCCCCAGGAAGGTCAGCAGTCAACGCGTGGATGTTTTCGATGCGGAAGCCTTCAACACTTCGTCAGGCATTGTTCCTTAGCACCACGTCAGGGTCGTATTCTGAGACGTCGTGGACGCGGAATGTTCATGCAGAAGGGTCAGGCTAGTAGAGGAAGAGTTCGGTCAGTCGCAGATGAAGGGCAGGCACAAGTTTTCGCTTCGACTCATCGGGACGCAAGAGCGTCCATTGCAGTGTTTACAGGTACTCTTTCAGTATGTCCTTTTGTTGCACGTGTATTGTTTGATCCGGATCCATGCACTCGTATGTTTCCACACTTCGTGCCGAGTTTAGGACGAGTGTCGTGTTAGGTAGATCAGCCGTTTGTTGTGTTAACTTCTGTCAGCGATTCTTTTTTTGCGCGACACGTAATCCGGTCGTGTGCCAATCGGATAAGAGATAGAGATTCGTCTGTCGTTTGATCCTTCTAAAGATGTTGGACGTGGCGTTCTCCTAGGCACGGACTGGTTAGCTACGTGCTAGACGTTGTGGACTACCGTGTGGAAACAGTTAGGCTTTGTTTTCCCCGGTGAGTCAGTTCTTGTTGTGCAGGTGGATAGTTGTGCCACTTCTCACAGTTTGAATTCAGCCTTTTTCGCTAGTCGTCTTTTGAGGAGATGTCGTGGATTCTTGGCGTTCATTCGTGATACCGTAGCCACAGTTGGTTTGCTGGGCCGGTTTTCTTTCGTGCGAGAGTTTTCCGACGTTGTTCCAGATGAGCCGGCGAAGCTTAAGAAGCTTAAGGATCTGCTGCAGAGTTGTTTGTTGGGGGAGTTTCGTGCGTCTGAGTGTTGGTTTAACTGTGATGGTTCATGAGTAGGGCTCGAGTGTGTACTGAGGTGACACTATGGAGTTATCGCTTTTGCTTCCCTACATTTGGAGGAAGTACGAGAAGGATATCCCACTCATGATCTGGAGATGGCCGCGGTGGTTTTGCGTTGGAGATTGGAGACACTACTTGTTCGAGAGTCGTGTCAGATTTTTCATGGACCACCAGAGCTTAATGTACATCTTTCTGCAGCGGAATTTGGTTGTTGTGATAGTCCTCCGCAGATTTGTAGTTCTTGTGCGATCGTTGAGTGCAGTTTAAGTTCGTCTCTACTGTGGGGACAGCTTGCTCATGTTCGCGCCCGACCATTTTTCTTTAAATCGCCTTCGCGAGACACTGCCCGCCGACGCTCGTTCATCAGAGATACTTGAGCTTATTTGGCTGGGTAATGATTCGGAGTCTTTGAATTGTGACAAGGGTGTGCTAAGTTTAGGGACGCGTTTGTGTACTTGATATTATTGGGTAGAGACGTGAAATTCTAAAGCGGGCACATCGGTCAACTCTCTGTACTCATTCAAGTCCCACCAACATATAACGTGACTTGTGAGATAGTTACGGGTTGGCAGGGATGTAAAGAGAAGTCTCGGATTTCGTTTCAATGTGTCTGTCTTGTTGTGTGCTTGGGTTGAGCAACTGAGACTGGCTGGAGAGTTGCAACTTTTAACCGTTCCGAATTGGGAATGGGAGCAGGTCTCTATGAATTTCGTTATGGTTTCTACCCAGGTTTAGTCAGGGTGTGACTCCATTCGGATGCTTGTCGTCCGATTATACTCAGCTTGCTCAGTTGTTCTTTGTTAAGTTTGTGCGTATGTATTAATTGTTGTCGGCAGTTGGGGATCGTCACTCGCCATTGTTAGGGTTCTCCTTCGATAGCAGTTATCAGGAGACACTCTAATTGGCAACCTTTAGGTTTAGGGGTTAGGTCGTGTTGATCACCAGTCTGTTTTTCTAACTCCGCGTTGTAGGATTTTTGGACCTCAGCTTGTCTAGAGACTTCGGAGATGATCCAGTTGTTTTAGGTCAGGATGAGAATTGTCCATTTCGGACAAGGGTCATATGCCGACCAAGATGGTCGCAGATTCGAGTTCGCAGTGGCAGATCATGTATTCCTACGGATTTTTTTCCGATAAATGACGTGTTGAGTTTTGGGAAGCTTATCCCAGGATAGTAAGTCTTTTTAAGATCCTTAAGGCGAGTTAGATTCGTTGCCTTTAATTTGGCACTTTCACCCAGATTATTGAGTATTCACCCCGTATTTTCGTGTCGATACCTTGCAATTACCTTCATGACCTTTCTCACTTGATTTAGAACCAGACCATTTAGTTCGAGCGCGATCTTTCGTTCACCAAGCAGCCAGTCGTAATATTGGACCAGCAGGTGAAGAAACTTCGATCAAAGGTCTTGCCATCAGTGAAGGTGTTTTGGCGCAGCCCGAATGGTGAAGAGATCATTTAGGAAGCCGAGGACGAGATGTGGAAGGAGTTCCCTCGTCTCTTGAAGGTATGCGTAACAGTATATTTTTAAATTCGGGGATGAATTTCTTTAAAGGGGGAAGATTGTAACACCTTAGGTTGTGTTTAGGGGTTAATTATATTTTAATATATAGCTTTTAATAAAAAGTTTACCAAATTGAGTTCCAAATATTTTACCCTATTTAATGAATATTTTATTAGAATTTTTCTAGGCATACACACACTAGTGCCCGTAAACTAGGGTTTTAATTTGGGGTTAAACCATGGTTAGCAACCATGGTGGGTTAAACCATTGCCTTAAACTATTTTAATTTGTATTAAGTGTTTTGGGTTTTAAATTGGTATGGTTGTTTTTTTTATTTGGAAAAAGGAGTTGAATTTCTTTTTCTTTTGTTGACCTTGAGAGAGAGGGAGTATGGGCTTCATGGCATGAGCCATGCTCATTTAATGATGAGAGGGGGGGTTTGACTTGTGCCCTCATTCCCACTCTCACTTCTCTCATTCTCTCACTCACATACACACACACTCACTCAACCACAGCAGCAACAGAAGCAGCAGCAGCAACTCCACCAGCATCAGCAGCAACAGCAAGCAACAACAACAGCAACCAGCAGCAGCAGCAGCCCAAGCAACAGCAGCAACATGCATCAGCAGCAGCAGCCCCCAGCACAAGCAGCACCACCTCTTCTTCTTCTCCTCCTTTCTCCTTGCACCTAGGGTCTAGTAAGGTATAATCTCTGAGCCTAACTCTCTAGTTTGCTTAACTTGTGTAGAATTAGCTTCGGTTTGTGTAAAAAGTGAGATTTTGTGATTGTAATGGTGATTTGTGTGGACATTTGTTCAAGTGATGTTAGTGTTGGTTAACCTAGCCTAATTAGGTGTTATTAGGGCCATGTAAACCTAGATAAACCACAGATTTCACCAAAATACCATAGGGATTCCATTTTGTGCAAAATTAGTGTTTTTAAGTGAAATTTCACCTTTCTGTGATCTGCCATAGATCCGTTTGTTTCAGATAAAATCTGAGTTAACTGTAGCCTACTTGGGAGACGCTGACCACACCACCAGAGTACGGGACCCCCATTCCATTGTTAGGCCGCCGATTTATTCCTTCTGGCCGCAATTTGCGGCCAGATGAGGGAGTTAGGGGTTAGGATTTTGGCTGTGGGAGTCTGCTACATATTCTAGTGTTTTGACATGTGCAATTTTGTAAGTTTTTCTCTGTAGGAAAATCTGGGATGATATATCGTTTTTCTAGTACGTTTAGTCCGCGCGATACGCGCGATACGTGAATGGGTTCTGTGATCCAGCGTGTTGCGGCGTGTCGGGATAGTTTTAGACGCGTACACACGTTTTAGCGTATCGTACACACGCGCGTTAGTTCGCGACACGAGTGTATCGTTTGACTTCAATATCGCGTTTTGCGAGATATTTGCTTATGTGGATTTTCCTTGTGTGAATTCTAGGTTCACAGGCGGGTACGTCGGACGAAGCAAAGAAAGGGAAGCAGGTGGTCGGCTACGAGTAGCGCACGACCAGGTGAGTAGATTTAACATCTACGGGAAAATCGCCCGTATGGCGTTAAGCGTCAGGGCATGTTAGGATATTTAGTCGTAGATGTTCATATGGACTATTGTAGCATACCTTATTTTTGAATATAGAAATGATAGCATAGAACACTGCACTGTTACTAACGGTTCAAGCTGCACGAGCACTATTTGTATGTTACACCCACACCGTTAGTGATTGCCATGACACTTGCACTATAGGATTGCTACGCATTATACATATCGTTTGATTGTCGCATCATTAATGATTGTCATGACTTGTCGCATATTGACATATATTGATATCTTCATACGTGCGCACATGCACACTGTATATTCATACCAGTTCACACATATATTGATATCTACATATATGCACACATGCATACTATATATTCATACCAGTGCACACATATATTGATATCTTCATACCTGCGCACATGCACACTGTATATTCATACCAGTGCACACAAATATTGATATCTTCATACCTGCGCACATGCACACTGTATATTCATACCAGTGCACACATATATTGATATCCTCATACCTGCGTACATGCACACTGTATATTCATACCAGTGCACACATATATTGATATCCTCATACCTGCGCACATGCACACTGTATATTCATACCCGTGCACACATATATTGATATCCTCATACCTGCGCACATGCACACTGTATATTCATACCAGTGCACACATATATTGATATCCTCATACCTGCGCACATGCACACTGTATATTCATACCCGTGCACACATATATTGATATCCTCATAACTGCGCACATGCACACTGTATATTCATACCAGTGCACACATATATTGATATATTCATAACTGCGCACATGCACACTGTATATTCATACCCGTGCACACTGTAAGTCCGTGTTGCCCACCCCGGTGCTTACGGGGAGGCGGAAAACATAATAAAAATTTGATTTTTATCAACTATAGGCAACATGGACTATGCTTAAGGATCTTTGCTAAACATAAACTTGCTAACCCTAACTACAAAGTAGCTAAGTGATGGAAAGGTTATACCTTTGGTCTTTAGTCCTTCTCTCCTTGCTCGTCGGAATGGTAGAAAGGCCTCACCTTGCTTGTCTTCTTCCGTCAAAGAAAGATCCACTTGAAAGCCACCACCTTTAGCTTCAACTCCAAGCTAGGAGTAACTAGAGTGCAAGAAATGCTAAGACTTGAACCCTAGAAGAGAGTAGAGAGGATCAAGTGAAGGTTTTTCTCAAGCTTTTTGTTTCTCAACACATGAGAGGGAGAGAGCTTGAGGGAGAGGATGAACAAGAGAGAGAAATGATATGAGAGAATGAGAAAATAATAGAGCCATTCTCACTAATATGTGTGAATTAATTTAATTGAATAATTAGCTAGATAATTATCATGGTAAATCATGACATGACCATTATCATTTCAAATTGCAAAGATCAAAAAGCATCTTCCAAAAGAAATTATGATGGTCAAAGTGTCAACCTAGGTCAACAAGTCAAAGAAGTCAAATGGTCAACAACCACAACCATGGATAATTATTAAACTAATTACTAATTAACAATAACACACACATAAATATTAGGGTTAATAAAATGACAATAACCATTAACCCTAATCAAGGTCCTCTCCCTCAATCTCAAGCAACTGTGCATACGCACCCGCATTCGTGATCCGAGGAACACGAACACAATGAGAAAAACCAATCTCAAATCATATACTAGGATCCGGCTTAAACCAAAGCCCGCTAGTATAAACTGTCCGGACAGCAAACGTGCACAAGTGCGCGAATGTGAACGAACCCTGTCGCAAAACCATGCGACCTCTACTCATTTAGCCTAAAGGCGAATAGCACTCTGTGTGGGACTCTAAAGACTCGACACTACGCTGGCAGTGGGTTTAACCACAGACCGCAAGCGGCACTAGCTGTACGTAACGGTCCCCAGGTAGATGTCGATAAGAAGACTGACGAGGTGAACCCCATCTGCACTCCTACTGAGCCTGTATGTGACAGTCTCCGTACAGTCCGGTCTGTTCGTCTGATACATCGCATGGCGGGCCTGGGGGGCGGTGAACGTCAGTCCCCTAATAGCGGTACAAGTCGTGTCGGAGTGTAGCCCAGAACACCCTGAGATAACACTGGAAACCTACCAGTATATCTCGCTTGCCCTGGCCAGGGACTACTCGTGTAATGGCTCTCCTGGACACAGCGCGATGTCAACCCCCAATACCGGGAGAGACGAATCCTGTCTAACCGTCACTGCCTCCAAGTGCTTCGGGACTGCACCCAAAAACTACCTGTTTGCACGACTCCTTCAAGCCGTGGTACGGTAGTAATCAAAGTGCAGTGGGAACACACTCGAGGCGAAGTGACAGTGTCAAGTCAGCGGACTAAGCTGTACTCATGTCACCTGGGAACTGATAACTGACGATAGGTATATTACCAACCAACAGTTCCCGACGAGTCCTGTCCAGTGTACTCGTAACCTAACGAGCACCCGCATACTATCCGAAGTACGACGTACTAACGGCTGTGGGACAGACCGTCTCCCACACTGGGATGAGAAGCGTATACGCTAGTCTACTCCGGAGTATCGATGCCCTGTCTCGATAGTCCAACGACCAGGGACCTGTATAAGGATGTGCTTATAGATTACCCAGCTCCCACGAGTGCGAGCGCCATCACAACGCTGGTAATCAAGCAAAGATCCTAAGGGCTCTACTAATATGTATACCAGCAATATGCTAAAAGAAACACATGCACATATTAAAGCAGAGACAAACCAAGTAGCATACTACCATTTCGAGCAAGATTGTATATACAACTGTGAATATCCCAAGCTTCCATTAAGTAATATACAAACTAGTATGATACAGTAATGGCCTCTAGGGCATATACACTAACAATCTCCCACTTGCACTAAGGCCATGTACTGGCGTATCGAAGACCTATCATCTCGATCAGCCGCTCGAACTGAGTCTGGGGTAGGGCCTTCGTGAGAGGATCTGCAGTGTTATCCTCTGATGCAACTCTCCGGACCTCGATCTCCTGGCGATCCACGATCTCCCTGATTAGGTGATACCGCCTTAAGATGTGTCTGGATTTCTGATGGGACCTGGGTTCCTTCGCTAAAGCTATAGCCCCGTTGTTGTCGCAATACAGAGGTATTGGGTCAACAATGGACGGAACCACCTGAAGTTCTTTCAAGAACTTCCTCATCCAGACAGCTTCTTTTGCGGCATCAGATGCAGCGATGTATTCCGCTTCCATAGTCGAGTCAGCAACGGTTTCCTGTTTGGAGCTCTTCCAACACACCGCCCCTCCATTGAGGGTAAAGACAAAACCCGACATGGACTTGAAATCATCCTTGTCACTCTGGAAGCTGGAGTCAGCAAAGGCCTCAATCTGCAGGTCTTTTCCGCCATACACCAAGAACATCTCCTTAGTCCTTCTCAGGTACTTAAGAATGTTCTTTACTGCTATCCAATGTTTCTCCCCAGGGTTTGACTGATACCTGCTTACCACACTCAGTGCATAAGCCACATCCGGTCTGGTACACAACATCGCATACATTATAGAGCCTACCGCAGAAGCGTAGGGTATAATAGACATGCGATCCCTCTCCAAATCAGTCTTGGGAGACATCTCTTTGGAGAGGGTGATCCCGTGACAAGCCGGTAGATTACCGCGCTTGGAATCTTCCATACTGAATCTCTTCAGTATGGTGTCGATGTACCTGGACTGCGAGAGTCCTAATATCCTCTTGGATCTGTCACGGTAGATCCGGATACCCAGAATGTAGGAGGCATCACCCAGGTCTTTCATGGAGAACCTGTGTGACAAGAACCCCTTGACAGATTGTAGCATAGGAATGTCATTTCCTATTAAGAGAATTTCATCCACGTATAAAACGAGGAATACTACAGTTCTCGCTACAAATCTACAATAGATGCATGGTTCATCTGGATTTTTGATGAAGCCAAATTCTTTGACCGTCTCATCAAAACAGATGTTCCAACTCCGCGATGCCTGCTTGAGTCCATAAATGGACTTGAGCAACTTGCACACCTTTCCGATGCTCCCACCCTGAATGAAACCCTCTGGCTGGTCCATATAGACACACTCCTCTAAATGACCATTTAGAAAAGCTGTCTTTACGTCCATCTGCCAAATCTCATAATCGTGGAAAGCAGCGATGACAAGAAGGATCCGAATGGATTTCAGCATAGCTACTGGAGAAAAGGTTTCGTCATAGTCCAAACCAGGTCGCTGACGAAAACCCTTTGCTACCAGTCTAGCTTTATAGGTCTCAACCTGTCCATCTACACCAATCTTCCTTTTGAAGATCCACTTGCATCCTACGGGTTTTACCCCGTCTGGAGCAATGTCCAACGTCCATACTTTGTTGGTGTACATGGACTCCATCTCGGTCCGCATTGCATCCAGCCATTTTACCGAGTCGACGCTCTGAATGGCTTGCTGGAAGCTAGTAGGCTCATCACAATCTATGATGCAGTCCTCTCTATCCCCGTCAATGAGAAAACCGTAGTACCTCTCGGGCGGATGAGACTGCCTACTACTCCTGCGGAGCGGTGTAGGAATGTCCTGTTCTTTTGAACCTTCTGGTTCCACTAAACTTTCAGTAATAGTTTGTGGTTCTGGAATTTCTTCCAGTTCTATTGCGCTCCCACTTATTTCTTTTTCTATGAACTGATGTTCTAAAAAGTGGGCATGGCGAGAAACAAGGACTTTTTGTTCCTCTTCGCAATAGAAGTAATATCCCTTGGAGTTCTTTGGATATCCCACAAACTTGCACTGTACTGAGCGTGCCTCGAGCTTGTCCGCATGCTGTTTTTTTACAAAAGCTGGACATCCCCATGTCTTAATGTGATTAAGATAGGGTTTCTTCCCACTCCATAACTCATATGGTGTGGTAGGCACAGTCTTAGTGGGAACACGGTTCAAAAGATATGCAGCTGTTTCTAGCGCATACCCCCAGAACGATTGCGGTAACTCAGCGTTACTCATCATGGACCGTACCATATCCAATAGGGTTCGGTTCCGTCTCTCCGATACACCGTTATGTTGCGGAGTGTATGGAGGAGTAAGCTGAGAGAGAATTCCATTCTCTTTTAAATAGTTCAGGAATTCGGCACTTAAGTATTCTCCTCCTCGATCTGATCTTAGGATCTTGATACTTTTGCCTGTTTGTTTTTCTACTTCATGCTTATATTCCTGGAATTTTTCAAAAGCCTCGGATTTATGTTTCATTAAGAAGACATAACCGTACCTTGAAAAATCATCCGTAAAGGTAATGAAGTAAGAATAACCGCTTCGCGTATGTGTAGACATTGGACCGCACACGTCGCTGTGTACGAGTCCCAAGAGCTCGCTCGCTCTTTCTCCGTGTCCAGAAAACGGAGCCTTTGTCATCTTTCCTTTGAGACAGGATTGACAAGTTGCATACGATTGATATTCGAACGAATCTAAATATCCTTCAGTATGTAACTTAGTCAATCTTCTCTCGTTGATGTGACCCAGTCTACAATGCCATAAGAATGTTTTATTAATTTCTGGAGACTTTCTTTTGTGTGTATTCTGGATATTGAAAATCTGTGGTTGGTTTAAAACGTATATACCGTTGTTCAATGTACCTGACCCAATCAACACTTGATTAAGGTGAATGTTCACTACATTACTTACAAATTCAAATTCATAACCTTCTTTAGATAATAAAGATACAGAAATGATATTACAGGTTGCATTTGGTACATAATAACAACTACGCAAAACCAAAAAGTGTCCATCTGATAATCCCAGGTGATAGTCCCCCACGGCCTCAGCATCCATGCTAGCACCGTTCGCAACTCTGAGGGTCATGTCACCTGCCTTCAAAACTCTACGCTTTCTCAACGCCTGCAAAGAATTACAGATATGAGATCCTGATCCGGTATCCAATACCCAGGAAGTAGAGTTTATTGATAGACAGTTTTCAATAACATACACACCTGAAGCTGAAGCTGCAACTCGCTTCAAATCCTGTATTCTGGCTTTCCAAGCCTTGCAATCTTGTTTCCAGTGACCACTTTTGTGACAATAGAAGCATTCTTCCGTCCCCACCAGCTTCCCTGCTACCTTTGTTGCTTTACCCTTTCCCTTCGTATCCACTTTACCGACACCGCCTCTTGGTTTGGCGGGGGCTTTCTTCTTCTTGCTCTTGGCTTTCGCCCTGGACCTAGAAGAGGAAGATCCTCCTACAAACAAAGTGGATGTCTCCCTACCCTTCTGTAGGGTGCCCTCAGCAGTCCTCAACATGTTCAGAAGTTCGGCAAGTTCAACCTCCTTTCCTTGCATGTTGAAGTTAAGAATGAACTGGGCGTAAGTGGAAGGAAGGGACTGGAGAATCAAATCGGTATAGAGTTCATTCTCCAACGTGGTCCCAAGGTCCGCGAGCTCCTCTATGTAGCCGATCATCTTAAGCACGTGGTCCGCTACCGATGATCCGACGGCCAACCTTGCCGAAAAGAGCTTCTTCGACACTTCGTATCTAGCGATACGAGACTGCTCTCCATACAGTTCTTTTGTATGGAGAAATATGGACTCTAGGTCCATATTCTCGTGCCTCCTCTGATGTTCGTTGTCCATCGAGGCTAGTACGAGGCATCTGGCCCTCGCGCAATCTATCTCCCATATCTTACGGATTTCAACATCCGCGACGCTGGAGGTGGGACCTGGGACAGGGGGAGCTTTGGTGGTAAGTATATACCCCAGCTTGTCATAAGTGATAGCCATCTTGACATTCCTGAGCCAATCTTTGTAGTTTGGCCCTGTCAATATGTTTTTATCTAATAGTAACTTATGTCCGGTCATCTTGAATGGTCGCTGCAATTAGGAGAGAGAAAAGAAACACTTTAGCATGATGCTCTTGCAAGTTTAGAGTGGTTTTTAGTTTGTCTAAACTGGATGGCTCCCACTGTCTCTCGAATCCCTTCTCAAACCGTAAAGAAAAGGATTAGCCGGGATCATTCTCACCGTACAATACTTGCTTAACCGTTCAGCCAGGCCAGTGTCGGTACTTCGAGGGAGGTTTTCCAACGCTTTCGCGAAGTTCCTTAATTAAGTAACCTCTTTTCCCTGTGGGCGTAGCCCCGCTAACACCTTTCTAGGCACCTACTAGGTTTATAGCATTGATCGTTAAGTGAGAGTTTTCCCGAGGAGTAGCATATACTCACAGTAGGATCGGGATCCAAATATCATCGCGTGATAAAGCCGAAGGAATCCTACCAGAATCATCACACTCCAAATGGTATGCAACACTAGCAAGTTTCAGTACTTATGAAACTCCCGATGTGGATTTTTGCCCCATGCTCTTATGACCTTGACTTTGGCCAAAATATCATAAGTCACATGTCAAGTTCTACCCGTCATTCTCCTGGTTAATTTGGACCCACCCGTACCTACCCTTGACTTTGGCCAAAATGGCAGCACGACTGTCCCAAATCAACGCATCTATCTATGCTGCACATGAATACCCAAACGCTACCAATCACTATGCCTTGACTTTGGCCAAAATACATAGCTTGAATACTTTTGACCATTCATGTGGAATGACGGAGGGCTACGAATGGTTTTGGCGAAACCGTGAACGTAGTGAACTTGATATAATCGATGGAACGAGATAGCTTTTAAAAGGAGTGGTTCAAGCTCCGCGTTTAAAAGTTTAGTTTTGAAAAGAACCGAGTGGTTTTCAAAGTGTTCCAATCGACTTTTACTTGGTTTATTTCTTGCATTAGTTCTTTTAATGCGTCCCATCATTTAATCCTACCATTGCAGAAAACAACCAAAATATGACGTACGCTTATGCCATTCGCATTCGCCACGGGGCCCCGTCATCACCCGTTAGGTTACTTAACTAACGACAGAGCGGGGGCTGGGCTAGCGCGGCTGTAAAACATAAGCAACGCCTAAATAGTTATTATATATAAATATATAGCAATGATAGACATTACAGATCACAGATGAATACATTGGATATACTAGGAATCCGCAATGCGTTCGAGCCTGCAACGCAAAGCGGATTACACGGTCGCGGTGAATAGCCAAAACCCCACCCAAGACCCCTACGGGTGCGGCAAACTACCCGCCAAGCACCCGAAGCGAAGCAACCTCCCTCACCACCGTGAGTAGGCCACTCGGCACTTCGAGATACCCGGTAGTTTGTGCACCCCCTCCATGGGTCTATCCTAGGAGCAAAAACAGTAAAAAGAATTATACAATGACGGCTACAACCCCGACCCGGTTGTGCGGCCATACAAACAATATTATTACATCAATTTACATGTTACAAATGAATGAAAGAAAAATAACGCTCATCTCACATCCAACCCGGCTATTCACCCGCGACGATCCAATCCATTCATATCCACAAACCAATAACAATCACAGATCACAGAGATGTATAACCCCGACTAATCGACTTATAGCGATTAGCCGACGTTCAATACATACAAGCATCACAGATATAACCGATATAGTTAAAGTGTAGTGAAGTTCCGAAAAATACGGAATTATAGGACCCCAAAAGGAAATTTCTTTTCTGGAATATCTGGGTACATATAATATATTTCAAAAATCTCAAAACCAACACAGAAACATACTGCACCAAAAACGATGCAGAGAGGGGACAAGACGGCCGCGCTTCCGCGGCAATAGCTTCCTTATGCCGCGGAAGCGCGGTCCTCTAGACTCCTCTCTGGTTCGTCTTTGGTGGTGTTTCACACAAAACCCTGAGATAATTTTACAAGTATAAAGTTTTTCATTTTGACCAGAAAAAATTTTAACAGAAACTTGGATTTTGAAAAAGTTTGGTTTTTGGGTTTTTCGGTTTCGAAACTTCGTTACACTTAACTACTTAGCTAGTTTAGGTTTAGTTAGACTCTGATACCACTGTAAGTCCGTGTTGCCCACCCCGGTGCTTACGGGGAGGCGGAAAACATAATAAAAATTTGATTTTTATCAACTATAGGCAACATGGACTATGCTTAAGGATCTTTGCTAAACATAAACTTGCTAACCCTAACTACAAAGTAGCTAAGTGATGGAAAGGTTATACCTTTGGTCTTTAGTCCTTCTCTCCTTGCTCGTCGGAATGGTAGAAAGGCCTCACCTTGCTTGTCTTCTTCCGTCAAAGAAAGATCCACTTGAAAGCCACCACCTTTAGCTTCAACTCCAAGCTAGGAGTAACTAGAGTGCAAGAAATGCTAAGACTTGAACCCTAGAAGAGAGTAGAGAGGATCAAGTGAAGGTTTTTCTCAAGCTTTTTGTTTCTCAACACATGAGAGGGAGAGAGCTTGAGGGAGAGGATGAACAAGAGAGAGAAATGATATGAGAGAATGAGAAAATAATAGAGCCATTCTCACTAATATGTGTGAATTAATTTAATTGAATAATTAGCTAGATAATTATCATGGTAAATCATGACATGACCATTATCATTTCAAATTGCAAAGATCAAAAAGCATCTTCCAAAAGAAATTATGATGGTCAAAGTGTCAACCTAGGTCAACAAGTCAAAGAAGTCAAATGGTCAACAACCACAACCATGGATAATTATTAAACTAATTACTAATTAACAATAACACACACATAAATATTAGGGTTAATAAAATGACAATAACCATTAACCCTAATCAAGGTCCTCTCCCTCAATCTCAAGCAACTGTGCATACGCACCCGCATTCGTGATCCGAGGAACACGAACACAATGAGAAAAACCAATCTCAAATCATATACTAGGATCCGGCTTAAACCAAAGCCCGCTAGTATAAACTGTCCGGACAGCAAACGTGCACAAGTGCGCGAATGTGAACGAACCCTGTCGCAAAACCATGCGACCTCTACTCATTTAGCCTAAAGGCGAATAGCACTCTGTGTGGGACTCTAAAGACTCGACACTACGCTGGCAGTGGGTTTAACCACAGACCGCAAGCGGCACTAGCTGTACGTAACGGTCCCCAGGTAGATGTCGATAAGAAGACTGACGAGGTGAACCCCATCTGCACTCCTACTGAGCCTGTATGTGACAGTCTCCGTACAGTCCGGTCTGTTTGTCTGATACATCGCATGGCGGGCCTGGGGGGCGGTGAACGTCAGTCCCCTAATAGCGGTACAAGTCGTGTCGGAGTGTAGCCCAGAACACCCTGAGATAACACTGGAAACCTACCAGTATATCTCGCTTGCCCTGGCCAGGGACTACTCGTGTAATGGCTCTCCTGGACACAGCGCGATGTCAACCCCCAATACCGGGAGAGACGAATCCTGTCTAACCGTCACTGCCTCCAAGTGCTTCGGGACTGCACCCAAAAACTACCTGTTTGCACGACTCCTTCAAGCCGTGGTAGGGTAGTAATCAAAGTGCAGTGGGAACACACTCGAGGCGAAGTGACAGTGTCAAGTCAGCGGACTAAGCTGTACTCATGTCACCTGGGAACTGATAACTGACGATAGGTATATTACCAACCAACAGTTCCCGATGAGTCCTGTCCAGTGTACTCGTAACCTAACGAGCACCCGCATACTATCCCAAGTACGACGTACTAACGGCTGTGTGACAGACTGTCTCCCACACTGGGATGAGAAGCGCATACGCTAGTCTACTCCGGAGTATCGATGCCCTGTCTCGATAGTCCAACGACCAGGGACCTGTATAAGGATGTGCTTATAGATTACCCAGCTCCCACGAGTGCGAGCGCCATCACAACGCTGGTAATCAAGCAAAGATCCTAAGGGCTCTACTAATATGTATACCAGCAATATGCTAAAAGAAACACATGCACATATTAAAGCAGAGACAAACCAAGTAGCATACTACCATTTCGAGCAAGATTGTATATACAACTGTGAATATCCCAAGCTTCCATTAAGTAATATACAAACTAGTATGATACAGTAATGGCCTCTAGGGCATATACACTAACACACACATATAGTGATATCTTCATACTTGCGCACATGCACACTGTATATTCATACCAGCGCACACATATAGTAATATCTTCATACTTGCATGGATTTACGCATTGAGATATGTTGTTTCCATGATATTTCTGGATTTGGGGAACCATGGACTTTTCAAAAGAGAATATGTAATTGTTTTAAAAACCCGGTTTCCCTTGATATGATATTTCAGTGCGTCCACCATGAGTTTTCTCGGTTCCAGAGTGCTTGTGTCAGTATACCCGATTCGAGGAGCGGTAGGCACCGATTGTGGGTACATGGTAGGCCCAGTACGGTACCCCGAGGCAAGAAGACTCGTATTGTTAGACGGTGAGCCCGGCGTAGGGACTACTACCTACCGGTGATTGGTTAGATCTGGCGGTTATCCGGAGGATACTGACCAGTGATGAGATATGGATACGGGCCGATCCGTACTGCCGGGGCTGAGGGCCGATTCCACAGACGGAGCCCGATACTTGAGGATTTGCGTGTCGATGCTAGACACGATGATTCATGATATTTAGTGTGCCGATGTTAGGCACCCAGGATTCTATGAGATTTACATGATTTGGGCATATGGATGGACACCGATTATTTTCCACGTTGATATTCCGTGTAGATATTATTATTCCCATGCTCAGCATTCAGTATTTTATATCTCATCCCGTATCTGTTACCTGATAGAGTTCACATGCTATGCACGATTATTGCATACCCTGCTCGTCCTATATAGATGTCATTAGATTGCATTTGCTATGCACGATTATGGTATACCCTGCTCATCCTATATAGATGTCATTAGATTGCATTTTCTATGCACGATTATTGCATACCCTACTCATCCTATATAGATGTCATTAGATTGCATTTGCTATGCACGATTATTGCATACCCTACTTATCATTTAGAGATGTTGTTAGATCGTACTTGATGCATGATTACTGCTCATATAGTTCATCATATAAATGTTATCTGTTGGCATAGGTTAGAGTATCGCAGCACATGCATACTCGCGATTACCTTTATATGTTATCTACTACTCACGAGTTGGCAACTCACCTCCGTTGTGCCACAGTGTTTGCAGGTTGCCCCTCGGAGTAGTCGCGGCAGGCTGCTTTCTTGCATCTTTTGACACAGATACCCCTACAGTTGGCGTACTAGCTCTTTTGCTGATAGGTAGGTTTTGTACGGTATCTGTTTATCTTTCAGTTATGTACATTG
Source organism: Agapanthus africanus (assembly GCA_030015575.1). NCBI lineage: Eukaryota > Viridiplantae > Streptophyta > Magnoliopsida > Asparagales > Amaryllidaceae > Agapanthus > Agapanthus africanus. The sequence goes on from CM057349.1 coordinate 221,977,612, forward strand.
TTGTATCTAGTACTCTCTATCTACCACTTATGTATTGACTTAGAGACCAGTTGTGAGGACGATGTATATTATTTTGTATTCTGGTGTCGAGCTCGTTGTGAGACGACTTTACTTATGCAGTTTTATCTGTCTGTGATGTTTTCCACTTATTGGTCTTTCTTCGCTACGGCGTCGTATATTGTTATCGTGGTGATTGTCTTCTTAAGGTTTTCTTAACAGTTTAACAAATGTTCCTAGTAAATGTTTAAACACTCTATTCTTTTACTGGTTTTGATTTCTGGGTTTCAGCTTACTTAGTCGCGTTACGCCTATAGACGTTACGTGGTTAAGTGCCGGTCACGGGCCAAACTTTGGGTCGTGACATCATTGTCGTTATCTTCATTCTCAAGGATGTGACTGAGGAACTCTTGAAGCGTGACTGAGGTTCTCGCCCTCTGGTTGTATTCTTTTAGCGCGTCAATATGCTTTTGCAGATCCGTGCGCTTGTCGTTAGACAGCGCGGGCTTTTTGGTTTTCTTCTTTTTCTTCGAAGACTGTGACGGCTGTTCCTGGGTGCTTTGCCCATTGCTATTAATTCCCGATATTAGGCATGGTTTCAGCATCCCGTCGATGATCTCCGTCTCTTGCGGGCTTTTCCACCTGATCACCGGACATGTTTGAAGATCTTTCAGCATTTTTTTAGATTTTGCCGAAAGAACAACTTCCCATGGAGCTTACTCTATGAATGAGCACGATGCCCCCGACATGTCTATCTTTTTCGGAGCATGTGGTTGTGGCGGGTTCACCTTCCAATTTTTAGACAACGCGAATTTTCTTTGCTGGTATTGGTCTTCAACCCAATTTTTGAAGACGTAGCAATCTTCGAGTGGATGGCCCAATACTCGATGGTAGGGGCAGTAATTGGGATCGTTGACGTCGTTTGGTTGTGGTGGGTGTCTCGATTCTGGTAAAGTAATGAGCCCATTGCGCACTTCCAGTTCAAACAGTTTCCTTGTTTTATCCCGGAGAAACGAGTAAGGACGTCTCAACTTCTCATCAAGGGATTGCCGCTTTTTGCTTTGGCGAACAACCAGTCTCGGGCCACTCGGTTGTTGTTGAGCGTTGGCGACGAAGGTTGCTTTCCTTTTCCCTTTCTCGTTTCGAGGCTCCATCTTCAAGGAAGATGGTCTATGGCCCATCTAATCCATTTGGGCCAGCTTATCAATCAAGGACTGGAAAGTGGTCGGCTTGAAAAACATCATGAATTAGGAGATGGTCGCTTGAGGGTCAAGAGTGCCCACGAACATGCCCACCGCAGGCGCTTCTTCGATGCGCTGCTCGCACTTAGACCATAAATTCCGCCACCGAATTGCATACTGAACCCATGTTTCGCCTGGTTTCACTCTGGCATTGATCAACGCCGTGATTGGGGTGCGTTCGCTGGCGCTTGCGAAACGCTGGGTGAATAATAGCTCCATCTCCATGAATGTTTTGACGGAGTCATTTGGAAGCTCCGAATACCAATCGAAGGCCGTCTCCGCCAAACTGCCAACAAATTGGCGAAGCAGTAGCTTATCGTCACCTCCAGTGTTGCCGCAGAGAGACCTGAATTGAGCAACATGCTAGTATGGATTCCCCGTCCCCTTATATACGTGGAATTTGGGAATCGTGTATCCCGGCGGGTACTTTATTTGGTCGTACCAACCCGGATAGGGTCGTCCAGTTTTAACAATTTGCCCAGCCGCTTCATTCGCCTGATGAACTCGTACCTGCTGAGCGATGTAATCATCCAGGGCGTCTTTTGAGATGGTCTCCTCCTTGGCTGCTGACAGAGCCTGCAGAGGATTTGATGTCTCTCCTCTATCATCTTCGAGGACAATCGGAGGGTCTTCAGCCGGAGGATCCGGTTGTATCATCATTCCGACCATGTCTTGGAAGAGAAGCGCCATTCGTTTTATATTGGCCGCTTGTTCCGCGGCCTCTTCGTCCTTCTTTTCGGGGATTCTGCGGAGGAATTCAGCATCAGTTTCTTATTCCGGACGTTGCTCTGATGTCGTTTTCGGGCATTCTTTTGGCCCTGTGAGTAGGGCCATCTGCGTCAACATTTCCTGAAGCTTCTATTGCTGCTCCTAGGCTTTTGTCACGGATCGCGTAAGCGGTCGATGACCCGTGGAGATACGGCTATGCTCTTTCCCGGATGCCATATATATAGTGTGGACCACTATGCCCCCAGACTTAGGGCATTTGGGTTCAGTGGTCTTGCGATTCGTCGCAAACTCAGGGATTTTCTCCGGCCTTCTCCTCTTGTGGGCGGTTGAAGTTAAAGGGGCCGTTGCAGTGGGCACCCAAACAGCTGTCGCCTATTGTGGCTTGATAGGATGGTTCTCTTCTCGCTGAGCTTGAATCTTCTTTGATTGGCGAGAGTAATCTTGATCAATTACCGAGTATTGGACTTGACGACAGACCTTGTAAATTTTGGAGGACACCCGCTGAGGGGGCTGTTCCAGCTTTGCCTTCGGTGCATTCTCCACGTGTGGAGAAGATCTTTTCAGTACGGCGGTAGGAGTGTTCCTGCGCACCTTGTTCAGCAATTCAAAACTGTTCCCGGTTGGAACAGCAGCAATGACTTCCACCGTTGGAGCCGACGGAGTCATTTCAGAAGGAGATTGCCCCCAGCCTTCCTTACTCGGCGCCAGTGGCGACGTCGAGCGTGTCGTGTGGCCGGGATTACCTCCGCTGTTGGATGAGCTTCCTCATGCCCTCTGCTTTGAGGAGAGGCTATTATTGGCGCTAGCCGGTCGAAGACTGACGTCCGTTGAGTGGGGATAGTCAGTCTTGCGAAGGCCGACTTTCGAGCAGGGGAAGCAGCCTTCACGACTTCACGTGGAGTAGTAGCTGAAACGGCCTGACTTGTGAAGACCGACCCTTTAGCAGGAGAAGCTGCCTTGACGACTTCAGGAGCAGGAATGGCTATCCTTTTCGGGATAACCCTTTCTGGTATCACAGGCTTCTTCACGGGCCCACATGAGCTTTGGCCCAGTCTGTTGAAAACTGAGGCACTGGCTCTGGGCGACCCGTTGAGAGGGGCCGCTGTAGTTATAAGCCGATCAAAGACCGACTTCTTCGGAGCTTTTTGCGACGGTAATGGGGCATTGAAGCTCATTGGTGGGATCATGGTCCCGAAGAATAGCCCAGTGGTGGCCTGAGTCACCTGTTCCACCGGCATAGCGAAGATGGAGGCCGCTTGGGGCCCGTATGTCACTCCTCCGGATGGGACGGAGCGAGAGTTGCAGTTGCAGTTAGTCCAGTTTGAAGCCATTGATCTTCTGTTTTCTACACGGAGCAAGACACCAAATCTTAGTACCTCGAATCCACAAGCAACCATAGCAAACCGCGATTCGTTCGTGAACATGACACACGAAGTATGGAGTGAAAAGAGGAAAAGGTCCCACCGGGCGTGCCAGAATCTGTACCCCTCCGACAACCGGGAAGACTAACGTCTTGCCTGAATTTGGGGGCAGATACTAATAGGTGCTATCCGTCCATCTCTCTGAAGATACCAATTTGATTTATGACACCACGTATCGAAGGTTTAAATGGATGCGGCCGATGTAGCAGATTTCGTCATATTCCCCCTCATTTGAGGGGGGTTTTATTGTGGGGACGCTCTTCCCTGCAGGCGCAAGCCCCTTCAGTTAATTACGCTACCGCATCGTGGTAACAACTTTCTCCTTCTCCCGATGGTCTCTTCGTTTCGTAGTTGTTTGTTTTATTTTTGGTTGCCCGTGGATTGTATATGGAGACTAATTTATGTTGTCGCCCGTAGGGCATGGATTAGTTCAAATCCGTATTTTCTTAGATTTGGGTTTGGGGGTTGGGTTAAAGGATACGTTAGTCTCATTTGAGACTAAGATCAACTTAAACGTTTGTTAAGAATACGTTAGTCTAATTTTAGACTAAGATCAACTTAACAGTTTGTTAAGGGCACGTTAGTCTAATTTTAAACTAAGGTCAACTTAACCATTTGTTAAGGATACGTTAGTCTAATTTTAGACTAAGATCTACTTAACAGGATCATCTAGATCCAACAAAAGAGCATTTGGGCTCTATTGTTCTAGTTTAGGGACTTTGCGGTCAATTACCAGTTTAAGGACATAGTGGTCCATTGTTAGTTTAAGGACATCTCGGTCCAGGTTAAGGACATCTCGGTCCAGGTTAGTTTAAAGACATCACGGTCGAGATTAAGGACATCATAGTCCATGGGTTTAAGGACCCCACAGTCCAATGTTAGTTTAAAGACATGACGGTCGAGGTTAAGGACATCATAGTCCATGAGTTTAAAGACCACACAGCCCATGAAATGGGTGGTTGTCGGGACCCGTCACCTCTCTGAAGATGTTGAAGGATTACAACGACAAATATCAGAGGAATGAAGAGATGTACCCTTGAACCAAAGTTGATTGGGGATCCGTAGTCCAATTTGGAACTAAGACCAATTAATTAGATTATGAGCACATTGGCTCAGTTAAATCTGAATTGAGGACTTATGGCCAACTTGGGCTAAGTCCAATTAAGTTTGAAATATTGGACCTTTGTTGGACCATTAGACATTTGTCTGGGTTCAAACCCATATTATTTAGCAATGCTAAATGTCATGATCCGAAATAGCCCGTGACTGGTACTTGAATCATATAAAGCCTATAGGACCCCATCTAATTCAAGTAAGCCAAAAGCCCAGAAATCTAAAACCCTTTTAAGGAGTAAATAAGGAAAACTAGCTTTTAAAAAGTAAGAAAACATGTTTTAAAAACAAGGTTTTTAAATAAGTAGCCGAATATGCATTTGTAAAATCTTCAATGTCCTTTCTGAAAATTTCGGCAGAGTTTCCTTTGTAAATACTGGCCCCGAACGGGGTACAACATGAATAATATATATATACACATTGAAAAGGCAACCCTAAGCGGGAGCTAGCTTTTCGTCAATCGACGGTCACCACCACGCAAGCAATATAATATACAACGCCAAAGGACAAGGATCAAAACTCAAAAAGAAACTCAAATCCAGCATGAAATCCAGAATACTACAACACGCGACTCTAAGGTCGAAATAATACATAACTGGTTTTCTAAGTCTGAAACAATATACAAGTTTTGGTTGATGGAATTACTAGATACAACTGAATAAAATAATACAAGGGTGGTCACGATGCGAGTGAACCCACCTACCAATGCAATCACCCAGAAAGGAAACAGTGTACCAGAAGAGCCGCAATCAACCTGTACGGCAAAACCTGCAAGAACAGTGGCACAACGGGGGTGAGTTGCCAACTCGTGAATAGAAAACATCGCAGAGTAGAAATCGTATGCATGACATAATCCTAGGTCAATACGATCAGAAATAATATATGCTCAAATGAATAAGTCTGAAGCATGATAAGGTGGCAATGTAACATCTATACATGAGTGTAGTGTCAAGTGCTCGTGCCAATGCCTCAGGTAAATAACATATCATAAATATGAGGTATGATCAATGTCGACTATATCATGAAATCTATGAATATGTGGATATCATCCAACTAAGTGATCAATATCATCAATGTCAATATATGTATGTGGAAATCGTCCACGAGTCACCCAATGACAATAAGCATCATGCATGTAAATATCATAAACATATGCATGGAAGTATGAGGATGTAAATCAACATGTGTCGCTCGCGACATATCAAAATCATGGAACCTGAGTGTCTAGCATCGACACTCGAAAACATCATGAAACCTGTGCCTAGCATCGGCACGTAAATCCTCATATATATAAAGCCCCGTCCATCCGGATCGGCCTATATCATCTCTCAACTCCGGTAGGTATCCACCGGATATCCGCCGAGCTCAAATACAACCACCGATAGGTAGTAGTCCCTCTGCCAGGCTCAACGTCTATATACACAGCATCCCTTTCTTGCCCCGGGGTACCTACCGGGTCCACCATGTACCTGCAATCGTCCTCAGTGCCTCCTTGAATCGGGTTTCACATGTCGCTCTCAGCACCAAGAAAACACATGGTGGACGCACAGAAATATCATATCAAGGGTAACCGGGTTTTTAAAACAATTATATACTCTCTTTCGAAATATCCACGGTTCCCAAATCCAGAAATATGATGGAAACAACATATCTCAATGCGTATAATCAAAAGCATGATGTATGCGACATGTAAAAGAAATGTAAGCATATCAGTATATCATGCAATATGGAATAGTAATATGCACATATTGAGGGAAACCGCTCTTTTAAAATGAATCAGTTTTAAAGAGTATCTTGCGGTTCCCGAATCTCCAAATCCAGCGAGAATCATCTATGTATGTGCGAATACGTATGTATGCATGTATGGGCGTACAATAGGTATGTACACAAGTATGCCATGCAAGGGATCATATCCTGAATGCAACAGTACTACAGTGTAGTGACATGTCAATTATCGATGATGAAGTGTGTGAGCCGGCAAGCAGGTGTACATAGAACATATGCATCATCGATAATGGTGCTGGTGTCCTAACAGCATGAGATTAATAATGGTATATGAAATCACAATATAAGTATGCGATGCGGAGCGAACAGCAATAATGTGCGGGAGCTGAATGATAAACACAATGATAACTAATCTGCATTTAATACAAATATAAGTCATACAGTAATGCCTTTTGAAATAACACGAATCGCGGTGTTTTGGAAATAAGGGCTAAGATATTTTTAAGAAAAGATACGTCCTTTGAAATATCCGTAGAATCCTTGGCCTGTCTTTTAAAATACCCATAATTCGTTAGTTTTGAAATAGGTATGATCTTAGCCTAGCCTAACATCTACTAGCAAAACTACGGCTCTAGTTAACAAGTCAATCAGGAGGGGTATGGAAACCATCTAAATCTGAGTCGATACACACACACACACACACACACACACACACACACACACATATATATAATTGTCGGTGATCCTGCCTCAAAGGTACCGCGTGTGATACAATATCATATGACATCCTCGAGTCATGAGTGTGGATCTATCATCAATATAAAGCTCATACGGCAAATCATCGTACGTCATCCCAAAAGCTCGGTGCGGGTCAATATCACATTTCTCTCATCAATTATCAGGTATCCTTATCATCATATCTCATGATCTGGGGTACTGATCTACGTCTAGTACAAATCGATACCATCTAGGTAATTACGAATGCGTGTATGAAACACACGTCCAAAGGCCCGCTAAAATCACATGACGTATCCCAAATACGAATCACAATATATCACCGATCTCATGGCACTATGCCCAATCTTAATCGACTCATCTCCAAACATCATACACTATCCTCGTCACCTAAGTATATGTATAATGAATATGCATATGTGTGCGTGTGGGTGTAAACCTATTCTAGGGTTCGCAACTAGGAAGTATACTAGTTTACTTCTACGTCCTAATCTAACCATAGTACATCTAATCTGATCTCAAATATCCACGAAACACTATAAGCTATCATATATATATATATATATATATATATAGTATATATAGTATACTAGATATCGAACTGCGGGGGTGCTATACGCCATCCACCCGACTTCCCTCGTAGATATAATCTACTCACCTACTTCTTGTGTGTTAGTGTCGATGTCACCTTCATCTTCTTCATCGTATGAAACCCACGTGAAGGTACCTACATAGATAACACAATCGGAATGCGTATTAAAATCACATCGGGAATACCAAAACATCACGCTAAGGGCCATAGGTTAGAACATATGGACTACGCTTTCAAATCCATCAAACAATCCTCGATATCGTCGTATAAACGCCAAATAATCGAGGTAAATCGTAATTATACAAGTCCAGAATTTAAAATACACAAAACGAAAATACGAATTAAAACAGCAACTCAAGAAAAAGGCTCCAGATTCTACCCTAGGTCAAATTAGACAATTTTGCACATGCCAGGGGTCTATTGTACATGAAATAAAGCTACAGAACTAACATGAGGCCAAATGGCCTAGGTCTGGCCGCAATTTGCGGCCACGCAGAATAAATCTGCGGCCATGGAAGGGAACTAGGGGCTGAGGTCTTGGGGTTAGCTTCTTGGGTGCCTGCACATCTCGATGTGTTCACAAAAAAATTTTCAGAGTCTCTAGGTGATAGCAGATTTCATAATACACTCACAGATTCCACAATTCTTCCGATATCGGTTTCTAAATCCGTATTCCTGGTTTCAGGTCTCTTGTTTAGGCCTAAATTCTAGCACTAGGGGGTTTGTATGGCCTCTACTGAGCTTAATTGCTCACCACAACTCTCAATTTCCAATAACCCTAACTAGAATTTTCATACCCTCACTAAACATCACTATATCGGTTTAAAGTTAACTTGGATGTGAAAGCAATGGGAAAACTAAGCTAGTGGTTCAGAAAATACCTCATTTGGCAACTCAAGAAAATTCTTGAGTTGCCCCAAGTGTCCAAAACCTTTCCTTTCTTGGTCCAATGTGTTTCCCTTGAGCTTGTGCATCTTTTTTGTGAAATGGGATTTGGGTTTTGAGTTGATTTCCATGGTGTTTTGGGGGATTTTGTGAAGAGGGAGAGAGGGGCAGCAGCAAGGAGAAGGAGGGGAGAGGAAAATGTGATGAAGGTTGTGAGTTTAGTGGATGGCTATGTCAAAGATGACCCTCACCTTTCTCTCTCTCACCCATACCTATTATTCTAATCCAAATGCTTTTCTTTTCTTTTCTTTTCCCCTCTCTAATAAATCATCAACCATGAAATAAAACATGTATGAAATCCATAAGAATATGTAACAAGTGAATAAAAAGATATGGTGAATGTTTTGCACAAATATGCTAAAAATCCGATTAGCGATTTTTAATCGCGATTAGCACTAAATTAGCATATAATTAATCATAAAAACTTAAAAATTGTATAATTCACATAAAAACCCCTCTTTTAGTAATTTCCATAATTTTCTAAATTTTCCCCATTTTATCGGTATTTAATTATACTGAAATTTTAAAATATTCATTAAAATTAATATTAAATTATAAAAATTCCCAAAAAATAATATTTTATTTTTTTGAAATGTTACAGTCTTCTCCCCTTAAAGAAATTCGGTCTTCGAATTTAAATTTTAAACCCCCAAATTCTAAAACATTTTCATAAAAGTCTAAGTCGTTGGGGCTCCGAAATCATTAATACATAAACGTATCATAGCGCAATGCATGCGCATGAGCAATGAGCAGATAACTCAAAATCAAAAACTCCGTCAAGCATCCCGCAATCATCGGAGTCATGATAAAGACACAAATGTCAAATCCAAAATTAAACCAATATGATATAAATCAGAACTATACACGTAGACATCAAATATATACATGTAAATAGCTGAAGTAAATGCATGCCAAATCTTTTTAAGTCACTGTGCGATGCGCATAACACTGCACAGTGGCCGACGTCTATTATAATAAAATAAGCATATACGTATATATCCTTTGTTTAATATGTACGTTCCGCCGTTTTGAAAACAATTTAGAAGGGTTTCCTTGTTTTAAACGTTTCGTGTCATATCGGACACGTAGGTATATATTGAGACTATAGCTCGCTTTTTGGAAATTCCTTCGATAACTATCAATGCATGCAAAATATATCCAGGTACTGTCCTCTGACTAGACCTGCTCAGTACGAAAACACATAGCAAATATCATAAAAACGTACTGCTCCATAAGAAATCAATCACAAAATGTATATAAGAATACCCTGTGCGTCTGGTGCGCACGGAAATCAAAATCCATATATGTGCCATACATGTGCACAGAAAAAAAACATCTACGTGCAACTGGTGTGCACGAAACATCTGCCAAGGGCAACGGGCGTGCCTGACAGCAAAATCAGGTGTATCTGACATGCACAAGGAATCCCGATTTAGTGCATCTGGTGTGCACCAAAATCGTATCTCAAAACATGCGCTCAACACGCGCGAAAATCCAAATCAAATGCACGGAGTGCAGGAAATCAACATCAATATCAGAATCAAAGTCGACGGTATACAATACGGCTCAATCCAAATCAGGTATACCGCGGTGTATAAGCTCACAACCATGTGCATCAGCGTGCACAAATCAAATCAAAATACTAAAAGTGCATAAAAACTATGCTGGAAGCGTAAATCAAATCACCGGAATAAAATAGGCATGAAGTCACAATCAATACCTCAAGTGTAATAACTATGCGCAAAATATAAATACCCAGTAGGTGCAACCATGGTGCACAAAAACAGAAATCATGGAACTCAGCCATCAACACTAAATCATGCGAATAGATCTCCCAAAATACCGAAATCCAAGATGACGGATACGTGATAATCGAATCACAAAATCACAAATCATAAATACCGTTGTCGGTATATCCTCCTTCAAAGTCGGGAAGGTATCGGTGCATCCAATGCTAGCAGCGCAAGATATCTACTAGTCTCCTGCTCACGGTCTGGCGTCCTCTGTCTCTCAGTCCTTATCTTCTCTGTGGATTACCTATCTCGCAATCAATCGGCTCATCGGCCCTGTCAGGTGTGCTAACGGGGACGATTCCGTTCTGGTACTTCTCTGGTCAATCTACGTCCTCAGCACAGCATTCCTCGGAAACTGGTCGCATCCTAACGCCTCTGTAGACATATCCGACCTTTAACTTTAACGAGCAGTAACAACAGCTCGTCAGCATCTCTTGTCCTACTTGTCTATATCATCGTCTACTCCGATGTCATGTCTCTATCTGCGCACTGCAAATGTTCTCGGCTACGGTCCATCCGAGCTCTCTCACATGGACTCGAAATCACGAACTCGGTATCTTCATCACTCTATAGAAGATACCTGGCCGAACACGTCCTCAGGAATTCGTCCCAACCTGCGGAGGTATACTCCATACTCGTCCAATCCTGATCAACTCACAACGCCTCTGCATGCGTATCACACCTCTGATATCAGCAGGGTGAAACGTCATCTCGTCGAAATCTCATGCGAACTCTTTACTCCACTCAGTTCTAATGTCGACTGAATCGGACTCGTCTTCTCGTGGCTGCATGGACCGCGCTCCAACGGCTATACTCGTATCTGGAGTCTCCCAAGCAATGCATCCCACCACATGGCATCCGGAAGATGTCGAACCTTTTGATCGATTCGTCAAAACCTCATAATCCCCCAAGAGCTCAACATCTTGGGTACAGCTTAATAGTATCGAGTACATACCACAGCATCGGTGGACCAGCCGTAGAAGGGCAAACCCAAGCCTCATTAATGGCGCCGCGGAACTGCTGCAAACCCTAAGTTCAAAGGCTTTCACACGGTCATTATGTCGAGTTAGGATTTCATTCTTCTTGAGGGTCCATAGAATTGCTTGCATGTCTTTCCGAATACTTTAAACTTGGAATATGGGTTTCTGACATTCGATCACCTCCATCGACTACCAACGAACTTGCGTGAAGTCGTCTCTAGCTGGAATCAATCAATCTGATGACCTCGCATCTGGGTAAGTGAACGAACCATATGTCCTAGTCATTCATCCTCGGGTGACTTGCGACCTTCCATCATATCTGTGAGTATATACCCATGCTACAGTAGCTCCAACGTCTGGGCGACATCTCGTCATTTCCAGCAACAACTGGCTCATTCGTCGGTACGCTGAACAGCGCCTCAATCATCCTGAATAAGCGATATATCAATGGTCATCACATTCAAGCTGGCTTCTAGTAGTAGCCTGATCCTCTGGTGCCGATCAGCACATCCGGGAAATCTCGTAAAGGCGATCTGTCAAACGCTCATGGCGGGAAAACACAGTAAAACGAAGCCTCTATGCAATCGTACGTCTCTGGAATCACGCCTTGATCAGTCCTCGCCCGTGACGAGCTCAAGCTGACGCAACTCTAGCCGTAGCTCTCTCTGCCCGTGTAATCGTGGCAGCAAAATCATAACCAGTATCGATGAGGATAGATCATAGGAATGAATATAATACTATGCAAGGAAATGTACATCCTAAGGTTTCTTAAGCGGAGTAGCGTATCGTAAATATGCCGCGGAACATACGTACGGTACGTCACTCTACTTAAGTCACCTACTCCATCAACCAAGGGTCATCCTACGCGACGAAAGTTCGAGTATAATACCCCCTCGACTAAGTCTAAGTTCCGTAAGCTCAAGCCTAAGTTCCGTATATATATAAACGCTCTAGGCTCCACATAGTCAAACTTAGACTCGAACCAAGGTTAACCTAGCGCTCTGATACCAAATTTATCACGACCCGAAATAGCCCGTGACTGGCACTTGAATCATATGAAGCCTATAGGACCCCATCTAATTCAAGTAAGACAAAAGCCCTGAAATCTAAAACCCTTTTCAGGAGTAAATAAGGAAAACTAGTTTTTAAAAAGTAAGAAAAATGTTTTAAAAACAAGGTTTTTAAATAAGTAGCCGAATATGGATTTGTAAAATCTTCAAAGTCTTTTCTGAAAATTTCGGTAGAGTTTCCTTTGTAGATACTGGCCCCGAACGGGGTACAACATGAATAATATAAATATACACAATGAAAAGGCATCCCCAAGCGGGAGCTAGCTCTTCGTCAATCGACGGTCACCACCACGCAAGCAATATAATATACAACGCCAAAGGGCGAGGATCAAAACTCAAAAAGGAAACTCAAAATCAGCATGAAATCCAGAATACTACAACGCGCGACTCTAAGGTCGAAATAATACATAACCGGTCTTCTAAGTCTGAAACAATATACAAGTTTTGGTTGATGGAATTACTAGATACAACTGAATAAAATAATACAAGGGTGGTCACGATGCGAGTGAACCCACCTACCAATGCAATGACCTAGAAAGGAAACAGTATACCAGAAGAGCCGCAATCAACCTGTACGACAAAACTTCCAAGAACTGTGGCACAACGGGGGTGAGTTTCCAACTCGTGAATAGGAAACATCGCAGAGTAGAAATCGTATGCATGACATAATCCTAGGTCAATACGATCAGTAATAATATATCCTCAAATGAATAAGTCTGAAGCATGATAAGGTGGCAATGTAACATCTATACATGAGTGTAGTGTCAAGTGCTCGTGCCAGTGCCTCAGGTAATAACATATCATAAATATGAGGTATGATCAATGTCGACTATATCATTAAATCTATGAATATGTGGATATCATCCAACTGTGTGATCAATATCATCAATGTCAATATATGTATGTGGAAATCGTCCACGAGTTACCCAATGACAATAAGCATCATGCATGTAAATATCATAAACATAAGCATGGAAGTATGAGGATGTAAATCAACATGTGTCGCTCGCGACATATCAAAATCATGGAACCTGAGTGTCTAGCATCGACACTCGAAAACATCGTGAAACCTGTGCCTAGCATCGGCACGTAAATCCTCATATATATAGGGCCCCGTCCGTTCGGATCGGCCTATATCATCTCTCAACTCCGGTCGGTATCCTCCGGATATCCGCCGAGATCAAATACAATCACCGGTAGGTAGTAGTCCCTCTGCCAGGCTCACCGTCTGTATACACAGCATCCCTTTCTTGCCCCGTGGTACCATACCGGGTCCACCATGTACCCGCAATCGGCCTCATCCGCCTCCTTGAATCGGGTTTCACATGTCGCTCTCAGCACCAAGAAAACACATGGTGGACGCACTGAAATATCATATCAAGGGTGACCGGGTTTTTAAAACAATTATATACTCTCTTTTGAAATATCCACGGTTCCCAAATCCAGAAATATAATGGAAACAAGATATCTCAATGCGTATAATCAAAAGCATGATGTATGCGACATGTAAAAGAAATGTAAGCATATCAGTATATCATGCAATATGGAATAGTAATATGCACATATTGAGGGAAACTGCTCTTCTAAAATGAATCAGTTTTAAATAGTATCTTGCGGTTCCCGAATCTCCAAATCCAGCGAGAGTCATCTATGTATGTACGAATACGTATGTATGCACGTATGGGCGTACAATAGGTATGTACACAAGTATGCCATGCAAGGGATCATATCCTGAATGCAACAGTACTACAGTGTAGTGACATAGCAATTATCGATGATGAAGTGTGTGAGCCGGCAAGCAGGTGTATGTGGAACATATGCATCATCGATAATGGTGCTGGTGTCCTAACAGCGATGCGGAGCGGACATCAATAATGTGCGAGAGCTGAATGATAAACACAATGATAACTAATCTGCATTTAATATAAATATAAGTCATACAGTAGTGCCTTTTGAAATAACACGAATCGCGGTGTTTTGGAAATAAGGGCTATGGTGTTTTTAAGAAAAGATACTTCCTTCGAAATATCCGTAGAATGCTTGGCCTGTCTTTTAAAATACCCACGATTCGTTAGTTTTGAAATAGGTATGATCTCAGCCTAGCCAAACATCTACTAGCAAAACTACGGCTCTAACAAGTCAATCAGGAGGGGTATGGAAAACACCTAAATCTGAGTCGATACACACACACACACACACACACACACACACACATATATATATATATAAATATAATAGTCGGTGATCCCGCCTCAAAGGTACCGCGTGCGATACAATATCATATGACATCCTCGAGTCATGAGTGCGGATCTATCATCAATATAAACCTCGTACGGTAAATCATCGTACGGCATCCCAAAAGCTGGGTACGGGTCAATATCACATTCCACTCATCAATTATCAAGTATCCTTATCATCATATCTCATGATCTGGGGTACTGATCTACGTCTAGTACAAATCGATACCATCTAGGTAATTACGAATGCGTGTGTGAAACACACGTCCAAAGGCCCGCTAAAATCACATGTTGTATCCCAAATACGAATCACAATATATCACCGATCTCATGGCACAATGCCTAATCTCAATAGACTCATCTCCAAACATCATACACTATCCTCGTCACCTAAGTATATGTATAACGAATATGCATGTGTGTGTGTGTGGGTGTAAACTTATTCTAGGGTTCGCAACTAGGAACCATACTAGTTTACTTCTACGCCCTAATCTAACCATAGTACACCTAATCTCATCTCAAATATCCACGACACACTATAAGCTATCATATATATATATAGTATATATAGTATACTAGACATCGAACTGCGGGGGTGCTATACGCCATCCACCTGACTTCCCCCGTAGATATAATCTACTAACCTGCTTCTTGTGTGTCGGTGTCGATGTCGCCTTCATCTTCTTCATCGTATGAAACCCACGTGAAGGTACCTACATAGATAACACAATCGGAATGCGTATTAAAATCACATCGGGAATACCAAAACATCACGCTAAGGCCTATAGGTTAGAACCTATGGACTACGCTTTCAAAACCATCAAACAATCCTCGATATCTTCATATAAACGCCAAGTAATCGAGGTAAATCGCAATTATACAAATCCAGAATTTAAAATACGCAAAATGAAAACACGAATTAAAACAGCAACTCAAGAAAAAGGCTCCAGATTCTACCTTAGGTCAAATTGGACAATTTTGCACATGCCACGGGTCTATTGTACTTGAAATAAAGCTACAGAACCAACATGATGCCAAATGGCCTAGGTCTGGCCGCAATTTACGTCCAGGCAGAATAAATCTGCGGCCAAGGAAGGGAACTAGGGATTGGGGTCTTGGGGTTAGCTTCCTGGGTGCCTGCACATCTCGATGTGTTCACAAATTTTTTTTCAGAGTCTCCAGGTGATAGCAGATTTCATAATACACTCACAGATTCCATAATTCTTCCGATATCGGTTTCTAAATCCGTATTCCGGGTTTCAAGTCTCTGGTTTAGGCCTGAATTCTAGCACTAGGGGGTTTGTATGGGCTCTACTGAGCTTAATTGCTCACCACAACTCTCAATTTCAAATAACCCTAACTAGAATTTTCATACCCTCACTAAACATCACTATATCGGTTTAAAGTTAACATGGATGTGAAAGCAATGGGAAAACTAAGCTAGTGGTTCAGAAAATACCTCATTTGGCAACTCAAGAAAATTCTTGAGTTGCCTCAAGTGTCCAAAACCTTTCCTTTCTTGGTCCAATGTTTTTCCCTTGAGCTTGTGCATCTTTTTTGTGAAATGGAATTTGGGTTTTGAGTTGATTTCCATGGTGTTTTGGGGGATTTTGTGAAGTGGGAGAGAGGGGCAGCAGCAAGGAGAAGGAGGGGAGAGAAAAATGTGATGAAGGTTGTGAGTTTAGTGGATGGCTAAGTCAAAGGTGACCCTCACCTTTCTCTCTCTCACACATACCTATTATTCTAATCCAAATCCTTTTCTTTTCTTTTCTTTTCCCCTCTCTAATAAATCATCAACCATGAAATAAAACATGTATGAAAGCCATAAGAATATGTAACAAGCGAATAAAAAGATATGGTGAATGTTTTGCACAAATATGCTAAAAATCCGATTAGCGATTTTTAATCACGATTAGCACTAAATCAGCATATAATTAATCATAAAAACTTAAAAATTGCATAATTCACATAAAACACCCTCTTTTAGTAATTTCCATAATTTTCCAAATTTTTCCCTATTTTATCGGTATTTAATTATACCGAAATATTAAAATACTCATTAAAATTAATATTAAATTATAAAAATTCCCAAAAAATAATATTTTATTTTTTGAAATGTTACACTAAACCAGAGTTTGAGGGCTCTGATACATTTTTGTCTTTGACTGAGCATTAAACATTATAGCTCTAAGTTTTATTCAATTTTGAGATTTTGTTAAAGGAGAGGTTTTTGCCTCTAGAAACTTAGCCAATTTGGTTAAAAATAGTGTTAAACACTAAAGGACAACAGAGTTAAACACTGGAAATGAAATGCTCAGAGTAGTGTTAAACACTAGAAGGTAACAGTGTTAAACACTGGGAATAAAACTCTCAAATTAGTGTTAAACACTAGAGAGGAAGAGGTCACGTGGGAACACGTGAGGGCACCCAAAGGTGGGGCCAGATCTCCTTTACTTTGTTATGTAAATAAGTGTTAAACACTTTTAATTTTTATAGCCACCACGTGTGGGCACGTGATGGGTACTCATATCCTGATTTATTAAAATGTTTATTAGGAGTCACGTGGGGACACGTGAGAGCGCCTAAAGTCAGCATTGCCTTTGCTTTTATTATCTTTATTTTGGAAGTCACGTGGGAGCACGTGAGGCATTGCCTCAGGGCTAATTCTTTCTTATTTTGGAGGATTTGTTCAGGGGTCACGTGGGGGCACGTGACCTAGTTCTTTACGTGCATGGAGATCTTTTAAGTCCCTTTATTTTAAGAATTAAATTCTCTGTAGGGTTAAACCCTAATTATGTTTTTTAGGGAATTAAATTCCTATTTATGTGGAAGAATTAAATTCTCAGTAGGGTTAAACCCTAACTCTGTTTTGGAGGAATTAAATTCCTATGAATTTGGGAGAATTAAATTCTTATATAGGGTTATACCCTAATTCTATTTGGAGGAATTAAATTCCTATGAAATTGGGAGAATTAAATACTCATATAGGGTTAAACACTAGTTCTGTTTTGGAGAAATTAAATTTCTATGAATTTGGGAGAATTAAATTCCTTAAACTCAATTCTCCCTCTAAGCTTTGGATATGCATGGCAGAATCTCCCCGTTGAGAATTAAATTCTCAACTTGTGGGGAGATCTGCTTCTGCTGATCTTCAACCAAAGGAAGAACTAAGTTCTTATTCAGAAGAGTTATACTCTTAAAATGAGAATTAAATTCTCTTTGTTTTATGGAACTTGGATCTCTTTCCCCTTTCTCACCTAGGGTTTCTTTTCTCTCTTGAGAATTAAATGCTCCTCTCTTTTCTCTCTCTGTTGTTGTTATCTCCCAAAAAAAAATAGATCCCCTCTCTTCTTTTCTTGGTTCCTAATTATAGGAGAAAGAAAAGAATCAATTTGTTTTGTGAATCTTTCATTAAAAGATTTTAATTGATTTTGTAACCAACATGATCTTTTAGATCACTCAGTGAATTTTATTCACCATTGTATTTTTAATCCAAAAGATCTTTTATCTGTTATTCCTGGCAAATTTCAGGGAAATCTTTCCTTATATAAAATCTTTCCATAAATTGGTGATTAATCACCATTGGATTTTTAATCCAACGGTACTCCATTTTACAGAGCACCATCTTTTTTGTTTTGAAAGATTTAGAGAAATATTTTTCCAGTTTGGGTCTTTGATTTTCCTTAATTAGAATTTAATTTTATTATTTCAAAAGGCTTTTAAAAGTCTATCACGTGTTGGCACGTGATCCCTTTATCTGATTATTAAATAGAATTTAATTCTATCAATTAAAGAGTTTAGGAACTTGTCACGTGACCCTCTTGGTTAAACATTTTATTAAGAATTTAATTATGCCTTTTAACAGAGCTAAGGAATCATCACGTGTCAGCACGTGACCCTTGGTCACGTGTCAACACGTGATGCCCTATTGGGGTTTTTTCTTAGTGTTTTATTACACCTTTAATTCTTTTCAGTGGGTTTAAAGGCCCATCACGTATTGGCACGTGACCCCACTGATTAATTATTTCCAATTATTTATTTTATTCAGTGTCTACTGGCTTTGCCTGTAAATGGTCACGTGTCTGCACGTGATGCCCGGTCACGTGTAGGCACGTGATGCCTCATAACTTTTGATCCCGGATGAATTATGAGGCCCATAATATATCAAATCGAAAGATTTTTCGAGACACTTTCGATACCATCTGAATTTATTTGTTTTTCATTCGGGAGTTTGTCAAAATGCAGTTCGGAAATTACTGGTTCGCATTTTCTTCATTATATTACACGTGCATAGCATATTTGCTCATAACTTTTGATCCTAGATGAATTATGAAGTCCATAATATATCAAATCGAAGGCCTTTCCGAGACGCTTTTGATGCCATCAGAATTTAGCTGTTTTTCATTCGAAAGTCTATCAAAATACAATCCAGAAAATACTGGTTCACATTTTCTTAAACGTATCGCTGCTATTTGATACCTTGGGCTCTTTTGCGCAGATTTTTTTTTTGGCGGGAACATGGCTTATCATCCATAAATGGACAGACAATCCAAGCAAACAATTCAGATTCTGGAAGACATGCTGAGAGCTTGTATGTTATATTTCAGAGTTGTAACACTTTAAAAGTTGTTTAGGCTAATTGTATGATAATTAGTAGCACAACTCGTGTTTTCCGTAAAAGCTAGTTATAATTATTTTTCCACATAGACTTAAATATATCTATTTTAATTATGTAATTACTCATGTATGGGTATTTAATTAGTTACTTATTTAATTGCAAGTTTAATTAATTATTTTCCTACTTATTAATTAATAAATATTATTTTTTTTATAAAACATGCACATACACTTTAAATTAGTGTTAATTACAAATTATTATAGGTTAATACATGTTAGTGCACCATGACAAAACTAAACACTTATTGTAACATGTTCTTTTCAAAAAAAAATGAATGATCAAGATGGTTCTAGATTTTTTTTGCATGAAAAAAAAAGAAAATAAAATAAAAAATTGAAATGAAAAGGAGGTATGGTGCATTTTTTTAAATGAGGAATGATGTGTGTGTGGATGTATGGTTACCTCACACCCTCACTCAATTTCCGCAGCCCCCTCATCTCTTTCCTTCTCTTTTCTTTGCTAAACCTCACTACCTTACTATAAATCTCTACAAAATCAATGCTAAATCCTTCAAAAATCATCACAAAAATTCCTTTTTCCTAAACTAAGCAAAGTTCTTTGGTTCAAGTCTTCATTTTGGGTGGCATGGCTAGCAAGTTTGGATATTTTCCCAAATCATTTTGAGGTATAAAAACTAATCTAATTGTTACTTTGCTAATCTTTGCGTTTAATTGTCTTAATTAGGTGTTTTTGTAGATTAATTGCATGTTTAGTGTGTTAAGTGAGGTTTAGATTCAGTTAATGTTTGTATGGCTTAATTAGGGTGATTAAGGATAATTAGTGACTAATAGACTTACTAATCCACCTAGTTTTGCACTAAAATACCATAAGGTTAACTAGCTTTTTTTTAAAGAAATGGTATTAGTTAAGTTTTCGGTTGTGATTGATCTACAACCTTTTTCCCAATTTGTTAGTGTGATGTCATTGTGTGATTCGAATGTATAGATTCTAGGTTTGGTGTTTGCTACGCATAGCAATCCCTAGTTGTGGTTGGTAGCGATGCCATGCGCGTTTTGTGCACTAAGTTCACACGCATCTATCTAGTGCGCGTTAATTGCTTCGTATCGTTTTGTCTTTGTGTCTATTTAAATGTTTAGCCTCATACGTATTATTTGTGCGATTATAGGATCGGTCGTGTGGACGTCAAACACGGCAAAGGAAAGACAAGGCAGTGATCGGATTCGACTAGCCGAGGCGTTCCGGTGAGTAGATGTACACATCTATGGGGAAATCACTTTGATGGCGCAAAGCGCCCGATAGTTAGGAATTAGTTATAATTCTTGTGCTCACATGAATGTGTCATATTCATGTAGCATTGCATCTCCATATGCTGTTGGTTATATGTATGCCCTAGAGGTCATTCCTTTACATGAGATGTATATTGTAGTGGATACTTGGACATATATAGTGAGGAATTCCTTGCTCAATATGATAGTATGCTATCTGGTTGCTATTTGTCTTAACATGTTGACTTGTATAAGTGATGATGTCTTGCTCTCACATGTTGATAAAGCCCTTTGGATGTGTAATTGACTACCAAGACTAGGATGTAGATCATACTAGTGGGGCCAAGGGTAGTTCACAAGTATACCCTATAATTGTTCCTAGTCGAGGGAGTATCGAGACGGGGCATCGATACTCCAGAGTAGACTAGCGTATACGCTTCTCGACCCATATGATGGGCAATGGATGATCCCATATCCATTGGTGTTTGACATCAGAGAAGGTATACGGATGTTCAGTGGAGACTGGGTACACGGAACGGACTCACCGAGAACTCCTAGATGGTATTATACCTATCGTCGGATAGCAGTTCTCTGGTGACACTGGTACAGATTAGTCTGTCGACCTGAGATCGTCATAGAGTCTTGTATGATTCCTACAGTGCTTTGATTTCCACCATACCACGGTAAAGAGATCGTGAAAAAAGGTTGTTTTTGGGTACAGTCCCGAGTCATATGAAGGCAATGAGCAATAGAAGGGGATTCGTCTCTCCCGGTATTAGTAGTTGATGTTGCGCTATGCTCGATTGGCTATAAAAAGAAATCCCTGGACAGGATTGCTGAGATCTACTGGTAAGTGTTATCAGTAGTTTCTCGAACCATTATGGACCTTGCATCGGCATGACTTATTAGGCTATTGGGGTTTGACGTTATCCCACCCCCAGGGTGAGATATGCGACATATCAGACGAAAAGACCGGACTGTACGGTAGTGTTACCGATTGGATTCACAGGAGTATGAGCAGCCTTGCTTGTTGATATTCTGATCGCTCAATACCCGGGTGGACGTTACGTTCTGCACAGTTGACAGTCGTCTTTTTCCAAACCCTAATGGATTTGTATTATATCATTTAATAATATATAATAAAATGAAATTGTGTCATGGTTAGTTTTTGTTGACTAGTTGACCATGGTTGACTTGTTGACCATGGTTGAACTTTTGACCATCATCATCACAAAAGAAAGATGCTCTTTGATTCTAGCAAATTCATTTAATGTTTGTAATGATATTGGTCATTCTAAAACTTTCCATCAACCTTTTCATTTTCATTATTATTATTATTGATAATTCTTTTTCTTTTGGATTATGGTTGTTAGAAAGAAAAAGAATAGCTAATTCTATCATATTGATTCTCTCTCTTCATCTCATCTTCTTCTTCCTCTAGCAAAGAGAAACCTTCTCATGTGTTGAGAATCCTTCTCTTTAAAAACACTAGCAACCCCTAGACACTCTCTACTCACTCTAGGATCAAGGGTTTAGCAAGCCGGCGATTCTAGTTCACTCCAAGTTCGAGAAAGAGCCCAAAGGTCGAGCCTTCGAGGTGGATCCATCTTCGATGGAAGAAGGCGACAAAGGAGAACCATCAACCTCTACAAAGCTTGAAGAAGAAGGAGTTCAAGTTTAGGTATAACCATCTTCATCCGAGTAGCTAAATATCTTTATCTTAGTATGCTAGTTTTAGTTTAGGTAAAGATCCCGACCTAGCTTAGTCCATGTTGCCTCTTGCGATAAAATTTTGATTTTATACCGTTTCCGCCTCCCCGTAAGAACCGGGGGTCGCAACGTGGACTTACAGTGGTATCAGAGCCTAACTAAACTTAAACTAGCTTGGTAGTGAAGTGTAACGAAGTTCGGAACCGGAAAAATCCAAAAACCAAACTTTACAAAAACTGAGTTTCTGCTGAAATTGTTTTGGCTCTAAATGAAAAACTTTACACTTGTAAATTCGGCTCAGGGTTTTGTGTGAACACCCAAGAAAAACGATACAGTAATTCGTCCAAACCGCCGCCCTTCCGCCGCGTGAACTAGGCATCCGCCGCGGAACCGCCGCGCTTTGTCGTCTTCTCTGCATCGTTTTTCGTGCAGTGTGTGTCTGTGTTGGTTTTGGGATTTTTGATATATATTATATGTGCCCAGATTTTCCAGAAAAGAAATTTCCTTTTGGGGTCCTATAATTCCGTATTTTTTTCCGAACTTCACTGCATTTTGACTATGTTGGTTATATCTGTGATGTTTGCATGTATTGAACGTCGGCTAATCGCTATAAGTCGATTAGTCGGGGTTATACATGATCTGTAATGTGCTGGAATGTGTATATAAATATGTTGGATTGTCGCGGGTGAATAGCCGGGGGTTGTGAGACGAGAGTTTTCTTTTCTTGCAATTCATGTAAATTTGTAAATTGATGTAATAATTATTTGTATGGCCGCACAACCGGGTCGGGGTTGTAGCCGTCATTGTATAATTTCTTTTTACTGTTTTTGCTCCTAGGATAGACCCATGGAGGGGTGCACAAACTACCGGGTATGCCGAAGTGTCGAGTGGCCTACTCATGGAGATGAGGGAGGTTGCTACGCTTCGGGTACTTGGCGGGTAGTTTGCCGCACCCGTAGGGGTCTTGGGTGGGGTTTTGGCTATTCACCGCGACCGTGTAATCTGTTTTTGTTACAGGCTCGTACAAATTACAGATTCCTAGTATATCCAATGTATTTATCTGTGATCTGAAATGTTTATCATTGCAGTATATCTATATATGATATTATTTAGGCGTTGCTTATGTTTTACAGACGCGCTAGCCCAGCCCCCGCTCTGTTGTTAGTTAAGTAACCTAACGGGTAATGACGGGGCCCCGTGGCGAATGCGAATGGCATAAGCGTACGTCATATTTTGGTTGTTTTCTGCAATGGTAGGATTAAATGATGGGACGCATTATAAGAACTAATGCAAGAATATCACGCATTAAAAGAACTAATGCAAGATAATAAACCAAGTTAAAGTCGTTGGAACACTTTCGAAAAACCACTCGGTTCTTTTCAAAAACAACTTTTAAAATGCGGAGCTTGAGCCACTCCTTTTTTAAAAGCTATCTCGTTCCATCGACCATATCAAGTTCACTACGTTCACGGTTTTGCCAAAACCATCTGTAGTCCTCCGTCGTTTCACATGAATAGTCAATAGTATTCAAGCTGTGTATGTTGGCCAAAGTCAAGGCACAGTGATTGGTAGCTATTGAGTGTTCATGTGTAGCATAGATAGATGCGTTGGTTTGGGACAGTCGTACTGCCATTTTGGCCAAAGTCAAGGGTAGGTACGGATGGATCCAAATTAACCTGGATAATGACGGGTAGAACTTGACATGTGACTTATGATATTTTGGCCAAAGTCAAGGTCATAAGAGCATGGGGCAAAAATCCACATCGGGAGTTTCATAAGTACTGAAACTTGCTAGATTTGCATACCATTTGGAGTGTGATGATTCTGGTAGGATTCCTTCAGTTTCGTCACGCAATGATATTTGGATCCCGATCCTACTGTGAGTATATGCTACTCCTCGGGAAATTTCTCACTTAACGATCAATGCTATAAACCTAGTAGGTGCCTAGAAAGGTGTTAGCGGGGCTACGCACCCAGGGAAAAGAGGTTCTTTAATTAAGGAACTTCGCGAAAGCGTTGGAAAACCTCCCTCGAAGTACCGACACCGGCCTGGCTGAACGGTTAAGCAAGTATTGTACGGTGGGAGTGATCCTGACTAATTCTTCCTTTATGGTTTGAGGAGGGATTCGAGAAACAGTGGGAGCCATCCTGTTTAGACAAACTAAAAACCACTCTAAACTTGCAAGAGCATCATGCTGAGTGTTTCTTCTTCTCTCTCCTAATTGCAGCGACCAATCAACATGACTGGACTTAAGTTACTCCTAGATAAAAACAAACTGACAGGGCCAAACTACAAAGATTGGCTCAGGAATGTCAAGATAGCAATCACTTATGACAAGCTGGGGTATCTTCTTACCACCAAAGCTCCCCCTGTCCCTGGTCCAACTTCCAGCGTCGCGGATAAGGAAATCCGCAAGACTTGGGAGATTGATAGCGCGAAGGCCAAGTGCCTCCTGCTTGCCTCGATGGACAACGAACATCAGAGGAGGCATGAGAATATGGACATGGAGTCCATATTGCTCCATACAAAAGAACTGTATGGAGAGCAATCACGTATCGCAAGATACGAAGCGTCGAAAAAGTTATTTTCGACAAGAATGGCCGTCGGATCATCAGTAGCCGAGCACGTGCTAAAGATGATCGGTTACATTGAGGAGCTCGCTGACCTAGGGATCACATTGGAGAGTGAGCTATATACGGATATAGTTCTCCAGTCCCTTCCTTCCACTTACGCCCAGTTTATACTGAACTTCAACCTGCAAGAAAAAGAGGTTGAACTATCAGAGCTCCTCAACATGCTGAGGAGCGCAGAGGGCACCCTACAGAAAGGTAGGGAAACATCCACTTTGTTTGTAGGAGGATCATCTTCTTCTAGTTCCAAGGCGAAAGCCAAGGGAAAGAAGAAGAAGGCCCCCGCCAAACCAAGGGGCGGTGTTAGTAAAGTGGATACGAAGGGAAAAGGTAAAGCAACAAAGATAGCGGGGAAGCTTGTGGATAAGGAAGAATGCTTCTATTGTCATAAGAAAGGACACTGGAAGAATGATTGCAGGGCCTGGAAGGCCAGAACACAGGAATTGAAGCAGGTTGCAGCTTCAGCTTCAGGTGTGTATGTTATTGAAAACTGTCTTTCAATAAACTCTACTTCCTGGGTATTGGATACCGGATCAGGATCTCATATCTGTAATTCTTTGCAGGCGTTGAGAAACCGTAGGGTTTTGAAGGCAGGTGACATGACCCTCAGAGTTGCGAACGGAGCTAGCATGGATGCTAAAGCCGTGGGGGACTATCACCTGGGAATGTCAGATGGACATGTTTTGGTTTTGCGTAATTGCTTTTTTGTACCCAACGCAACTTGTAATATCATTTCTGTATCTTTAGTTTCTAAAGAAGGTTATGAATTTGCGTTTGTAAGTAATGTTGTAAACATTCACCTTAATCAAGTTCTGATT
This sequence comes from Agapanthus africanus, assembly GCA_030015575.1. Lineage (NCBI taxonomy): Eukaryota > Viridiplantae > Streptophyta > Magnoliopsida > Asparagales > Amaryllidaceae > Agapanthus > Agapanthus africanus. The sequence continues at coordinate 222,003,253 of CM057349.1, forward strand.
GGGTCAGGTACATTGAGTAATGGTATATACGTGTTAAACCAACCACAGATTTTTAATGTCCAGAATACACACAAAAGAAAGTCTCCAGAAATAAATCAGACTTTCTTATGGCATTGTAGATTGGGTCACATCAATGAGAGAAGGTTGACTAAGTTGCATACAGAAGGATATTTGAATGCGTTCGAATATCAATCATATGCCACTTGTCAATCTTGTCTCAAAGGAAAGATGACAAAGACTCCGTTTACTGGACATGGAGTAAGAGCGAGCGAGCTCTTGGGACTCGTACACAGTGACGTGTGCGGTCCAATGTCTACACATGCCCGAAGCGGACATTCTTACTTCATTACTTTTACGGATGACTTCTCAAGGTACGGTTATGTCTTCTTAATGAAACATAAGTCCGAGGCTTTTGGAAAATTCCAGGAGTATAAGAATGAAGTAGAGAAACAGACCGGCAAAAGTATTAAGATTCTAAGATCGGATCGAGGTGGAGAATACTTAAGTGCCGAGTTCCTGGACTACTTAAAAGAGAACGGAATTCTCTCTCAGCTCACTCCTCCGTACACCCCGCAACATAATGGTGTATCGGAGAGACGGAACCGCACCCTATTGGATATGGTACGGTCCATGATGAGTAACGCTGAGTTGCCGCGATCATTCTGGGGGTATGCGCTAGAATCAGCCACATACCTTTTGAACCGAGTTCCCACTAAGACTGTGCCTACCACGCCATTTGAGATGTAGTGTGGGAAGAGACCCCATCTTAATCACATTAAGATATGGGGAAGTCCAGCTTTTGTCAAAAAGCAGCATGCGGAAAAGCTCGAGGCACGCTCAGTACTGTGCAAGTTTGTGGGATATCCAAAGAATTCCAAGGGATATTTCTTCTACTGTGAAGAGGAACAAAAAGTTCTTGTTTCTCGTCATGCCCACTTTCTAGAACACCAGTTCATAGAAAAAGAAATAAGTGGGAGCGCAGTAGAACTGGAAGAAATTCCAGAACCACAGACTGTTACTGAAAGCTTAGTGGAACCAGAGGGTTCAACAGAACAGGACATTCCTACGCCGCTCCGCAGGAGTAGTAGGCAGACTCATCCGCCCGAGAGATACTACGGTTTTCTCATAGACGGGGATAGAGAGGATTGCATCATAGATTATGATGAGCCTACTAGCTTCCAGCAGGCCGTTCAGAGCGTTGACTCAGTGAAATGGCTGGATGCAATGCGGACCGAAATGGAGTCCATGTACACCAACAAGGTATGGACGTTGGACATTGCTCCAGACGGGGTAAAACCCGTAGGATGCAAGTGGATCTTCAAAAGGAAGATTGGTGTAGATGGACAGGTTGAGACCTATAAAGCTAGGCTAGTAGCAAAGGGTTTTCGTCAACGACCTGGCTTGGACTACGACGAAACCTTTTCTCCAGTAGCCATGCTGAAATCCATTCGGATCCTTCTTGCCATTGCTGCCTTCCACGATTATGAGATCTGGCAAATGGACGTAAAGACAGCTTTTCTAAATGGAAATTTAGAGGAGTGTGTCTATATGGACCAGCCAGAGGGTTTCATTCAGAGTGGGAGCAGCGGAAAGGTGTGCAAGTTGCTTAAGTCCATCTATGGACTAAAGCAGGCATCGCGGAGTTGGAACATCTTCTTTGATGAGACGGTCAAAGAATTTGGCTTTATCAAAAATCCAGATGAACCATGCATCTATAGTAGATTTGTAGCGAGAACTGTAGTATTCCTCGTTTTATACGTGGATGACATTCTCTTAATAGGAAATGACATTCCTATGCTACAATCTGTCAAGGGGTTCTTGTCACACAGGTTCTCCATGAAAGACCTGGGTGATGCCTCATACATTCTGGGTATCCGGATCTACCGTGACAGATCCAAGAGGATATTAGGACTTTCACAGTCCAGGTACATCGACACCATACTGAAGAGGTTCAGTATGGAAGATTCCAAGCGCGGTAACCTACCGGCTTGTCACGGGATCACCCTCTCTAAAGAGATGTCTCCCAAGACTGATTTGGAGAGGGATCGCATGTCTGTTATACCCTATGCTTCTGCGGTAGGCTCTATAATGTATGCGATGTTGTGTACCAGACCGGATGTAGCTTATGCACTGAGTGTGGTAAGCCGGTATCAGTCAAACCCTGGGGAGAAACACTGGATAGCGGTAAAGAACATTCTCAAGTACCTAAGAAGGACTAAGGAGATGTTCTTGGTGTATGGCGGAAAAGACCTCCAGATCGAGGCCTTTGCTGACTCCAGCTTCCAGAGTGACAAGGATGATTCCAAGTCCATGTCGGGTTTTGTCTTTACCCTCAATGGAGGGGCGGTGTGTTGGAAGAGTTCCAAACAGGAAACCGTTGCAGACTCGACGATGGAAGCGGAATACATCGCTGCATCTGATGCCGCAAAAGAAGCTGTCTGGATGAGGAAGTTCTTGAAATAACTTCAGGTGGTTCCGTCCATTGTTGATCCAATACCTCTGTATTGCGACAACAACGGGGCTATAGCATTAGCGAAGGAACCCAGGTCCCATCAGAGATCCAGGCACATCTTGAGGCGGTATCACCTGATCAGGGAGATCGTGGATCGCAAGGAGATCGAGGTTCGGAGAGTCGCTTCAGAAGACAACACTGCAGATCCATTCACCAAGGCCTTGCCCCAGACTCAGTTCGAGCGGCTGATCGAGATGATAGGTCTTCGATACGCCAGTACATGGCCTTAGTGCAAGTGGGAGATTGTTAGTGTATATGCCCTAGAGGCCATTACTGTATCATACTAGTTTGTATATTACTTAATGGATGCTTGGGATATTCACCTTGTATATACAATCTTGCTCAAAATAGTAGTATGCTACTTGGTTTGTTTCTACTTCAATGTGTACTTGTGTTTATTTCAGTATATCACTTATACGCATTAGTGGAGCCCTTAGGATCTTTGCTTGATTACCAGCGTTGTGATGGCAGTCACACTAGTGGGGGCTGGGTAATCTATAAGCACATCCTTATACAGGTCCCTAGTCACAGGACTATCGAGACAGGGCATCGATACTCCGGAGTAGACTAGCGTATGCGCTTCTCATCCCAGTGTGGGAGACGGTCTGTCCCACAGCCGTCAGTACGTCGTACTTGAGATAGTATGCGGGTGCTCGTTAGGTTACGGGTACACTGGACAGGACTCGTCGGGAACTGACTAGTTGGTATTATACCTATCGTCAGTTATCAGTTCCCAGGTGACATGAGTACAGCTTAGTCCGCTGACTTGACACTGTCATTCCGCCTCGAGTGTGTTCCCACTGTATTTT